>JALAZF010000018.1:11060000-11685000 GCA_022829125.1 Lathyrus tuberosus
AAGAGGGAAGTATGATAGAAAGTGGTAGTATTTTTGTGATTTGACTCCATGGATTTTATTTTAGTGCTTGTTGTGGTATTGTAACAAAATTGATTGAAGCATTTTTTTAGGAGAAATTGATTGAAGCATTTTTTTAGGAGGGTTGAAATTATGTCTATTTTTTTTTGGATTTGCATATGACTGCGAAAACGAGCGCAACAAAATGTTTTTACAAATATTGTTATTCACTGATATTCACCTATTAATACAGAGAAAAAATCTATTTTACCGATATTCACCGATTAATGTATAAAAATATCACGGATAAAAATTTGTTACGCCCACAAAAAAATGTTGTTACGGATGCAAAATGCTGCTCCGGAGGCGAGATTTTCATAATCAAAATATGAATATACAAATCACAAAAAGCATTCGTCATAACTACAAAATTTTGAACTAACATTTTATTTTATAATGAAAATAAAATCAACCAATATTATACAAAGATATGATTAATTTACACTGCGATGACCACAATCTTTAATGTAACATTGGTATCAGTTGATATCACAAAAGTTTTTAAGCAGTCAAAGTTATTTAAAACTTTGTTTTGTTGGAGGACACTTTCTTGTTAGAGATAGTTAATATTCATCTACATTTTTTTTAATGTTTTTGTAAATTGACTTGCCATCAACCCAGCCTAAGACAAGATTAATTCAACTTGCTGACCCATTCTATAACCCTTGTTTGTGGGGTTGACTTATGAGCCCTCACCACTTTGATTTGCATATACTAATGTCTAGTTTTTTGTCTTATATTTTTAAGATTAGATAGAGAAATATTAAAGTGTTGTCTAGTGGTGGGGTGTCCACTTACTCTCACAAGTCACATGGTACATGAATTTTGATATTAGCATCCGCCGGCAGGGTTTTTGGCCATGAGTGCTATCAATTCAATGACAAAAACTAAAGACCATACAAAATTCATAATTAATACTCCACTCGTTATGTGGGTGTTTAAACAATTAATTGTTCATTCTCTATGTTTTTATCACTAACTATTTAGTAGTTCTTGTAATATTTTATTTTAGATAAAACACACAAGAGAAGACAAACTATATTGTCTAAATGTGATGCTCGCATTCGCAAGAATACAAATAGAAAATATTGAAAGTGGGTACAAACATTTCACTAGTTGAACAAGTCATTGAATGAGGCACTATATATACTTTACTAGCAAATTTTCATGAGTGGGTACAAACATTTCTCAAATGGGTGTTTATATTTCAAAACGAGTGCATAAAAATATATTTATTTGATGCATATTAATAGTAAATTTAATAAAGGGTGTTTCTTATTACACCACCCTTGTTTCTTAGGCACCACCTGAATTTTCGTTTTTGCCCCCAATTTCCGGATGTGCACATCTGGACGCACCCTTTCTCTAAAATTTTTCAGTTTTTTCCGGATGTGCACATCCGGAAGAATTCCTAATCTGCAAATCCGAAAAAAATCAAAAGAATTCCATAAAATCATTTACTTCTAAATATAATTAAATCCAATATAATTAAAATCCAACATAATTAAACTTAATATGATTTTTTCAATATAATTAAATTCAATTTAATTAAATCTAATATAATTAAAATAAATATGATTAAAATTAATATGATTTTTTCAATATAATTAAATTCAATATAATTAAATTAATTTTAGAAGTAAATACCATATAATTTTAATTATAATTTAGAAGTAAATACCATATAATTTAGAAGTAAATACCATATAATTTTAAATACCAATATAATTAAATCCAATTTTAGAAGTAAATACCATATAATTTTAAATTCAATATAATTAAATTAATTTTTTCAATATAAAAAATTCATTTAAAATTAAATACCATATTAATCATATTAATTATATTGAAAAAAATTAATCATATTAAATATCATTTTAATTTTAATTAATATAGATTTTAATTATATTGAATTTAATTATATTGAAAAAATGATATTAATTTTAATTATATTAGATTTAATTATATTTAGAAGTAAATGATTTTATGGAATTCTTTTGATTTTTTTCCGGATTTGCAAATCAGGAATTCTTCCGGATATACACATCCGGAACATATCAGCGTTTTTTAAAAATTTGGTGCGTCCGGATGTGCAAATCCGAAATCTGGGGGCAAAAATGAAATTTCACGTGGTGCCTAAGAAACTTGGGTGGTGTATTAAGAAATCCCCTTTAATAAATTGGCCATATTTATACCTAACTTCAAACATAAAAGAGAGGTGAATTGTGATATTTAAAATTCGTGATTAATTTTATATTTTTTTGATTAAGATCGTATTAGTCATTTTGGTTGAGTGAATTGCAACAAAAATAAAAATAAATTGCAAAAATTAAAAGGACAGGGTTAGAGAGATTGGACTGAAAATTTATACAGGTTTGTCCGAACGTTGATCTAGTCTTATCCTCAAAATGTGTTTTTGAGAGTTTGACTATAAACTTTCAGCTTTTAAAGGTTATGCCCATAAACCTTAATACAATTTGATCTTGAGATTTTTACAGGCTTATACCCAACTAATGACATCTTTTACCCCATGCTAAAGTAACAAACAATTCATATTTATGCTTTATCTCAATAATCAAAACATTACAAATCAACCAAATAGATTTTGTTCCGGACTGGACCAATGGAGAGGCATGGATGTTGAAAAGTATTTAGGGCGTGTTTTATCGTATCCGGAGAGATTGTGTATATTGTCGTCGTTCGATAGTTGAAAGGGTTTTAAACTTTAATAGTAACAAAGGTTTTGGGTAATTTTCAATCGGATCGTTTGCATGCGAATTTTAGAAATCAACGGTAAAAAGATTTGTTTTAGAGTACTGTTGGTAAAAACATGTCAAGATTAGTTTTCGATAATCCGTTTCGTACGTATCAACTCAATAAAGCGTGTGAACTTGTTAACAATAAATATAACCACATATCCTCTCAACAAGTTTCTCTCGAACACTTGTTGTGGAATTTATCATATTGTTCCTTTGTTGATCTCTCACACAAACTACCAATATGATAACATTCAAGTTCAATATTTATGAACATCAACATTCAAAACTATCTCTAGCCTTATGAATATTGAAGGATTGAAACTTATGTCAAGTTTTAAAACATTTCTCTCGAACATGGATTAAAACTAAATATAAACCATATAAACAAAGTTTTTCCTCTATATTCATTATAAACAAAGTTCACAAACTTACAACCAAGATCAATACATACAAAAGAGAGGATTATCTACCTCTAATCTTGACACAAAAGTGTTTAGCTACCCATAGACATGGTAGCTTGCTTGACAAGTAAGTAGCAAAGCTTTTGGAGCATCAATCTTCAAAGATTCAAGAATTGAAGCATAAAAGCTTTGATCACTCTGAAAAATAGTAACAATGGAGTTTTTCTCCTAAAACAAACTTCTAGGTTACAAGATAGTACAATGAAAAGTGATGGAATGTGTAACACCCATTTTAATTATTTAGACGTCTTGTGTTATTTTAATTGTGTGACCTTGTTTGGGGGAGTGTTTTGAGTGCGTTTAAGGGTTGCCCTTAGTTAGGAAGGTGAGTTGGTGAGATAAAGCCTTTAGATTAATATTAATAGTGGTATAGTTAATAATAATGATAATTTAATTAATAATAGTAATATTATTATTTTAGTATTATTATTGTTATTATTATTATTATTATTGTTAGTAATATTAATATTAGTGTGACAATTTTGTTGAATTAAAATAAAATAAGATAATTCATTATTGGGCTGATGAGGGGCAGTTTGGTAATTAAGTGGTGATTAGTGAAAATTAAGGGTTTTAGAGTTAATCAGAATTTTGGAGAGAAAGAGAAAGACTTAGGAAAAAGGAAGATCAAGGGTGTGCTAGAGCTTGCATTTGATCAGGATTTTCGCAGGAATTCTTCAAGATTCGAGGTAAGGGGGGAGAAACGGGTTTAATATTGGTGATATATTCATGATAGGGTAGTGGGGAGTCCTTAACCCCGTAGGAATTTGTTTGCAAAACTGTTGAATTGATGATTGTTGTATATGTCTGTTGTGATTCTGAAAATCGTGCATGAATTGATAAGTATTTTCATGAATTGTTGTGGTTGTTGCTGTTGTATGAACATATGTTGCAGACCTGTTGATTTTGACTCGAGTTAGGAGAATGATTTGAGATTATAGACCTATAATACCTGTAGTAATTCTAGATACAAGTGCGAAGATGAAAACTGGACCTAAAATCAATGTAGAAACGATTATAGGACTGGTTGGAAGTGAAGAAGTGTGGAAATCGTAGCAGAATGCAGAATAGTGAGGCTTCTGGTGATTTGCGTAATAGATCTGGCGATACGCGTATCAGGTAAGGCGATACGCGTATGGGATGGAAAGATACGCAGCAATACGCGTATGGGAGTTGGGTAGTACGCGTAATAGGAGGCCAATACGCGTATAGTGTAGGAATTTGGGAAATTCAGTGTGAAGAGGTCTCTGTAGAATAGAATTTAACAATCAGACAGTTCAATAGCATTGTCTCTAACATCACTTCCTGCAATAACTTGGGATTTAGTGATGAGGAATTACCTGAAGAAGGTCGCCGTCATAACATGGCGCTCAACATTACAGTCAATTGCCAGGACGATGCTTTAGCCAACGTACTGGTAGACACATGGTCAGCCCTGAATGTTATGCCGAAGTCCACTTTGATGCAATTATCATTCAAAGGACCTCCGATGAGAACCAGCGAGGTCGTCGTCAAAGCATTTGACGGATCCAGAAAAACGGTTATCGGTGAAGTCGACCTTCCCATAACTATTGGTCCTCACACTTTCCAAGTCACTTTCCAGGTCATGGACATCCAGGCAACATACAGTTGTTTATTAGGAAGACCTTGGATACATCAGGCTGGGGCGGTCACTTCAACCCTCCACCAAAAGCTAAAGTTCGTCTAGAACGGCCAACTTGTCACGGTTTGTGGAGAACAAGCCTTGCTCGTGAGCAACTTGTCATTATCTACTTGTGTAGAACCAGAGGAGGTTGTTGGAACTCAGTTCCAAGCACTTTCGGTGAGCAATGAGAATCAATCAGAGAAAGGAACCTCGATTTCCTCATACAGAGATGCTCTCGAAGTGATAAAAAATAACAATGCAAAGGGATGGGGACAACTTGTCATTCCCACTGATAACAAAACAAAGAAGGGTCTTGGTTTTTCCGCAACCTGCACCCAGACAGTTGCTAACGATGAAAGTCTTCATCCCATTCAGAACTTCTTCCACAGTGGAGGCTTCCTTTAACCAGTGACTCAAGACGTGCATACCATCAATAAAGATGATTCCTCCGATACGGAGGAAGAATGGAAGTCCTATCTCAACGAGGACGGTTATACGTCTCAGGGAGAAACACATACTCCCTTTTGCTATCCTGTACCGAGTCCGAGATTTATACCGAGGTCAGATGTCGAAATGATATACAGAGATTGTGATCCTGAAGGATGTCGGGCTCCGCCAAATTCATTAGAGGAAGACACTCCGATGAAATACAACTTTGACCACGACTATTATGGCCCAATGGATGGCTTACCTATCTGGTAGCCTTACCTAGGAGACTTGGGGCTAGAAAGTCAGCCGAACAATGAAAATCAGCTGAGCATCATTGAAGAGAATACCTGCGTCCCCACCATGTCATGGGATCAACACCCAGGTTATCCTGAAAATACCCAGCACAATGATGAATTCGCAACGTTTGTCGGACTAGAATTTATCAACTATGCTTTTCCCGAGGTCAACGTCATCGAGAGGGATGACTCCTCCAAATCCAAAGAAGTGTGGGACACCCTGGGATAGCCGAGTGGAAAATACGACTTCAAGGTCAAGTACACCGCTCCTGAAAGCTCTCGTATCAAGCTCGAAGACATCCAACCAACTGGATGGGGAGATACAGCTGAGAGTACAAATACTACGCAAAATACAACTAAGGAATCCTCCTACGACAACTCTGCCTGGGAGACAGATTCCAATGATCCAGCTCCACCATAAATCAGCGTCATTTCTGAAGACAAATCAAGAAAGGTACCAGACTTTATGATTCACCGAGGAGTTCGCCGCCAATGGGTTGTTGTCGATGTTCCGAAGATTGTTCATAAGTCTAAGTAATTGCCATCTTTACTTTAACCTTTCACCTTGCCCAGGTGAAACAGATGTTTTGATAGGGCTCACTTTCTGTAAATATCCCTCTTCATTTTGTCCAAAGCGACAGAGTTTTGTTTTATAGGGCTGTAGTTTCAAGAATCGACTTGTTCATTAATAAAATAACGTCGTTCTGTAATTTCCGCATTAATTGCTGTTTTCTCTTTTTGCTTTTTTCAGAAAATGGTAATCCTAAAAAACAACTCAATAATAAAAACAATCAGTTTTCAAAGAAAAATACACTACACACACTCTTGCATTCTCTCTATCTCTTCTAAACACAAATCATCACGTCATGCAGATTGCTTGTTTTAAACCCCGTTGAAATATACAATCCAATGCCTTCTCCCAACTTTGAGTTCCCGGTATTTGAGGCTGAAGAAGAAAATGACGACAAAATTCTAGAGGAGATCTCCCGACTACTCAGACAAGAGGAAATGTCCATTGAGCCTCACAAAGAGTTGCTGGAAATAGTCAACTTAGGATCGGAAGAAGAGAGAAAGGAAGTCAAGATTGGGGCACTGCTCAGTCCAACTGTCAAAGAGAGTTTGACGAAACTTCTCAAAGAGTTTTCTGATGTATTCGCTTGGTCCTATCAGGATATGCCAGGGTTAGATACCAGCATCGTGGAACATCATCTACCGTTAAGATCAGAATGTCCGCCGGTAAAACAAAGGTTGAGACGGACTCATCCAGACATGGCTGTCAAAATCAAAGAGGAGGTACAGAAACAGATTGACGCGGGTTTCCTTGCTATGTCAGAATATCCTCAATGGTTAGCCAACATCGTACCAGTTCCGAAAAAGGATGGAAAGGTCAGAATGTGTGTGGATTACAGAGATCTAAACAAGGCTAGTCCAAAGGACGACTTTCCCTTACCACACATTGACATGCTAGTAGACAGTACAACAAAGTTTAAAGTTTTCTCCTTCATGGATGGATTCTCGGGCTATAACCAGACCAAAATGGCGCCGAAAGACATGGAGAAAACTTCGTTCATTACCCCCTGGGGTACCTTCTGTTACAAGGTAATGCTGTTTGGTTTGAAGAACGTCGGGGCAACCTATCAGAGGGCCATGACTACTCTGTTTCATGACCCGATACATGAAGAAATCGAAGTGTATGTCGATGATATGATTGCAAAATCTAAAACAGAGGAGGAGCATGTGACACACCTGTCAAAACTATTCAAGCGTTTGCGAAAGTACAAACTCCGCTTGAATCCCAATAAGTGCACCTTCGGTGTCCGTTCAGGAAAACTGCTAGGGTTCATCGTCATCCAGAAAGGCCAGAATTGAGGTTGATCCTGACAAGGTCAAGGCCATTCAAGAAATGCCTTCTCCAAAGACTGAAAAACAAGTCAGGGGATTCATGGGACATTTGAACTATATTTCCAGATTCATATTCCTCATGACCGCGACATGTGCACCGATTTTCAAATTACTCAAAAAGAATCAGGACTGCGTTTGGACAGAAGACTTCCAAACCGTCTTCGACAGTATCAAGGAATACCTGTCGAACCCGCCGATTCTATCACCTCCAGTGGAAGAAAGACCGCTGATCATCTATTTAACAGTCTTGGAAGACTCAATGGGTTGTGTACTTGGCCAACAAGACGAAACAAAAAGAAAAGATTCTGCCATCTACTATTTGAGCAAGAAATTCACCGACTGCGAGACTCGGTACACTATGCTCGAGAAAACTTGCTGTGCTCTGGCTTGGGCAGCCAAACGTCTTCGCCATTACATGATTCGTCACACCACTTGGTTAATCTCTGAAATTGATCCAATCAAGTATGTCTTTGAAAAGCTTGCTCTCACAGGAAGGATTGCTCGTTGGCAGATGTTGTTATCAGAATATGACATAGAGTACCACGCTCAGAAAGCCGTAAAAGGAAGTGTTTTAGCCGATCATTTGGCTCATCAACCGATTGACGATCAGGAATCAGTCGGATTTAACTTCCCAGACGAAGATGTCATGTATCTAAAAATGAAATACTGTGATGAACCGCTACCCAGTGAAGGGCCAGAACCAGATTCCCAATGGGGACTTATTTTTGACGGAGCTGTCAATCATGACGGAAACGGAATTAGGGCAATCATCATAACACCTCAGGGTACCCATATTCCTTTCACCGCCAGACTTACATTCAAGTGCATAAACAACGAGGCCGAATACGAAGCTTGTATTATGGGTCTCGAAGAAGCGATTGACTTAAGGATAAAAAATTTGGACGTATATGGCGACTCAGCCTTGGTTATCAATCAGATCAAAGGCGATTGGAACACATACCAATCAGGATTGATTCCTTACAAAGATTACGCAAGAAGGTTGTTACCCTTCTTCAATAGAGTCGAGTTTCATCATATCCCTCGTGAGGAGGATCACATGGCTGATGCATTAGCCACTCTCTCTTCCATGATTAGTGTAGGTCAATGGAACGACTTACCTAAGATTGACATAATGTGCCTTGAACGGCCCACTTACATCTTCACGATTGAAGCAGTTATAGACGACAAACCTTGGTATCACGATATCAAATGCTTCCTTCAGAAACAAGAGTACCCACCTGGGGCATCCAGGAAAGACAGAAAAACTCTTAGAAGGCTGGCTGGCAATTTCTTCCTGAGCAGTGATACACTCTATAAGAGGAACTTTGACATGGTCTTGCTCCGATGCGTCGACAGACTAGAAGCAGACATGCTGATAAAAGAAATTCACGAAAGGTCCTTTGGCACTCATGCCAACGGACATACAACGGCGAGAAAAATTCTAAGAGCAGGGTACTATTGGTTGACAATGGAATCTGACTGCTACAAGTACATGAGGAGGTGTCACAAGTGTCAGATATACTCAGACAAAATCCATGTACTGCCTACACATCTCAAAGTTCTTTCTTCCCCATGGCCTTTTTCCATTTGTGGAATCGACATGATTGGCATGATTGAACCCAAAGCTTTGAACGGACATCGGTTCATCCTGGTAGCCATTGACTATTTCACCAAATGGGTCGAAGCAGCGTCATACGCCAATGTATCCCGACAAGTGGTAGTCCGATTTATCAAAAATAATATCATCTGCCGTTATGGTGTTCCAAGCCAGATCATTACGGATAATGGATCTAACTTGAACAATAAGATGATGAAAGAGTTGTGCACAGAGTTTAAGATCGAACACCATAACTCATCTCCCTACCGATCCAAGATGAACGGCGTGGTAGAAGTGGCTAACAAGAACATCAAGAAGATTGTTCAAAAGATGGTCGTAACCTACAAAGATTGGCACGAGATGCTACCCTTTGCTCTTCACGGTTATCGCACATCTGTCAGCACTTCAACAGAGGCAACCCCTTTCTCTCTAGTATATAGCATAGAAGCAGTGCTCCCCATTGAAGTAGAGATCCTATCAATCCGGGTATTGATGGAAGCTAAGCTAAACGAAGCTGAATGGTGTCAAAGTCGGCACGATGAACTGAATCTGATCGAAGAAAAGCGAATAACGGAACCATGCCATGGTCAGTTGTATCAACAAAGAATGAAGAAAGCCTTCGACAAAAAGGTTTGACCTCGCGTCTTCAGGAAAGGAGACCTTGTGCTAAAAAAGATATAATCATTTCTCACTGATTCCCGGGGCAAGTGGACTCCGAATTATGACGGCCCCTATGTGTTCAAGAAAGCTTTCTCAGGCGGTGTCCTGAGACTCGCAACCATGGACGTAAAGGAATTTGCCTACCCCTCGAATGTTGACGTAGTCAAGAAATACTTCGCCTAAACTAAAAAAAAAATGCCTCGGTGGAACTCACAAGGCTCGGAGACTCTTCTCTGCTTGGGGAATACGAGAAACCAAATCGCGTAGCTGCGGGTGCATGTCGTGCGCGACCCGTGTTGGGGAAAAACAAACAGGTCTCCTCTCGGGGTACAGCATGGCAACTTTGCTGGAGACATTATGGATCTGTTGGGGAAACGAAATGCAATCAAACTTTCCTGAGAACCACAATGGCGACTGCTGGGGAAATGATGACCCTGCTGAGGAACATCAATTTCTTCAAAGAACCCCCCACATTGCCGACTGGGCGTTAGACTCGTCAATGGATAATACTGATTATCCTGCAGGAATTACTGGTAAAATATGCAATGCATAATGCTTTCTCAATTGATTTAGCTTTTATTGTTCTCAACATTTTATAGTATTATGTGATCACAAATAGTCGTTCATTTTGCAAACAAAATACTGGAATGAAAACAATTGAGAAATTGAATAATGCAATTTTATTAAATGTGAAAAATATGTACATAAGATGTGTACAAGGATGCCAAAATCCTTGATGAGGAACTTTGCAATGAAATTGAAAAATAAATGTAAATGGCAAAGGGAAATCATGGTTTACATTGATTACAACATTGGCTCCCATCCACTGAAAGTCCAGGTTCCAACGCTTTGCATCAGTTGATGATGATTCGATTGCTCTGTTACCGTCTGAGGTCCAGCAGTGATGAAAAGAGGCTCAAGTGTTCACAGTCAAATGCCTTTATCCCTAATTTTTGCCTGGACATTTTATATATATATATATATATATATATATATTGTTTTTTTTTTGTTTTTTTTTGTCCACCGGGATACCCATTTTTGTCTAAGTCGCCCTTTCGGGTTTTCGACTTAGCGGGCTGCTATTGTTTTTTTTTTCATTGTCCCTAACTTTTGCATGGACATTTCTTTTTTCGGTCCATCGGGACGTCCATTTTTGCCTAGATTGTCCTTGCGAATGTCAATCTAGCGGACTCCTATCTATATTTTTTTCAGGCATAATATTTTTTGACTGTATCGGAGTTCACGGGCGATGGCAACTCCTCCCCATCCATTGTGGTGAGGATCAGGGCTCCGCCTAAGAATACCTTCTTGACAACAAAGGGTCCTTCGTAGTTGGGAGTCCATTTGCCCCGTGGATCCGAGTGAACAGGTGAATATCTCTTGAGCACGAGTTCGCCTTCACAGAACGTTCGAGGGAGAACTTTCTTGTCAAAAGCTCGCTTGAGGCGTCTCTGATACAATTGACCATGACAAACGGCTGTAAGGCGCTTCTCTTCGATGAGATTCAGATGATCGTATCTGGATTGAACCCATTCAGCTTCATCAAGACCTGCCTCCATGATAACTCTGAGCGAAGGAATTTTGACTTCAATGGGTAGAACTGCCTCCATACCATACACGAGTGAGTACGGAGTTGCCTCAGTGGAAGTGCGGACTGAAGTTTTGTAGCCGTGTAATGCAAAGGGAAGCATTTCATGCCAATTCTTGTATATCTTGACCATTTTTTGGACATTTCTTTTGATGTTTTTGTTTGCTGCCTCAACGGCACCGTTCATCTTGGGCCGATATGGTGAAGAGTTGTGGTGCTGGATCTTAAATTCTTGACACAACTCCTTCATCATATTATTGTTTAGGTTGCTTGCATTGTCCGTGATGATGTTGCTAGGAATGCCATAACGACAGATTATCTCTTTCTTGATGAATCTGGCAACCACTTGTCGTGTAACATTTGCATAGGAAGCAGCTTCAACCCACTTGGTGAAGTAGTCGATAGCAACTAGAATGAATCGATGACCGTTGAAAGCCTTCGGTTCGATTATTCCAATCATATCTATACCCCACATAGAGAATGGCCAAGGTGAAGTCAGAACGTTCAATGGAGTAGGAGGCACATGGATCTTGTCTCCGTAGATTTGGCACTTATGACATCTTTTGGCAAAGTTGTAATAATCTACCTCCATCGTTGTCCAGTAATACCCAGCCCGAAGAATCTTCTTGGCCATAGCAGGACCTTTAGCATGCACACCCTCGCAGCCCTCATGTATGGACCTTATGATCTTGTTTGCTTCGTGTCTATCCACGCATCTGAGCAACACAGAATCATAATTCCTCTTGTATAGTATACCACCACTTAAGAAGAATTTGGCGCAAAGCCGCCTAAGAGCTTTCTTATCAGTGATAGTGATACCCTCGGGATATTCCTGTTTTTCTAGAAATCTTGTAATGTCGTAGAACCAAGGCTTGTCGTCAGACTCATCCTCGATTGCTAAATAGTGTGCTGGTTCGTTCAAGTGATCAATGCGGATATGAGGAGCTTCATTCTTCCACTTGACCTTGAACATGGATGCTAAAGTAGCAAGAGCATCAGCTAGTTGATTTTCCTCTCTGGGAATATGATGAAAAGTGATCTCATCAAAGTAAGGAATCAACTTCGCTATGTGTTGTTGGTACGGAACCAGCTTGGAATCCCGAGTCACAAAGTTCCCTCTGACTTGACCGATGACCAAGGCAGAATCTCCATAGACCTCAAGAATCTTGATTCTCATGTCAATTACCGCTTCAATGCCGTAGATACATGCTTCGTATTCAGCCATATTGTTGGTGCATGAAAAGCATAATCTGGCAGTGAAGGGAAGGTGAAAACCTGTTGGAGAGATGAGGATAGCACCAATTCCACGACCTTTAGAATTGGAGGCACCATCGAACACGAGCATCCACCGCGCCCCTGGTTCGGGTCCTATGTCAGGGTCTGGAGTCTCATAATCTCTGATGAACAACACATCCTCATCGGGAAAGTCAAACTTCATTTGTTGATAACCCTCCACAGGTTGATGGGCAAGGTAGTCAGACAAGACGCTCCTTTTATTGCTTTCTGGGTAACATGTTGGATATCATACTCAGTTAGCAGCATCTGCCACCGAGCAATCCTTCCAGGGACAGCAGGGCTTCTCAAATATGTACTTTATCGGATCCATTTTGGATATTAATAAAGTAGTATGGCAAATCATGTATTGACATAGGCGTCAAGCAGCCCAGACCAAAGCACAACAAGTTTTCTCCAAGAGTGAGTATCTGGTCTCACAATCAGTGAACTTCTTGCTCAGATAGTAAATTGCATGTTCTTTTCTGCCAGTGTCATCATGTTGACCCAATACACATCCCATTGATTCATCAAGAACGATGAGATACATGATTAATAGCCTACCAGGAACCAGTGGTACTAAGATCGGTGGTTCTTGCAAGTATTGTTTTATTTTGTCAAATGCTTCTTGACAATCATTATTCCATTCGACCGATTGATTTTTCCTTAGTAATTTGAACATTGGTTCACAGGTATCCATCAAATGAGAAATGAATCTTGAGATGTAATTAAGTCTGCCCAGAAAGCCACGGACTTCTTTTTCTGTTTTGGGAGGCGGCATGTTCTGAATTGCCCGAACCTTATCATGATCAACTTCAATGCCCTTCTGACTCACAATAAAGCCTAACAATTTACCAGATCAAACTTCGAAGGTGCACTTCGCAGGATTCAACCGCAATCTAAACTTCTGAAGTATGTCAAACAGTTTCTTCAGATGAACCAAGTGATCATCCTCAGTTTTGGATTTGGCAATCATATCGTCCACGTAAACCTCAATCTCTTTATGAATCATATCGTGAAAGAGGGTCGTCATGGCACGTTGGTATGTTGCCCCTGCATTCTTTAGACCGAATGGCATAACTTTGTAACAATATGTACCCTATGGCGTGATGAAAGTAGTCTTCTCCATATTAGTTGGGACATTTTGATCTGATTATATCCTGAGAACCCGTCCATGAATGAAAAGACAGAGAACTGTGATGTGTTATCCACCAAGACATCAATATGAGGCAAAGGAAAATCATCCTTTGGGCTTACCTTGTTGAGATCTCGATAATCCACACACATTCTGACCTTTCCATCTTTCTTTGGAACTGGGACGATGTTGGCAATCCATTCAGGATACTTGAAAGTGGCGAGGAACCCAGTGTCAAGCTGCTTCTTTACCTCTTCTCTGATTTTGAGTGCCATGTCAGGTCTAGTCTTCCTGAGCTTTTGCTTGACAGGAGGACATCCGGGCTTGAGTGGCAAGTGATGTTCAACGATGTTGGTATCCAACCCAGGCATATCTTGATAGGACCAGGTGAAGATATCAATATACTCTTTCAATAACTTGACCAACTCGGAGTGTACATGCTCTGCGAGGGATTTGCCAACCTTGACTTCTCTTCTGACCTCATCAGTACCAAGGTTAACAACTTGCACTGGCTCTTTGTGTGGCTGAATCTCATTATGCTCGTGCTCAAGGAGCCTTGATAGTTCAGCCGGTAATTCACAATCTTCCTCACCATCTTCTTTGGCTTGGTTAATTGGAATTCCAGAATTACAATGGATGTTGGCCATGTTGTTATCAATGCTCTTATTAGTTCTGCATGTTTATGAATATGTTTAGAATGAGCTATTTTGAAAAAGTGAAAATAAAAGAAACTTTTGCCATTTATTTGTGAAAAAGTAAAAATAAAGAAAGAAGAAGAGCATGATTTTGAATGCAAAAAACTTTTATTTATTGATCACATAATATTGAAAAAAAGTGAGGCCCTTACAAGCTATCCACTCGTCTCGGGCGAGGACGAGGGAAAGGAAAAAGCAAAATGCATTACATGTTACACGGAAAAACCACAGGGATCACAAGCCGTCCAATTGTTGAGCTTGAAGCCCGGCGGGCACTTGTGCACAAAGCTTGACCTCTGATTGCTAGGACCACCATCATCCATAGCTGCCACAATGTCACCTTGCTGGAAACCCACGCTATTGAACTTGACAAAGTTGCACTGCTTTGGACCACGCGAGCTGGATTGACGACCAGGATGGTAACCCAATCCAAAACGATTATGCTTTTCAACCACATCAATCACATGCCCCCAGCCTGGCAAGGCACCTCTATTAATGGTCTCTTTAGCACTCTTGGCAGAAGCTAAAGTCACTTGTGGTGATCTATTTTGACTAGTTGAAGCAGAACTGACATCGTCGAATTTGAGACACTGCAATGGCACCTCAGTTATGCCCTCTTTAGTCTTGATGTATCGAAAAGATGATAACTCACTTACAATCAGATCTTCCTCACCACAGACGATGACCAGCTGATCGTCGAACATGAATTTCAACTTCTGATGCAAAGTGGAGGTAACTGCCCCTACAGCGTGAATCCACGGACGACCTAATAGGAAACTGTGCACCATATTGATATCCATTACTTGGAAGGTAATGGTAAACAAATGTGGTCCAACCTTGATGGGTAAGTCCACTTCTCCGATGAGTTGCCTTCGAGAACCATCAAAGGCTCTGACAACTAAGGCACTTGGTCTCATCTCGTTTCCTTCCACCAGTAATTGACTCAATGTGCCCTTAGGCATCACATTGAGAGAGGAACCGGGATCCACTAGAACACGAGATAACAGGATGTTTGTGCAGGTTACAGATATGTGCAGCGCTTTGTTGTGGGCATTTCCTTCAGGAGGCAATTCTGATTCATTAAAGCCTAAATACCGACTTGCAGTTATGTTGGCCACTACATCGTCAAACTCGACGACGAATATATCTTGCAGGACATGGGCACTGTTCAACACTTTCAACAAAGTTGATCTGTGCGCAGGCGAACTCATGAGTAAGGACAAAATTGAGATCCTCGAGGGAGTCTGACCCAGCTGATCCACAATTTTAAAGTCACTTTTATTGATCAACTTAAGGAACTCTTGATCATTAAGGGTCTCCTTGCTTTTTGAAACATCTTCAGACGGAATATTCGGCAGTGGAATGGTAGTAGAAGATGTCCCTTATTGACCAACAGGGGTTGCAGATGCAAGCGTTTCCTTGGGAGCAACAACAGTTGGAACTTGAACATACTTTGTAGTGACCTTCGGAGCAAACACTCGTCCACTACGAGTCATACCTCCACCGGCTGTAACATCCACAATCTCAGATTCGGCGAACCTTATCTCTTGACCTCCAGAAAACACAGTAGACCCATATTTCCATGGTACCTCTTTGGAATTATGATACGGAAACGACTTCGGCGGACAAACAACGATGGGCTGTACCTTCTTCTTCCTAGGGGATTCCACAGGAACCCTCCTATAGACAATGGTGAATGGCTCGATGGCAGCAACTTCCTCGACAGGCTTAGATATGGCAAATTGAACTTCACCACGGTTCATCAAAATTTGGACACAACCCTTTAGCCTTCGACAGTGGTTAGGATTATCGTCACAAATCTGACATTTGCCATGCAACCCTCTCAACAACCCATGTTCATTCAATCTCTTGAAAACCACAGTCATCGGGATCTTTACCTCATCAACATCCAAGATCAATTCAGCCCTTGAACTATCCTCAATCATGTTAACCGCAGGTCCATTGTGATTCGGCAACGGGTTGTTCTGAATATTAGGACCTTCCTCAGCGACAGTCAGGATCTTCTTATCAATGAGTTCCTGTACCTTGGTTTTGAAAACAAAACAGTCCTCTGTCGCATGACCTATGTATCCAGCATGATAAGCACAAGAAGCATTCGGATTATGCTTCGGACCGAATGGAGGAATTGCAGGTGCAATCTGCTTGGGGACAATTGCCCCTTGGTGAACCAGATAAGGAAATAATTCAGTGTATGACACCGGAATTCTGTCGAAATTCGAATGCTTACGGTTTCCTTGATTGCTGTTGTTCTGATGATTTTGATTCTGCTGATTTTTGTTGTTCTATTGAGTCTGTTGCTGATTCTGAGCATTTTGAACTGGTTGTTGAGATGATACTGATATGGTGGTTGTTGATATTGAGCGGCAGCAATGTACGGATATGGATAACATGGCATGGGAGCCATGGGAGCTTGGTATTGAGGAGAAACTTGAGCTGTCACAGCATTGACTTCACCTTCCTTTTTCTTTGACTGACTGTTCTGAGATTTTCTGGCCGGCTGCTAGGAAGCAGTTCCAGGAATCTTTCCAGTCTTCAAACCGTTCTCAATCCATTCACTAATGGTCACAACATCAGCAAAATTCGATGAAGAACTACCCACCATTTTCTCATAGTGGGAACCTTGCAATGTACCCATAAAGAGGTCAACCAATTCATTGTCAGAGAGAGCAGGTCGCACACGAGATGCCATCTCACGCCATCTTTGCACATACTCTTTGAATGTTTCAGCTGAGCGCTGGGATTGATTTTGTAGCTGTAATCTAGTAGGCGCCAGATCAAGGTTGTATTTGTATTGTTTTACGAATGCTTCAGATAAATCCTCCAAGTACGGATTTTGCTGCGCTCTAAACCCATGTACCAATCCAACGAAGCACCAGACAAACTATCTTGAAAACAATGAATCAACAATTCATCATTATCAACATGGGATGCCATCTTTCTACAGTACATAGTGATGTGACTACGCGGGCAACTCAAACCTTTATACTTTGGAAGATCAGGTATTTTGAATTTTTGCGGCAGCACAACATTCGGAACCAAACACAAGTCCTTGGCCTCCATGCCAAAAGCAGAGAACCCTTCAATAGCTCTAATATGGTCTTCCAACAACTTGTAGTTAGCAGGTCTATTCTGATGAGTGGGCCTGACCAGAACCTGAGGATTTGGTAACTGAGATGCGGCCGGAGCATGCACTTGCGGAGTAGCAAACTGAGAAGGATACACCAAACCCTGATTAACCATCTGACCAGCATTCTGACCCATCTGAACACCAAATGGATAATTTGGAGGAGGTATCACAGCAGCTGAGGAAGATGCCCTAGGATAGAATATCCTAGGATGAACATTCTGAACAGCAGTTTGACCGGCTTGAGATGAAACCGGAACATGAATAGGAGGACCCCTATACACATGCTCTTCTTTATCAGGAGTTTCAATGTCAGCCAACCCAGAAGTTTGATGAGTCTGAGCCTGAGGATTCTCGTGATCATCACTCACCACTGGAGGCGGGACTGGAATAGGCATGCCCCATGGATATGCAGCAGCATTCCCATTAGGCATGGGTCCAACAAAAGGCTGATATGGTAGGAAGATGCTCCCATTATTAGCAACATGAGGAGTGTAATTAGGAGGCATGCCCCATGGGAAACCAGCGGGCATCTTATTCACATTAGACTGGGCAACGGGCTGATTCACAGGCTCAACCGGCACTTCAACCATAACAGGAGAAGGAACAACAGCAGGAGTAGCCGTAACAACAGGAGAAGTGGTCACAACAGGAGTAACAACGGTTGCATCAGTAGCAGTTACAACAACAGCAGCAGCAGCAGCAGAAGAGACGTCCCTCTGCGCGCAAAGGAGTTCCATAATGGCATCCATGTTCGCCTGAAACTGATCCATCCGACCTTGGAATTAAGCCATAGTTTCCTTGTAAGCAGCGTTCTTAGCTTCGAACTCAGCCATGATTCTGGATTTTTTTGAGCGGCTAAAATACCGATGTCGAGTCGTCGTCTTGCTACAAGCCGGAAATGGTCAGAGTGAGCAATGGTTTCCTGGATGAAGGACATGCATATGCGGGCATGAATGAATGCAATTCATGCAAAAAATAAAGGAGTTTTAATGCATATGAAAAAATATTAATTTGACATGATGAGATGATATGCAACAACAGAATTAACAAGCCAGCATAGCCTGAATAGTCAAATCTGAACATCTGCAGAGGTAGTGTTGGGTCGGTGCGAGATCTGACGCAATGAGAGAACAAAGGTTGGAAGAGTCTTGGTTTCCTGCAGAAAAACCCAATATCCCCCTCACAGGTAGTTCCTAGAAAGCGGGATTCTCAGTTTCAGATTCTTAATTTGAGAAGCAATAGTACATTCATCCCTCGGGGTACAATACTATCGCCAAACAAAGAGGTCGTCCACTGATTCCCCCAAAAAAGATCACCCTATGGCAAGTTCCCAGCTTTGGGTCCTCGGATCAAGAAGCGTAATGGGTTTGCCATTTCTGGTCTGCCATTATCGCTCCTTGGGAGGAGTGCCGCAACTGAGTCCTTGGGGATTAGTCGCCAGAGTCGACAGCTCTCTAGATCAACACCCTGAAATGCGCAAGACACGCACGTCAGAGCATCTCCCAAGAAAACCTCGTCTGGATGTGAATTTCGTGAACACGAAATGCACCAAGATGGCACGTAGGTCCCACTACTTTCCACTCTAATCCTAGGTGTATACTCAAGCCTGTGTATTGGGCTTATCTCTCAAGTAGCAACCCAACCGACAACAGCAAAGAAAATAGCAGATGTCCAAAATATACAGCATATGAATATTTAAAGCAGTAAAGAAATGCAATAAATAAACATAAAGCAAATAAAGCGTAAAGATAAAACTAGTAAAGCGCAGAAGATAAACACCTAAGCAAGCAAGAAAGGCAAACAAAACTAGGTGAGACCCCAACTTGCAAGCAAGCTGAGTCCCCAGCTGAGTCGCCAGCTGAAGATGGCTGGTTTACATCCTGAGTGAATCGCACACTCAAAGATACAACAGAGTCGCCACCGAATTTTATTTAGTCCCGAAGGACAGGGAAAATATCGATAAAACCCAAGGGGAAGAGAAACGGGAACGGGGGTCGATTATGCGAAAGGAAGGTACTAGCACCTAACGCTTCCGTCGTACTCGACGGGAACCATTTCGCTTGCTTCTAGGCTTGGATGGGTTGTCTATCTAAAGGCTTCTAGCTAAAGAAAACAAAAGGGGAAAAAGAAAGGAAGGAAAGAGAGTGCTCGCGGAGGATTAGGGCCCTCGTGCCTATGTACCCTCGTAGTGCAATGAGGAAATCAGAGCGTCGTAGTTCAGAGGAACCAGGGACAAGAAGAAGAATGGAAGAATGTGGAAGTGTGCTCTACAAGACATTGCGTCTCGTGCCTACGTATCTAACATTCGAACGAATGCAGAATCAGAGCTTCCATAGTTCGGGGAACTAAGACAGAAAAGGGAAAGGGAAAGGAGAAGAAAGTGGTGTCAAAACCAGGAACAAAAGAAAGGGGAAAACTCCACAGGGGATTCAAAAGAAATGGTGTCGAAACCAAGAAAGAAGAGCGAAAGAAAAAAAAGAGTACTCCACTGAGGAGTAAGAGACTAAAGTGATTGTGCAAGAAACAAGAGAAACGGTGTCAAAACCAAGAGAATAAGAGATAGAGAAATATCCGCTGGGGATGCAAAAGAAATGGTGTCATAACCAAGAAAGAAGAGGATTAAGATTCTGTGGGGAAAAGAGGTCTTAACATATAAGAACTGTGATCAACCAAAGAATGGATGTACGACCGAGAAAAGGTCGCGACACAAAGGACGGGTGTGGGACCGAGTAAAGGTCGTGACCCAAAGGACGGGTGTGGGACCGAGCAAAGGTCGTGACCCAAAGAAGTTCGGTACACTGACTGAACAAGCAGTACCTGACCGAAGAAAGGGTATTCGAACCAAAGAAAGGTTACTAACCCAAAGATGCAAGTATTAGAACCAAGAGGAGGTTGCCAACTGCTGGGGATTCGGTGTTTACAGACGGACTGTGATTAACCGAAAGGAACGAGTGATTAACCAAGAGAAGGTGATTAACTCGAAAAAGGGTTCAGTATTTTAACAGACAGACTGTGGTTAACTAAAGAGACGAGTGATTAACCTAAAGAAGGTGATTAACCCAAAAGGTGCTCAGTATTAACAAACGGACTGTGATTAACTGGAGAAAGGGGTGATTAACCAAGAGAAGGTGATTAACCCAAGAGGAAACTCAGTGTTTTAACAGACGGACTGTGATTAACTGAGAAGGAGTACAAACATTGGTGTTTTAACTAACAGACAGTGATTAACCAATAAGGGGAGAAGACCAAAAGAAGGTTGCGAATTCCGCAAAGGATTCGGTTTTAACAGAAATACTGTGTTTAACCGAAGAAAGAGAGTAGAGACTCTTCAGGGGAATCAAAAGAACAATGATTGACTGCAAGAAAAGGATAGGGTATTGAAACAAAGGAAGCTTGATAACCCAAATAACAAAGGATCGTAACCAAGAAGAATGATGATGGATCAAAGGAGAGGTCAAAAGAGATAGGAGTGATCAAGGATCGAAAGGGAATGCAAAGAGAGAAAAGTGATCAAGGATCGACTCGACTGGGGAATGAGAAACACTATAGCTGGAGGATAGAGGTGACTATTCTCGAGGAGAGGACAAGACGCCCTTTCCAAAGAAATAGCCAGAATGAGGGTAGAAAAACTCCATCCTCATTCCTTCTTTAGCACCCAAAATATAGTGTGGAAATTGAAACGGACAGCATAACAGCTCCAATTTGTACAGTGCTCCAACGCGTTGTGAAGTGAACAGCGTAACAACTTCGGTTTGTACAGCGCTCCAAAGTTGTGTATCGGCCGTTGTAAATCTTCAACTCTTCGGGGGGGGGGGGGGGGGGGAGGAAAAGCTCTAAAGGAAGCCTAAAGAGAGGGAAAAGGAAGGATCAAATAATCGAAACATGGTTTCGATCAACTAATCAAAGGGAAATGCTATGCTAACAATTTTCCAAGGAGAATGGAAAATCATTAAAGGAAAAGGCGTAAATTATTGATTATACATGATTAAATTTGCTCAATATAGAACAATCTTAATGTAATCAAGAAATGAAAGTGCAAAACAGTGCCAAACAAATATTAGCATGTATCACAAATCATGTGTCAAGTGATCAAAGATTGTGCAAGAATTAGCATGTTCAAACAAATATCAAGAACACACATAATTGCAAAAATTGATAAATCAATCATGGAATTAATGTAAATATGCTTTAAACAGAGGTTAACAGCATTAAAAACATCCATAAATATGAAGCATATCAATCCATGGAAGTTAGAATGAGAAAGCATGGTAAACACACTTGAAAAAGCATGAAAATGACATTATGGTTCAGTGTTAATCGGTTAACCATATGGTTAATCGGTTAACGGCTTGAAAATCAGCGTTTTTGGTGAAAAATGAACTGGTTAACCGATTAACACTGTGACAGTGGCAAAAATAACAGTAAAAACAGCTTTCCAAAAGTAGTTTTCAACACATAATCACTTATCTAAACTTCCACATGCTAAGACATGAATTTGTACACGAAAATTACATGGATTAGGAGCAATTAAACACACATTACAAGAATTAATAATGGAGATTAAAGATCAAGCAATTGCATAATGAATTAGACCGAAAACGATCGAAATTACAACGTAAATGTGCGGAAATGATCGAAATAGTGGGAAGAGTAAGATCTACCAACCTACAAGGCTGAGATGTGCCTTGGTAATTGTTGCAAATGATTCTTGATGCAGAAAATCAAATAAAACTAGAGGAATCTTCAATTTGGTGACGAAGCGCGTCGAAACCGAGCAAAATACGATAAAGCTCCAAAATGCGAATTCGAACCGTTGAAAATTGCAGAAAATACTCAAGATTAATCCACAAGCTGAAATAACTCCAGAAATCCAAGTATAATAGCAAGAATGGTGAAGGTTGAGCTCAAGAAATAATCACTTTTGATGTAAAAGTGATTATCCTTCAAAGTAGAAATGAGCTTTGTTGAGGTTTTGGAAGAGAATTGAGATGAAGATGAAGATGTAGCAGAGAAAAATCAGGGAGAATGTGAGAGAATTGAGAGTGAAAATGTGAGAAATTGGAGAAAATGGTTGAGGGTCTTTGAAATTGGTAAAACAAAGTTGAACAATGTTGATGTCATATGTCTGATGTCATAACATTGGTTCCTAACATTAGCTGTTGCAGGGTTGAAGTTTTATATGCTAATGTTATACTTGATGTCTTGACATCAGTTATCAGAACATCAGAACATCAGGTTGTGATGTTTTAGGGCTGCGCGTGTTAGTGTGTTTTGAGGAGATCTGTTAGAGAGATTGGATGCGAATATCTTGGAGAAGATATTTTCAATAAGATAATTTGCAGATCATGGAGCAGATCATGTAACTAACATTAGGGCTGATTTGAAGAGATTTAAAAAGATTTGAAGATCAAATCTGTTTTAAATTCTGGTTTTAAAACAAATCAAATCAGATATTTTTGGAAGAGGTCCAAGCCCAAGTCAGAATTCTATAAAAGCAGCCACAACCCTCGTTGGTAAAGGACGAAGAAAGTGAGCTAAAGACTGGGTGTTATTTGTGTCTTCGTGTGTGTTTTGTAAACCATTCGTGTTTGAATTGGTGTTACTATTTTTGAGTTGTTAATTGTTCTTGATCAAAGCTATTAAGCAGAATCAAGTTGTGTGATTAATTTGTAATCATTGGATTGTATCACTGAGGTGATTTAGGGAGTGAGGGGTTTCTCTTATCTAAGTGGTTTCTTAGGTAGAAGTGTCATTGGGTAGTGATTAAGTTAGATAGATGTCAACTGGGATTGTTGAGTCTGTAATTTGATCATACTATTAGTGAATTTCCTCCCTGGCTTGGTAGCCCCCAGACGTAGGTAGTTAGACCGAACTAGGTGAATAATTCATTGTGTTATTTACTGTTGTTTTTACCTTGTTCATATAGCAGATTGTGTTGTTGTGACATCACACTTAACATCACACATCTGATACAAGAATTTCAAAATCAAATAATGCATCATACAAGCAAATTGACAAACTAACAAAACTAAAACAATATCGGCGATGACTGCAACCTTAGTCTCGCTTTTTTTATGTTTGGCAAATTTTAAGATATTGTTGGTAATTTGATTTGAACAATTTACAATCCCAATATGAACAACACAATATGATGATAAAATTAGAAAACCTTTAAAAAATTTCATCTCAATATCTAATGACACCATAAGAAGTTTACTAGATCAAGTAAAACATAAACAATATTAGAAGAAAGTTAAATGATGCTAAAAAAAAGATATAATGTTGAAAGTTAAATGATGCTAAAAAAATATAATGTAGAAAAGGTGAGTTTTGAATTTTATGTCCGATATGCTAAATTTAATGTATTTGTTATAAAACCTTTATTATGAAATATTTGGTATCCCTACCTATTATGAATGATAGAGTTAGTGTATGTATATTCAAATTAATTGAGTTTTTATTACACTGTATATCAATTGTACAAAGACAAGTTATTACATTTTTTGTGTGCAAATTCTATGATTATAAATTGAGTTTATTAATATTAACCAAAATGTATTTTGATGGGTATAAAAACTCAGGAAGCAATGGAAGCTAACTATGAATGCTAATATATATATATATATATATATATATATATATATATATATATATATATATATATATATATATATATATATATTGAGTCCTTTTCTTTTTCTCTTCTCTCAATTTCTTTTTTACTTCTTCTTTCTCTCTTTTCTCCTTTTTAACTAAGTCTCCCTCTACGTTCTTTTCTACTTCACTCTCATCCATTTCTTTCTCTTTTTCAACGACAACCTCCTCTTCCACATTTTTCTCACTAATACTCATGTCAATTTCTCTACCACTTTTAGTAAGAATAGCTTTGAAATGCTCTTTTGGATTCACTTGAGTTTTCTCCGGAAAAGTTCCTATGTGTTGGTCAGCTAATTGTTTGGAAAATTGTCTAACTTGCATCTCAAGATTCGTAATAGCCGCATTGGTACTCTTTTGGTTGGCGATTGACATTTGCGTGAATTGAGTGAGTGTGTCTTCCATATTTCAATTTCTACTTTGAGGTTGTGGAGGTTAAGTGTAGGTTTGATACGGATTTTGTAGATTTGAAGTTTCGGCATCTTGTCTCCAACCTTGTTGATAACCTTGATTATTTCCTCTTTGTAGGTAACCTTGGTTGCCTTGATAAGGGGCTTGTCTTGGTTGGTAGGCTTGATTTTGATTTGGATTCCCCATATAATTCACTTCCTCTTTAACCGATAGGATGGTCTCCTTTGCACAAATCACAACAAGCAACTTGTTGATGCTTTCTATGAATCTCATGCATCTCCTTTATTTGTTGTGCAAGCTTTGACATTTGTTGCATTGGTAATTCCACTTATTGATAGAGCAATTCGTTTTGAGAAAGAATTGCATAATTAGTGCCCAATTCAATCATTCCTGGTTTCCTTTGTGACGTACCTCGATTATGTTGACCTTGATGATCATTGAGAGCCATTCTATTAATAATGGCTATTGCTTCTTCCGCACTCTTCGACATTAAAGAACTGCCCGCAATAGCATCCAATCGAGTTTTGGGTTGAGGAGTCCATGACAAAAGATATGGATTTGAGTAAGCTCATCAAAACCATGACCTTGACATTTTCTTAACATTGACTTGAACCGCTCCCAAGTTTCATTAAGGGATTCACTTGCACCTTGAGATATAACTGCAATTGTTGTCTTTGCTTCCATGAACCTATTATGTGGAAATAATCTTTCAATAAATTTTTCCTCCAAAACATTCCAATCGGTCATTGTTTGAATCAGTTGATCAAGATACCATTCCTTTGCTTTTCCTATCAAGGAGTGAGGAAATAGTCTCATGAACAATTGTTCTTCTTCATCTTCTGGAGTTTTCGTTGCGCCAGCAATCTCATAGAACTTTGTCAAGTTTGTGTAAGGATCTTCGTGATCGAGCCCTGTCAAGGGGTTTGCATAAACAAGTTGAAGTATCCCTATCTTCATCTCCTTGTTTCTTCTGTTGTTTGCATTTCGAGCAAACTGAGCGTTTCGTCTCGTACTATTTGTACAAGGACCTCTAGCAGGAGGTGGATGTAGTGGTGGAGCTGCCATGATTTGCGTAGAAATGTGAGTTGTTGGTGGATTAATAGTAGAAGTTCCTTCGCGCTCTCTTCTTTCCTTAGCTAGTTGTCTTCTTCTTCTGGTCTTGCTATTAAGTTTATGCACAGTTCTGTCAATCTCAGGATAAAAAAGAAATTGATATATGGGTACACTTCCTCGCATAAACAGATATCTGAAAAGGTAACCAAGCAACTTATAAAACACAAGGAATATGAACTGAGATAAGAGATAACAATACAAAACTTAAAATAAAATAAACTATTGCAATGCTTGCAATATCAATCAACGATCCCAGGCAACGACGTCATTTTGTTGAAAGTGTTTTTGGTGGGTAATGGTTTTATCGTCTCCACATGGATTATCATGATATCACCGCCGTTCTATAGTTTATAGTGTCTTAAGTGAGGGTTTTGAATTGGTTTTTTTTGGTAACATTAATTTCACAAAAGTTTTGTAGCAAATAGTAAAGTGTAGAAAGATGTTTGTTTTAAAAAAACATGTCAAGATTAGGTTTCATTAACCTCTTTCATACATATCCTATTAATCAAGCATGTGAACTTGGTTATGATCAATATAATCACATATCCTCTAAATACCATTTATCTCTAAAGTGTTATCGTGAATATTATCGTACTAATTACTAGATGATGTCTCATGCTAACAATCTACACAATAATCTTAAAGCTTGATACAAGTGAATATTAACTTACAAATCTATATCTAGAGTTTGTTCATTTATAGATGAATAACTTAGGTCAAGTTTTGAAAAATATATTTCAATAGTGATTCAAATCAAATATATACCATTAAAAGCAAAGATATTCAGCATATATTGATCATCAACTTTATGGTGCAATGGACAAGGTGACTGGTGGATTTGTGAATAGACCCCCTATTCTATATGGCTCTAATTATGACTATTGGAAAACACAGATGGTTACCTTCTTGAAGTCATTAGACAGCAGGGCTTGGAAGGCTGTCTTAAAAGAATGGAAAGCACCTGTTATTGTTGAAAAGGATGGTACAACTAAGCTAAAACCTGAGGAAGATTGGACAAAGGAAGAAGATGAGCTTGCACTTGGAAATTCAAAAGCCTTGAATGCCATCTTTAATGGTATTGACAAGAACATCTTTAGACTGGTAAACACTTGTGAAGTTGCTAAGGAAGCTTGGGATGTCTTGAAAACTACTCATGAAGGAACCTCCAAGGTCAAGATGTTAAGACTTCAACTACTGACTACAAAGTTTGAAAATCTGAAGATGAAGGAGGATGAAACCATTCATGATTTTCACATGAATATTCTTGAGCTGTCCAATGCTTCTAGTGCTTTAGGAGAAAGAATGACGGAAGAGAAGCTGGTAAGGAAGATTCTCAGATCCCTTCCCAAGAGATATAAGATGAAGGTGACGGCTATTGAAGAAGCTCAAGACATCAGTAAGATGAGGGTTGATGAGTTGATTGGTTCTCTTCAAACCTTTGAGTTGGGATTGAATGAGGAGCCTGAAAAGAAGACCAAAAGCATAGCTTTGGTGTACAATACTGAAGATGGTAAGAAATAGTGTAATTTTGAAACTCAGGAGGAACTGTCAAATGCTGTTGTGATGCTTGGGAGACAGTTTAATAAGGTGTTAAAGAGAATGGATAGAAACTATAGACCTAATGTTAAGAACATCACATATGACAACAACAGGTCTAGTGATTAAGTGAAGAAAACGAAGAGATGAAGAAAAGTTCAATCATGACAAAGGAGTTCAATGCTATGAGTGTGAAGGTTATGGTCATGTCAAGAAAGAATGCCCTATATACCTCAAAAAGCAGAAAAAGGGGTTATCTGTTTCCTGGTCTGATACAGATAATGAAAGTGAAGAAGAGAATGCCAAGCATGTTAAGGCATTGACTGGACTATGTGCCTCTGATGGAGAGTCTAGTGATGGTGAATTGACCTTTAAAGAGCTGACATCCTCTTATCAAGAGCTGTGTCTGAAAAGTGAAGAGGTCCTTCAAGAAGGGGAGAAGCAGAAGAAGATTATTGTACGGCTTGAAACTGAGAAAGCTGAACTTAAGAATGAAGTGTTGCTATTAAAATCCCAGCTTGATCAAATGTCAAAATCCATCAGAATGTTAAATAGTGGAACTGACACTCTGGATAAAATTCTTGAAGCTGGAAAAGGTGCAAGTGATAAGACTGGTCTAGGATATGAGGGTGAGAAGAAGATATCTGCAGAGGCTAGTTCTTTTGGGGTTAAACAAAACATTCCTCATCAGCATGAAAAAGGACATGGTTCTAGAATTAAGAAGGTTGTCCCTCACCTTGGGCCACAAAATAATGGAAAGGGCTATGGTCCTGTTCCTAAGAAGTTTTTGTCTCAACCTCAAGGAAAGCCTCAGGTTTCTAGAGCTAGACAGTATATGCCTCCCCAATACCATAGGAGTATGCAGGCTTATAATCTCAAACATAACATGTTCCATCCGATGTCTCAACATCAAGGGAAAATGTATGGGTTTGGACCTAATAATGTTGTGCCTCTTGGTTATGGCAGAAGAAGGCCACATCATCATGGTAAAAGACATCATAAGCACTACAGAAGACAACCTAATTATGGGAGAAAACATCATCAATATTTTGACAGATGGCAGCCTCAGGATTATGACAGAAATCATCATCAAGGTGGGAGACATTTCAATCACTTCAGAGAAGAGATTCAAAGAGTAAGATGTTACTATTGTGGAAGATTTGGCCATATACAATCTTCTTGCTTTAAACTGCATAGTTATCCCAAGCCTGTTCCTCAACCTAGACAGAAGCAGGACAGGCCTCAGACTGTTAAACAATGGGTTCCTAAAGCTGCTGTCACATGTCTATTAGCTCACTCATCTGTTAGAACCCCAGCTATGGATGGTTGGTATTTTGACAGTGGTTGCTCAATGCATATGGCTGGTTTCAAGAATCAGTTGGTGGATATCAGGACTTACTCCACAAACGATGTAACTTTTGGTAATGGAGAAAAAGGGGAAGTTAAAGGAATTGGAAAATTGAATTGTGAGGCTTGACCTAATCTTGAAAGTGTACTTCTGGTCAAAGGATTGACTGCTAATTTGATTAACATCAGTCAGTTATGTGATGAAGGATTCAAGGTTAGCTACACTAAAGATGAATGTTTAGTGACTAATGAGAAGAGTGAAATCGTTATGAGGGGAGTTAGATCCATAGATAACTGTTATTTATGGGTTCCTCAAGAGTCCAGCTTATCATGTAATGTCAAGGATGATGTTATGACATCTGAATGTGACATTAGAAGGATCACAAAACAACCTAGTGTTATGCAACTATTCAGAGGAAATATTGAAGAAACCAAGGTAGTAGAGGTTGATCATTCAGGTATGAAGGGTAATGACGATTTCCCTAAAGATATGTGTGCTGAAATTTGTGAAGTGTTAAGTAGAAATTTGGGCATGTGAAAAAGGATTCAAAGGTTAGTGAATTATGGTGTGCATTTATTAAATTTCAAAAATTTAAAAGGAAATTTGTTTTGGTGGGGAAAATACATTTATTGGCCTTTAAGTGACCAACAAAAGCAGTCCCCTTACCTTAGGCTATCATTCCCTATTATTACTCTCACTCGCTACTTCAATCTCCACACTCCAAGTCTGTTCATCTTCCCCCCTAAGAACAGAAATTACAAAACACATTTGGTCATCAGTTGTTACACAGGAACGATGTCTAAACAAGTGTCATCTCCATCCAAGAATGCTGCGTCCAAAAGTTCCACTCATGCAAATTCTAGGGTTTTGACAGAAGAGGTATCTGTGGATGAAGCTATGGACATTGCTCCTATCTCGATGATTCCAGCCTCAGAAAAGACAAGACCTGAGAAGTATCAACCTAAGAGGCCTTCAAAAGGTAATACTTCTAATTAATCTACGGGTAAGAAATTTGATGATAGCAAGAGTAGAGCGTTTGTCACTAGTGTTTTGTTTGGAGACAAACCTACTCCTAAGACTACCACCCCTCTTCCTCAAGCTGTTGAAGAAAGGGTAGATGTGGACAAAAGCATTGATCAGATTGTCACAAAAATATTTGAGAAAGGGATTTCTGTGAAGGGAATATCTAGACCTCTGAGTCAACTGCCTGCTGATCAATCAGTTAGAGAAAAGGGTGACATTGAAACTTCTGAAACAAATCTTCACAGATTAGCTGTTTCAGTCATTGAAGATGCTGAGATTGAAGATGAAGTTGAAGCTGAAGCTGAAAGAGAAAGGGATACTCATGTTGAAGATGAGGTTGATGTTGAACATGATGTTGGAACATCACCTGCTAGGGATGTTACTCCTAGTCCCAGAGGGAAGAAGAATGCTTATGTGGTGGATGTTGTTAACTTATTTGATAATGAAGTAATTGGTAATGTTGTTCTTGGTATTGGCAATAAATTGAAGACTAGAAAAGGAAAGACTGTGGAATCGTCTCCTAAGTTAACAGCTGAAGGGAAGAAGAAAAAGACATCTGTTGTTGGTCCAACTAAATTTGGAGCAAGGTTGTTGTGACTTCCAAAAAGAGAAAGATTAGAGAAGAATCTGGATCTGAGTATGATGTTGAGGAAGATGTTCAAGACATCACCCCTGTCAGAAAGTCCATTTTGAAGAGAATTTTTGATAAGGTTCCTGAAGTGCCAGTGGACAACATATCCTTTCATTATGCTAGCAGTGCTCCAATGTGGAAATTTATGTGTCAAAGGAGATTAGCTATGGAAAGAGAGCTGGGAAAAGATGCATTTGAGATGAAAGAAATTATGGAGCTCATTCATGCTGCTGGCCTGTTGAAGACTGTGACAAAATTCTCTAAGTGCTATGGTGGACTTGTTAAGGAATTTGTTGTTAACATTCCTATAGACATTTCTGATAAAAGAAGTGTGGACTTCATGAAGGTGTTTGTTAGGGGTAAGTGTATTAATTTCTCTCCTAGTACCATCAATAAGTATCTGGGAAGAGATGATCAAGAGGGTTGTGAACTGGAAGTGACTGAGAATGATGTGTGTAAAGAGATCACAACCACTCAAGTGAAGGTTTGGCCACTGAAAGGTAAATTGATAGCTAGCAAACTCAGTATCAAGTATGCTATTTTGCACAGAATTGGAGCTGCTAACTGGGTACCTACTAATCACAAAACCACCATAGCTGTGGGATTAGGAAGGTTTATTTATGTTGTTGGGAAAAGGTCAAGTTCAATTATGGAAATTACATATTTGATCAAGTTGTGAAGCATGGTGCCACTAATGCTATCAAGATGCCTATAGCATTCCCTTCCCTTGTCAGTGGAATGATCTTAGATCAACATCCTGGAATTCTAACCAGTTCAGATGTAGCATATAAGAGGGAGTCAGCTTTATCCTTGCATCCCAAGTTGTTTGTTGGGAATCATGTTCCAGACATTGTTGTAACATCAAGTTCTGGTGTTAAGAAGGCCAATACTAAAAAAGAGTTGATTGAAGAATTGAAGGCGGCCTGCAAGGATCTTGATATGGTTATCAGTACTAGCACTGCTAGGAAGATGAAAATTGAGCAGATGATCAAATCCTTGGAACAGGGTGAAGATGATGAGAATGTCAATACTGAAGATTCAGGTTCAGAGGAAGGTGATGAGGATGTTGCAGATGGTTCTGATGCTAATGAAGATTGAAGTGTTGTTTTTGCTGTTTATTGCTTTTGTAGTTTGTAGTTTTTTTTTGTTTCTGCACATTGTGTGCATGGTGTGTAACTTGGATAAAAGTACTTTTATGCTTATCTTGGTTGTGTTCTATGATTTGTCTTGTCTTGTGGTGCTGACTGTTGACTGACAAGGAGAACTAGTAGAACTAACTGTAGTAAAGTGGTAGGGTATAACTTGTTGGGAGTTGGCCAATTGTGGCTAAAAAGGGGGAGAGTTAGCCTTTGTGCCTCTAGGCTTGAGGGGGAGTATGCATGTTTGAATAGCTGGTATGCTGGTTCTTGTTTTGAGGGGGAGTTTAGCTTTGTGCAGTTTGATTGTGATTGCTGCTGGTATGAAGTTTTTCCGCTGCAGGTACCTCTGATGATGGCAGAGATTGTTTTAGCCAAAATTAGCCAAAGGGGGAGATTGTTAGTTCTAGTATTGGCTGGAATTTTGGTAAAACAAAGTTGAACAATGTTGATGTCATATGTCTGATGTCATAACATTGGTTCCTAACATTAGCTGTTGCAGGGTTGAAGTTTTATATGCTAATGTTATACTTGATGTCTTGACATCAGTTATCAGAACATCAGAACATCAGGTTGTGATGTTTTAGGGCTGCGCGTGTTAGTGTGTTTTGAGGAGATCTGTTAGAGAGATTGGATGCGAATATCTTGGAGAAGATATTTTCAATAAGATAATTTGCAGATCATGGAGCAGATCATGTAACTAACATTAGGGCTGATTTGAAGAGATTTAAAAAGATTTGAAGATCAAATTTGTTTTAAATTCTGGTTTTAAAACAAATCAAATCAGATATTTTTGGAAGAGGTCCAAGCCCAAGTCAGAATTCTATAAAAGCAGCCACAACCATTGTTGGTAAAGGACGAAGAAAGTGAGCTAAAGACTGAGTGTTATTTGTGTCATCGTGTGTGTTTTGTAAACCATTCGTGTTTGAATTGGTGTTACTATTTTTGAGTTGTTAATTGTTCTTGATCAAAGCTGTTAAGCAGAACAAGTTGTGTGATTAATTTGTAATCATTGGATTGTATCACTGAGGTGATTTAGGGAGTGAGGGGTTTCTCTTATCTAAGTGGTTTCTTAGGTAGAAGTGTCATTGGGTAGTGATTAAGTTAGATAGATGTCAACTGGGATTGTTGAGTCTGTAATTTGATCCTACTATTAGTGAATTTCTTCCCTGGCTTGGTAGCCTCCAGACGTAGGTAGTTAGACCGAACTGGGTGAATAATTCATTGTGTTATTTACTGTTGTTTTTACCTTGTTCATATAGCAGATTGTGTTGTTGTGACATCACACTTAACATCACACATCTGATACCAGAATTTTAAAATCAAATAATGCATCATACACGCAAATTGACAAACTAACAAAACTAAAACAATATCGACGATGACTGCAACTTTAGTCTCCCTTTTTTATGTTTGGCAAATTTTGAGATATTGTTGGTAATTTGATTTGAACAATAATGTGAAAGTGATATTGAACAATTTACAATCCCAATATGAACAACACAATATGATGATAAAATTAGAAAACCTTTAAAAAATTTCATCTCAATATCTAATGACACCATAAGAAGTTTACTAGATCAAGTAAAACATAAACAATATTAGAAGAAAGTTAAATGATGCTAAAAAAAAGATATAATGTTGAAAGTTAAATGATGCTAAAAATATATAACGTAGAAAAGTTGCGTTTTGAATTTTATGTCCGATCTACTAAATTAAATGTATTTGTTATAAAACCTATATTATGAAATATTTGGTATCCCTACCTAATATGAATGATACAGTTAGTGTATGTATATTCAAATTAATTGAGTTTTTATTACACTGTATATCAATTGTACAAAGACAAGTTATTACATTTTTTGTGTGCAAATTCTATCATTATAAATTGAGTTTATTAATATTAACCAAAATGTATTTTGATGGGTATAAAAACTCAGGAAGCAATGGAAGCTAACTATGAATGCTAATATATATATATATATATATATATATATATATATATATATATATATATATATATATATATATATGTTTTCTTTTTCTCTTCTCTCAATTTCTTTCTTACTTCTTCTTTCTCTCTTTTCACCTTTTTAACTAAGTCTCCCTCTACGTTCTTTTCTACTTCACTCTCATCAATTTCTTTCTCTTTTTCAACTACAACCTCCTGTTCCTCATTTTTCTCACTAATACTCATATCAATTTCTCTACCACTTTTAGTAAGAATAGCTTTGAAATGCTCTTTTGGATTCACTTGAGTTTTCTCCGGAAAAGTTCCTATGTGTTGGTCAGCTAATTGTTTGGAAAATTGTCTAACTTGCATCTCAAGATTCGTAATAACCGCATCGGTACTCTTTTGGTTGGCGATTGACATTTGCGTGAATTGAGTGAGTGTGTCTTCCATATTTCAATTTCTACTTTGAGGTTGTGGAGGTTAAGTGTAGGTTTGATTCGGATTTTGTAGATTTGAAGTTTCGGCATCTTGTCTCCAACCTTGTTGATAACCTTGATTATTTCCTCTTTGTAAGTAACCTTGGTTGCCTTGATAAGGGGCTTGTCTTGGTTGGTAGGCTTGATTTTGATTTGGATTCCCTGTATAATTCACTTCCTCTTTAACCGATAGGATGGTCTCCTTTGCACAAACCACAACAAGCAACTTGTTGATGCTTTCTAGGAATCTCATGCATCTCCTTTATTTATTGTGTAAACTTTGACATTTGTTGCATTGGTAATTCCACTTATTGATAGAGCATTTCGTTTTGAGAAAGAATTGCATAATTAGTGCCCAATTCAATCATTCCTGGTTTCCTAAGTGACGTACCTCGGTTATGTTGACCTTGATGATCATTGAGAGCCATTCTATTAATAATGGCTATTGCTTCTTCCGCACTCTTCGACATTAAAGAACCACCCGCAATAGCATCCAATCGAGTTTTGGGTTGAGGAGTCCATGACAAAAGATATGGATTTGAGTAAGCTCATCAAAACCATGACCTTGACATTTTCTTAACATTGACTTGAACCGCTCCCAAGCTTCATTAAGGGATTCACTTGCACCTTGAGATATAACTGCAATTGTTGTCTTTGCTTCCATGAACCTATTATGTGGAAATAATCTTTCAAGAAATTTTTCCTCCAAAACATTCCAATCGGTCATTGTTTGAATTAGTTGATCAAGATACCATTCCTTTGCTTTTCCTATCAAGGAGTGAGGAAATAGTCTCATGAATAATTGTTCTTCTTCATCTTCTAGAGCTTTCGTTGCGCCAACAATCTCATAGATTTTTGTCAAGTGTGTGTAAGGATCTTCGTGATCGAGCCCTGTCAAGGGGTTTGCATAAACAAGTTGAAGTATCCCTATCTTATCTCCGAGTTTCTTCCATTGTTTGCATTTCGAGCAAACTGAGCGTTTCGTCTCGTACTATTTGTACAAGGACCTCTAGCAGGAGGTGGATGTAGTGGTGGAGCTGCCATGATTTGCGTAGAAATGTGAGTTGTTGGTTGATTAATAGTAGAAGTTCCTCTGCGCTCTCTTCTTTCCTTAGCTAGTTGTCTTCTTCTTCTGGTCTTGCTATTAAGTTTATGCACAGTTCTGTCAATCTCAGGATAAAAAAGAAATTGATATATGGGTACACTTCCTCGCATAAACAGATATCTGAAAAGCTAACCAAGCAGCTTAAAAAACACAAGGAATATGAACTGAGATAAGAGATAACAATACAAAACTTAAAAGAAGATAAACTATTGCAATGCTTGCAATATCAATCAACGATCCCAGGCAACGACGTCATTTTGTTGAAATTGTTTTTGGTGGGTAATGGTTTTATCATCTCCACATAGATTATCATGATATCACCGCCGTTCTACAGTTTATAGTGTCTTAAGTGAGAGTTTTGAATTGGTTTTGTTTGGTAACATTAATTTCACAAGAGTTTTGTAGCAAATAGTAAAGTGTAGAAAGATGTTTGTTTTAAAAAAACATGTCAAGATTAGGTTTCATTAACCTCTTTCATACATATCCTATTAATCAAGCATGTGAACTTGGTTATGATTAATATAATCACATATCCTCTCAATACAGTTTATCTCTAAAGTGTTATCGTGAATATTATCGTACTAATTACTAGATGATGTCTCATGCTAACAATCTACACAATAATCTTAAAGCTTGATACAAGTGAATATTAACTTACAAATCTATGTCTAGAGTTTGTTCATTTATAGATGAATAACTTAGGTCAAGTTTTGAAAAATATCTTTCAATAGTGATTCAAATCAAATATATACCATTAAAAGCAAAGATATTCAACATATATTGATCATCAACTTTGTTCACATATAAAAGATCAAAAGAAATACATATTATCAAGGTTAAATACCTCTAATCTTGACACAAAAGGGAGTTTAGCTACCCTTCACCATGGTAGCTTAGCCAACAAGTAAGAAGGAAAGCTCTACTAGCATCAAAGACCAAAGATCGAAGATTCATGCTCCAAAGCTTTGATTTTTACTCCTTTTGAAGTTTTTGTGCTTCTTGACCTAAAATATATTCTTAGAATCTGAAAAGTTGGATTGTGTCTCAAAATATCTAGCAAAATTCCTTTTATACAAGTGCCTAAAAGTGACACTGCGCTAAACCCATGCAGAGCTCGCTTAGCGCAGTCAGAAAAACAACAGGCAAAATTCTAGAAAGGGTGCTAAATGCGGTGAAGCGGGATAAGCGGGATTTGCCTGCCTAGGTACTGACTTGGTCTTCAAAGTGCGCTGGAAATCGGGCTAAGCGCGATTCACACTGCAGATTGGGCTGAGTGAGCATTGGCATAAAAATTTCTTAAAAATCTCTTCTACATTTGCTTTCCTCTTCTAAAGGCCCCATGCATCCATTCAAGTGATGAAACCTACAAAAATTCATCAATTTGATCACACAAAAATATATTTACAAGAATAAGCTTAAATTTACTTATTTACAATAAAACTATGGTTTCATTATTAATTCACCATGAAATCAATTGAAAAAGCCCACAAAATACTATCAATTATATACACAATTTGCCCCTTAACACTTGGATACCCTGTAGGAGTCAAAGTTTATAGGTTGTGGTGCCTAGAGCCAGGTCACAGGAGGTGTATCACAAGTCGAGATGTAGTTTTTAATGAAGTTGAGATAACTTTCAAGAAAATCGATGACATTGGTTGAAGTTCGAAGATCTCTGAAGAAGATCCGGAACAAAAAGAGATTCCTGTTGAAATGGAACATAGTGATGCTGAATTGCATAACCCAAATGAAGTAAAAGAAGAACGTTAAGTTGCTAGTGAAGATGAGGAGAGTGATAATGACTACCTGCTGGCAAGAGACAGGTTAAGAAAAGTCATCAAGACACCTCAGAGACTTGGTTATGCAGATCTTATAGCTTATGCCTTAATCTCTGCAAGTGAGGTTATGGACGAAGAACCAAGAGACTATAAGGAAGTTATGAGGAGTCGAGACAAGAAACTTTTGAGTAGCAAGTTTTTCCACTGTAGTGTAGATTTTGTTCCCTTGTTAGTGTAGATTTTGTTCCAAGGTGGAGATTTGTGGTATTTTGGATTGAACTCTAGTGTCGACAAGGGTAGTTTCATGGTTCGATAGGGGTTATGCATGTTGGAGTCGAAGTCTGTTCAAGCATGCTGTCGAAATATGTTAGCTTCGTGTTTAAGTTAGTATGTCAAATTAGGCCTTGCTTGTAAGCCCAATTGTTAAATTAGCTTGTAACCTAAGTTAGTCTAGTAGTCTATAAATAGACTAATTCTCTCAGGTTGTTGAGAGAGGTTAATTGTTGGTATTCATTTGTAATCTTTGAACCCTTATTGAGAAAGTGAATAGAAAAATAGATTTAACCAATTCCTATTCTTCTTCTTCCTTCTTCTCTCCCTTTTGTATAACCTAAAAGGGTTTCTTGCGTTTGTTCAAGAAACTCAACTTTTTTTTTTCATATTTTGGTTTGTTCTTGTTAGACGATGGCTATGGATCTAGAAGGGGGGTTGAATAGATCCAATGAGTTTTACACACAAATGATACACAAAATTTGTTTTTTAAAAATTGTTTAAACGGAAGCTACCACTGGATAGAACGTCTACAATGAACCTTCTACCAAAAGGATCGGATATGCACGAATATATCACGGATGAGTACAGAAGAGAAAAATTCAGTTTTGAATATTACACTTAAGATACGCAATCAACAAAATATCACATGGTTGATGTATATTCCAATCCAATGAGGTAAAGTGATAAGCAATTTAAAGGCAATAGGTTCGAATTTTGCTTTGAAACAAATTATCAAACATCTAGTGTACGAAAACACACTAAGTACAGAATTTCAGTGGAGGGTAATGTAAGGCTGCTCCAAGACACAATTCAAGGAATTGTATCAGTTTAACAAAACGATTTATCAGCTTACGATTACTCTACGACAGAAATTTCGATAACTTGCGACTTCACAAATTCGAACGAATTGAATTGTAAAAGAGTTAAGGAAAGAGAGAACAAACGCGATTTGATTAGGCAGTTCCCCAATCGTCCTCGCTTTGGGTACGTCTGCCCCCAACTCCACAAATGGAATTGAGATATATATATATATAGTTGTTGCAAATTATTTATTACAAGAGAAGACAATGAACAACCAAACCCTCGAACGTCTTCGATCGTTGATGCAGAATTTTCTCTTCCCTTGATTCAAGATGAATCAAGTGCTCCGAATATGGTTGATCCAATTACCGTCCCACGCTACTAAACCGAAAGAAACCACCGTTCTTCAGTTACCTTCACTCGGTCAATTGCGATCTACCAAGAATTCGAACCCAAACCTCCTTTCTACGATCCTCTGATTACAACTACTAAACCGAATAATTGTGCCAATTTCCGGTTACCTTCGCCCAGCCGAATCCCTGTAGAAAGAACAGTTTGTGCAAAAACCCCCAAAATCTATTCGATTCTTGGAGGACAAAACTATCTGGTTTTATTCAAGAAACACCTGCCAAGCTCTCAACCCAGAAGATGAAGATTACACTTCCTAAATTCTGAACGTTATCACTTCGATCAATGGGTGACACAAACAAAGATGATTATGTGTGATTGTTTGTTTACACAATGAAGAAGATGAAGATGAAGAGAGAAATGACATATATCTTTCACGTTTCTTGTTGTAAATAAAAAGGATGACCAAAACCATTTATATGAAAAAAATGACCAACAAAAATAATAACAGAAAAATAACAGAAAAGAAATTAAGTGAAAAAAATGCAGAATTTGAAGTCATGCGTCGACCTCCAGCCTTCATGCGTCGACGCATAAAAGAAGAATTTGGTGTCCACAGATTTGTGCGCTTTCCCGCAAGTTTTGGAGGTTAGCGCATGAAATTTGGGGTTAGCGCATGGACTAGAAGGGTCAGCGCATGAAGTGCAAATTTTCAGGAAATTCCATTTTTCTGAGCATTTTTACCAGACCAAGATCAGATACACATACTAGACATAACTAAAACGATAGTGGACATTTATTTTTGGAGAGGACAGAATCCTATGCATCTAGACATATGAACGATAATGGTTAGACGCTATATGCCCGACACGTGAAGTGATACCGCTCAAATTACAATCTAATATGTTTGTTGACATCATTAAAACAAGGTAGCTAGGAGAATATCCCTCACATACTCCCCCTTTTTGATGATGGCAACATTTTCTTAGTTGTCACGAGATATGTAATTTAAGAGTGAACAAAGCTCCCCCTGTCTTTGACATTTGGTTAATAATATTTCTGCTTGTTATTCTTCTCCCTCATTTGACAACATCAAAAAGAAGAAAAGACAGTGGTCAAAATGATGCAGTATAATATGTATTAGATCATCATATATTTGCAACAACCAAACATTAACATGCATCCACATATGAAACCGCTAATGTAAACTTAGGAATGATTAAATAAGGAACAAAAAAATATACAATCAAAACATTCACTTCGGAAGAGTTTAAACAAACGGAAGCACACGTCAAAGTTAAGCAACAAACAAAAAAAACAACCAAACCACAAAACATAAACGCAAACACAAATGAAGCATAATGCCCTATTCTCTATGGTCTTCTCCCCCTAAAAGGATGACCTCTTGCCCTATAATGTTGACTTGGTGGTGGAAGGTCCTCGAGTTGAAGGTTGAGCTCAATCAAGGTGCTGTTGAGGTTACCAAGGCTGTTTGCCAAGTTCAGATTTTGTTGAGTTAAGTTGGCATCCATCTGATTGAACCGATTCATCGCTGCATTTGCGAAATTGTTGAAGTTGGTGACGTGAGAAGATATTTGGTTAGACAGATTTGTGAACTGTTCCTACTGAGTTGTATATCGATTGTCCTGCAGCGCTTGGAATTCTTGATGTTGCAGAGATAACTCATTCAGCCTCGCTAGAATTTCTTCAGAAGACTACTGATCATGCTGAAATGGTGGAGTTGGAGGAGCAGAATTTTCAGGTTGCTGCCATTCATAGTCCTCACCATAAGATGGAGGAACATATGCAGCACCAAGCACAGTCCAGCAGTTTTGTTGCCACTGACCCCGGCCCTGATTTTCAGAGGTTTCTTCAGGTTGATGGCCCATCCATGCCTCATTGTCCTCTTCTTGCATAGCCACATTTTCGTGCATAACCACATTTTCCTGTATAACCACATTTTCATCATTACTAGCTTGATTTTCATTTCCTGGAATGCCTTCATCATTACTTCCTTCAAGGTGAACCGGTTCATCATGTTCAGGATGGGTGGATCTTGGTCGATAGATGAACCTGTTCTCACGTGACTGCCAAAAGTAACCCATCATGGAAAGGGTTTTGGCAAGAAATTGTTGCTCAACAGTTATATGAATGTGACAAATCTGCGGAATAGGAACATCAAAGTGATTCAAAATGTTTGCAACAACAGGTGCATAACAAAGGGCCAGAAATTTGTGGGAGCTGCGAGTAACGAACATCCTATAAGCAAAATAATAGGGCCAGTTAATTTTGATCTTATTCTTGAGAATATAGATGAGGTGAACCTCTGCCTGCTCAACTCTTGAGTATCCTCCTTTCTTAGGCCTCAAGATGCGAGCAACAATCCACTGAAGAATACGGTCTTTGAATTTTAGATGGCCGGTAGTGACACTTTTAGGAAATAATTCACTTGCCACAAAATCAGCTGAATACGGTTCCCGCAACATTGAATTCAGAGCAGTTTTGAATTCATAGCCCTCAACAAAGGTTTTATCAGTAACCTTTGGGAGAGTGTCATCAGTGTCCAAGACAAACAATGTAGACCATACATCATTTGTCATCTGAAATTCTACATTATTCATAGAGAATTTAAATTCAGCCCCATGAAATTTGCCCTTGATCCCACAATAGAACAATCGAGTCAAATCTTCACTATACTTATCATCACATTCTACAAATTCACTAAGATTTTGAAAATTTATAAGTTCATAAATCTCAGGAATGTGAAAATCTGGACCCATCAGAGGATAAAACCCATGTTGTCTTATAACAGCCCGGTTAGAAAATAGTTCCTCAAAAGGAGTAGTTAGCCTTTCAGAAATTAAAGACTTAAAGGTTACCCGTTGTGAAGATGATGATGTTCTGGTTGGTGCTGATTGTGAAGATGATCCTCTTGTTCCCCTTCTACTAGGGTTTCTTCTTGAAGCCATTGTTGAAGAAAAGTTGAGAGAGGATGATGACACTTGTTTTTCGCTGAGAGTAAAGAGGAGATATGTGCAGCCCTTAGAAAACCTTGTAGCAATAATATAGAAGATTTTCTCTTGGTGGGTTTTTGATTTCTAGGGTTTTGATGAGGATTTAGTGGAGAGTAATTGTTATTGATGAGGTTTAATGGAGGAGGATAGGTAGAGATTGACCATAAAGACTAATGAGATGACATGCAATAACCATAGATTAATGTGCAATGAGAATATGTAGGGAAAATGAGCAACACTAGGTCGGCGCACACGTCCCAGTAAAGAAGGGAGTCTGAACGGTCAAGTTATACGTCGACCTGTGAATCTGTGCGTCGGCGCATGATTCATGCATTTTTTTTAAAAAGTTGAACATGTGTTTATGCGTTATTCCAAAAATTTAGTAGGTCAGCGCATGAATCTATGCGTCGACGCATGAACATATAAAAGTGAAATTTTGCAATTTTTAAGTTCCAACCAGATAAACAGACATATGCACATACAAAACAAAACATCCACATGAACGATAAGTGCTCAAAATACAATAAACATCAAGATTAGAGTAATTAATATGGCACAAAATATTGATGAACATCTATAAATCGGAATGATATTACCTTGATCATCATGACGATAAGATCCCTCACATATGACTAAATATCTCTTTGCATTGTTAGTTAAAAGAATAAACAAGCATATACATATGTGAAGATCAATACTCTAAAGGATTATTAAGCACGATCCGAGATATCGAGAATGCCAAGTTCCCTACGGATTTGAAAGAAAGGCTTTGTAGCTAATGGTTTTGTGAAAATATCAGCAAGTTGATTCTTAGTGTCAACGTGCTCAAAAATTACATCACCTTTCTCTACATGATCCCTAAGAAAATGATGGCGTATTTCGATATGCTTGGTGCGTGAATGCAATACGGGGTTCTTAGTTAGATTAATCGCACTAGTGTTATCGCACAAAATTGGAATACGTTCAAGTTTTAAGTTAAAATCAAGTAATTGTTGTTTAAGCCATAAGACTTGAGCACAACAACTACCGCCGGCAACGTATTCCGCCTCGGCTGTTGACAAAGCAACGGAAACCTGTTTCTTGCTGTGCCAACTCACCAAGGAATTTGCGAAAAAGTGACACGTGCCACTAGTACTTTTCCTATCTAACTCGCACCCCGACAAAGTCAGAATCGGAGTAGCCAACTAAGGAACAAACACTACCTTTGGAATACCACAGCCCATACTTTGGAGTACCAGAAAGGTATCAAAGTATGCGCTTAACTGCCTTTAGGTGGGATTCCTTGGGATGTGCCTGATACCTCGCACACATGCATACACTAAACATTATATCAGGACTTGATGCGGTAAGATAAAGAAGAGACCCTATCATACCTCGATACTTCTTTACCTCAACATCCTTACCCTTTTCGTCACGATCAAGATTAGCACTTGTAGGCATAGGAGTATCTATTGCTTTGCAGTTCAGCATATCAAAACGTTTTAGTAACTCAAGACAATATTTCGTTTGACTCACGAATGTGCCCTCTTCAAGTTGTTTGATTTACAATCCGAGGAAATAGTTGAGCTCCCCCATCATGCTCATTTCAAACTCCCCCTGCATCAAACTAGAAAACTCCTTGACCAAGGTCATGTTAGTAGACCCAAATATGATATCGTCAACATAAATTTGTACCAAAATTAAGTGTTTTCCTTGATGTTTAATAAAGAAGGTTGTGTCAAGCTTTCCTCTTGAATACCCTTGATCTAGTAGAAATTTGCTTAGACGTTCATACCAAGCCCTAGGGGCTTGTTTAAGTCCGTACAGAGCTCATTTAAGTTTATAGACATTATCAGGATATTCGTGGGATTCAAAACCCGGAGGTAGGGCTACATAAACCTCTTCATTTATGTATCTGTTAAGGAACACACTTTTAACATACATTTAGAATAATTTAAAGTTCTTTGTGCAAGCATAGGCAAGTAGACGGCGTATGGCCTCGAGTCGGGCAACCGACGCATAAGTTTCCTCATAGTCGATTCCTTCCTCTTAGTTATAGCCTTGCGCTTCAAGCCTAGCTTTGTTACGCGTTATTACTCCATTTTCATCAAGTTTATTCCTAAACACCCATCGGGTGCCGATTACTCGATGATCTCGCGGAGGGGGGACAAGGTCCCAAACCTCATTTCTCCAGAATTCATTTAGTTCATCTTGCATTGATAGAAACCAATGCTCATCGATTAATGCCTCCTTAGCATTTTTAGGTTCAACTTGGGAGACAAAAGCAGAGTAATAACAAAAGTTACTAAGTTTAGAGCGAGCTGTTACTCCCTTAGAGATATCACCGATAATGTTGTCAATTGGATGGTCTTTTGAAGACTTCCAAGCTGGAGGAAGTTCATCTTTATTAGCATGATAATCATCCTCACTTTTCACTGGTTGGTGATCCTTTTCCTCCTCAATACGCACTGCTTCAGGCTGATCAATTCCCTTATCAGTGTCCTTGAGTATGTCTTCAGTAGGTACACCTGCACCATGAAAAGAACTACCTTCTCCGACATTTCTCGGATAAGACTCGCCAAAAGTAACATGAACTGACTCTTCAACTATGCATAACCTCTTATTATAAATTCTATATGCTTTACTTAACTGAGAGTATCCAAGAAAAATACCCTCGTCGGCCTTGGTATCAAATTTACCAAGATACTCTTTCCCATTGTTTAACACAAAGCATTTGCAACAAAATACATGAAGGTGAGATATGTTTGGCTTACACCCTTTTAAAAGCTCATACGGTGTCTTGTTTAGAATAGGTCGGATGAGCACCCTATTCAAAACATAACAAGCCGTACTTATGGCGTCGGCCCAAAAGTATTTTGGTAATCCATCATCATTGATCATAGTCCTTCCAAGTTCTTCCAAAACTCTATTTTTACATTCCACTACCCCATTTTGTTGAGGGGTACGTGGTGCAGAAAAATTATGATCAATTCCGTTGGAATCACAAAATGCTTCGAATAAATGATTTTCAAACTCACCCCCATGGTCACTTCTAATTGACCCAGTTTGTGTTTAACTTGTTCTGAGATAACTTGGCAAATCGTTCAAAGGCCGAAAAAGTATCACTCTTATTTGCTAAGAAAATTGTCCAGCAAAACCTAGAAAAATCATCGACTATAACAAGCCCATAATAGTTACCACCTAGACTTTTAACCCTAGATGGTCCAAAGAGGTCCATATGGAGGAGCTCAAGGGGTCTCATAGTTGAAACGATGTTTTTATATTTGAATGAGATCCTTGTTTGCTTCCCCATTTGACACGCATCACAAAGGTGATCCTTTGTGAATTTAATTTTGGACAAATCGATGACTAGGTCTTTAGAGACAATTTTGTTAAGCAAATCAAAATTGATGTGAGCCAACCGTCTATGCCACAACCATGAATCTTCATTCATAGCGACTAGACACTTGTCTCCATTCAACGATACCTCATTTAAGTCTAGCATGTAAACGTTGTTCACCCTCAAGCCCTTAAACACATTCTTTTTGCCGCTATCTTCAACTATGCAACAATCCTTTGAAAAAGATACTTTATAATTCTTGTCACATAGTTGACTAATGCTTAAAAGATTGTGTCTAAGGCCTTCCACAAGCAGCACATCAGAGATAGTAGTAGATGAGGGGTTACCTACACTACCTTTGTCGAGAATCTGTCCCTTGTTGTTATCTCTGTAGGTGACAAACCCCTTTTTCTTTGCCACAAAGTCGATAAAAAGAGATATGTCTCCGGTCATGTGTCTTGAGCAGCCACTATCCAGAACCCATCTTCTTTCGGTGGTCTCAAGACTTTGTACCTACAAAAATAATCAAGGGAGAGTAGGTACCCAATTCTCATTGGGTCCTTTAAGGTGAGTGAAACCAAAACCGCACTTGGGCAACCATTGGTAGATGCCTTTCGGAACAAAAAACCTTCTGAAGCAGCATTTCGCAATAGTATGACCAGGCTTACAATAGTAAAGACAATTATGATTCATTTGGAATTTACTTTTGCTATCACTATCTCGAATCACATAGGTATACTTTTGATATGGATTATTCGTGCTCTCACGAAAATGTGATCGATCAATAGCAAACTTAACTTTTGGCTTAAGAGTCTTGTCCAATTTGGCCTTGAGGGTTCTCACCTCTTGTTGCCAAATATGACAAGTGTCACAACCCCAATTGAACCAAGAGGTAGGATCCTTTTCAACCTTGGCTTTTGATGTGTCCACTATAGAGTTTTTGAGAGCTTCCAATTCCTTTTCGGAATCGGAAACCTTCTTCTCCAAATACGTGAAAATCCTTTTATTTGAGGCTAAGCGTTGAAATGCTTCCTTAGCCTCATAGTGTAACATGTCAAAAGCCTTTCGTAACTCTAAATGAGACATAGTATTAACATGATCATATTTAGAATGCTTTACCTCTTTTTCTTTGTTGTGGCGTGCCATAAGACAAAAGTTAACAGATTCACTTTCGTCACTTGAAGAATTATCTTTCTCCGACTCACTATCGCTTTCCCAAACGATGTATGCTTGTCGAGACTTGTTGGACTTTTTGTTTGAGCGACTCTTGTCATTATCCTTATCTTTGTCTTTCTTTAGAGATGGACAATCCGGCTTGTAGTGCCCAGATTTTCCACAGTTGTAGCACGTACCTTTTACCTTGCCATTTTTATTTCCTCCGCTTCTAGATTGCTTCCTAAACTTGACTAGATTTCTATCCGAGTGTTGAATATCGTTCTTACGAACATATCTATTGTATCTCTTCACAAATAAGCCCATATCATCACCGGATTCTTCATCTTTGTCATTATTGGTTTCATCATCACTTAGCTCTTGATATGTGGACTTTGAACAAGAAGCCTTAAGAGCTATCGACTTCTTCTCCATATCTTTTGCCTTCCCTTTCTTGATACTCTTTTCATGTTTATCCAAGCTAATGAGCACTTGCTCATGCTCATCGAGTTTACCAAAGAGTGTTGTGAGGTCTAGTGTAGCAAGATCATTGGTCTCCTTGATAGCGGTGACCTTCGATTGCCATTCCCTGTTAAGACACCTCAGAATTTTGTTAGTAGAAACCTCATTTGGAATTGGTTTACCAAGAACATGCAATTTGTTGATAATGTGAGTGAATCGTTTTTGCATATCCGCAATGGTTTCCCCTTGCTTCATGTAAAACAAATCGAACTCTTGCGTTAGTGTATTAATACGATCCAACTTAACATCATTAGTGCCTTCGTGGGCTACTTGTAAAGCATCCCACATGGCTTTGGCCGTTTCATAATGGGAGACTCGATAATACTCGTCAACTCCCAAGGAGGAGATGATCATATTACGAGCCTTCCAATCATAGCTGTACTTTTTCTTGTCCTCCTCAGTCCATTGAGCTTCGGGTTTAGGAACGACAACGCCTTCCGCGTTATTCATAGTAATTTGCATGGGACCGTTTAAAATAACGTTCCAAACCTTCCGATCATTGGAATTAATATGAACGCGCATACAATCCTTCCAGTAGCTGTAATTTTCGCCTGTAAAAATTGGAGCTCTATTATAAGCCCCCTTAGGTTCGTTCGCCATGATCCAAGAAGTTTTACCGAAGCACCAGAATTAACCGGAGCTCGTGATACCACTTGTTAGACGATGGCTATGGATCTAGAAGGGGGGGTTGAATAGATCCCTTGAGTTTTACACGCAAATGATTCACAAAATTTGTTTTTTAAAAATTGTTTAAACGGAAGCTACCACTGGATAGAACGTCTACAACGAACCTTCTACCAAAAGGATCGGATATGCACGAATATATCACGGATGAGTACAGAAGAGAAAAATTCAGTTTTGAATATTACACTTAAGATACGCAATCAACAAAATATCACTTGGTTGATGTATATTCCAATCCAATGAGGTAAAGTCATAAGCAATTTAAAGGCAACAGGTTCGAATTTTGCTTTGAAACAAATTATCAAACACCTAGTGTGCGAAAACAAACTAAGTGCAGAATTTCAGTGGAGGGTAATGTAAAGCTGCTCCAAGACACAATTCAAGGAATTGTATCAGTTTAACAAAATGATTTATCAGCTTACGATTACTCTACGACAGAAATTTCGATAACTTGCGACTTCACAAATTCGAACGAATTGAATTGTAAAAGAGTTAAGGAAAGAGAGAACAAACACGATTTGATTAGGCGGTTCCCCAATCGTCCTCGCTTTGGGTACGTCTACCCCCAACTCCACAAATGGAATTGATATATATATATATATATATATATAGAGATAGTTGTTGCAAATTGTTTATTACAAGAGAAAACAATGAACATCCAAACCCTCGAACGTCTTCGATCGTTGATGCAGAATTTTCTCTTCCCTTGATTCAAGATGAATCAAGTGCTCCAAATATGGTTGATCCAATTACCGTCCCACGCTACTAAACCGAAAGAAACCACCGTTCTTCAGTTACCTTCACTCGGTCAATTGCGATCTACCAAGAATTCGAACCCAAACCTCCTTTCTACGATCCTCTGATTACAGCTACTAAACCGAACAATTGCACCAATTTTCGGTTACCTTCGCCCAACCGAATCCCTGTAGAAAGAACAGTTTGTGCAAAAAACCCCAAATCTATTCGATTCTTGGAGGACAAAACCAACTGGTTTTATTCAAGAAACACCTGCCAAGCTCTCAACCCAGAAGATGAAGATTACACTTCCTAAATTCTGAACGTTATCACTTCGATCAATGGGCGACACAAACGAAGATGATTATGTGTGATTGTTTGCTTACACAATGAAGAAGATGAAGATGAAGAGAGAAATGACATATATCTTTCACGTTTCTTGTTGTAAATAAAAAGGATGACCAAAACTATTTATATGAAAAAATGACCTACAAAAATAATAACAGAAAAATAACAGAAAAGAAATTAAGTGAAAAAAATGCAGAATTTGAAGTCATGCGTCGACCTCCAGCCTTCATGCGTTGACGCATAAAAGAAGAATTTGGTGTCCACAGATTTGTCGCTTTCCCGCAAGTTTTGGAGGTTAGCGCATGAAATTTGGGGTTAGCGCATGGACTGGAAGGGTCAGCGTATGAAGTGCAAATTTTCAGGAAATTCCATTTTTCTGAGCATTTTTACCAGACCAAGATCAGAGACACATACTAGACACAACTAAAACAATAGTGGGCATTTATTTTTGGAGAGAACGGGATCCTATGCATCTAGACATATGAACGATAATGGTTAGACGCTATATGCCCGACACGTGAAGTGATACCGCTCAAATTACAATCTAATATGTTTGTTGACATCATTAAAACAAGGTAGCTAGGAGAATATCCCTCACAGTTCTTAACTACCTCAATTCACAACAACGTATTTTCATGAAAGAGAACATCATTTTTATAAATAAATTTATAAATAATTGATGGTGGTCCCGATTTTAGATATCAACAATATCATAACTTTCTTTATTCTATTGAGACAGAAAATAAGGTCAAAATATAAAAAGTGTATGAATGAAAGATCCTAACTTTAAATTGTTAGAAGTTGTAATTCAATGTTCTATCAAAAGCTAGCATTTCATTAGTTGAAGTAGTTAAAGTTCAATGTTATGTTGAAATAGCTAGTCCGAGGTATAGGAATAACCTGTATTCGACAGAGCCTGTCGAATACAGCATTTAGTTGGCATGTCGAAATATTTTGGACATGTGTCGAATTGTATAGTTTTGGGTCTGGGCTTCAGTTTCCCATACAAGAGTATAATATTTTTGTAAATCATACAAAACTTCACTCAATACGAATCCTTATTTTCACAATTCAGTTTATAATTTTCTCTTTTTTCTCTCTTCTTCTTCGTCTTTCGTCTTTCTTAAAAACCCTTTTGTTCCATCACAAATCTTTGTGGAATTTTTTTGGGTAAATGGTGGTCAATGCCACCACAAAAATTATATTAAAGAAAAATGATAGTTACAGAGAAACAAAGATTTGGTTAAACCAAACTCGTTTGGCCTAACACAATCTTATAAAACCGGTTTGTAAGATGAAAAATGTCATTTTATATACTCTAATACCATATTAGAGTTTAGCCTAACACATACTTACGAAACTGTCTTGTAAGGTGAAAGGTGACACTCTATATAAACTCCTTTAAAGCTCTACTCTAACCAATGTGATACTTAGGATCTTCCTAGGGGAAACCTGATGGAGTTGTGATAAACATCCCACCAAACAAAACCATGTACATGTAAACCGATGCTTGCTACTCTATCCGCACAATGATTTCTCTCTCTAAAAATATGAGTAGCTATAAAAGGATGTAAACTTAGTGTAATGTAAAGCACTCTCCCACCTATTCCGTAACCTCCAAAGCATTATGGAAGATTTTGTAAAAGCTAAGACTACAAATTTTGAATCTGATTCTAGTCATAAGTGAGTCAAATGCTTGTCTTTAACAATTTCTATTGCCAGGATAACATCTGTAGCTCTGCATACAGAGCATTCCCCAGCTCAATTTTCATTGAGAAGCTAACCATATGACTGGAATTATGATTCTTGAATATCCCTTTCAATAATCTTTTACATTCATCATCTTGATTTGACATGAAATGGTATAAATATTTTGATTTTGAAAACATATTTCTTGTGGATGTTGACTTTGATGATATGATACCTAAGAACTAAAAACATAAATTCCTCTAATTTAAATTTAATTTCAACACATCATTCAGCTGTACTAGTTTATAAAGACTAACATTTTCATTAATTTATAAATCATATTTTATCAAACCTAAAAGAATATTTTTTTTAAGGCTCGAGTTATATTAACAAAAGAAACATCAAGACCTTTTAATAGTGTAAAAAAATGCATAAAATATTTGTCATGATCCATAACAATATACTGAAAACTTTTAATTGAAGATACTTGTATTTTATCTTATGTGAGGCATGTTCTCTAGATTGATTATCTTGAAAAAATAGAAAGGATTTTTGAAATTTTCTGGAACTTGCAATACATGATGTGGAATATGATGTTTCACCATCAGGGTACAATGTCATGACAGATGTCGTAACATACGCATACTGATAGAACAATTTATTTAACCATTTAAATTGTGCATAATTTTAAATGCAAAAAGTTAAATAACACAATGGATTGTTAAACCAGTTCGGTGCAACATCACCTACATATGGGGGCTTCCAAGCCAGGAAGAAAATCCACTATCAGCAGTATTAATTCAGAGCTAAACTCCCCCATTTACAACCCCTCACTTAATCCCTACCCAGTGCAACTTCTACCTAGGAACTCCTAGATATGAGAAATCACTATCTCACTCCCAATCACTGCAATGATAAACAAACACTCCCAGTCCCAGGGAATGCTACAAGAAACCAAAAGAAAAATGTACCCTATTTCTTTCATGAACAATACTAGGTCAAGACTCTTGACCAAGAACAATACTCGGTTTTTCTTAAAAGCTTCAACCAAGAACAATACTTAACTCCTATGCTTAAAAGCTTTAGAGTGCGAACAATATACAACCTAAATAAGTCTACCCCGATGCATCAAAAGATACAAAGGGTGACTTACAAAGTCACAACACAAGAGACTCTCAAAACCTAAGTTTCTAAACCCTTTCCCTAGTTTTTTACGATAGTGAAAGTCCATTCTAATCATTAGGTTTAGATTGCTCTTTAAATATTCCTCAGCAGTCCTTGGGTTTTGAAATCTTCACCCAGATATTTCTAGATCCACATGCTAAGGGCTGCATAAATTGTGCAGAAAAAATCTCCTTGAATCTTAGAACAAATCATCAAGTTTCCAAAATTGTCTCAACATCCAATTTTAGAAACTTATGAACAGTTTAATGTCAAATCAAATGTTCCAGATTAAATCTTCTTGAAAGATTGAAAATAAGTGAGATATATCCAAACCAAATCTCACAAAATCAAATCAAATAATACTTCAAATCTTCTCAAGATTATATGCATGAAAATAGCACAAAAGATTCCATAATTAGCTCCACTAAATATGCAACAAAATACTTTTGTTTTAAATAAAATCTCCACCATGATTTTCGCCAGCAATCTCTCATCAGGAAAGCACAAAAGACCCCTAAAAAATAGTAACAAACTAATCACAACATTCTGAACAGAATGTTGTTCAGTTCTGTAATAACATGTTAGAACATCAATCTTGACATCCTGTCCTTGAACGCTGCACATCTTGAATAAACAACCTGCAAAGATGTTTGACCTACATGACAAGACATCTCGCACAACATACAGCTGAGCAACATGTTTTAGCAAAAATGCAGCCAACACAGAACTTATACTTTTAAACACATAGATCACTTTGTTTTACTATTTTATAAAAACTAACATTTTCGTTCATCTATAAATTATATTTTATCAAACATAAAAGTATTGTTTTAATGCACAAGTTATTAAGAAAAGAATCATCAAAACCTTTTGATAGTTTAAAAAAATGCTTATTTTAAAAAGAAACTAAGTAATTTCCTAAAATTTGTTAAATACCATTAAAAAATTTATCAATTATAACATAAAACATTAACATGCAAATTCACACAAATTTACACAATTTTTGTCCTCTCTTCTAAAAAAAAAAGTTAATTTGCAAATCAATTTTTCTAATACAATATTTTTATGTAAAGAGAATGCAAGGAGATATAAAGTGAACGACATAATATCTTTGATATATTTTAAATAGAGAAATGCTATAATAACACTAAAGTTTACATCAGCATCCTATATCATATCACATTATATGAGAGTTGTATTATGTACAAACATGTAGTTTAATGTATTATTGCGTTTTATTTATTCGCATATATAGAATTAAAATCACTTTTATATCTTCTTTTGAATCAAACATTAATGTCACTTAAATCACTTCCTCCACCTCCCCTCTTTTATCCTCACTTTTTAGAATCTCATTCATCCGATGGACTGAACCAAATAGAAACCATGGGAATCAATCTCTCTTCTCATATTTCTCATCTAACTCTTTCTTTTGTTTTATACACTAAAAACTATTTTAAAAAAGAGAGAAAAAAATATATGAATACAAATGAGAAATAATGGATATTATTAATTTTTATTATATTTTTTGTCTAAATTTAGTGTAGTAGAAGATAAAATTTAAAATTTATTACGAAAAGTAATAGAATTTTAGAAAACACCAGTTATTTGAATGATGATTGATATATAATGTATAATTGTACTAGGAGCTAGAATTTGCAATAAATTTATGTTTAGTTTTATGTTCATATAATGTTTATTGTCACATGATATAAATGATTTAGGGAGTCATATTTAATGTATAGATAACATAAGAGTTTGCATTCTCGTGATAAATATCAAATTAGAGTGGTTGTAGAAAAATATTCCACATATATCTGAGCTAGTATGGTGACTCATGCTAAGCACGGGTGACACATTGAGCCATATTAGATACTTCTTCTTTCCTCTTTTTGCCATGTATGATTTTGAGAGTTTCTAAAAGTATGTGTCTCGTCAAGAAAAATGACCTACTCTAACATCCATATTTAGCAATAATTTGATTTTTCTTACTAAATATTACTTATGTTACATTTATATTACTTTTATCTACAGTTATATTTTATCTCATATAAAAAATTTTTTGAATAATTTTTTATTTTGAACAAATAACATTTTACTATTAATATATAAAATTATTATTTTTATTGTAAAACGCATAACTTAAATGTACTAATTAAAAAAAATTAAAACACAACTTTAATCAGTAATTTTTTCGTGATCGTTTCTACTTTGTTTTTTTCATTCTCAGTTATCGTTGCTCCCGTTTATCCATCATCGTCGCTCTGTTCAAGACCCGCTCCTCCGTCCGCCTATTTCATTCTACACCCGCTTCCGTTGTTTTGTTCCCGTTTGACTCCAACGTTTCATTCTCGATTCGTCTTTGTCATTTTCTTCTCTATCCACCTCCTTTATTATGTTTTCGATCCGCCTCCGCTGTTTTGTTCTATATCCTTCATCGTCGCTCCCGTTCTCAATCCTCCGTCTTCGTTTTTGAAACTCGTCGTTCTCGATCCTAAAGCACCACATTGAACAAATCCCCGTGTCTATATGCAGTTAGCTGCTTCAGCATCAAATCATTGTTTGAATTGTTCATACGTCAAGTTTCTTTTGTAATGATCAAAGAAAACTTTCTTCTGTGCGATGTTAATTTTGTTGGTAGAATTTTAACGGTAATAAAATTCTATTAATGCCTAACTAATTGATATTCTTGACTTGTTTATGTTGATATGGTTGATGAAACACTACTGCAAATAATATATTTCACGACAACGCTTTCACCTCACCCAGCAGAAAACCGATGTATAATTCCAGGACGCGCCATGATTTATTTTATTTTTTAAAAATAATATCTATTCCCTCTGATATTGAATATAACCGAGGGGAAAAGTAATCTATGACATGCTTCAATTCCCAACAAAAGCAATTTAAGTGTTATTTCTTTTTATTTAAGTTTTTATTTGTTCATTAATTGATCTATTCATTCGGTTTATTTAATAAACGAGTGGTTAGATTTTCCTATAAAAGCACTCGTTTATTAAGTTTTATCCTAAACCTAGCTGCTCCAAACGCGTATACATCATTCTTTGGGATGAATTGCAAACTTGAAAAAATCGTCAAGGTTCTGTGTTGTATGTTGTTCTTCTAACACCAACCTTGAACACAATTTTTTTCTTCATCTTTTGCAATCCTTATCACATAATGATGTTTTTTATGTTGTTGTTGTTGTTGTTGTTGTTGTTGTTGTTGTTGTTGTTGTTTTTCACTACTACGAAAAATACATATAATAACGTCCGCGTTACTACGGATATTCAATCAACCGTTGTAATATTTGATATTTAGGCGTGTGCATTTTATTTTATTTTATTTAACCACCTATAATCGCGGTTGATTTAATACCCGTGGTGAAAAGTGACGTATTGTCATGGGTTCAAATCCCAGCACCAACATTTTTGGTTATTTATTTATTTTTTTAAAATGTTGACAGACCTTTCACCACGAGTATTTAAATCAACAGTGATTATAGGTGGCGCCTGTTTTTTTTAAAGATATATATAACGCTCTTAGTTCATTCACTTTTTCCCTAGACGTACTTAGACAACTTCATCTTCTGCCTCCAAACTTCTTCCATTTACGAAACATTATTCATCCACTAAAGCAAACTTGAAAACTTCATTTCTTCCACAAATGAAACTCAGAAACATTGTTTCCATTAACATATTAAAGTTTGTTCTTGTTTAACGATTCTTTAGATAAAATGTTATTGTTTAACAATTCTATTTATTTATTTTTTTAATTGTTGTTCGTGTTGTTTTTGTTGTTGTTGTTGTTGTTGTTGTTGTCGTCGTCGTCATTGTTGTTCTTGTTGTTTTTATTGTTATTGTTGTTGTTGTTGCTCTTTTTGTTCTTGTTGATATGCTTATTTTTGTTCTCGTTGTTGTTATTGTTCTTGTTGTTCTTGTTATTGTTCTTGTTGTTCTTGTAGTTCTTGTTATTGTTGTTGTTGTTGTTGTTATTGTTCTTGTTGCTCTTGTTGTTAATCTTGTTGTTCTTGTTGTTATTCTTTTTTTTTTTGTTATTGTTCTTGTTAGTGTTCTTGTTGTTCTTGTCGTTCTTGTTGTTGTTTTTGTTGTTCTTGGTGTTCTTGTTGTTATTGTTATTTTTTTTGTTCTTGTTCTTATTGTTATTGTTCTTATTATTCTTGTTAATCTTATTGTTCTTGATGTTGTTGTGTTAAAATATTTAATATTGTATATTGTGATGAAAGTTATAAATGTAGGCAAAACATGTGGCAAAAATTTAAAAAAACAATGCTGACAGACCTTTCACAATGGGTATTTAAAACAACCGTGATTATAAGTAGCGCATTTTTCAGTTTTGTACAACGGTCATACGACCGTGATTGTAAGTAACACATTTATAACCACACACTACGTAACAACGGCCGGTCCTGCGTGATAGTATATCTTTTTTAACTATTATTGTATGTGTTTTTTGTAGTAGTGGTTGTTGTTGTTGTTGTGGTTATTGTTTTCACCTCTCTTGCAAGACCATTGTTATATTTTTGGATAACCTTACAATGTTGTCAATCAAAGAAAACACTTCATGATTTATTGCTTTCCTTAGTTGACAACATTGAAAAATTTATTCCTAAACATATTGTATATTGCACACAAAGAAAGTGGTGAATGGTAAATATTTGAAAAAAGAAACATTACATGTTACTTTCAATTTTTCACCATTCACCATTTTTTTTCTGCAAGAGATATATTACCTCAGTTTTTATATAAAACCGAGGAGAAAGTCCCTAATTTATTTTATTTTTTAATTAATGTTGAAATAACATTTCCCATCGGTTTTAAAAAAGAACTGAGGGGTATAGTTACTCAGTTAACCAACAATGAATCTATGCCATACGTTCATAAAGTAACAACGCCCGAGATATTGCCAACACATCAATCCATCCAGAAACCCTCTATATCTAATAAGAACGCAAACACCGCCACTATATATCTTGGACGCTATCTTGTGAAACTTTGGAGTAGATCTCTGGATTGGATTGTAAGTGCTGGAAAAAATTTGTTGCAAGGTTGGTGTTCTTACATAACATCTTGTCTTTTTACTTGAATTTTATGTTATGTATATAGTTTTTTTATGTTAATCAGAAATTGGAAGCGCTCAAACCATTCAACTTGAAAGCATTGTGTAAATTTGGATTTATTCAAAGTGATGATGATGAATCAAATTTGTCAAAAATTTGTACTTGCAAATTGAATACCAAAGCAATGTTACATTAGAAACTTTGAATTTAATATTATGTGTAATTTAATTATTATTAGTAAACAATGAAATTTAATATTTAGTGTAAATAATTTTATTTGTAATTTAAAACAAAAATTCCCGTTCCCTTCAGTTTTTGACAAAAACCGAGAGGTGTGTGACAATAGTTTTGAAAATATAATTATACTGAAGTTGGGGTTCAAACTCATGACGATTTCAACTATTCTCTCGATTATTCTAAAACTGAGTTGTGTAGTTGAGAGTTGTCATGACACCTTACGTTAACTCGTTTGATTAACCGAAGTTATATCCTCTTCGTGTCCAATGTGAGATCGATTTTTGAGTATAACTCGTTTATAATTGTTGTAACATGTTTGCAAATACATATTATTTGTTTTTTTTATAAGCAAATTCATTAATACGAGATTAAGGAAATCTCATACCAACAATCTACAACCACCAATAAACTCTAAATATTAAAGAAAGTCGAATGGAAACTTAAACCAATCGTACAACGAGCACTTCTTGCTACCCTTAATACCAAGGATCAACCAGTTCCACGACGAAATTTTTATATCGATAACAATTTCCTCACCAACAAACAAGGCGTCATTTAATAAAATCTTATTTCTGACATTCCACAAAACCCAGCAAGTTATGAACCAAATAGAGTTGATCTTCTCCGCTTTACTCCGACCTTTAAGGCTCGAATTCCACACTTTAACATGACGACTGCTACAGGTTTCGGAGATAAAATCTATATCCACCCACTCGCAAATCTTGTTCCACGCGGATATAGACTTGAAGCAAGAAAAGAACAAATGAGATGAATCCTCTAATTGACGGAAACAGAATACACAAACCTTATCGTGTTCGTCGACAATTAACCTTCTTGCCACCAAATTAGTTCTAGTAGGCAATCTGTCTAACGCCATCCTTCAGCTGAAAACTTGCACTTTCGAAGGTAAGAATGTCTTCCACAGAAGATCCAAGAACTCAACACACTCAATATCAATGTCATTAACAGCTGCAGAATTTGCCAAATACAGATAATGAGAGTTGACAATGAACTTCCTAGATTCATGGAGAGACCAACACCACTCATCCCAGACCTCTTTAGAAACCGAGTGGGAGCCCAACAGGTTGCAGCAATCCAAGCTTTCTTGTTCTGATATGACAGCAGAATTATCCAAGAAATCAAAGAGATTCCAACGCCATACCCCTCCAACCCAATCACCCAATTCAATGACTGCCAAATCCTTCCTTCTGCAGGCCTTAAACAAACTGGGATATCTCACTTTCAACGGACTATCACCGATCCACAACGCCTGCCAGAACGCCACTCCTAATCCGTCACCAACAGAGCAATCCATGAATTTGCAGAAACTGTCATCGGAAACGGAAACCGAAATCGACAAAAGATCCTTCATCCACATTGAATCTGACTTTAAATTACCAATGTCAGGATACGATTGTACTTTAACGCCTAAAGCTCCATATCTAATAGTGAGGGTCTCCCTCCAAATTACGTTCCCCCACTATGAAACTTCCAAAGCCAATTTGCGAGAAGGGCTCGATTAAATCTACCAACATGCTTTATACCTAGACCACCCAACTCCTTCGGCTTACAAACGGAATTCCAGGAAACCCAGGAAACAAAACTATCGTTAGAATTCCCAGCCCACAAGAACCTTCGCTGAATAGCAATGATCTCCTTGACGACACTCTTAGGAGCTTTGTAGAATGCCAGATGATGAAGAGGAAGATTTACAAGAACAGAGTTAATAAGGGACACTCTTCCCCCCATAGACAAATTCCTCCCAGCCCATTTAGACAATCTATTCCTCATACTCGACAAAACTGGATTCCAAAAGGAGCAGCGGTGATGGTTGCCTCCAACCGTCAGACCAAGGAAACTAAACGGAAGTCTTCCAGAATTACAGTTGAGGAACATTTCAGCAGCCGAGAGGAAGGTAGAGTCAACTCCCACACCAAAAAGACAACTCTTGGAGAAATTAATCTTAAGACCAGAGCTCAATTCGAACGCGCGTAAAATAGTCTTGAATGCCCAGATATTAGAGAACGAACCATCTTTAATTAACAGCGTGTCGTCAGCGAACTAAAGCAAGCTAACAGTAGAATTACCCTGAATTTTGAAATGAGAGAGCATGTTATCCCTTGCAGCAGTTCTCACCAGACTGGCCAAACCCTCTGTGACAATAGCGAATAAGAACGGAGCAAGAGGGTCGCCCTGCTTCAAACCCCTACCAGCCTTGAAATCTTTCGAAGGGCTGCCATTGATAAGGATCGACACGAAACTGTTAAACACTGAACCACGAATCCATTTAAGCCAATTACTACCAAATCCCATCTTAATAAGCATATCTTCAAGATACGACCAGTCAACGCAATCATACGCCTTAGCAAAGTCGACTTTAAGGAAGATGCAATCCTTCTTAAACTTCTTAGCATATTCTGCAATTTCACTAGCCAACAAAAGACCATTGAATATCTGACGGCCCGGGATAAAGGCAGTTTGGAAAGAGGAGATAAGCTTATGAATAACCTTACTCAATCTACCAGCAAGCATCTTAGAAATGATCTTCAGAATACAACTGACAAGGCTAATAGGCCTAAAATCTTGAAAACGTTGAGGATTATTCACCTTCGGCACTAGCGATATGAAAGAAGAAGCCAACAACTTGGGGAGATAACCTGTTTGAAAGAACTCCAAGATGCAATTCGAGAAATCCTCTCCAACTATATTCCAACAAGATTTAATGAACATAAAATTGAATCCGTCAACTCCGGGGCACTTGTTGTCGTCGCAGCTAAACACTGCAACTCTAACATCTTCTGCAGTAAAATCCGCTTCAAGGAAAGCTATATTAGCCTCTTCAAGACTAGCTGCCAGAACTGACTCACTCCTAAACTTAACCTGATTAATATTCTGGTATCTTTCCTCAAAGAACCTGCAGGTTTCCATCTTAATTACCTCGGGATCTTCCACCATATTGTCTCCCACAGCAACAGCATGAATACAATTCGATCGGTTCCTCGATTTTAAGGAATTGTGAAAGTACTTCGTGTTTAGGTCCCCGTGTTGTAGCCATTTCACCCGCGATTTCTGAGCCAGCATACTCTCTTTTAACCTCAAATTCTTCCACAACTCCTCCTGAATTCTCAGACTATCCTTGACAGAGTTTTTATTATGTTGGTCTAGATCAGATTCACTAAGCAACTCAAAGTGGTTAAGCTGTTGAACATTTTCTTCAATCTTTAAATCGAGCCACCCGAAGACATTAATATTCCACTTTCGCAAATCAACTTTCAGGGCCTGAAGCTTCTTGATCAGCTTGTTACAATGAGAAACTGCAAAGAGATAAGAATCCCATGAATGCTTCACAAACGGCAAAAATTCCTTATGAGAAAACCAGCAGTTGAAAGTCCTAAACGGTTTAGGACCCCAGTTGATATTGTTAGACTTTATCCACACTGGACGATGATCCGAAACGTCTCTGGTTCCCACCACTTGATTCTTCAAGGATAGCAGAGAAATCACAAAATCATCAGCCAGAATTCTATCCAGTCTACTTCTACTCCTACCATTAGAATTAAACCACGTAAACCGATTGCCGACAACCGGGAGATCAACCAGATTCATGTCCTCAATGAAATAGATAAACTCCTTCATCTCACTACTACTGCTAGCACTGATTCCTTTCCTCTCCTCCCCGTTAACCACTGCATTGAAATCCCCACCCACGATCCACCCACCTCCGGGAAATTTACCCTTAGCTTCGATAAGGTCCCTCCACAATCTCTTTTTCTCAACAAAACCACACGGGGAATAAACATTAACCACAGTTAAACTTTGATTATTCCACAAGAATTGAATACCCAAGAACCCGTCACCATTGAAACTAGAGACAACAGAGATAGTTCTACTATTCCACAAAGTAAGAATACCTCCAGATCTACCTAGAGAGTTAGAGGCAGACCACTCCACATCACAGTTCCTCCAAATACTGTTAACAAGAACTGAATCTATCTCTGTAACTTTCGTTTCCTGAAGAAGACATAAATCTGCCTTTCCTTTCAGAAGAGTTTGCGAAATTATCCTCCTCTTTAAAGAACTGCAGCACCCACGAATGTTGTAGGAGACAATATTCATGGATCTAGAATAGCTACAACCTTCTTAACTGATCTCGCTTCTTTATCTTCTCTATCCAACTTCCGCAGAATACCTTCTAATCATACTTCATCCACTTCTCCTTGAAGACCAAGCTTCTTCAAGGACTTACTCATATTAGAAGGAATATCATCAAGAGCCCTTAGACATCTCAGGTTCCCTCTTTCCACATCAGTGTCTGTAATGGACTTACAACACAGCAGGGAATTACAAGACTCAGTCTGAGTGCCTCTGACCACCTTCTTCTTTCGTGATCCCCTAATTGGAATGGATACGTGGTCCTTCAAGGACGAGTGTAACAAGGATGAAAAATAAGAAGTTGAGTAATGAATCTTGATACGGTTGTACACCTCATGAATGGACTTTTTCTTTTTAACTTTACCCCAATTTGATGGCCCAACCACGCCTCCTGGGGGCCCAGAGATTGGATTAGGCAGCCCCAAGTCCACAACCAACTCTCCAAGGTTACAAGAGACATTTCCAAATTGGTTACCTACTGTAGCATCCGTACAGTTATCATCCCTATATCCAGCTGGCTTAACTTCTTCTTCCTTTTCACGTAAAGCTCTGCGCAGGATAATATTATCATTGTTAGCTTCAGACTGAACCTTATCGAGCTCAAAATGTGTCTTCCCAATGCCCACTTGGGTCCCACCTCCTGAATCACGTGTCCCAAGACTTTCACCAACAAATGAAACATTATCAGAGTGTAAGCACCCATCGTCTGACCCTTGAGTTCTAAGCGAAAAGTCTCCAACAACCGGCTCAACCTTCGAGAAACCAGACTCCTCACTCTCTTCCTCTTCAAAGTTATCCCACGCGCCTTCAAATTCTGAGGGTGAAGAGGAATCGAAATCTTCTGAGTCAATCACCTCGTCTTCCTCTTCAAACAAAGAATCAACTCTACCACGCGAAAGATCTTCAGAAATGGATATATTGTAGTAATGGCTGTTCACTTCCACTCTAATCTTCTTGTCCAATATAAGACCAAGGTTAGTTTTGATAAGTAATGTTGCAGAATCGAGACAACCCTTACTCCTTGTAATATCATCACACTTGATGAATATTCCCAAACTAGACAAGAGTAGACGAAAATTGTTATCACACCAAGCAATACAAGGTAATCCACGACACTTAACCCACGCAAACCTATCTCTGTCAACCACCTCCATGGACCAAAGGCGAATCTCTTTGAACCAAACCTCCAACCAATCTCTAGATTCCTCCACGAACTCTTCAATGTCTCCACCTGACACATCCTCCAAAAGACACATTGAGGCTCCGAGAGGAGTAGCCTTAATGTTGAAATAACCTTCCTCGTTAAACACCCTCTGAATGTTAAAAGCATTTCCATCCTCCATGACCACTCCCACTCTCATCCGTTTAAGACTCTCCATCCAAGCATCATCCACCTCTAATGAAACGCAAGAATCAGCACCTAGACCCTTCCCTTTAACCTCAGACGCCACTCCAGACACCACATTAGCTAACGTCCTATCAATACGATTAGCATTAGCATTCTCGTACCTTCTAGCATGAGTTTGATGGTAGACATTCTTCTTCGGTTTCTCTGCATCTGAATGAGGCCTCTTATTCACCTGATTGAACCTGGGGATATTGACGAAAATCTTCTTACCTTCTAAAGTAATGCTATCGAGATTACAGGCAAGGATACGCGAATCGTGGACTTTCCGAAACTTTGCAAAACCAAACCTTTTACCACGTTTGTCTCTCCGAGCCGAAACGAAAACTTCTGAAATAACTCCGTGAACCTTAAATATCTCAAAGAGATCTTTTGCGTTCATATGCTCAGGAAACTCAGTTACGAAGAAAGAGGTTGTAGATTCCCCATTAGTTGCTCCTCTACCATTGTTCTCCTTCCACACAGAATAACCACCTCTGAGACCCTTGCCATTTTTCCTACTAATCCTCTCCCAAGCCATAGAAGTTGCATGCAGACCGAAAAAACGAAACTACCCAGAAAGCGAACCACCCTAGACTTACCTCAATCCCGACCCAATGGAGACAGAAGGAATACCAAGGCCCCTAAACTCGAAAGCTAGGAATTTAAGCCGAAGATAAACCTAATGCTTCACTGAATCGGAACCAGAAGACGAAAGCTTAGACAAGATCTTCATCGGTGAGGGCAAGAAGAAGAAAGAATTCTAGATAGAAGCCAGAGTTTCTCTCTCTAGTTTAACTCTTTTATACATATTATTTGTTGAGAATGCATTATTTCTTGTTTAGTTGAGTAAAAGTTCATCTTAACAAGTTCTGACTCTAAGTCAGGATGCTTCAAGTATTGGTTTAAATTTAATTGTAATTCTTTCTCATACACCTTGATTTGTATTCTGTAAAAAACCTGATGATGCTACAATCCTACTTTGCCACTTTACAAATATTCTTGCTACTCTTACTTTGTTTCTACAATTTAAATCTGATCTAATTTAAGAAAAGCAAGCACTGCTTGATTTTGTTGCTTCACTACATCATCGTGCAGAAACTCAATTGGAGCTCTAATACCTCAATATGCACATCTTAGGTGGGAGTTAAATGCAATCCTAATGGCTCACATGGTCGATCCGCAGGGTTTCCAGGCGTTGGATTGCGCGGAACCCTCCCAGAAAACCCCCTCGGTAAGCTACATGGAAATGTACCTAAGGAATACAAAATTGGTTATTAGATAATAGATAATGACAAGAAATGAGTTGAACTATTTATATATTCTGCATTACCTTTATGCTTCAATTTTGGATTGAATCTTAATAGAAATTTGATTATAGGCTGTTTCTGCAACACTGAGTACTGATGATCATAGTGAGTTAATGCAAAGCATTGCCAACAAAATATCTTCTCGGTTTTTTCATATTCCACCCGTTCCTAATAAGTCCTCCGAGAAGAGCAACAACAAACATTAAAAAAAACGGAGAAAGTGATGCAGACAGAATTTTCCTAAACAACATTGAAAGATCAAGTTAGAGTATCACATTCTCAGCTTTTAAAAATAGTATCACATTCACAGGAAATAGTGGTATGGTGATTTACCATGCATGGCTCACTGCAATTTATTTATGTTATGCGTGATAACAATTCTCAATCTAAAGTTTTTTATATGTTATCATTCTATTACTTAGATGTGTAGGTCCTCTGAACTTCCTCAACCTGTTATGCAAGAATGGTAATCCATCAATGGATATCGCTTATTGGAGCGAGATATGACATGACGGAAGTAAGTAAACTTTTTAACAAATCATTTTAGCTTAAATTTTTTTTACTTGTCGAGAATCATACACATTTTTCATTATTTTTGCTATGATTTTTTTAGATGGACCTTACAGTATTGTATTGATGTTTCTAGCTTGTCATGGCATTGTCAAATCCTTTGAAAGGAGAGCGTAATATAGACACGGTTTGTTAAGAGCCTCACATTGGACAATATATGGCCTGAAAATATATTTATAAGTAGGAGTAATCCTCACTCTACCAACCGATTTCATAGGGTTGAGTTAGACCCAAACACATTTCTTAACATAGTATCAGAGTCTGATTTAAGATCCGGTGGGCCATCTGCTATTAGATTTCCACTATCGAGCCACCCACAATTTATTTACACGCTCCAGATGTCCAGTCCTGAGCATGTAGGGTTGAGTTAGGGCAAACCACATTTCTTAACACGGTTGGCAAACCATTACCTGGTGTGCAGGTTAGTTGAGCTTGTACTTTTTACATTTCCCCTAATCATAGAATATGAGCTTTTTTATCACTCATTTCCACATTTTTGTATTCTATTTATGCAATAAGACCGTTTAAGAAACAATGACAATGATTTTTAACTAAAGATCTGGACATGCGTTACATTTTTTAGGTTGTGTTGGTGCACAAGGCTAAAAGATGAAAATGGAGGAAGAGAGAGAGAAGAGAGAGAATAACAAACTCTAACAAACTTCCACTACAGTTCCATTAACGGTTACACATAGAGAATGATTATTCCATTACTCTATCGTACAGTGTGTTTCAATTACATTACTTAATGGTTAAACACACTACTACTTATATACACAAACAAAAGTTCCATGTAGATTAAATACTAAAATACTGAATTACTCTTCAACATCGTCCCTTAATTCAGGATTCATATAATCAAAACTGACAACACCAATTCCATCCCTCCAGTGGATAAATTGATCAATCTTGATCACCTTCATCGGAACATCTTCCAGCTGCTTCGGGGTGCTACAGTGCACAACATCTAGCACTCCATTCTAGACTTGACTTCTCAGGAAATGATACTTCGTCTCAATATGCTTACTTCTCCCATGCAGCACTGGGTTCTTGGCAAGATTGATTGCAGACTTGTTATCAATCATCATCTTAAGAGGCTTGTTTACCTTGATCATCAAATCCAGCAGTAAATTCAGAAGCCAAACAGTTTGACATGCAACTACACCACCTTCAATGTACTTATCTTCATAGGTTGAGAAAGCAACAACTGGTTACTTCTTGGTATACCAAGAAATAGGACCTCCCAAATACTTAAACAAATATCCAAAAGTACTTATTATGTCAACTCTGTCTCCACACCAATCAGAGTATGAATAACACATCAACTATGAATTAGCCTTTTCTCTAGAAGAGAACAACACCCCATTCTTCAGATTCCTCTTAATATACCTCAGAATCCTGACAACAACTTGGTAATGAGACCACTTTGGTCTACTCATGAACCTACTAACCATTCCAACTGCATAGCAAATGTCAGGTATGGTATTGCACAAATACCTCAGAGAACCAACCAGCTGCTTGAAAGTTGTAGTATCAACAACATCACCCTCAGGATCAGAATCCAACTTATGATTCATTTCAGCGGGTGTGATAGCAGCCTTACAATTGAGTAGCTTGAATCTCTTCAGAAGCTTAAGTTTATTCTTCAGCTGATGCAAAATGATACCCTTATTAGAGTACGTAAGCTTCATCCCTAGTAAATATGTCAGTTATCTCAAACTCATTCATCTACAACTTCTTGAACTTAGTTATCTCATGTTCACAACTTCCTGTTAGCAATATGTCATCAACATACAGACACACCAAAATCATATTGCCTTCAGAAGTATGCTAAACATAAACACCATACTCCATCTCACACTTTCTAAATCCTTGACGCTTGAAAAATGAATCAATTTTCAAATTCCAAGCTCTAGGAGCTTGTTTCAGTCCATACAACACTTTATGTAACTTGTGCACCATCCTTTCCTGATTCTTTTTCTCAAATCTAGGAGGTTGTGACACGTATACCTCTTCTTGCAATAGACCGTTCGAAAATGCAGGTTTCACATCTAAATGCATCAGAGGCCAATTCCTGTTAGCAGTTATCGCAATCACCAGTCTAATTGTCTCATGTATCACTAAAGGAGCAAACATTTCAAAGTAATCTAACCCAGGTTTCTGTAGAAATCCTCTTGCTACTAACCTTTATTTGTGTTTGCCAATTGATCCATATGGCTTTAGTTTCACCTTAAAAGCCCATCGGAAACTAATAGCTTTCTTGTTTTTTGGAAGCTTAGTCAACTCCCAAGTCTTGTTTCTTTTTATAGCCTCAAGTTCTTCTTTCATGGCCTTCAGCCACACTTTCTTCTTGAGCGTTTCTTCAATACCAACTAGTTCAGAATCTACTAGCATGGCACACTAAATGACTTCCCCTTCAGAGTCTACTTTAGTATCTTGCAACATGTCAAACTCCACAAATTTCCTTGGTATGTTTCTGATTCTTTGTGGCCTCTGAACTTGTTCAGAATTGTCTTTGGGTTCTAGAATAGTATCAGATTTAAGAACCTCAAAAGTACCACCTTGAGAGGCATGACCACCTTCAGAGTCTGGAACATTCCTAGAGTGTGGATCACCACCAGAGTCTGAATCACCATCAGAATCTGGAGAATCAGATTCACCTTCAAAGTCTTCTTCAGCTTCAGAGTCACCTTCAGACTCTGGCTCATCTTCAGAATCAACTTTTAATTTTGACTCATCTTCAGAACCTTCAGATTCTGACGTATATTCAGAAGTTAACTCATGTGTTAACACCGCACCAGAGTTGGATTGAGATTCACTTCAGTCCCACGCTTCTGATTTTTTCACAATAACATCTCTGCTGAATTCAATCTTGTTAGTGCAGGAAAACAAAACTTATAAGCATATGTACTGTGGTAACCTACAAGCAACATAAATATGCTTTTGTCATCCAACTTCCTTATCTTAGCATCTGGGACATGTTTGTAACACATAGAACCAAACACCTTCAGACGACTCACACTTTGCTTATCTTTAGCCCACTTCTCTAGAGGAACAATTTCCTCAGCTTCTTGGTTAGGCACCTGTTGAGCACATATGCTACAATGGCAACAGCTTCTCCCCATAATGTGTGAGGGAGTTTCTTCTCCTTCAGCATGCTTCTCGTCATATCAAGCAAAGTTTGGTTTCTTCTTTCAGCAAGACCATTGTGTTGAGGAGTGTATGGAGCAGTCACCTCACGCTCAATTCCATTCTCCTCACAAAACTTTCTAAACTTGGTAGAGTTATAATCACATCCACCATCAGTTCTAAGAATCTTCAGAGTCTGACCACCCCAATTCTCAGCCTTGATTCTAAATTTCTTAAATTCAACAAACACCTTGTGTTTGAACTTTATAAGGGATAACCACAACATCCTTATGAACTCATCCACAAATGGCAAAAAGTATTTATTCCATCCAAGTGAAGGTACTGGAAATCATCCACACACATCAGAAGGCACCACACCCAAATCATGCTTTGCTCTTGGAGGCATTTTAGATGTAAATGGCAGTCTTGGTTACTTCATTTTCATGCACACATTGCATGACTTCTCTTGCTTCTTAATTTAGGCATTCCATGTACCAATTTCTTCGAATTCAGATTCCCCAAGCTTCTGAAGTTCAAATGACCAAATATTTTGTGCCACAACTCACTTTCCTTCATAACACTTTTTGTACGAAGGAATTCAGAGTCTGCAGTTTTAAAATTCACTTTGAATGTTCTATTCCTTCCCTGTTCTGACTTCATAACCACCTTCTGATTACAGTCATACAACTTCAAAAGATTATCCTTCATGGTAACTGAAAAACCTTTCTCAAGTTATTGGCCTATACTCATCAGATTGCTTTTCATTCCAGGCACATACCACACATTCTGAATCAATGTTGTATTACCATTATTCAGAACTACTCTGACATTTCCCATACCTTTAGCATTGAGGTATTTATCATCAGTACATCTAATATGTGTCCTCTTTCTAGAGTCAAATTCAACCAACCATTTCTTATTTCCAGTAAGGTGATTTGAACAGCCAGTGTACATATACCGCCAGTTTGTCAAATGCGCATCATTTTATTTAGAGGTCATCAATAGCACAGATTCATCATCAGAATCTCTTCTGGCTACATTTGCTTATTCTAACTTCCTTTCCTTGTTTGACCAACAATCAGCAACGAAGTGGCCACACTTCATACAACATTAACATTGAACCTTTCTCTTATCATACTTTTCCTTCCCCATTTCAGCACTCTTATGCCTTTCAGAAATTGGGGTTTCTGACTTCTGAACACCATCAGATCTCTTTCTGGCATCTGGCCAAGATTTCTTCTGATATTTCTTACTAGAAGCTGCTTTCAGAGCCTGCAACTCAAGCTCTCTTTTAGAGTTTCTCTCAGTCTTATGCAACTCTTGTGCAACTCTTGTGCCTCTAGACTGCTTTTCAGCTCTTCAATTCTCATGGTGCTAAGATCCTTAGAATGTTCAATTGTTACCAAAATGTAATCAAACTGAGGAGCATTAGATGTTGCTTGTTTTGTAGGATGGCATAGTTGGCCTTCTTCGTTGCTTATTATTATGTTTTTTTTCAATTTTTCGCGTGTCACTGTGATAACGTAACACTAGGTTTGGAAAACTTTATTATGTTTTTTTGCAAGTTGCTGAATTGACTATTTTATGATTAAATGAAGTGATTTTCAATTCATTATACAATTAGAGTTGTGTTGAAAGTTATTTTACGCTGCTATTATGATTTGAGAATGTTATGCTGAGAAATGTAGCACCCTTTCGTATTTTATAATTCCACATTATTTATACATCATGTGTTTAGGGTTTAGGGTGTTATACATATTCACCCATTTCGTTTCTAATGTTGCCTCTATATTCACTTGCTTCCTCTCCTTTAGCCTTTGATATATTAGCTCTTCAATCTATATTTTGCATATTTCTTCAATCTTTGACAAGGATCCGAAAAATAACCTTAGGTTGACGCCTTTTCCAACACCACAGACACGCCCGCCATGCTCATTTGTTCCAATCGCTTCTACCGATATGTCCTGGTGTCTTTGTGGAAAAAAGTCACCAACATTGATTTTTTTTCAACTAGTGAATCCTACAACACAAATAAAATTTCATTACCAAATTGAATTTACTATAATTATTAATGTTGAAAAAAGAATTTACTTACAATCGTATCAAGAACTACGCAAGAAGCCTCTGATGTGAACTTGTCTTATGGCCTTTGACGTGCTCCCTTATATTTCTCATGGCGTGATGGTGGAGATGGGCTACGATCAAGGCTTATAGAAGGATCTCCCAAATCTTGTTCTCTTTGTTTTCTTTTTTCTTTAATCATTGTCTCCTCCAATTTATCATATCCTCGACAAGACAATCTATGGGGGTATATGTTTTTTCCCCTATTCTCCTTTACTATTTTACTCTTAACTAGGATCTTCGAAGTGTTGCGAGATTTGACAAACCTTTCCCAAGCGTCATGATAAATAAAACTATACTTCACATATGATGGCTTTAAGTTAGTACTCCTTGGATTTGTATTTTAATCCATTGCGAGTTGTATCTTAAAGCCCCTCCAATACTCACCAACACATGATATTCAATTCTTTTCCAACTTATCATCTTTTAGAACAATAAAAACATTCTACATTTATATAATAAAATTGGTATACTTAAACAAAAAATAAATGGTCATATATACTTGTAAAACAAATCATGAAATTCAAAATGAATATTCCAATATCAGTCCATATACTTGTTTTAAGTCACCATCAACCTGGATCTAATCATCTAAAAAATGTTTGTTTTGCTTCTACCAAGTAATGTCACGTCACTCTTAATAGTCGTAGCATTTTCACCATAAAAGTTACCACTTTGTAAACAAAAATTTATTGGCAACCTAACATCAGTGTTGTGGGAATTTGTCAACCTAATTTCTTTTAATTTTATTCTTAGTATATAGTTGGTTGTAAGAAAGGAGGTGGTTAAATCATCCATCTCTATTTAAACAACAACAAAGATAATAAACATTTTACTTAACACAACATCAACACTTGCTAAGAGCACTTCAGAAGTATAACTTTCTAATAATTTTACCTAACACAACATTAACAAAGAAACCTATGATCACTTCCTAAGAATTTCATCAACAAAGTTACCTAATTTTAGATTCATGGTACATAAGGTGTGTATTACTTAACACATTCTTAACAACATTTCATTAGAATAGCATCATAAACATTTTACATAGCACAACATCAACAAAATCAACAATAAAAAGGAAAAACCTATTTTAGTTAACTCGTGATACATGTGGACTTCACTTAACACATGGTACATATGGACATATGGGAGTGTCGTGTAACGCCCCAATTTATTTTAATTCATTTTTGTAATTAAAATTGTGTGAAATGTATGTGTTATTTGATGTTTGATGTGTTAGAGGAACCCTTTGGTGTTGGGTAGTGGCCTTAAAGAGTAGAACTTAAGGTGTTAGGGGTGTGTGAGTAAAAGTGTAGAGACATGTTGGGGGGGGGGGGGGGGGGGGGTGGGAGTGTCATGTGTTATTTTATTTAAATTATAACTATTTAAGTGAATATTAGTAATGATAATATTTAAATGTTATTTTTAATTATTATTGTAAAAAATAAATAATTATTTTATTTAGTGGGAATAATGAGTTAATAGAAATAATAAAATAAGAGAAAAAAAGGGAATTGAGGGAAACTGTCAGATACGTGAAAAAGTTTGGAGATAAAGGAAGAAAGAGGCTAGGACAAAGAAGGAGAGTCTTAGAAGGGCACAATTGCTAGAGATTGAAGAATCATTGCTAGGGATACCAAGGTAAGGGTGAGAGTTCCTTTTGTATAGGGTTATGCATGATAACATATGGGTGGGTGTTTGATTTATCTTGATTGAGTTTTTCTTCTCAATGCTATGAACCTTGTAGTTGTATGATCTTGCTATTGTGGTGTGTGTTGAGTTGAATTGTGTGATAATGCAATTATGAGATGTATTTGATGGATTGTGTGTGATGATGTGTTATTGTTGTATCCTTGAGATCAAGTGAATCCATGAAAATTGAGAGAATATTAGGTGAAATAGGGCATGAATATAAGTAGTTAAATCATGAGAAAAATTGATAGATTGATGTTAATTACCATGTTATATGTGTTGTTCTTGTTAGAAAAATTATATAGATGACTTTGAATAAAATTGGGACTGGTTTAGGGGTTGAAGAGGAGATTTAGGTGAAAATCCCGTAACATTGAAAACTGGATTTTTTGGAAAAATATGCAGAACCAATCGATTGCTCCATAATGCAAATCAATTGCTTCACTCCCTTTTTGAAAAATTATGTAACAGTAGCGTCAACCAATCGATTGCTCCATAATGCAAATCGATTGCTCCCTTTTTTTTGAAGAATTATGTAATAGTAGCGTCAACCAATCTATTAATCCCCTGGCAGCAATCTGTTGCTCCAGTGTTTTGACCCATCCAATGTTTTGATCATAACTTTTGATCTGTATATCTAAATGATGTCCGTTCGAAGCATTATGAAGCTAACGCAATGAAGTTTATTTTAAACATAGTTCCAGAGCCTGGAGTTGATTCAAATGTTGCGTGATGGTGTTGGTTGAGGCGTGGTTTGTGTGTTGTAGTGTGGAACATACATGAATGTGATGTTGTTGCTTGCTATATTCTTATGTTACTGTTTCTGAATGTTTATAGCATGTGTTTGGTGTGTGGTGGCCAGTATTGGCGAAGTACATTGATTAAGGTGAATGTCATTGTATATGATGTTGTTGTTGCATGTCTTGTATGAATCATGCATCATGCTGTTTGGACAGTGGTTCGTTTTTGGTAAGCCTCAATCCTATGGTGGGGATTGGGTGTGAGTAGCTAATTCCTATGGTGATTGAATTAGTGAAGTGTTACCTATGGTGATGGTAACAATTTGGTGTGCTTTGGTCCTAGGTGGGGATTGGAGCGAGTGAACCTGAGAGTTCACAATTTGGTACCACATGCATCGAGTCCTGAGTTGAGTCTCATTGCATTTGCATTCATGTTTCATTATGTTGTGTGGATTGTTGGAGTGTGTGTTGTGGAATGGGTGATATTGCATATGTTCTTGGTATGCTTACAGAATATTATGCATTTATTTATATGATTTTGATTTCTCACCTCTTCTATTTTAATGTTGTCTTTACATGGGCATCGTGCAGATAATCTGCAGTACAGGCTTGGATTGTGAGTGGAAGACGTTGCTCTTCGTTTTTCTTTTGTTGAGTCGTCGTCTGCTTCGATATGTAACTTTGGGGGTTGAACGTTTGTGTCTTCGTGTTATGTTTTAATAATTTCTTAAAAAGCTTTATATTATGATTTTGTTTTGAAAATGTTAAACTATGTTGCTGATTTTCGCTGCTAAATCAATTTTTGGAGTTCAGATTATTATTACTATTATTATATTAGTGAAATGTTATATGTGTTACATATCTGATTGTATGAGTTATTTGGTGTTAGTAGCATCCTAATTGTTAGCTGGTTAAATTTACTCTGATTTTATTTATAAATTTTGTGGGGTAAATTAGGGTGCTACATGTCGTACCTCGAAAAATGAAAACACGGCCTCGCGAGGTGCAATCTCACATTCGTTAAATGGACTTAACAGAGTCGCCACCGAACTTTATTTATTCCCAAAGAGGGAAAGGGGAAAATATCGATAAAACCCCTAAAAAAGGATAAGATATGGTCATCGCAACCAATCTCATGGTTCGGGAGCCAGTTACGCAAGGGAAAGGTATTAGCACCCCTCAAGTCTGTGGTACTCAACATGAACTATTTAGTTTGTTTCGATTAAAAGTTAGCGTAAGCTAGTTTACAATATTCTAGTTATTGAGGGGGGAAAAGAAAGAAAAGAGAAATGTTTTTAGTTTTTTTATTAATATTTTAAGGACTTAAAAAATATTTTTATGAGGGTGCCAAGAAGAAAGGACCCAATTAGTTTTTTATTATTAGGGGGAAAAGAAGAAATTACCCAAAAAGATTTTTATTATTAGGGGAAAAGAAGAAAGGACCTAAAAGGTTTTTATTATTAAGGGGCCTGACAAGATTTTTCAATCATGCTCCTACGTATCTCCAGGTGCAATAGAGAATTCAAGACTTAGGTAGTTATTATGGGTCGAAAATGTTTGTTTATTGGTCGATTTTAGCTAAAGTTATATTGTATTAATCGATGAAAAACATTGTTTAGCCCAAAACAGGTGAGGAACGGGTGTTTGCATCATATTGAATGGATTTCTAAGTATCAACATTCACGACAAAACGTCACTTATCTCAACTCAACGATTATGGATGAAGCATTGCTTTGAATCATCTTAAGACAAAATTCCTTTCATTTATAATTTTTTTTGAGATCGTACGACGGTGAGAAAAATAAGTTTGATTGGTTGGATGTACTTTACAAGTGAATGACAAACGCTTGATGAGAACGAGACCTAAGCCTCAGGATCTATCATTCGAGGTTCTGCCGGAATGCTAGATTCCAATGGTCCTTTTTCATTCAAGGTTTTTAAGAAAATTGTTTGATGGACAACGAATGCTCGATAAAAATCAGTTGTTCAAAGAGTTATGCCAGAATGCTTGATTCCAACGACCTTTATTTTGTCAAAGTTAATTAGAGTGTTTTAAGGACAAAAGAAAAGAATGAACGCTTAACCCAAAATGCGTGGCTCGGGACCGACCATTTGAGGGTTCCCACCGGAATGCTAGACTCTAATGTTCATATTCTTTCGTGTTTATTTTGAAAACAAGTTTTAACATTGCGTTTGATTTGATTAGAATCGCTCCATGTTTGATCGAGGTTTGGTTCATGATTTCAGAAAGGTGAGGTTTTGAAAAATTACCTTAATGCTTGATCAAGTATTTGTTCTTGTTTGAAAATGTTGATTTTATTAGGCCTCCGCGTCTTATTTAACGATCAAACGTCCTCATACAAGATTACATAAATCATATTGTCAGATATAGTATATGATCATACAATCAATAAGCAATAAGGCATGTAACGAAACACACATTTGAAACAAGATCAAACAATCAAATCCATCACTCACACATTCAAGAAAGGATAAATCAAATTAAGCATCCAACAATCAAGTCCCTCTCTAACAGGAATTATTTTTTAACTCTAGAAAATAAAAAAGGACAATCCAAATCATACTTCTAAATAAGTTTAAAAATTTTCAAAAAAAAGAATTATAAATAAAAATAAAAATTAAACGTAAAGGTACCTCCTTTTTGTTTATTTATTAATATTGTTAAAAAATTATTATTAGAAAAAAAAAAACTTAATTACATACTTGTTAAAACATAAAGACTTTGCTCATACTAAAAAACTTAAAAAGAAACAAAATCAAAGGGTAGAGGTGTAGTGTCCATTAGGAGGGTGTAAAACACAAAACAAATGGGCCTAAGGCCACAACCCAAACAAACCCTACTATCTTATATAAAAAAAACTAAAAAATTAAACAAAGGTATAAGAGCGGCGCTCCTTAGTTCACTCTTCTTCTTTTTATATTTGGCTATGAAACTACCTCATGAACTCAACGAGAGAGAAAAAAACAAAAACTGCGCCGGTGCTCTCTCATTGCTATATGGTCCATTAATGAATTTGAGAGAGAGAGAGAGAGAGAGAGAGAGGTGGCACCACTTGTTTTGTGATCTATTTGGCCTCCTCTTGCATCTAGGGCTTCTCATGATAAAAATACCCATTGTGCCCTTTCTACACTCTTAGAAGGTTAAAAATGAATTTAAAATACAAATGAAATAAAAATTAAAATCATAAAACTTAGACTAAACTAACTATTTTAATAATTCTATTTATTTTTTATGAACATTTTGATTAAAAAATAAGAAAAAATATAATGACTTAAAACGAATAAAAGTCGGACGCAAAGTGGTTAAAAAAAGAAATTGAATGCACCAAAATGATCAGAACGAAATAAACCTCTTGAAAACATACAGGTTTTGATAAAATTTTGAAATAAAAAACGACTGTTAAAAGGCTCAGACTGATCAAAATGCGAACGAAAGAAGTAGTTGAAAAATTAAAACGAGCACGCCAGGTTAAACTACATGAGTCATAGATTAAGAATACTAATGCCTGCAAGCTCGATTTTGAAATATTTTGCCTGCTAATACTACGCACAGTTGAGAAACGATTCAACCGGTTTGTTTAGAAATCTGAAAATTTATTCTAATGAACATTTCAGGCATTATGTAGCATGAAATGCATGTTATGCTATGCAGATGATGTTAAAGTCAAGATGAACTTATTGATTTATTGAATGAGGGACAAAGTTGGGGCATGACAGTTGCCCTTATTTAAGTATCTTCGACCAGAGAATATGAAGAAGTTTAATCTTCATATGATTGTGGTGGGAGATAGTTAAATACTAAAGAGACCCGAATTTAGTCCCTTGATGAAATGAAATTAAATGATATGAGATGCTACGAATGTATGAAGGACTTTTTTTTCATTTTGGTTTATTAGGGATATGATGTGATGTGAGATGAACCCCCGCATGGTGTTTTATGATGGATGAAGAATGACAAAGGAAACTGTAGGGAATGATGGAGACATATGATAACGGCGGCCCACAGGAAATGAAAAGGACAATGAGGTGAATGAAGACTCATTGAGGATAACAAACTGCTGGGGAAAAGAAATGACAGAATTCCAGACTGTGATAGACTTTAAAAATTGATAGAATGCCAAACGACACTAGACTTTAAAAATTGACGGAATTCCATATGGAGTTTGACTTTAAAATGATATGGCAGACGAGAATGGACTTAACTGCAGGCATCAGTAAATAATTACTAGCTTCAATGGATTTATGGCTGCGAAAACTAAACCATGGTTTAAGTGCGCCAATAAAAATTGGACTTTTGAGGTTAAGGGATATAAAATCAACCAAAGGGACCGAGGAAAATGTAAAATAAGCGTGAATTACACTTTGGCTATGCATGATTTATGAATTTTGCTTTCTATTCATGATATATGAATGATCATGATATGCAACTGCTGAAGCTTATGAAATAACATGAAATGAGGCTTATAATATGCCTTTATTGGTGATTGGAAATGCAAGGTGAAATCACTAGGGAGTGAAGTCATCAACTACTCTGACTGCTTGCATGTTCTTCGAGAATAATCTTCTAAAGAAGTTCCACAAGGAAGACTACTGTCGAAGTTCCTTGGAGAAGATTCAAAAGAAAAACTCACTGGGGAGGCTACTATCGAAGTTTTGTTGAGGAAATACTTATTCATAAGGTCTATTGGGAGATCTTTTGCCGAGATCAACTAGAGAATCTTCTACCGAGATTCACTTTGATATAGATATACCTACTGTTGAGGTTTACTGGGAAATCTTCTGCTGAGATTAACCAAGGAATCTACTACCGAGATTATGTAGGGAAACACCTTCTGCTATGGTATATTGGGTAATCTTCTACCAATATTAAGCCAGGGAATCTTCTGTCGAGATTCAATGAAAAGAATACTTGCTGTTGAGATTTAACTAGGAATCTTCTGCCGAGATTAGCCAAGGAATCTTCTGCCGAGATTCTGCTGACAAGGATGAAGTAGTTGACTGTAGTAGCAAAGGTTGTCTTCATATGTGGATGAGACACGGTTCATGTTATGCTTATGATTGATGTGTTTTGATATTTTTTATTGATGCATGTAATGTTAAGGTTACATAGTGTAGTGCCCCATACTTGTGGGTATACCACACATGTAATGACGCATGAAATGTAACGACTGATCAATGCTTGTATGCGTGTCAACAATAATTGGATTTTGATAGATGCCAAGCAAGGTTGGTTTTTTATTGTAAATGTTTGATTTTCAAGGCTTCATGCTATGGGAATATGTCAGATGAATTCGATGACATGCCTGACATGACACTAGAGCGAAGCGACGTAATTACAACATGATAATGATTTACGTAATGATTTTAAGGTTTCCAAGTGCCCATGTGGTGGGTAATGGATGAAAGAATTCCTTTGCAACATGGTCTTTTGTTGAGGGAAAAGGAATTTTGAAAGGAGGTAATTTTCAGCATGATTTCCCGACACTCATTTCGAACTCAACGGTCGTTGATGCATTATAAGATTTCCATCTGAGCCATTTCAAAGTCTGGAGAGAAATTTCCCTTTGCTAGTTCATCTTTCCCCAGTCTGTTGGACCATTGAAGGAAATTTTCTCAAAAGGAGTTCGGAAGCAACTTGCCACAACCTTGAGGTGGCTTACCCCAATGTTTGAATCTCGTAATGGTTGTTGACTAACTAAACCTTGGAGTTGTTGACTTCTGATTGACTAACCTTTGGAGAGCTAGATTCACTGAGCTCTTTAGGTGGATTTCCCCTGACCGAGAATTGAAATGATTTGTTTTTTAACTAAACAACTCTTGGGTTAATCGACTCAGACTGACTGATTGTCCTAGTGATTTGCCCTTGACTGGACTTCTTTCACATGATCAAATTCCTCAACTGGCTGCACGTTGTTGGAATTCCTTCGATGCTAAGTGATACTTTGCAAATAAAATTGTATATTCACAAATGATAATTTTAGTGTAATGTAAATGCAATTTTTTTTAAATTAATCATTATTGAAGTGATGGTGATAGGCAATGAACAGGTCAATGATCAGAGCACAAAGTGGATCTGGACATTCATAGGATGAAAGATGATATGATCAATACAAAGATTAGCAAAGATCTTCGTGGATTTAGGTTAACGCAACCTTGCTCTAGTATGCTTTCAAAATAAACCTTGCCTTAATTAGGTCTTTTAAGGGTTATAACGTGGCCTGGTTCACGGTTTTTTAACAAAAGGATATAAGGCTCGAAACTTAACTTTAACCCACCCCTTCTTCTTGATGATCTCCATTCCTATGTTTAGTTAAATCAACACTCACATTTAAACTTCCAAGAGGGTTTAAAGGTGTGATGGTAAAGGTGGTGATTCAAGATGAGATTTTCTTGAAATGGCACCTTATTTTGTTTTTGTTGAGGATTGGATGACCTATTTTGATTGATTGATTTTTTATCCTTGATGTTTCTTGGACCGCGTCTTTAAGGCTTTCAGTCTACCGAGATGTCCTGATTTTTGCCTAAGTCGTCTTTTGTGGTGTTCGACTTAGCAGGCTTTCTCTTTTTTTTTTTTAAATGTTGTGATTGCCATATTATTGGTGGATGAGGATCAACAAGTGTAAATTATGGTTTTCACGACTTCTTCGACACTTTGTGATGTGTGCGAAGTGCGTAGTTAATCCTTTTATTGGAAAGTGTGTAGATGGACTGATCCTCTTGAGGATTGAATTCATAGTCAAACTATCTGAACATAACTACCTTGCCCCAGGTTAAGATTAATGGTTTTTAATTCCTAAAGAAACACCTACTTTTAGGCTTGAAGTGGTTGATTAGGGATTAACTCCTTATTTCATCGGTGTTTGAGGATTTGAAACAATGCCTTACATCATCGGCAAAGTTCTAATCGAAAGCTTACCACAACAATTTCTGGTATCTGGTTTTCATCATCCTCCTTCTAATCTTTGGTAAACAATAGTTTGATAAAGACAAATGAAAATGGAGAATTTTTTGTGTGTTTTGCAATAAATGAAAGAAACTGAGTGAATATGAATGGATTGATTCATAAAATGCATGATCACCTCATTAATATTACCATTTAATGAAAAAAACAATGCTTAAAGGCAAACAACATTTAACATGCAAAGAAAATACAAATGAAAAGTCGAAACATCAAAACGATTACCAGCGTTGAGGACGATATTTTCTGCTTGATTTGCCGGCTCTGGAAAGTACCACCTGAAGTCTTCGAGCTCATTAGGGAAAGGTATTATTCAACATATTAGGGCCATTGAAAGTCAGCTGCCCTTTTTTTATTCGGTTTTAAACTTTTTCTTGGAAGACCTTACACTCTTCGATTGAGTGCCCCACTACTCCATCATGAAATTCACATTGGACATCCGGGTTGTACCAAGGAGGGAATGAATACTTTATGGATCTGGTCTTTCTATAAGCCATTGATGAGCTTTGGACCAACTGATACCACAATTGACTGTACTATTAGGATTGGGTCAATTTGGCGAGTCTCTCTTTCCTACCAGTTTGGAGGTCTATGTTGATTCTGATGTCGATGTTGAATGTTTGGATTTTGAGCCCGATGATTCTGATGTTGATGGTGACGCGGAACTTGAGCTGGTTGATTCGTCGGACCTTGCCATGGTTGCCGGTACTAAGGACCGAGAGGAAATGGTTGTTGCCATTGAATAGCCGGTGCATATGGATGTTGATAAAGGGCACCAGAGATAGAGTTTGTGGAGCTTGGTGAGTTTCTGAGGTTGAATTAGTTTCATCCTTCTCTTCCTCTTGGGAATCACTAAGGGATTCAATTTCAATAGCCTGCATACTCGAGACACCTTAGAGTCTTCCGCTTTTGAGGCTGCTCTTGATACGTTCTCCAACTTTCACCAAGTCAAAGAAGTCTGCTGATGTATTACTTACCATCCTTTCGAAGTATGGGCTCTATAGGGTACCCACAAACATATCCATCAGTTCCTTCTCTAAGAGTGTTGGTTGAACTCAAGCTGTAAACTCTCTCCATATTTGGACGTACTCCTTGAACGACTGATTGCTCTCTTGAGATAGGTCTTTCAATTGGAAGCGATTGAGAGCCACATCCAATTTGTATTGGTACTACTTCAAAAAGGAGTTGGCTATGTCTAACCATGACTGAATATGACTTCTTTCTAATTCCATATACCAATTTAACGATGCCCCACTCAAACCATCTTGAAAACAGTGAATCATTAGCTTATTGTCGAGAGCATATGCGGTCATTTTTCGGCAGAACATCACCAAATGGTGCTTTGGACAGCTATCCCCTTTGTACTTCTGAAAGTAGCGTACTTTAAATTTTTGGGGTATAACCAAACCAGACACTAAACACATGTTTAAAGCATCTACATCAAAAGCATCATACCCCTCAATAGCTTTAAGTCTTTCATCTAGCATGCGGTACTTTTCAGCAATCTTAATAACCTCTGGTCACTTGGTCTTCCTCACTAGGATTGTCCCTTGGGAATTTGGCTCTGAGAATACAAAGCTTTGATACTCAATAGAGTCATGAGGTAAGGAACATCCATTATGGATAATGGGATATTCCTGAATAACGGGGGCCTCAACTGGGATTCGTACAATTTTAGGTTGAGCATGACCGCTTACTTGAGGTGGAATGACATTTTCAGTGACGGCAGTCCCTTGAATGTTGTCCTCCCTCCTTACCAAAGCTGTCATAGCCTCTATGAGTAGGTTCAACTGGTTTTTTTTATCAAATCAAAATCTCCCCTTAACACAGTCTGGTTTTGCTCTCCAGGGTCCATGATCTTTCGAGAACAACTCCAAGTCCAATATAGGTGTCAGGAAATCAGCTGCGGGTTACAGACAAAGGATGAATGAATTTTGTTTTTTGTTTTTTGAATGAAATGCAATGCATACTGACAAATGCAAAGAAAATGCAATGTAGGTATAGTTAGGACCCGGGATATCATGGATAACTCAGAACACCCTATTTGGTAGGTTTCTCTAAATTGGATAGTTATAGGGTTTCTACCCATAAACCCACTCACAGGATGGTTTTTAGGTTGATGGATAAGGTTCCCAGAGTCACAGACCTTAATCGTATCAACATCATGAAACAGGCTAGTCGCTTTATGACAAGTTTGATGAAAAGGTTTCTTCTAAGTGGGGTTTTCATGTTAGATGCAACAAGGAGAGGCCCTTGAAGTCTAGCAATACACAACCACCAAAGCTAAGACTAGTTCTAAGAAGGGGTCCTGGAGTCATGGACCCTTCATGAATCAGCATCATGCGACAAGCTAGTTGTCTTATAATAAGATCTACGAATAGGTCTACTCTAGAGGAGTCTTCATACAAGGCACACAAGGAGTGGCCCTTGGGGGTTAATACTACACAACTTCCAATTCTAAACTATGTGTTCTCTCTTCTTTTTCAAAAGCTCGGGTGTAGAGCTTTACTCATGATACATATCCCAAAGCCTACACACACACACGCACGCACACACACACACACACAGAAACACACACATATATGCGATAAAGCAAGAATAAAGAAAACATATAATCAAAGAAGAAGAAATAAACAAAACTATCACACATGCAAAAACTTAACTAAACTATGGTTGACTCACTTAGGGATGGGAAAGTCCCCAGCAGAGTCGCCATATGTCGTACTCGAAAAATGAGAATAGGAGTTTGCGAGGTGCAATCGCACGCTCTCGGGATGGACTTAACAGAGTCGCCACCAAACTTTTTTTATTACAAAATAGGGAAAGAGAAAATATCGATAAAACCTTAAAAGAAAGGATAAGATATGGCCATCACAACCAATATTAGGATTCGGGAGTCGGTTATGCAAGGAGAAGGTATTAGCAACCCTCACATCCATTGTACTCAACAGGAACTGTTTAATTAGTTTCGATTAAAAGTTAGCTTAAGTTAGTTTACAATCTTCTAGTTATTGAGGGGGAAAATAAAGAAAAGAGAAATGTCTTTAGTTTTTTATTAATGTAATAAGGACTTAAGTTTACCTCTGGGTCCAATTTAGTCCCTCAATTTTAAAAAGTTCCAAAGTGATCCCTTAAGTTTTTAAATGGTGCCACGTTAGTCCTTACCGTCACAAACGTTTGTCAAAGTCAATGAGTTTGTACACTTGGAAAACATGTGGGGCTGAAATGTGATTAGTCATGCCATGTGGATGTTGAGTGGATGCCATTGTGGAATTGGAATGCCTAAAAAAGAAATGGAAAACTAAAACGACTCCATTCTTTAGAAGGAGCGAAAGAAGTATCGTTGGTGGAACCCTAGCGCAGCCATTGATGCATGTTGAAGGCGATTCAACTGCGTTTTGAAGCAAGCTTTACTCATCAAGTTGATATCGAAGAAAAACAGGTATGGTTTCTACCGATTGAAGTGAAAATTTTCCATTTTGTTCGTTTTAGGGTTTTAGTGATTGAACTTAAATGTAGCTTCTAGTGATTGAACTGAAATATTGCTCGTTTCTGCGTTTCATTTTAGGACATAGGATATAGTTTCAAATGGCTGAGTATTTGAACTTGAAAATCCACCACAGTGGTGAATTTGTTGTTGATGACATGAATGTGTACGAAGGGGGTCAGGTAGCTGAGTTGAAAATAGATTGTGATAGATGGAGTTATTTTGAACTATTAGGTTGTTTTAAGGATTTAGGGTACAATACGATTGAGAAGATATATTATAGGGATCCAACCTTTGGGATGAACTTGTTGGTTGATGACAAAGGTGCTTTAGAGATTGCTGATCTCTATAGGGTGCATCTTAGTGTTGACATTTATATTCAACACGCATTGTCACAACCTGATTACTATGATGGTCCTGTTGATGAAATAGTTGTAGAGCAAGATGAAACTGTGGATGAAACTGAACAAGTCACTGCTGCAATGTTGAAAGAAACTGAGCAGATGGAAGGGGATGGTAATAGTAAGAATAATGCAAAAGAAACAGTTGGTAGGGAGAATGTTGTTAGTGAAAATGATGATAGGGAAAATGTTGTTAGGGAAAAAGTTAATAGTGAAAAAGCTGTTATGGAAACTGATGGAAATGTTGATAATGGACAAGCTGGTGGTGTTATCAATGATGTATTTAGTTCTGAAGATAGTGAGGATGAAAGCTCTGTTTATGACAGTGCAATGGAGGTAGAATTTGATGATGAATCAGATGAGTTTGATGATGATTTGGATGAGGAACAAGTGGATAATTTAATTGATTATGTGAATGAAGATGAGGACTAAGAGGGGAACAAAAAAAGGTAAAGAAAAGTGGCAGGAAGACAAAGATGAATTTAAAGGTAGTGATAATGAAAGTGATGATTTACAAAGTGGGTGTGATAGTCATGATAGTAGTGGAGTGAGGAGAAAAAAGTACCCCATGTTCAAGTTACAAAAAGACATGGCCAATTACAAATGGGAGGTTGGAATGTACTTTATGACCAAAGCTGATTTCAAGGAAGCTATAACCTCTTATGCAGTCCAATCTGGCAGGAACATGAAGTTCACTAAAAATGACAAGGTTAGAGTGAGGGTTAGGTGTAAGGATGGTTGTGAGTAGGAAGCTTACTGTGCTAAGTTACCTAATGAGGATTCTTGGCAACTAAGAAAGATAATAGACAATCATAGTTACAGTAGGGAGTACAATGTGAAGTTGATGAGTCTGAAATGGTTATGCAAAAGGCTATAAAATTCATTGAAAACCAACCCTAGATTGAAGCTTAAGGACATATAGGAAAAAGCACAGAAGAAGTGGAATGTAGGGGTCAATAAGACTAAGGCCATAAGAGCTAAATTTACTGCTAGAGACATGGTGGATGGATCTTTCCTATGGGATTATACAAGGATTTATGACTATTGCCATGAGTTATTGAGATTAAAATGCAGGATCTAATGTTAAACTGAATGTCCAACCTGCACAAAAGGGTATTGATGATCAAAGACCCCATTTTAGAAGGCTATACATTTGCTTTGCAGCTTGTAAGGAAAGCTTCAAATTATGCAGACATTTCATTGGTCTTGATGGATGTTTTTTGAAAGGGCTATGTGGAGGTCAAATATTGGCAGCCATAGGTAGAGATCCAAATGATCAAATGCTACCAATAGCATTTGCAGAAGTTGAAAGTGAAAATAAGGATAGCTGGACCTGGTTCTTGGAGCTTCTTATTGATGATCTTGGTGGGAGAGAAAAGTGCCTCACATACACTTTTATATCTTACCAACAAAAGGTATATTACTTGTCTATAAACATTACTTGTTTAATACTTATTATGTTCATTACTTGTTATGTCCAATACTTGTTATGTTCATTAATTGTTATGTTCAATACTTGTCTTATGTTCAAAACTGATTGCATAGGGATTATTACCTGCCATGGATGAACTGCTACCTAGAGTTGAGCAAAGATTCTGTGTCAGGCATCTATATAACAATTTTAGGAAAATATTTCCTGGCAAGATGTTGAAGGAAATCATTTGGAAGGCAGCAAAGTCAACATACTACCAAGCCTGGGAAAAAGAGATGAAAGTAATGAAGGTTGTCAATGTAGAGGCCTACAAGCACATGATGAACACCCCACCTAAATTCTGGAGTAGATCATATTTCAAGACACATAACAAATGTGATGTTGTTCTGAACAACATGTCTGAGTCATTTAATAGTGTAATCCTGGATTCTAGAGCCAAGCCATTGATTACCATGGTTGAAGAAGTTAGGACATACATGATGGAGAGATGGGCAACAGGTTGAGATTTCAGAACATGGTAGATGTTGAAGTGTTACCAACATAAGAAGGAAAATTGAGAAAACCTGTTCATACACAAACCTCTGGCTTGTCAGGTAAGATACATGAACTTACCCTAAGTTTAATGTTCATTACTTCCAAATTTGTCTGCTGATCATGTGTTCATGTTTTAGGATGTCTGATGAGCATATTTTGAGGTGAGGCACCTTGAAAACTAAGCTGACAAGTTTTCAGTAGATTTGAAGGGGCATAGTTGTTCATGTAGAAGATGGGAACTTACAGGCTTACCTTGTGTTCATGCATTGTCAGCTATGAAGAGTAGGTACTACAGAATTGATGACTACATTCGAGATTATTACAAAAAGGCAAGATATATGGAAGTGTATAAACATGTTATTTTTCCAATTAATGGGTCTAATCTTTGGGTAAGGACTGAGTATCCTGATGTGCTGTCACCCAAGTATAGGAAAATGCCTGGAAGGCCAAAAAAGAGAAGGAATTTAAAGCAGGGTGAGTTAGATGGTTCAAGCAAAAAAATGAGAAGGATTGGTTTCAATGTTAGGTGTAGCAGATGCAAGAAACCAGGTCACAACAAGCTTACTTGCAAGGTGACCCCATTTAGCCAGCAGGCCTCACATCAGCCATCTCAGCAGGCATCTCAGCAGGCATCTCAGCAGGCATCTCAACAACAATCAACACAACTTTAACAAGGAGTCATTCATGAATCTCAGCAGGCATCCCAACAACAATCAACATAAGTTTCACAAGAAGTCACTCATGAATCTCAGCAGGCATCCCAACAACAATCAACACAAGTTTCACAAGAAGCCACTCATGAATCTCAACAGGCATCCCAACAACAATCAGCACAAGTTTCACAAGGAGTCACTCATGAATCTCAGCAGACATCCAAAACATCTCATGGAAGGGCAGCAAAATAACCCATCAAGAAGGGCCAATCATCTACTTCAGCGTCTCATGGAAGGGCCAACAAGTTACCTATCAGAAGGCCAACTAAGCCTTTCATCCCACCAGGACCTACCACAAGACTGACTGTAGCCAAGACTGTTGTTGGGCCAACAACAAGGAGATCCACACCTACTAAGAGATCAACTGTTGGGCCAACTTGGAAAATTTAGTTTAAGCCTATGGAATTTTGTGTGTCACTTTGTTAGTTTAAGTTTGACCCTTTACCATATGTATAGCTTCTGTCTGTTATCTCTCACAAGCTATGACTTGTGTATTTTGGGTATGACTTATGTATTTTGGGTGTCACTTATGTAGTTTTGGTGTCACTTATGTATTTTGGGTATGACATATGTAATCTGATACAAGCTATCACTATGTATTTTGGCTTTGACTTATGGTTTCAATGTTATCACTATGTATTTTGCCTCTTGACTTATGTAATCTGACTTATTTACAAATGATACAATAAATTGTAACAACTGCTACAAACTGTAACAACTGATACAACAAATTGTAACATCAACAACAGATTATAACAACTGTTATACACAAGTGCAAATAAATTATACAACAACTGTTATAAACCAGCTTATAAACAAATGCAAACACATAATACAACAAATTCCAAAAACTACTTCTCTATTCATTTCAAATGGTACATACTTATAGAACCAAATAATACAAACTGGTACAATTTGAAGTTAATCAAAGTGTTTCCCTAATACATTCTAATAATTACTACGATTACAATAAAAATCAACATCAAATTCCAAAGTTTTTTCCACTTCATAATGTTCTTCATTTTCCTTTCAAGATTCATCATTTGTTGCCCAAGTTTTTCATTCACCATTTTTCCTTCTGCAACTGCCTTTGACAGCTTTTCAACTCTATCCATACAAAACTGCTCATTCTCATCTCCAACTTCTTCATAAAACCAACCAAAGTACCCACACCCAGCTTGCATAGATCCCTAAAAAATTCATAGGATACAAAACAATTAGTTGCAGCAACATTTGTTTTCCAAATTACAAACATCAAACTTACATGAAATATACCTTATACTTAGGACAACCCTAAAAATGTTTTCCATAATTCTTAATGGTTGTTGCCCTTCGAAGAACGGCCCGGTCCCCAAAATAACATAACGGTTTCCAACCGGAGCTGGCACAAAGATTCGAACCTTCCTTCGAAGAACAACCACCCACTGCATTTTTCTGCTTTACGAATGGCGAAGATCCGCATGGTTTCATCCTTGAATCTCTAGCTCTAACCCTAAATCAAATTTCTGAATCAATTTGGGGAAGAAATGAAGTGCATCAACGTCTTAAGGAAGAAGACGATACAAGACGCCAAGTCATCAGCCACGTCTGCACACATTGATGGACGTTAGAGGATCGCTAACGGAAAGGACCAATTCGGCACCATTTAAAAACTTAAGGGATCACTTTGGAACTTTTTAGAGTTGAGGGACCAAATTGGACCCCGAGGTAAACTTAAGGGACCAATTTGGGTATTTTCCCAAAAGATATTTATGAGGGTGTTAAGAAGAAAGGACCCAAATTTTTTTTATTATTAGGGGGCAAAAAATAAAGGACCTAAAAAGGTTTTTATTATTAGGGGGAAAGAAGAATGGACCTAAAAAGGTTTTAATTATTAGGGGGCCTGACAAGATTTTGTAATCCTGCTCCTACGTATCTCCAAGTACAATAGAGAATTCAAGGCTTACGTATTTATGGGTAGAAAATGTTTGTTTGTTGGTCGATTTTAGCAAAAGCTATCTTGTATAAATCAACGGAAAAACATTATTTTTCCGAAAATAGGTGAGGAGCGGGAGTTTGCATCGAATTGAATGGATTTCTAAGTATCAACATTCACAGGAAAACGTCACTTATCTCAACTCAGGGATTGTGGATGAAGCATTGTTTTTCATCATCTTAAGACAAAATGTCTTTCTTGTATTAAAAGGTTTTTGAGATCGCACGACGGCAAAAAAAAGAATTTTGATTGTTTGGATGTATTTTATAAGTGAATGACAAACGTTTGATGAGAACGAGACCTAAGCCTTAAGATCAAACATTCATGGTTCCACCATAATGATAGATTCCAACGGTCCTCTTTCAATCAAGGTTCTTAAGAAAATTGTTTGATGGACAAAAAACGCCCGATAAAAATCAATTATTCACAGAGTTACGCCAGAATTCTTGATCCCAACGACCCTTATTTTTCCTCAGTTAATTAGAGTGTTTTAAGTAAGAAAGAAAATAATGAATGGTTAACCCAAAACGCGTGGCTTGGTATCGATCATTCGAGGGTTCCTACCAGAATGCTAGACTCCAATGGTCCTCTTCTTTTGTATTTTGAAAACAAGTTTTAACATTGTGTTTGATTTGATTAGAATTACTTCGTGTTTGATCGAGGTTTGGTTCATGATTTGAGAAAGGTGAGGTTTTAAAAAATTAGCTTGATACTTGATCAAGTATTTATTCTTGTTTGAAAATTTTGATTTTATTAGGCACCCACGTCTTATTTAACGATCAAAAGTCCTCATACAAGATTACATAAATCATACTATCAGATATGGTATATAACCATATAATCAATAAGCAATAAGGCATGTATGAAAACACAAATTCGAAACAAGATCAAACAATCAAATCCATCACTCAAACATTCAAGCAAGGATAAATTAAATTAAGCATCCAACGATCAAGTCCATCTCTAACATGAATTAATTTTGAACTCTAGAAAATAAAAAAGGACAATCCAAATCATACTTCTAAATAAGTCTAAAAACTTACAAAAAAGAATTATAAATATAAAGAACAATTGAACGTAAAGGTGTCTCCTTTTTGTTTATTTATTATTATTATTATTATTATTATTCAAAAATTATTATCAGAAAAAATAACTTAATTACATACTTATTAAAATAGAAATACTTTGCTCATACTAAAAAATTAAAAAGAAACAAAATCAATGGGTCGGGTGTAATGTCCATTAGGAGGGTGTTAAACACAAAACAAATGGGCATAACGCCACAACTCAGACAAACCCTATTATCTTATAAAAAGAAAAAATAAAATAAACTAAAAAAAAAATTAAAACAAAGCTATAAGGGCGGAGCCCCTCTCTCTACTGATTTTGACTAGTTCACTCTTCTTCTTTTTAAAAAAATTAGACATAAGAAAGAAATAAATAATATGCTTCAACAATCAAAGAGTGGTCAAATTTATAAAGAAAGAAGAAGAAGACGATCGGAGATTCTGAAAGTAAAAAAGAAGGAGAGAAGAAAGAAGAAAAAGATGATATCGACCTGCAACTGCATTAGTCGAAATATGTCGCAAAACCAGGTAAGGCCCAACTCTGATCTGAACTTGGTAGTGTGCGAGAAAGATAAGAGTAGCTGGATTCTCTTAGACGGAGATGTTACTGAAGTAGCCAAAGACACCTGAGATTTAGGGAAAGAAGTTGATCTAGTTCATAAAGGAGAGGAAGGAGAACTAGTTCAAGAACTGGCAATTGGTGTAAATGGTGGAGAAAGAGAGCAGTAAAGAAGTCGGTTTAGGGAGGGTTAGGAGTGCAGAATTTCTCATTATGAAAATACTAAGCTATAATGTAAGGGGTTTAGGTAGTTTAGCAAAGAAGAAAGAAATCTGAAATATGTCGCAGTATCACAAACCATCTTTCATCTGCATTCAAGAAACAAAGCTGGAGATTGTGCAAAAAATTATCTGTGGTATAATTTGGGGCTCAAACGACTTCAAATATGCTTGTCGACCTTTTGTAGGGAGATCGGGTGGAATTCTCACTATGTGGGATTCAAAACAATTCTCTGCGCAAAAGATACAAATTCTGGAATCAACTATCACTATGCCAAGTAAGGGAAAAGACAACGCTTTTTTTGGCCTTTAACAACGCTTAAAAGCACTGCCTAAGGTGGCGCTGCTGTAGGTAAAGACATTGTTTTTTTTATGCAATAGCGCTGCTAAAGGCCTGCCTTAGGCAGCGCTTTACCTTTAAAAGCGCTTTCTAACGTAGGCCTTTAGCAGCGCTTTTTCCTGAAAAAGCGCTTTCTAAAGTGGGCCTTTAGCAGCGCTTTTTCAGGCCTTTTATGCTTTCTTTTGGCATCTTTAGGCAGCGCTTTTTCTAAAAAGCACTGTCTATTATGTACTATAGGCAGCACTTTTTCTAAAAAGCGCTTTCTTTTCTTCACGTAAAATTTGCTTTTGAAAAGTACTTATTTAAAAATCTGAATTTAGGAAGCGTTTTTTGTTTAAAAGCGCTACCTATTCCTTATTTTTTAGAAAACAATTTTCTGGAAATAATACCATAATTCTGTATAATTCAAGCCTTTCTTTCAAACAACCTGCTTTATATAACATTCAACAAACCTTTATTTCAACACATAGGCCTTATATTTCAACCATTGAGCCTTTATTTCAACAAACAATCCTTTATTTAAACATAGGCATTATATACCATTATAATCCAAAATATATACAGCATTACCATTCAACACATAAACCATTTGTTATAAATCAACACAAGCATGCATCATATATACACCAATCCATAATTCTAATAACAATTTGTTCACTTAGAAATCATTTAACTTCTAAAGATTCCTAACTATACACAACATTCCAAAACCACTTTTCTCAACATTCCATAACTATACAACATTCCAAAACTATAAACAACATCTTCCATACCTTATATGATTCTTTTCTCAATAAAGTATTCACATAATTCCTCCTTGATTTCTTCCAACTTCTCTTTCGAGTAATAAGCACACTTGTATTCATCAAAGTACTACATAATAAAACATAATATGCATGATTTTGTTAAAAGTCATAAATTATATGAAATATTCGATAAATACTAAAATAAATCCTAAGTTATAAATCCATACCAAGATTGGAATCTCTATTTGATCCAAATGAAGGATTTCTCTCATAAACCTCAAAACATAATAACCGCAATCTATTCCGTTACTCTGACGAGCACGCTACACAGAAAAACAAGTAATGTTACCTCCATATCAAGTACCATACTATTATATGCAAAATTGTGAAAATTAATATACCTCCACTCTAATCCAAGTAATGTTGTTTGCTTTAGACCGTAGTACTCGAGCTTCTCTTTGTGATCGAAATACTCGTATTGCTCTAACAAAATAAAAACATATATTTAGAACAATCTTACAGAAATAATTAAATATACAAATACACACGAATATTTAGAAAAATCTCACTTACGTATCAACCATATTCTTCATATCCGGATATGTTGTCCAATCACCATCCAATGAATTCAGAAAATACACTACTTCTTTTGTAGGATTAATAGCAACCAACAACCAGTGACCACTGTAAAATAAAACAAATGTTAAGATGGAAATTTTCTACGCAAAAGATACAAAGATTAGAATGAAATTAGAAGGAGAATCTAACCTGTTGCTAGTATTATATGGTAAAAGACACAAACTTTCTGTACTGCTGGCGATAAATCTCTTGACTAAGTGATCTCTTATTGAATCTGGATCCTGAACAATTAATGGTGCGTTGACACGGGCGCAAGACACGAAATAGAATCTGTTTGACAATGGATTCCCGCGCATATATTTGTCATACAAGACCCTTAAATAAAAACATAATAAACATTAGAATATTTTCATTGAAATGTGTAAATAAATTGTTCAACTAATTAGATAATAGATTGATCGGCGTACCACATGTATGACTGCATAACATCGATGCCTAATTAAAGATGCCGAAAAATCTGCTCCATGTCCTCTTTTGCAAGTGTTTCGAAATTAGAAAAACCAAAAACACCTGCATCCATTTCTATTTGACAAATGGCACCATGCATCAAATCTGATATTCCCACAAGTGTTTCAAGACACATCCTAAATCGACCAACAAAAGCTCTTTTTGGTCCGGTCCTTGGAAGATCCCTTTTTTTGTTGGATATGTTGCTAGCTTTCTTGGTGACTTGTTGTGACTCTTGAGCAGGAACCTAAAAATCATATAAGTTAAGTAACGTATAAAATCATGAAGCTTTTGCATTCAGATCACAAAATTAACACTTTCAATGTACCTCTTTTTGTGATGCAACAGACTCATTGTGCCGCAAAATCCCTTTATCCCTAGATGCGGGTTTTGTAGGAGTCTAACATTACCATGTAAAAAATGTACGTAATGATTCAGAATGCTTTACATAATGGTTCAGAATTGACATTTGATTACTAAAACATTCATAATGGTTTTCAACAAACCTCCTCATCTATGAAAATGAGGTCTGTCGGCCATGCAACAAACGATCCTATTTCATCCCGCAACAATGTTGTCTCTGAAACAACGTCAGGTATCTGTAGCAACGCATCCATCTCTAATGCAATATCAACCGATACTTTCATATATCCATCAGGAAACGGTTGATGGTGAAGTAAATCTCCCAAAGTGTTATGCACTTTGCCCTTGCCAACTATGTGAACTTTATGTTGAAGATGGCTGGTAATGTAACAGAACAACAACATTCATATAAATCTTTACTAACAGTCATGATTGTCTAACCAAACTAACACATTCCTAACCAAACTAACAGTCACGATTGTCTAACTAAACTAACACATTCCTAACCAGACACGAAAACGTACCAGACACGAGAGAGAACAATGGCGGTCGGAGAACGATGGTCGTCGGAGAAAACAACAATGGCGGTTGAAGAACTCTGAACAATGGCGGTCGGAGAACGATGGAGGTCGAAAACAGAACAGTTGCGATATCGCCAGAGAGAAAAGAGGGAGGTCGTGAAAATGATTAGAAAGAAATGATTAGGGCTTCTTTATTTTTTAATTAACAAATGACCTAAGGCAGCGCTTTTCCTTAGAAAGCGCTTTCTTTTCATTGGCCTACAGCAGCGCTTTCAGAAAGCGCTTTCATATGTGGGGTCAACTTAAGGCCTTTAGCAGAGCTTTTTAAAAGAGCTTTCTAAGATTACCCTTTAGAAGCGCTTTTTAAAAGCGCTTTCTAAGGTTATACCTTTAGCAACACTTTTATAAAAGCGCTTTCTAAGGTAGTGACTACGTACGACCTTTAGCAACGCTTTTAAAAAGCGTTTTCTAAAGGCAGCCTTTAGCAGCCCTTTTTTTTAGCGAATTTTTTTCAAAACTTAAACCAACGCTTTCTGATAAAAACGCTGTCTTTGTAGTGTTGCCAAAAGCGAATTTTGGCGTAGTGTATTTGGATTGAAGGAGAATGGGGAGAAGATAAATCTCAAATTACGTTAGTAAACGTTTATGCGCCAATGGACATCAGAAAAAAAAGAAACCTATGGGCGGATCTGTCCGGAAGAATGAGAAGTAGCAGCGGAGATTGCTTTTGTGTGGTGGGAGACTTTAACACCACCAGGTCGGAAGAAGAGAGAATAGGATCTGTGGGGAACAATCGTAGTGAGGAAATGGAAGATTTTGACGAATTCATCTCTGACCTCGCGTTAATCGACCTGCCATTACATGGTAGAAAATACACGTGGTCAAGGCTTGCAGACACAACAATGAGTCGTCTAGATAGGTTTTTGATCTCGGAGGATTGGCTTAGAAAATGGCCAAATAGCACTCAATGGGCTCTGGACAAAGGTTTATCTGACCACTACCCGATATTTCTAGGTGTTGATACTCAAGAATGGGGACCGAAGCCATTTCGGATGCTAGACTGCTGGAAACATATTGAGGGATATCATAACTTTGTAAAAGATCATTGGCTGAATTTCAAAGTGGATGGTTGGGGGATGTTTGTCCTTAAAGAAAAAATGAAGATGATTGAGAGCAATTTAAAAGAATGGCATAAATCGCACACTCAAAATCTAGAAAGGAAAATTAAAGAAGTCAAGGACGAGTTAAATAGACTCGATCTCAAAGGAGAATCAACACGGCTATCTTCAACAGATTTGGACCGCAAGAGAAAGCTGTTGGCAGATGTTCATAATACTATGAAACTCAATTGCAACATTATCAAAGATCCCGCATAAGATGGTTGAAAGAAGGAGACGCTAGCACAAAATTCTTCCATGGATATATCAATAAGAGAAGGAAAGTGAACGAAATTCGTGCGTTAGAAATAAATGGGAGAATATCAAAAGAAGCATCTGAAATTAAAAAAGAGGTTTACGAGTTCTTCTGCAACAAGTTTGAGAGGAGAGGTGACAGGCCCATTCCGGCTAACATGGAATTTAAGAAGCTGGTAGATTCAGATAGAAACACCTTGATTGCTGAATTTACAGAAGAAGAGGTCTGAAGTGCAGTTTGGGATTGTGAAAGTTCAAAATGCCCGGGCCCGGATGGAGTCAACTTCAGATTCGTCAAGGAATTTTGGAGCACCATCAAAGGTGATTTCATGAGGGTAATGGAAGAGTTTCATAAATTCGGGAGAATGGTAAAAGGCGCAAACAGCTCTTTCATTGTGCTTATCCCAAAGAACAATAACCCAATAAAGATCACAGATTTACAGACCAATATCCTTGATTGGGTGCATTTACAAAGTAATTTCAAAGGTTCTTGCAAACAGATTGAAAAAGGTGATGGACAATATTACTTCGGATTCCCAAACTGCATTCATCTCAGGCAGACAAATCCTAGACGGGATTTTGGTGGCGAATGAAATTGCGGATGAGGCGAGGAGAAAAAGGAAAGAAGTTGTTCTCTTCAAAGTGGACTTCAAAAAAGAATTTAACTCGGTGGGCTGGAATTATCTGCCTTTGTCATGGGATAAATGGGATTCCATGAAAAATGGCGAAAATAGAGGCTGCTGGAAAATTAGTTGGTTTTAAATTTGAGAAAGAGGTTCGACGTTTTTCTCACCTTCAGTACGCAGACGACACCCTCATTTTGTGTGAAAAAGCTGGTCCAATATTCGAGCTATAAAATCTATTCTGCTCCTTTTTGAGGTCATGTCCGGCCTGAAAGTTAACTTTCATAAAAGCTCGTTAGTGGGGATTAATGTCTCTAGCAATTAGATAGCGGAAGCAGCAAAGATTTTGAAGTGTAAGATAGAAGAGCTCCCGCTAAATTACCTCGGCCTACCCATTGGCACAGACCCGAACAGGTCTGCTACGTGGTATCAGGTTATTAAATCAGCGCAATCAAGCCTAAACCAATGGAAGAATAATGCTTTATCCATAGGTGGAAGGGTTGTATTGTTGAAATCGGTCCTTTACGCGATCCCGGTTTACTTTCTCTCTTTTTTCAAGGCTCCGTCAGGTATAATTGCTAAACTCGAATCTATTTGTAAACAATTTTTATGGAGGGGATTTGAGGAAAAAAGGAAAATTTGTTGGATAAAATGAGAGAAAATCTGCAGACCAGTTGAAAAAGATGGTCTGGGTATTAGAAACTTCAGAATCTTTAACATTGCCCTATTAGGAAAGTGGAACTGGAAAGTCAGAAATGAGAGGAAAGGAATTTGGTTTGAGGCTTTAGCGAGTAAATACGGTTTGAGCAACGGGGCTGTAAACTTGGGAGGGGAGGGTGGCTCTAAATGGTGGAAGAATATATTGAAATCAGATATAACCAGGCATTCGTTTTCGAGTGAGTACTCGGTGAAAGAAGCATATATTAGACTTTCGTCTAATGACCATATAGATTCCTACCAAGATTGGAATAAGTTATGGAACAAGGCTATTCCGATTAAGATATGTTGTATGACCAGGAGGTTACTTCAAAACAAAATTCCATCAAAAGACAATTTAATCAAGAGGGAAGTGTTGAATCCGGGTCAAACTAAGTGTTTGGGAGATTGCGGTAGCGACAAGTTGGTTTCTCACATTTTTTTTAGTGTCCTACTTTTGCAGGGGTCTGGAGTTATATCAGTAAATGGGTTGGAGTTCAAGGGGTATTTCACAATGACGGTTGGAGACATTTGGAACAGTTCGAGAATCTTGGAGCTGGAGACAGATCGGGTGGACTGAAGATGAATGTAATCTGGTCAGCATGTGTCTGGAATATTTGGAAGAGTAGGAATTACAAGGTTTTCAGAAATGAGGAAATCAACATCGAGAAAATCGGAGAAGAATCGATAACTACAGTGTGGAAATGGCTCAAAGTTAAATCTGGTTTAATTAAAGAGGATCTAGGTGTGTGGTGTATGAATCCCCAGGCTTGCCTCGGTATCTCAATCAACTGAGCTGGAGGCTGGTTCGCAGTGTTAGAGATGTTTTTATTGTCGGGAGCCGGTTTCAGATTTCGTCGCTGTTTGTGGCAGTATTTCATTCTGGTTGCAGGTGTTTTGCTTTTAGGACGTTAGGGGTGACTTATGGAAGCGGGGAGCGCTTGGACTCATTACCAGAAAGGGAAGGATGTTAGGCACCGGCAGCATGTGTATGACGACCTTGTAAAATAATGTAACATTTGTTCGGAAAGCGGTGTCTGATGGATTTCAAAGAAGATTTGGGATAGCTTATTGGAATTTCTGCTGGCATTTTAGGCAGGGACTGGAGGGGAGATTGGTCTCTTATGAGCATTAACTGTAGTAAATCTATGTAATTAATTTTCAGCATCAGGGGTTGGAATTGGGTCTATTTCTGTTTTTTTGGGAGACTGCTATAGCAGTATTTATTCTTCTTTCCAACCTGCTTTGAATTCTGATATTGTAAGTTCTTGGTGTAATTCTCCTTATGTGGCATAGCTTATGCCTTTATTTAATTTAACAAGTTTTTGCCGTTTGAAAAAAAAGTAAATGCAGTAAATAATAAAACAATTAGTTTATATGGTAAAAAAATTAATGCATTAAATGCAGCAAAGACCAAAACTGAAAGAAAGAACAAAGTGAAAACCCTCCTCCTTTTCACATTACCTTCCTATCGTGAAAACATGGATGAAATAATGGGATGTAGAAACTGAGTTGCACCATCATTAACAAAAGAACCATGTGACGGGGATACCGTATCCGCAATCAGGGGAAGCAATGGCGACACAATGGAAAATGAGTTGCGTCAGGGGTTGTTGATGTCGTAGTGTTGGGTTGAGTAAGGTGGTTGTGGTATCGAGTTGAGCTGCTGACGGAACGCTTCCCCGGAGTGTGGACCGTGGCTAAATGGTGTTGCTCACGTTTTTTAGGTCGTGATGGTTACCATATGCACAGTTAGATTCGTGGTGGATGACAGTAGTACGTTGAAGAGGAATAAAGGTGGTAGGTGTTGCGTATAGTGGCAGTTTCGAAAGATGGTGAAAGGCGCAAAATGGCAGGATCGTGGATGTAGTTTGTTGAACTAACGATGATTCACGGCGGCATTGATGGTTTATTGGGTGGATTTGCAAGGCAAGGTGAATGGAAGTGGATGGTCATGTATGCTCCATGAAGGCGTATGCGTTTAACGATTAATGAAGAAGGTGATAATGTGGAATGTTTTGTTACTACATTTAAAAGAGTGAGTTGAAGATGAACATAGAAGATAGGAGCTTGCCATTTGAAAAAAGAAGGAAATGGTGTAGCCACTGTGTACGAATGAATAAGGAAGAAGGGTCTTTTACTCAGTTTGTTTAATGAGAATGAGTGTTAATGTGCGGTTGGATTTGGTGAAGATAGTGAAAAGAATTTTATGTTGAGAAGAATGAAAGTTTAAGAAAGGAAAACATGGAGTTGTGCAACAGCATGAAGTTGTTTGACAAAAAAAAAATGAAAATCAAAAGAGGATCATTTGTCTATGAAACTACCTCATAAACTCAACGAGACAGAAAAAACCAAAACTGCGATGGTGCTCTCCCATTGCTTTGTGGTCCATTGACGAATTTGAAAGAGAGAGAGAGGTGGCGCCACATGTTTTGTGATCTGATTGGCCTTCTCTTGCATCTCAAATTCACCTTTCTATTTATATCATATGACTAGGGTTTCTCATGATAAATAAAATGCCCATTTGTGCCCTTTCTACAGTCTTAGAAGGTTCAAAATTAATTTAAAGTACAAATGAAATAAAAATTAAAATCATAAAACTAAGACTAAACTAACTATTTTAATAATTCTATTTATTTTTTATGAACAGTTTCACTAAAAGATTAAAAAATAAAATGACTCAAAACGAATAAAAGTCAGACGCAAAAGTGTTCAAAAAAATAAATTGAATGCATAAAAATGATCAGTGCGAAATAAACCTCTCGGAAACTTACAGGTTTTAATCAAATTTTGAAATAAAAAATGACCGGTTAAAAGGCACAGACTTATCAAAATACAACCGAAAAAAAGTAGTTGAAAAAATAAAAAGAGCACGCCAAGTTAAACTAGCGAGTCGTAGATTAAGAATACTAACGTCTGCAAGCTCGATTTTGAAATTGTTCGCCCGCTAATTTTACGCACAGTTGAGAAACGATTCAACCGATGTTTTTGGAAATCCGAAAATTTATTCTAGTGAACATTTTAGACATTATGCAGCATGAAATGTATGTTATGCTATGCATGTGATGTTAAAGTCTAGATGAACTTATTGATTTATTGAATGAGAGATAAATTTGAGGTATGACAGAGAGAATCAATAGATGATTATAGAAGTGCATTATTGACAATTGGTTATACATGAGGATAAAGAGGGTGAAATCTAACCCCCAAAAAGTTTCTCAATGTTAACACCAAAATATCAATTTATTTGTTGTCATTTCATTTTCGTAAACAAATAAATTTAAACAAACTTTCTCTCAGAATCATAAAAACAATTGAACGGTCTCTAAACACAACTAATATCTGTGGATACGAACGTTTACATGCTTTCAAGCTATAACAAAAATGGAGTCATTGTCGGGGACTAGCGTTAGTTTTTAAAGACATTACGATAGTTTTTATCATTTTATGTTTTCTATTTATATATGTTAATATATGTATATTTTGTATATAGTAACTAACCTACTAATAGCAATAACTAATGTTGTTATTACTTGTTTATGCGAGGTAAGGATCCGTTAGAACAACTTTTTGTTAGATATTGAAACCGAAAGGAAGAGTTCCAAGCTAAATTGCAAGATCTAAAAGAATATTTTCTTTCAAAATAAGAAACCATGGCTGATATAGATAACAACAATAATCAGAACAATAACAACAATAACAGTTGAAGCAATGTTATTGGCATGCCATGTAACAACAGTCCAAGACGCCTTGCACACATAGCTAGATTACAAAGTAATGTCCATCAAACAGAAATGAAAATGGTATTGTTACAAATTCTTTATGTTAACCGTTTTTTACGTTTAAACCATGAGGACCGATACACACACCTCACTAAGTTTTACAAGATTTTCGGGATGCTAGGAGTTTCTGAAACTGAGGAGGAATAAATAATCCTGAGATTATTTTCATATTCATTAATTGGAAAAGCAAAGGAGTGGTATTTAAACCAACCAACATCAAAAATGAAAATATGGGATGATTTGGAGGAAAAATTCTTCCCTCAAAACAAATTCATGGAAGCGAATAAAACCATTGTGGTGTTCTCCCAAGGCACGACTGAAACTCTTTGTGAAGCGTGGGAGAGGTACAAGTCCATACTGAGAAGATGTATAAACCACACTTTTTATGAGCTTACAAAGAACCTCATCTTCATAAATGGATTACAAAAACAACCAAAATTGTTGCTAGATGCTACAATTGGGGATTCTCTCATGAAAAAAAGCATAGAAGATGCAATTACAATCATTAAAAAGAGGGCACTCAGTGATCATCAAAAACCATATAGCAAAAACTCGTTTCAAAATGATATCATGGAGCAAAATACCAGTAATTCTCTTCTCGTTCAAAAAAATTATTGACACAAACAGTGGATGACCTGAAAAACAATTGTACAAACTACCGCAACGATTGAAGGGGCAGACTACAAGTTTCAGCAAACTCTTCAAGGGGTAGAGATATATAATGCTTCCTAAATTCAAATGTAATAACTCCATTTTTCATATTTGAGGTTGGTGTAGAAAATATTTACCATAGTTGGATATATCTCCATCGGTGCATCGCATATTATGCTTCTCAAATTTGCTTCTTCAAACATCTTGAAGAATTCACAATCCTTGAAGACACTAACCTCCAAAAAATAGGAAGGCAAGTTTTCTTTGGTGGTAAAATTCATTTTGTATTTTTTTCTCTTGTTCCATGGATGAGAATTCTTCCGAAAAGTATGTTGGAGCGGAGGAGATAGGCGATGTTCTGACTCTTTTTGGTGACAGGATGATTAACAAAGACTAGGAGTAGAACTCATGTAAGTTTGTAAAAATTAACAAATAGAGAACAAGAAAAATAATAAGAGAATTTAATATGAGATGAAGAATAGAGATGAGACTTTTACCTTTTATAGGCTATTGATAATCAATTATTTTCCTATGGTAGCCTATTATAGTAGTTAAGGCTATTGATAATCAATTATTTTCCTGCGCATTTTCAAACTCATTTTCTTAAAAAAATGCTAATCAATCTTAAGCATATTTAGACCATTTTCAAAAGACTTAAAAAATACATAACTCATTCAAACCATTTTGTTCCTTTTGTGCACTTTTCCTTTTAACTTTTTTCATAAAGTTTAGACATGAGTCATTTATAGATGAGATGTGACCCCATAGTATTGTTTGAAATTAGTTTATTCTTTTCCACATTTGAGAGTTAGTGGCATACTCGTAGATTTTATCCAAGTTGGAGCCCTTCTCATGGTGATGCAAAGGTCCATTTTCACATACTTGCGAGTGATTATTAGTTGAAGTTTTCTCTTTGAAATGACAAGTTGTCTTTTCATTTAAAATGAATCATAACACACTATTTTTGTTATTTTTTACCACAAACTACGAGGTTTTGATCCTCCATTGCACTTTGTAAGTATGTAGGCACGAGGCTCAAGAAGTCTTGTCAAAACACTACTAAAAATAAGATATTTGGTTAAATGATTTTACATCAGATTTCAAGATATATGATGTGAAAAATATTTGTCAAAAGATTTTACATCAGATTTCATAATAATATGAAGTGAAAAATATTTGATTTAGCAATTTTACATCAGACATTTATTTCCATTGATGTGAAAAATAACGCGGTGGCAATTTCGTAAATAATATGAAATTTTGTTATAAAGGATTTCACATCGGGTCTGAATTTACACCTGATGTAAAAAGTTCACTGATGAAAAAATAACAAGGTGGCAGTTTTGTAAATAATATGAAGTTTTATTATAAATGATTTCACATCGGTCCTGAATTTGAACCCGATGTAAAAAGATGGGCCTTTACATCGAACCTCTTTGCAACCGATGTGAAAACTCCAATCTCAATAAAACCCCATGCAACCATAATGTGTTTACAACTCTCTTAACACATTGGAACTTCCGAAACAAACATGTCTGTAGTGCGTTTCCCTTTCATCTTCTCTAACCCTAAACCCCCTCAATCCCCACGTCCATTCTCCAAATTCGCTGCCGGCGCAACTGCCACCACCGGAGCCGTTGTGGCATTCGTTTTCCAGAGATAATATCAACAAATAACAACTCTGTTTTGTCTTCTCCGCCAAATATCTCAATCTATATGCAAAAATTAAATATTAAATTCTCTTTGCTATTTCCTCTCACGAATGTTATCTACTAATGCAATCTCGCTCGTTTTCTCTTGTCGTGCTTGCGCCGGAGACCTCTCCCATGGTCTTACCTCCTTCCCCCGCATCTTCCACTCTATCTCACTTCCCACCACTTCCGCCATCACCGGTGGCCTCAAAATCGATCAACCTCACGACGGGGTAGCGCCAGTATTCGAAGGCGGCGCCACCGCTGCAAGACGCGCCGGCGGGAATGACGGGATGAGGGTGAAAGAGAAGTCTACATGGTTGATAATGGTTGATAATTGTGAGCCCCTTTCACTTCCAATGGGTTATCCTGATTCGTCTCCTGTTTTGCCGGAAGAAATCGATGAGCGTCTGAAATGTGATCCTAAATTTGAGGTATTTTTTTCTATCTTATTTCCTTAGGCCCTGTTTGCCTTGCTAATTAGATGCTTTGTTAAATCATATTTGAAACTAATTGGGTGATGATTTCATGTTGCATATTGTGTTTATGCTTGACTAGCATGCTTTGATGTAGGTTTACTTAACAGTTTAGTGATGAAATCAAAATACCTCGTGGGTCTGTAATTCATCTCGTAAGAGAGAAGGGCCATGTTCTTCGTACGACAAGTAAGATATCCTTCCCCATGATTGCATTTCCATTTTCTCAATTTTCAGAATTAAAATGCAGTGCATGTATAATCTTTTTTGCGCTTCATGAACTATTCACATAAGGATAATTCAGGTATTCTAAACCATGCCAATCTTTAGAGCGCTTAGTGTTAGTTGTTTAGTCGCTTATGCTTGATACTATTCTTGTTATAAATGTTACATTGCAACAAGAGTCTTTGATGTTAATTTTATCTTGGTTGTTGTAGTTGATGGACAGGAAGTGGGAAGCATCCAGAGTAAACTTCTATGTAGATCAGTCATAGGTTTATATGTTGCTACATTGCAACAAGAGTCTTTGATGTTAATTTTGTCTTGGTTGTTGTAGTTGATGTTATTGGAATTTTATTGGTTTGTTAATTACTGCAATGTTTACTCTAAAAAATTTGATCTTTTATTGTATTTCTAATTTGGGGAAATTATGGTTTTTGATGAAGGTGTTTATGCTGATGATGATGAAATAAAGAAATGTCTTTCTAAGAAGTATGGGAGATTTTCGGCGTCTGAGTTAAAGGGCAATAAGGAGTTTACGGAATATTTTTCAAACTCTAGATTTATAAGCCAAACTCTAGATTTACAAAGAGGTTCCTATAGATTCTCACCAATATTTTTCAAACAACACCTTTTTATAAGCCAAACTCTAGATTTACAAAGAGGTTCCTATAGAGTACTATAGACGTTTTGGGTGCTAACACCTTCCCTTTGCGTAACCAACCCCTACCATGTCTCTGTTTTATTTGTCCTTGTTTTATAACTTCTTTAGGTTTTTTTTTTCTCTTTTCCCTTTCCTTTAGATAAAATAAAGTGAGTTGGCGACTCTTGTTTTGCGAGTTAAGTTAATCAATAGCTAGCTTAATCTCAAAGTTTCCCGCTACAAGCTTCTTAATGATTTCCTTCTTCCTGGTTTTTGCCTAAAAGTAAAGAAACACTTTTATATCTTTTGAATAAATGATTGGATCAAAATTTTGCTCCAATTGTTGAATCTAAGATATTTGTTCAATATAATTTTTTTAACATAATCTTAAAGGCTTCCAATGTTTGAGTACCATCTATGAAGACGACCTTCATCTTTATTTGGTGGTTCATCTTTCTGGATTCATATGTTCATTCTCTCTTGATCAATTTTAGGAAATCTCCATGGATTATTTCAAAAGTGTCCTAGACTTCCTTGGTTGAAATACAATTAAAAACATAGAAGTACTCTTTAGTTCTTAGAGCATTTATCATGAAGAATTTCACTTTAAAACCGCGTTTGGCTTTTCTTTTATCTACTTCGGTCCAAAGAAATCAATTTTGTTGACTACTTTATAATCAACAAAATAAGTAGAAATAAACAAACCATTGATAATAAAAGTTTCCATTATAACTTTCCATAAGATAAACCTTTCACCGTTAAACGAGGGAGGTGTATTCATGAAAATACTTTTGTTAAAAAAAAGTGTTTACTGTCATCATTCAACATTTTAAGATGATCATCTTATAACATGCATTAGGTTCTAATTCCACTTGTTGGACAAGTGACTCCAAACACAAGGATATGGTTGTCATACCCTAATTTTTAACCCCCAAGATGCCACCTCATTTTCATCATTGGCATAACATTCATCATTAAATATATACATGTCTTTATGCATCACTAATCCATCACAAGTACGAGATGTGTGTGCTTACTTGCTTCACAGGTTAGGTGATCCCCCTAAAGCTCAAGCAGATGAATTATCAAAGGGAAAGTCATTTTATTCAAACATCTCAAGTCCCTTTGTCATCCATGAAGATCAAGAGTTTCCATCCATCAATAATCAAGTGCAAAATTGCATCATGACAAGCTCATCAAGCCTCAAGACCCTCAGTACACCCTCATTAGGGTTTTGACCTGATTCAATCCCTGGTTTAACTTTTGAAGAAAGACATGATCCCAAACCTCTAAATATGTTTCAAGGAACTAAAATTCCTCATATTAATCCTTTAATATGATTGGATTAACCCAAAGGACTTGATTCATAAGCAATGCAAGAAGTTAAAATCATCTAGTCCCCAAGCTAGGTTTTTAATGAAAAGTCAATTGTACCTTTGACTTTGGACCAATACATGATCTCAAGCCTTGGGACATGACTCAAGACACCCAAAAACACCTTTGGAGTCCACCCATGATGTTTAATTATCCCAAGGGTTTGATTTCATAAAGGATCCCAAAGTTCAAAGTTCATATGATACAAAAGTCAACTGTGGTCAAAATTAAGTTTGACTTTTGGATTTTTTTGGTCAAACATGGTCTATTCAAGTCAAGAACAATGTTAATATGTGATTTGGATCATGTATGATCAAGAAAAATCAAGAAATGTGTGGTTACTTGTGAAAAGGGCAACATTGCGAAAGTTGTTTTTTTTTTCTAAGTTATAAAACTCAATGATTTTTACCCTAATTTGCAAAGGTATAACTTCCAAGCCAAGTAACCATTTTCTTTGATCCAAAGATAAAATTGCAAAGCTTGTTACATACTAAAATTTTGTCAATTAGGGTGGATTCCCAAAAGGTGCATAAATTTTAAGATATAAGGCCATGAAGTTAAAGGTTCCATACTTTTGAACCTAAACACTTAGAGAAATTTTGGACAGAATATGTCTTGTGTTTAAGCCAACTTTAGGGCTATTTTTCACTATGATACACAATCATTCAAGACTAACTTTAAACATCAAAGTTGAAGTATGATATACCAGCTTTCCAAAATGATCAAGAACATCAAAATCCTTTACTTGAGCAAGAAGTTATGGATGCTACAACATGGCTTGCCACAACTAGTTTTCAAGACAGAATTGCTAAACCTCAAAATCCACAAGACTTGGATAAGCTTTTCAAGCCTCCAATCTTCACAAAATCAACTCCCAAATGATCATACAAGCATGTGCTCTGCAAAGCATCACTAAATTTTCAAAGATTCATCACTTGGCATGTGAAAATGATCATTTCAAAAGTGAGAAGTGAGGTTTTGTCCTCTAGCATTAAAGTGGAATATTTATTTTGAGCAAAAACCCTCCAATCTGTTAGAACTTGATTAGAGCATCAAGGGATGGGATGAAACCATGAGGAACCAAGCTCAAAAGATCAGAATTCAAGCCATGTGAAGAATAGCCCATGTGTACCTTGGCTTTCAAGTAATAGGTTCACGACATCACCTATTGGATAATAACATCATGATCCTCTCAAATTCATAAATATCTGATCAAGTTTCCCTATAAATAGAGGTCACTTTGATCATTCTGAACACACCAAAACATTGCAAGAGCTTGTTTTCTCTCATTCCTCCTCCTTCCAACTTTTTTCAAGTCTCAAATAGTGAAAACTTGAAATCTCAGTTCAAGGTCATTTCCAATCAAACAAAGCATCCAAACACTTCACATAATCATCATAGATGTGATCCATAACCCCAAATCACTTCTATAACACCAGAATCACCAGTTCATATCCCTTTTTCTCCATTTGCTTCAAAGCTGCGGTTTGAATCGAGCCAAGTGATCCAGGAGGTTTCAACTCATCATAAGCATTGCAGCACCCTCCTTGAGGGTCAAGGAAGCTGTCTGGATTATCTAACCACTTCTGTAACACCTCCAACAGAGAATTTGATTCTCACTTGCAAGGTAAGTTTCCTCAAAACTTGAACTTTATGATTCATGCATAAAATTTGATCATTTAAGTTACAGAAATGTCTGTCATGATATTGTGATCATTTTCCCTCATTTAATTTCTAGTTATCATGATTGTATGAGATTTCATGTTAAAAAGTTAAGTTAGGGTTCATACGGTTTTCAAATCAATATCTTTAAATACACTGAATTTAAATGAATTGAAAAGAACCATTCAATTCCTCTTGAAAAATCCAACAACTTTCATTTTTATTTCATTCAATTTGGTTGTGTATTGAGGGAGATAGGAATTTGAAAAATTCTGATGAAGATGATGAAGACGACATTGGTGGTGGTGGCGCCATTTCTGAAATTTATGTTGTTTTAAAATATAAATAATTGGGTGTGGTTTTATACACGGATGTATCACCACCCCAGTAGTTAAGGTGTGTGTTTGGGAGACTTGTGAGTGTGAGGTCTAGGGTTCAAATCCCCCTCGCCCCAGACCTTCTGACTTTTATTTTTTCCAATAATTTTCAACTCAACTCTCTATATTATTTTCTCTTTCCATTGTTTATAAACCACACACTGGTGGTTTAGATGGTTATCTTTTAAACCCATCACCCCAAGGTCGCAGGTTTAACACCCATGGGGACCATTCCTAATTTTTTAACACTATTTTTTCTATTTTTCTTCACAACTTCATCAATTTATTTCAACAAGAAAAAATAATTATTTTAAGCCAATTTTTTGCACACTTCCTATTTATCTTATCTACTTTATGAATCCACACAAATATTCCAAAAATATTATTTATGTGATCATTTTTATTAGGCAAAAGTATGATTCTTTTTAAGTGTTTTTATATTTTCTAAAGGATTTTCCTTGATTATTTCTTGACCTAATTGATCATAAATCATCATAGGACCATAACATGCTTTGGTTAACTCTTTTCCAATGTTCATAACATGCCATCTTGAGTTATTTTGCCTTTCATACCATTATTAATTGAACTTTGAACTTTGAACAAAGCATGGATTAATTGTTTTGAAATTAGGGTTTTGTTTTCAACTTTGTGAGAACACCTTTGTACATAACTAGGTCTTCCACTTGAGTTTGGATTCCCCAAAGCCCTTGATTCAACCATGTTTGAATGCTTTGTCCATATGCTTATATCCATGAAATTCCATTAGGGTTTTTGATTACCCTTCACCATATTAATCAGATCCTCGATTCATTTATGAATATCTGTTTACTTGAACTTCTTTGTGATTGCTTCCATATATTAAAATCTTTGCTCACACATTCAAGTATTTCCTTCATAAACTCTTGCCATGATGAACATATCTCCTTGTCTGATACACTTCTACATATTAATATATCATGCTTAATCATTTCATGCTCGTGTCATCCTCGATGACTACACTTGTTTAAAAGCTTAAATAAACTTACCTTCTTAAGTTTCTCTTGATATTTTTTACACTTCGGGCTTAAGTCCGAACTACAATTACTCTGATTTTCATCTTAAGGATATGTAGGCATAGGATTGCGAGATCCTAGCGAGCAAACCTTTTTTAGCTTTTTCCTTTATGTTTATACACAAAAATATTAGGATACCCTTCCGCTATAACTTAGTTCAAACATTAGGTTTCCCTTGTTGAAGTTCCAACTATAAACATTAGCCTCCTTTTAGGCTTTATACAAGGAAGTTAGACTTTAAACTCAAAACTCTTCAAAGAGATCCCTTTTGGAGTTCTAAAGTCAACACTGCCTCTTATGGCTTCAAACCTTCAAACTTCAAGTCAACCCCTAGCCAACCTTTGGCTTCAAACTCAAAACACTCCCCTATAGATGAGACTTGAGTCATCTCTATGGAAGAGATGTCTCTTCTATTTCCCACAACATAAATTAAACATTTCAAACTTTTCCCATTTAAGTGATGTAAGTGGCACACTTGTTGATTCAAAATCCAAGTTGGAGTCCTTCCATTATTATGGCACAAAACACTTCTTTCATTTAAGTGATGTAAGTGGCACACTTGTTGATTCTATATCCAAGTCAAGGTCCTTCTCTTAATATGCAAAGACTCATTTAAAGGAAGATGTGACATTACTCTGGATTTTTTACATCCAAGTTTAAAGCTTCTTCCCTTATTCTCTTATTTCTCAAAAATGTTTGTGGTGAATAAGTGAGATATCTTCCTTAAGATGACAACTTATCACTTCTCAATAACCAACAAACCCAATTCCACCCATTAGTAGGTGAAACTACGAACACTCTGATTTCTCAACTTCCTTTTGAGAATACGTAGGCATAAGATTGCGGTATCTTAGCGAGCACAATAATAAACAAAACCATTAGGTTCTTACACCTTTGTCTTAGTTTACTTTGCATTACAAGAACACCAAAAACATTTCCCATTCAATCACTCAATCAAAACCAATAAACAAATTCCCATTACACAGCAAGTAAAACAACAGTAACACAAATATAAGCAAGAGGTTCCTATAGGATACTATGGATATTTACGGTGCTAATACCTTCCCTTTGTATAACCAATCCCGATTTCCAATATCTCAAGTGCATTGTTTTGCATTGCACACACTCACGGGTTTATTCAGATTTTTCCCCCTTCCCTACCTCTGGGATAAATTAAAAGTTCACATGTAAAAGGGCGAGTCTTTTCGCGCGGCTACAATGGTGAATTGTGTTGCTTTGAAAAACAATGTCCAATTAAAAAATATTTGGTAAAAGTAATTGTTAAGAATGATTTTGTAATTCAAACAAAGAGATAGCAGTGGAATAAATATTCATAAATAAATCAGAGAGAGGAGAAGAATAAGGCACAACAGAAATTAGAAAATAACAAAAATAAAAAAGAAATAAGGGATAAGAAAGATGCACCAAGGATTGATAGATATTCATCCTAACAACTTAACCTACTCTTTTCTATAAAAATTTCTTCCTAAAAGCTTCCATTATATGTGAGAGTTTTTCACGGGTTATGCCACGAACCTTATTCTTACAAACAAACTTGGAGTTCTACAATGGCTATCCTCCAAACTAAATACAAGATTTTATATTAGGCTAATCTCGAAATAAATGAAAGCTTTTACACAAAGCGCAACTCACAAACCAAACAGAGATTTTCACGGATAATTTCACAAATCAAGTGAGAGCTTTTATACTAGGCTAAACTCACGAACCAAACAAAGATTTCATAGACAATCTCACGAACCAACCAACAACTTCTTACAAAGAGAATTTTTACAAGAGATAAAATTCTCTTGCACAAATTTCAATATTATCCCTGCACCAAAATACACAACAAAATCCTCACTGATATATTTCACTATTAAAGTATTAAGGAAATTTTAGTGAAATGAAAGAAATGAGAAAAAAAAGAGTAGAGAGTGAGAATGTGTGTCAAAATAAGTTTTTTAGTATAGTTTGAAAGTTTGGAGAGACCTCTATTTATAGGAAACAAATATGGCTCAAAAAGGAAAACTACCCTTGAGATTTTCAATGCTCATAATCGATTATGCCTTACGTATAATCGATTATGCTTTATAAAATGACAACCCTAATTCTCAAAAAGGAAACCTTACAACGGCTAGTGTCATAGTCGATTAAGAGTATTATTAATTTATTAGAAAGCTTTAAACCCTTCTTTAATCAATTGACAAAGGGCCTTTACTGATTAGGCAATGTACATCAAAAACAAAAACACAAAAACAAAAAAGATTAGGCATTGTACACAAGCCTCTTAAATGTTTAGGAACACCCTTTATAAATTCCACTAGAACGTTGATTGTTCCTCTAAGGGTTTTAAGGAGTTTTATCAAATAAAGAGGTTAAAAACACTTTTAGGTGAGTGTGTGTATTACCTTAGTAATTTAATAATTACTCTAATATCATTTACAAAACTATGATCACTCAGATACTGACCAGTCTAGATTTCACACTTCCTTTCTTTTACAAACTATAAAGCTTCAAGATCCTTTTTGCTAGATTCATCAATGATTCAACACTTCGTATAGGAATTGACTTCTTCTCTATAATGAGGTTTTGATAAGGCTTCTTGATAGGTACCATCATCAGAGATATTTTCTTGACCAAAGATCATCAAGGATTCCACCTAATTCTGTTAGACATTAGGTATTGTCCTTAAGAGAATTACTTTTACATCATGATCTCCCAAGCATAACAAATTGATCATCACTTCATATGAATACTTCACCTTATAGTGTAGTCATCAACAAAACCATATAGGTCGATTAACTGCTGGAGATATTATATTTGCAAGCATATAGATCCACAATAACATTTTTTATCTTACTGTTGTCTAGACTTCATCCAAAGTGATAATACTTTCTTTACCATAAAGAAAGGCATCCTAGAAGTGCTCAAAGTATCTACATAATGAATTTAACAATAGTAGAGCCCTATCTTTATCATCAATCTTTACCTCAAATTTTGCAAATCATCAGCGTTCTTGTGAAATTCTACGGATTACTCCATAACAGATATATTATCCACCATATGAAAAAAATAAAGCACTTTTTTTCACACACAATATGTGAGACAATGACTTGGTCATATAGATCAATGTTTGACTCATATCTCAGTTGTGATATTCTTCATTGTAGTCTTCCCTTAATACTTTATATCAAATACACAAGATAGTTGTACTTTTGACCTTATCCACCACTTCAGTCTTCTCTACTTCTATAGACTTGTGTTAAATTAGTAGTGTTGCCATATTCACCTTCCATAATACAAAGTTGTTGTCTCAGGAAAACTTCTCGATGTCTCATTTGGAATCCATGATGCTCACTTGTAACTTAACCCCTTTAGCCCATAGTGGGCACAACTTGTTGTGAAAAACTTATAGTAATTCAAATTTCAAATAAACCATGAGAGTGATATCTAGGATAAAGAACAACGACAACCTCCAAAATGGCTTCAAGTAACAAAAAGTATAATATGTAAGAACATAGAGGAAATTGTTTACCCAATTCGATCAAACTAATCTATGTCTAGAAAATATTGTAACTCTCTGATTACTATAATTCATAATTGTTATAAGATATTGCAAAATGAGTTACTGGAAAATATCTTTGAAGTTCCCAAACTAAACCTTATTTTATATCCAAGTATTTTTCCATCTCTTCAAATCTCAATATAAGAATCTCACACACCTAAGTTGTTTAGTGTTTCCCAAAGAGTTTCTGCCATTACTTCTCACTAATTTCTAACTTATACACCACGCGTAAATAACTAATGAGGGAGAACCATGTTTATAACTATTAAAACCTTAACATACCCAATAAGTGACCCATTAAAAAACAAATTTGCGAACAAGTCTGAAAAGCCTGAGACTAGCCTATATTGTCTTCGCTACCCAGCCTCTGATCCAACATTGTTAATCACCCGTCGTCGATCACCTATCGTTGGAAGGCCGACCTCTACCACTGTCGGACCGTGCCCTTGCACACCATATCGTTGTCGCTGCCATCTCAATAGAAATAATTGGCAGTACTAGAAACTTATTTTTTTCTCTCATTTTCACTTGAGTTTTTAAGGCATTGTATAACACAGACAAAAAAAATATCTTTTTAGAATTCATTTTTCTAAGAGTTTGGTAATTTTTGGAGATTATTTAAGGGTTGTTAAATACTTCTAAACACGATAGTAACGTAGTAGATGTTTATGAATTTGAAGAACTACTATATCGTAACTCAATTGTAATCACTTGCATAAGAACTCTTGATTGCTAGTGAATAGAATAAATGCTCTTTTCTCTAGAGTAGATCAATTTGTTCCGATCAGATAAACAATTTTTATGTATTCTTATTCATTATCTTTTTCTTACTATTGTGATTCTGTGAGCAATAGTTAGTAGATTAATTATCATTGCTTTGAGATTATTCAAATTTTAAGTGTCATTATCTTTTGTCATGGACATCAAACTTTGTCTGGGTTTGATCTTATTCATTTCACAATACTTTTCTTTTACTAAATATATTAAATTTAGTAACTTTACATTAAATTTGGTTAAATTTATTAGAAACTTTACATTAAATTTAGTTAAAATGAGTGGTCTATTCTACAAGAGGGAACATCACTTTTATAATTAAAAGAAAGATTAGGCACTCCTATTTAACCAGAGGCACCACTACCTTCATCGTACCAATTTCTGAACATTTCCTAAACACTTTTTGCTTTGTTTTTAGACACATTTTTGTTTTCTTTTACTTTATCGAACATTACATTACTCCACTATATACTTCAAACAAAAAAGTGAGAGCTATGCATATACAACACTATTCATTTCCATTTTCTTCAAAGAAATTCAAAAACAAAGTGAAAGCTATGCATATACATCTACATTTTTCTGCATACTTCTTCACTACCAAATTAACCAACTAGAGAACAAAATTTGAAATCACTGTGTCATATAGACTTTAGTACATTTCTAACATCCAAATGTGTCTACTCTTGTGATCTTCAACCTCTTCACAGTGGACAAAAACATCCTACACATTCAAGAAAACACAACCACATTAATTAATACAAAAAAAAAACATAATACACATGTTGTTTATGTTCTATAGAGAGACAAGACAAAGTTCTAATAAACTTACTCCCAAGGAACATCACCAACCATAACCAAATCTCCTTCTTCGTCTTCATAAGTTAACACGTGACATCTTTCTGGTTGCACTTCATCCATCTCATTTCCCCCTGTTCAAAATTAATACAGAAGCTGATATTATTAGGTTGTACGTCATAATCAGAGTTCAAACCCTGATACTCACTCTCCCGACAAAAATGTAGAGAATTAAGGAATTTTTTTTACATAGAATGGTGGTGTCAAACATGTGTTCAAGAGTCTTGACTAACTCATGGTAACTTTGATGAGCAAGTATATTGAGTTTTCTACCGATTGGAATGCCTTCCATGTACACTTTCACAAAGAAGCTACTATGATCATTGTAATCATAGTTTTGTTGCCATTGCCTCCTAAGAATTACACAAAAAAACATCTTATAAATCATAATGAGTCTAATGATATATGAATGAGTAGATTAGAAATGTGGAATATAGATTAACCTTGGATTAGACCTTGGATTAGAGGAGTTAACATGAAAATGTTGAGAGGAGGAGATGTTGAGTCCAAGACTGAGATCTGTGGGAAGTTGTTGTGGTGTGTTGAAAGAGGATGCTGTTGAAATGAAAAGTTGGTGGTTGGTGTTGCTGCTAATAGAGGAAGAGGAATTTGAAGTATTGGATTTTCTCATTGTGGAAGAATCAATTAGATATATGACAGAATAAGCCGCAAACTTAAGGCTTTATATAAACAAACTAAACTCAGGTCATTCTAATAAAATATACTTTTAATAAAAAATTTAAAATATTCTGTGCTTATAATAAACAATTAAACAAATCAAACTCTATATTTTTATTATAAATTGAGTATAGATAATCAGAGAAAGTCGAGTCAAGGTAGGACACAAGGTTTAAACGACGTGTCAGAAATTAATGCTTACAAATAACCTCACATAATAGGTGAGAGTTAGTACGTGTTTGGGTTGATGGTCAATGAAATGGATTTTGAGAGACTTAGAAGTAATTGTCATCAATTAAAATTGTTTTGATAGTTTTATTAAAATTGATTTTGAATGTATAATTACTAAAATGATAATAAATTTTAATATAAATATAAAAGAAAAAAAGTAATTGATGAAAATTAAAGAGGATAAAAAGTTAAAAGAAGTTGTAACAAATAAATATAATAAATATAGAATTGATTATAGTTAGAAATTGTAGCTTTTAAGATAATTATTTTAAAGAGAATTAATTTTGAAAAAAATACTCAAACAAGAAAAAAAAATCAATTTTCAAATTGAGGTGAAATATAAATGTTTTTGAAGTTCGAAGAAATCGATCCACATTTAAACTTACAATTTTATATATGAATCAACTTCTTACCAACTAAATCAATTTTTTAAATAATTTTTTATTTTATATTTTGAATTAACTATATTTTTTATGTAACATACTCCATTCAATTTTATTTGTAAATAAAAAAATTTTAAAATTTTTGACCTTAAATATTTTTATTTCAAAATTATCCAAGTATTAGTCATTTAATATTATTAACAGATAACAATTTAATTAAAAATAGATTAATAATTATATTATATCTTATACGTGAATTAAAAAAAAAGTAAATACTATTCTTTTTAATAGGCGTGAAAATTATTATTTTTTTTATAAATAGGCTGGAGTATTTCAATAGAGAATACTCCCTATGTACCAATTTATAAGTAAACAAATACTCATTTTCGTATTACAAATTATAAGGAAAAAAAGCATCGACTTATTTAACCATTTTATTCTAAAAAATTCATCTTTTAAAAAAAAGTATATTTAAAAAAAATATTACATTTTAAATATTCTTAATAAGTTTGAAATATTGAATTTTTGTTTATAAATTAGTACAGTATTCTATTCAACTACTTCATCCGTTCTATAATAAAAGAACTCAGTTGACTTTTTTCATACATATTAAACAAAATGAATAAATGAACTAGAGAAAATAATATTTTTTTTACTAAGATACTCGGTAAAGTTATCAAAATATCTCACATTTTCGAAAACATTTCTCAAATACCCTACGTTTCAAAATTTTTTCCAAATTACCCCAGTTAGGGCAAAACTTTGTACATTGTCGCCAAATGAAATGGCGACACCCCTTTAAGGCAATAACTCTGTCGCCAATTGTATTGGCGGCTCCCTTTTGCCTTTGTACGGGGTCGTCAATTGCACTGACAACTTGATAAACAGTGCAGTCGCCAGTACAATTGGCGACAGTGTTATAGCCTTAAAGGGGTGTCGCCATTTTATTTGGCGACAATGTACAAAGCTTTACCCTAACTGGGACAGTTTGAGAAATTTTTTGAAACGTAGAGTATTTGAGGATTTTTTTTGAAAATATGGAGTATTTGGATAAAAAATTCAAGATACTCTTATCATTGAAAATTAAAATAAATCATTTATTTTAAAAGATTATTTTACTCCAAATGGGGAGGGAGAGAGTAGTTCGACTTTCTTAATTGTTGTGTCAACTTTTTTTTTTTTTAAAGATGTTGTGTCAACTTATTTATTTATTTTCCATGTAAATTGTTAGGTTTTGACATGTTGCAAGTATAGCCGACAATCACACGTGTCAATTAAACCAAATCAACATCTTAAACGATGACACGTCTATATCCCATTAAAAAATGTCCATTGATCCAAGTGTTTATGATGATGCATGCAAAATTTGTATACTATTAACACTCACTTTGACCCATTAAAATATTCAAAGGAAATTCAAAGGTGATGTTGGAGTTACAATAGAAACACCTAATGAACAACGTATGTGTGTTTTTTAAGGTTTAAGGGAATGAACCTAGAGTGAGTTTGTAGACAAGAGAACATTGATAACTGAAACCTTGTACACATAGGTTATATCCAATAGATTAATGTTCAATGGATATAATCATCGTGTAGCGCATGAGGGATCTTGATTACAGAAACAAAGTATAAAGAAAATGTATTGAAACTTGTGATGCTGCAAATACTGTTGTTTAGCTGTATTGCATAGAAACATGTTGATGTGCTTTGTTGGAACACTATATGAATAGCAAAGAAACTATCAATGATAGTATCAAAACATACTTATTATCAAGATAAGTTGTATGTATTTTTTTTAGTTTATAAATCAAAAGTATTCTCCACGTATATACACATCACAGTGTTGAGATAACGTTTTGAAATAATTCTATTTAAGATTTTATAATTTTTATGGTTTTTTTTAAGGCACTTTAATCTAATTGGTTAAGATATATATATATATATATATATATATATATATATATATATATATATATATATATATATATATATATATATATATATGTGGAAATGCCAACATACACCCAAAATTAATGAACCCCACAAAAAATACACTACATCTATTTTCTTTCTATTTTTTTTCTTCATCTTTTTAATGTGGGTCCCACCCAAAATTAGTGGACCCCACACAAAAATACATTAAGGTGTATGTTGTTTTTTTTTTTTTTTATAAGCAAAATATATTCAAAGGGAGTACTAAGGGGTACTCCAAACCCAATTACAAACTAATAAATCACCTTAAAAAAAATCTAATGGTGATTTAATTCAACTGTAATAGTTACAAGTATAGTTAGATTGTTTACCAATCCATTTCCAAGTTAGCAACAAAATCTTAGAAACTATAGAATCGGTATTCCAAATTTCATCTCCAAAAATAATTTTGTTCCTCATGTTCCACAGACACCAACATATCACTAACCATAAACCCACTGCATTGTTAATTGTACTACCAGCAGAGGATAAAGAGAAAGCCCAACATCTTAAATGATCAACGATCGTTCCGTCTTAATACACCGACACACCAAGCCACCCAATAATCTTACCCCAAATAATGACAGATTTGGAACAACCAATAATAAGATGAAAATCAGACTCGTCGCACCGAAAGCAAAACGGACATACCCTATCATGAGGCGAAGAAGTGATTCTGCGATGATACAGATTATCTCTCGATGGAAGACGGTTAAAAATAAGTCGCCAACCAAAAATCGAGACTTTGACCGGAGAGGAAGCTTTCCAAATTAATTTCAGAGCAGCCAAAGAATTATCAGGGACTAAAGGTGAAGAAATGTTTGCTTTGGAAATTATTTGATAAGCAGAATGGACATTAAATTCCAAATCAGGGTCTGAGTTCCAGCAGATTACATCATTAATTTCCTTCTGCAATTCCACTTCATCAATCATTGCTAGCATATTTTCTTTCTGAACATAGACCAACTGATTACTGCAAGGCTCCATGACATCAACCTTCCAACTCCATTTGTTATCAGCCCAAATTCCATTTTCACAAACCAAACTATGAGGCTCTACAACAGCATCAAAAAGCTAAGGGAATAATTGCTCAAATGATACATTCCCACACCATCTGGATTTCCAAAACAATGTCTTTTCTCCATTTCCAATATCAGACCGACAATGACTTAGGAATGATACACCATCAAAGGACCGAAACAACAGTGATATATCCCTCCACCACAAAGAATGTTTGGCTGCACCTAGCTGACTAGAACCTGTACTTAAAGATTTTAACAGAGGTCCATATCTAGCACTGAGTATGTCACTCCAAAGAAAATTCTGATTGCTCATAAACTTCCAAATCCACTTGACCAATAATGCTTCATTCAAGCACTGAATATCCAATATACCTAAACCACCAGCTTTCTGCTCTTTGCAAACTGTGTCCCACCCAATCCAAGCTATACCATCTCTTGCAGGCGAACCATTCCAGAAGAATCTGTGTTGAATTGTTGTTAACTTTTGAATGATTTTCCTCGGCATCTTGTAAAACGATAAGTAATGAATTGGTAAATTCGTAAGTAAAGATTTTATAAGAGTTAGTCTTCCACCAATAGACATTAATCTTCCCTTCCAAGATGATAATATAGCCTTGACTTTGTCTATAACTGGTTTCCAAAACGAACCAAGACGATGGTTCCCACCTATCTGAATACCAAGGAAGTTAAAAGGATATTGTTGACTCTTGCAAGCTAGAAACCTCTCTGCTACCTTGAGAAACAATGGTGAAACTCCAAATCCCACAAGCCTGCTTTTGTTAAAATTTATCTCTAAACCCGACATCAATTGAAAACATCTCAAAATCGCTTTAATTCCCCAGATATTGTTCCAAGTAGCTTCGCCCAACATAACTGTATCATCTGCATATTGAAGTAGTGAAGTTGTGTTCTTGTTGTTGATCTGTATTCCTTTGAATAGAGCCACCTCCTCAGCCCGTTTCATAATTTTAGCCAACCCCTCACCTGCAATGACAAACAGATATGGTGACAGTGGGTCACCTTGTCGCAGTCCACGGGATACTACAAAATCACGCGACGGACTCCCATTAACGAGAACTGACATGTAACTTTTGAAAACCGTCGCTTCTATCCAACCCATGAATTTACTTCCAAATCCCATAAACTTCATCACCTGTCTAATGTAGGACCAGTCAATGCAATCATAGGCTTTAGCAAAATCCACTTTAAGAACTAAACTACCTATTTTGCATCTTCTTGAGTAATCTACCACTTCATTCAATGACAAAACACCATCCAGCAAATTCCTACCATCTATAAACGCAGTCTGGGAAGTTGATATAATGTTGTTCATAACTTTCTTCAACCTAGCAGACAATAATTTTGCTATGACTTTGTATACACATCCCACCAAACAAATAGGGCGGTAATCATCTAAATTATTGGGATCTTCTATTTTAGGAATTAAAGCCAAGAAGGAAGAAGACAAGACTTTAGGAAGATTTGCAGTCCTAAAGAATTCCTGTATACAATTAATAAAATCCTTGCCAACTACAGACCAACATTTCTACATAAACTCCAAGTTGAATCCATCAGGACCTGGACTTCTGTTACCTTTGCAATGGAACACTGCCTCTTCAATTTCTCTATCTTCAAACTTTTCCTCTAACATACTACTCTCAGCCACTGATAAGGTTTTGAAATGATCTGGCGACATACGAACTAGAGGTGAGTGAGTTGCACTAAATCTCTTCTCAAAATGTCTGGCTATACCATCTTTGACACCAGCCACATCCTTTACAATAGAGTCATCTACTTTTATCTCTGTAATTGTACCTAGCAAGTTTCGGTGACGAATGACAGAATGAAAGTAAGAAGTATTCTTATCCCCTTCCTCAATCCATCTTGTTCTAGTTTTCTGATGAAGCAAGCTCTCCTTAATTCTTAACATTTTCCACATCTCCTCTTCTGCCTGAGCACGATTCTTTAACATGATATCCAGTACTTTGTCATCAGATTCTGCTATCACCTCTTCTACTTTGTTTAAAGTCTTCGCATTCTCTTCTATATTGCAGTCTACCCACCCAAAGACACTTTTATTCCACCATCTTAGTTTTGCTCGTAACAGTTGAAGTTTCTTAGAAAAAACAAACATAGGATTACCCTTAATGTTGAAAGACTCCCAGGTAGTTTTTATGAACATCTTGAATTGAGGGTGTTGAAACCAGCATTGGAGTGATCTGAATGGTTTGGGACCCCAGTCAATGTTCCTTACTGATAACCATACCGGTCTATGGTCAGAAATGTCCCTTGCTCCTACACTTTGTGAAGCCACATTCCATTCATTTAGTAAACCCAGTGAAACTAAAAATCTATCTAATCTGCTACACACTTCACCTCCTAAATTGTACCATGTAAACTTATGCCCTGAAGTTCTTAGATTAATACAGCCAATCAATTGTATAAAATCTTCAAATTCTGCCATTAATCTTTTGTTATACCCTCCTCTACCTTTCTTTTCTCTTGAGTTCTTGATGGCGTTAAAATCTCCTCCAATGATCCATTCTCCCATCTCTTGCCCCGCTTTTAGCCTCAATATATTACTCCACAGTTCCCTTTTCTCTGCATTAGAACATGGTGAATATATGTTGAAAAAATAACATAACTTATCCTTCCACATGGCCTTCACACCAAGGTAACCTTTCCCCCTAAAACTACAAATTGGAGTAAGGATATGTTTCCTCCAAATTGTAAGTATACCACCTGATAAACCAACAGACTTTGAAGCCGACCAAAGACAATGTTCATTGCCCTATATTTTATGAACAATCTCATCAGACATTGAATCACATTTGGTTTCTTGAATGAATACAATATCAGCCCCTCCTTTATTCAGTGTTTCACGAAGTTTCCTTTTCTTAATCAAACTCCCACATCCTCTTACATTGTATGTCACTATATTCATTGAGACCCAATAGCTACCACCTTCGATGTTGTACTGATATTCCTCTCATCCAATTCTAGTTTACGAATTACTGATTCAAACATTTCCTCATCCTCTTCTGCTTCTATACCCAATTTCTTAATGGATGTCCATACTCTTTTAGGTAGATTACTCAACTTCTGCTTAATTCTAGAATTTCTCTTGTTGATTTCTGCATCTCCAATTGAACCTGAGCTCCCCTCATTAGACTTCTCAGAATAACTAGAGAACGAATCCTCTGATTCTAAAGAATGCATTCTACAACCATTTCCCACCTACTTTGTTTTTGACTTGTCTGCTAATAGCAGAGCAGCATAGTACGATGGTGTATAAGGAATTTTAATGTTCCTACAAATCTCACCCAGTGACTTTACCTTCTTAACATTGTCATGCCCTTGGGACCCTCCTATATTGAAAAGTGATTCTTTCACTATAGTATCTCCACTTAGCATTGATCCTTGATACATCTGATCCTCGCCAATATCACCTTTTTGTGTATTGTATACCTTGGAAGATGTAGCATTTGCTTTGTTTCTCACAATTGAGGACCCCACCAATTGCTGTTTCTCCTCTGCTACATTCTGCCAAGACCCAGAAAAGCTAGTCCCTTGGAGTCTCGTGCCATCTGCAGCTTTATTGAACATCGCAACTTCCTTCACAGCCTGGCCTGACCTTTCACCTGCTACCTCGGAGTATGGTATTGCCTTGTGGTTAATTTCTAACATATCATTTTCTTCTTGATCTGTTTCTTCAATCTCACTATCTGAGGATTCTCCCACCATTTGTACCTTTCCTTTACTTTCAGTATCCGATAAAATTACCTCAGAGCTCTCTTCTAAACTATCCCCAAATAAGTTACAGGACTTCTTAGAATAACATATTGAAACTTCTTCCACCAACTTGATGCGATAACATTGATTGTTAACCTCAATATTAAAGACCTCACTTAAATTCATAACAAAGTTTGTCCTAATAAGAATTCTAGCCACATCCAACTTTTCGTGTTTTTGAGTTTCAGGATCTGCTTTGATAAACACTCCAACCGTTCCAGCTAAAAACTTGAAAAATTCTTCTCTCCAAACATGGCAGGGGAGACCAAATATATTGATCCAAGTTAACCTTTCACAATCAACATCACTCGGTGACCATGGATGAATATCTGAAAACCATTTCTCCACTCATTCCTTATCTTCCTCAATCATTTTCTTAATATCTCCAGTTACCTCTTCTTCTAAAAGGACCAGATTCGCCCCCATTGGTGTAGCTTTAATCCTAAAAAACCCTTCCATGTGCAAAGCCTCATGAATCTCATATGTTTGGCCCAGATTTTCCATTAACCCAACAAACGCTTGTTGGAACCGTTCCAGATCTTCGTCCTTTACATTGAAACTGAGATGAGCAAATTTTGGTTTATCGTTCATGAGAAGCTTATCTGAGTGATTTAGTTTCTGATTCCCTCTAGTGACTTCAACGAATGATTTTTTGTCGATCCCAAATCCTTGTTTGAGTTTCAAACTGCCCTCTAACTTCCTGTTCCCATTCACTACCTCAAACCTTGATCTCTGTTGTTGTCTACCAATCACATTATCCACTCTCTGAAACCGTGGTACGTTTGCAAATATCTTCCTGCCATTTAGGACAATGTTGTAGAGCTGAATGGCAAGGAGATGTTCATCAGCAACCTGTTTGAATCGAACAAAACCAAATCTTTTCCCACGTTTGTCTAATCTAGCCAAAATAAAAACTTCGATTACCAGACCATATTCTTTGAATACCGAAAACATATCTTTTGCCTCAAAAGAATCCGGAAATTCTGTGAAGAAAAAAGAGAATGTTTCGTTTGAGGCTTGTTCCTTCAACTTGCTACCAGCAGCCCTCCATACCGAACCTCGAATGACAGGTTTCATAGTCATTTTGGGTCTTCTGACCTCCTTCCATGCCTCTTCACTAACCATCAGTAGAGCAGAAACGAACTCCACACAGCCTAAACCGAAGAATCCGAACCAACACAGATCAGCAGACTCTACAATGGGGATAAGCTGAGAAGACCCACAGGGAGGAAGGTCCCTAATTCGAAAATTAGGACTTTAAACCAAACCCTATAAGCCTAAACTTGTTCCAACAGAAAGAATCTGGGCCTGCTAGAAGTTGAGCAAAAACGCCGTTAATGAACTTGGTACATTTTCTTGATTGAAACTAACCTTCGGTGAAGATGAAGATGAATGTACTTGGTTTTTGAGAAAAAACTAGAGAGAAGTGAGAGCTTCTCTCTCTAAATTATAAAAATATACGTGTGGAAGCTTGATGATCACCAAAAGATAAGGTGTATGTTGCTAATGCACACCTACATGGGTGTGCATTAGCATAACCCATATATATATATCCTCTATACACGAGATTAAGTCTTGTGTCAGAGAGGATTATAATGGGCGGCAAAATTCTCTTTTAAGAAATTTAATATTGTTGTGTTGAATTCAAATATAAAATTTCTGATTAAACTGAAAGTGACTTCTACCATCTCAACTAAATGGTCTTGGATTTAAAATATGTACTACTAAAATTGAACTGAATTCAGTATAAAAACAAAGAATTTTGTATAAAGACAGGTGTCCTTCCTATTTCTTTGCAATAATTTAACATATGAAAGTATTAAATTTGATATCATTTTCCTTGCTCTTGATTATTATGTTTATATTTAAAAATAATTTAATTTATTATTCAAAATCGGCAAGAGTTGTGCCTAATCATTGTCTTGATAGTCGAATGTATGATTGAGATGAATTTATGATGAAGAAGAAGATATTAGAAAAGAGAGAGCAATGCAAGATCTTTTTGTTTGAGAATGTTATATTCATTATCATACATTGAGAAGTTCATGCTTATGGTTATATATACTAGGATATGTTCACGGTAGTTATACTTTCTACAATGAGATTAGTTTAGAGCTGGCTCAAGCTTAAGATGAGTGAGCTTATTGTCTTGGAGAATTTAAATTTTGCCTTAGGCTTCAAAATGTGTTGGGTCGGTCTTGGATTAGTTACAATGCATAACTAACATAACCATCATAACTACCTACAACAAACGTCTTTGACTAATCTCTAATACACTCCCTCAAAGTCATGGTGGTTTGAAAGATGCAACTTTGAGCTTGTGGCAGAAACTAGTGAAGAGATTAGTTGGTAGAGGGTTTTAGGAGGATGTCAACTATTTGTGCATGAGCGGATACATGTTCAATTCGCAGTCTTTGCATAACTCTTTCACGGACAAAGTGAATATCCAACTTAATATGTTTTGTGCGAGCATGTAAGATTGAGTTATGCTATGATGCTGAGATTATCACATAGTAGCGTGGGCAGCAAGGAAGGAATTGATCTTGAGTTCATTCAGTAGAGATTATATCCATAATAATTTGGATGTTGTGTGAGCTAAAGCCATGAATTTTGTTTCGGTGTTGGAGCGTGCAACGAGGGACTATTTCTTTGAGCTCCAACCAACTAGATTTGTCCCAAAGTTACACGAGCTAGATGTTAAGAGCCTATCATCTGAATTTCTATCCCAATCTGAATCACTATAAGCTCTTAGGGAGAATTTTCGCAGATGATTAGCAAGAGCTAAAATGAGACCATGAGTTATTGTGCCACTTAAGTATTGAAGCATGCATTTCACTACACTCCAATGGGTCAGCCAAATATTGACATGCTTTGTTGACACAAAATGCAATATCTAGATGTGTGAGAGTAACATATTGTAATTTTCCCTTATAGACCTATAAAGAAAAGGATCTGAGATTTTATCTTCATTGCGCTTGTTATTTTGCACGAGCTGGATATAGGAGTGACCACTCTATTTGCTTCAGTCATATTAACTTTAGATAACAGGTTATTTATGTATTTAGGTTAAGTGAGCACCATAGAGCCATTTTCCTGATAGTGGACTTCAATGCCTAAGAAGTATTGGAGAATACCAAGCTTCTTGGGTGTAGATTTTTCATGTAACTTGCAAATAATATTAGGAAGAAATATAAAAGAGGATCATGTGATGAGTATGTCATCAACATACACTAGAGCATACAAGGTCATATTATTATGATTGTAGATGAAAAAAGAGTGGTCACACTTGCTTGAAGTGAAACCAAAGTGAATCAAGGCCTAATAAAGCTTTTCATACCAAGCTCTTGAAGCCTTTTTCAAGCCATATATGGCTTTCTACAGTTTGCACACCATGTTAGAATCACAGTTAGAGAAGCCTGGTGGTTGTTGCATATAAACCTCTTCATATAGATTTCCATTTAAGAATGCATTTTGATATCAATTGGTTGAACTTCCCACTTTTGTGTGTGCTAAACCCAAAATGATATGAATTTTTATTGGCTTCACCACAGGTGAAAAGGTCTCATGAAAGTCAAATCTATGTTGTTTAAGGAATCCCTTTGCCACGAGCCTTACCTTGTACTTGTTGATGTTTTCATCTAAGTTCTCTTTGATCTTAAACACCAACTTTCATCCTATGGTTTCCTGTGTGGAGGTAATGAAGTGAAGATCCAAGTACTATTTTTGTTAGGGAATCATACTCAGCTTTCAGGGCTTTAAACCATTCAGGTTGGGTAAGGGCTTGTTTGGTAGTTGTGGGTTCAGAGTGAACTAGAAAGACCTTAGGTTTGGACTTCCCTATCTTAGCTCTTGTAAGCATGGGGTGATTATTAACTAGAAGAAGACCCTGAATTTGTTGAGTGTGAAATCATTTTGAGATTGACTCAGCAGAGTTGGTCAGATTTATATGAGGACATGAGGATGATGCAGTCTACTAAAGTGCCTAAGTGCATCATTTTTATGTTTGAGGATATATATATATATATATACTTGGAAAAAGTGTCTACAAATGCAATATAGAAGGATTATTCATTGCTATATGGTGTAGATGGGGGCCCCACAAGTCACTATGCACAAGTTCAAATAAAGTAGTATATTTGGTAGTGGACAATGAAGCAAAAGGCCTATTTGATTTACCAAGACAACATGAATTGCAAAAATTATGTGATTTTTTATTATTGATTGAAGGATCCTATGTATGGCCCTAGGATTGCCAAGACCTAGCCTAGCATGCCAAATAGACAATTTATTTGCAGGTAAGGAATTAACATTGATACTATTGTGTGTCTTATTTGATACAATTGTATTATGAACAAATGGATGCAAAGCCTTTGGCTTGCGACTCAAGTTATTTATAGAAGATTCCAAGAATATATTTTTGAACCAATATATCCCATTCTCATCTAGGAACCTGTTGGTTCTAGCATAACAGCAAGCAGAAATATATAAGTAACCCAATTTATCGTTCTCCACAGGGATCAGTGCGAGGGAAAGAATGTCATTCAACGGTATCTATATTTCTAAGCTTATGATTCAAAAGTTCTGGTTTAAAGCAAACCAAAATCAAATGCGGAAAATATAAAGATGGAAAATATAAAGTAAAGACTGAATTATAAACGGAGCCTTGTTGGAATTGGATCTCATCAATTGATAACACATGCATTCTTCTAATCAAGTAAACAAAATTCAATCATTCGCCTAATATCCTCACGTATCTCTCACAACAGAGGTTATGTCTAACGCAAAGTCGAGAGGCCGACTGTATTGTCTTATCGGTGATGTCTCACGCAACAAAACCAACACAGAGCTTTAAGAGCTGATGCTCACACAAGTGTTAAGCCTAAATCTATGTCTAGAGTTCAGTCCTAAAAGATATTACTATAACATCCATATCAAATAAATGATTTCTTCATATTTAAGCAAGATCAAAATACGTACACACGCTTAATCCTTTTAACATGTATTCAACTAATTTGCCCAATGAATATGAATATCCTTCTTCATCATTATTGTCACGCATCATCGCGATACCGTATCAATCCTACTCATGCTAGCCATGCTACTTAATCAACACAATACAACAAAAGATAAAATGAATATCAACTCACAAAACCATGTCAAAAGCTTGCTCATTGATAGATGAAAATCTAAGACCAAAGATTTGTAAAGGTTTTGTCAAGACCACAAATAATCAATCAAAGACAACAACAATAGAAAATCAGAATTCATTCACAAATATACATTAGATGAAATACATAAGGTATCAAAAGATTACATCCTTCTCCAACAAGAAATCAAAGATCCTACCTTTTCTCCCTTTGAAATGAAGAAATATAACTTCTGATCTTTTTCTTATATGTTCCTCTATCCAAAATTACAACAACATAACCTAAAAAGAGTGTGAAAATCTATTTATACAACTTCAGGAAATTACATGTTCGCACTGCGAACCATTCATTCGCACAGCGAATGGTGAAAAATGGCACTTTAAGTGCCTCTGAACAGTTAAACCGCCCCAGAATTTCTCGCTACTTCGCACTGCGAAGGATTTGTTCGCAAAGCGAACACTCCCTTTCAAGTTCGCAAAGCGAACTTTAGCTCCTTTTTCCTCTGTCCAATTTTGGGACCATTCGCTGGGAGCTTCACCAGCCTTCACAAAGCTAACCTTCGCTGGCACTCGCCTTCCCATTCGTAAAGCGAACCAACTGATGCATTCCTCATTTCTTTGACAGCTTGCACCATTTCTTGTATCTTACCACTTTGATCAATTTATGCCTTTTCCTGCACAATAACACACACATTACAAGCACCAAAGGTATATTCTCAATGTTTAGAAGAAAAACAACAATCAAGAGTAAAATCAATGAAAACATGAGAAAAAAGTAGAAAAAGTGCAAAGAACGATAATCCATTTTTAGGTCAAATCTGCACCTAACAGAACCCTTCAAGTAGAACCTTATTATATGCATGAGATTTAATAAAGAAATTGTTAGAATGAAATTCAAAATAAACATGATTATCCTTAGAAAACTTAGAAACATATATGATATTCTTGGTGATGTTAGGGACATGCCACAAATTATCTAGTTTAAACATAGAACTTGACACAAGATTGGAATGGAATTGTGAATGTCCAATTATTTTAACTTCTATATTATGTCTATTACCTATTACTACTTTAAAATCTTGATCTTGTGATTTAGGTGGCACATGCTTAAAGTATTCATCAAACATATGCAACCAATTAACTACAGAGTCCCATACTTGTTAAACAATTGAGAATGTAGGTCTATTTCCCTGGTGTAAGTTTGTCGCCCAAGTCTTCTACCATGAGATGACCTACCTCGACCATGAAAGTACTGATGAAAACTACCTGAGCCTATATTCCCTCCATCATTTGTATGCACAACTGCTTGGTCTACATTAGTTGTGGCACATGGCGATGCTAGTTCCTAACAAAACTTTTCTAACTGGAGTTCTTGCACATACAGTAGAGCTTCAACTTCATAGATGTTCATTGGTTCAATTTTCCCATACACCATCATAATAAACAACTTATATTCTTCCAGTGGTACTTGTAGTATTGCATCCACTTGATCATGTTTAGAGATTGGATCTCTAACTTCCATAAGCGAGTCTGCAATATCTCAAACACATAACACATATTCATAAATGGATCTGGTTCCTTTCTTGCTTGTCTTCAGATTTGATCGATGCTAATGCACATGAGCCTTCAACTGAGAATTTAAGTGATTGTGCAACACATCCCAAACCTCATATGCATGCTTACATGAGTGAACTCATGGTAGAACTGACTCAGAGGTCATGGAAAGAAGCACCATGTTTGATCTTGCACTATTCAAAATTCATAGTTTTCTAATACTATGTTAGAAATGCAATCTTTTTCCTTTTTTAACATAGGTGAAGTGATATGGAACAAACTCATGACAACGAACACTCTTAATTTACAAATATGTCCAGGACGAAAAAGGGCTGAAAAAGCTAGGAGTAATACAAAGAATATACTTCAATAGAAGAAAGATAAAATATTGAAAAATGCCTATAGAAAATATTACACTTTCGAATATATATCTTGGCAAAGGAGTTTTGAGTTTTAGATCACCAATGGCAGATATTTCTCCAAACATACTAACTCATATTAATCTCAACAATCAAACATATTTTCACAATCATGTTTCTACAAGTTCTGTTCAACATACTCCTCTAAATCCATCCTCAAATACTCAACCAAATACCTTTGCAAATGTGAGATCAAAAAATAAGTCTTTTATTAGCATACATGTATTTACATTAGTCTACCTTATAGTTTATCCATACATTTAGTTTATCTAAATTAGTTTGCTGGGCTGGCAGCTTGTTATAGGCCCATTATCATCTTGTATATATAGCACATCTTTGTACTGATAAGGTTGAGCTGAATAATACAGTTACACATTTTTCTCATTCTCCTTTCATTAAGCATGATGTATGAATTCTGTTACAACTTTCTTGCTTTCTGTTATTCACATTCAGCCATTGTTGATATGGTATCAGAGCTCACAAAGCTCTGGTAGGCATTGTTATCTTCTCTGCGATTGTTTCTTCTTGTTCCCTTTCATCTGTATTTCCTTTTCTGTTCAATCGCACTCTTCATTTTCTTCATCAAATCTTAAATCTGTCAATGGCAAACCAGAGCTATGCCGACTTTTCTACCAATTCTGCAAATCCTTTATATCTTCACCCGAACGAAAATCCAGCCATTGTTCTTGTCATGCCATTACTCAATAACAAGAACTATCATACCTGGGCCCGATCGATGCAAATTGCACTCATATCCAAGAATAAGGATAAATTCATTGATGGTACTCTCCCTAAGCCTCCTGTTTCAGATCTGTTGTATGCGTCATGGATTAGATGTAATACCATGGTTCTTGCGTGGATTCAACGATCGATTTCAGAGTCCATCGCTAAATCAGTTCTATGGATCGACAATGCGGCTGGTGTGTGGAAGAATTTGCAAATTAGGTTTTCTCATGGCGATATCTTCCGCATCTCTGATATTCAAGAGGATCTCTACAAATTCTGCCAAGGTACTCTTGATGTATCAAATTATTTCACTCAATTGAAGGTTATGTGGGATGAATTGGAAACCTATATACCAATCCCTTTCTGTTCTTGTGCGATTTCTTGTTCATGTGGTGCAATTGCTTCAATAAAATTATACAGAGAACAAGATTATGTCATACGATTCCTTAAAGGGTTAACTAAAAAATTTGTACATTCAAAAACGCAAATTATGATGATGAATCCCTTGCCGGACATTAACAAACCATTCTCACTGGTTATTCAACAAGAAAGGGAAATGGATAGTTTAAATTCTAATGTGATTCCTTCTGCTCAATCCAATGAAGAGTCTGTGGTACTGCAAACTCAAGCTCAGGCACACAACAATTACACTGCTAAGACTGGCAACAACAATTCTCAACCTAAGAGTCAAAATTCTCCTCGAGGACATAACAGAATCTGCACACACTGTGGTAGAACGAATCACATAATTGATACTTGTTTCCAGAAGCATGGTTATCCACCAGGTTATAGAGGTAAAGGCAAGGCTCAAAGCACTCCAAATGCTTCCACTTCATCTGCTACAGCTAACAATGCTTCAGAGAACTCTGCTGGAAGTTCAACCTCTACTCCTTTTGGCTTCACTTTAGAGCAGTACACTCAGCTTCTAGCATTAATTCAACAATTCAAGGCAACTCCCACTGTAAACTCTGTTTCTACCTCACCTTTTGTTATGCATTCCCAATCATCCAATGTGAATGGTAAGCCCTCTAACCTTTGGATATTAGACACTAGTGCCACTGATCATTTTTCCTTTAATCTTGCATCATTTATTGATTTCAAGCATATTGTGCCTATTCATGTTAGTTTACCTGATGGTTCACAAGTTCTTGCTTCCATATCTGGCACTGTTATCCTTTCTCCCTCCTTAACTCTTCATAATGTGCTTTATATTCCCAACTTTCATGTCAACCTGATTTCTATTGCCAAACTTGTTGATAGCAATAATTGTTTTGTACAATTCAATGCTAACTCTTGTCATATCCTGCAGAATCATACCAAGGCAATGATTGGTATAGCTAATCTGCACAAAGGACTTTATGTTCTTGATTCTCAAGTCTCTCCCTTTGCCAATAGTTCAACTGTTCATAATTCATGTAATTTGTGGCATTTAAGACTAGGTCACTTCTCAAACATAGGTTTACAAACTATTTCCAAACTTTTTCCTTTCATCAAATGTAATAATCCCAATGTACCTTGTGACTCATGTCACTTTGCTAAGCAAAAGAAACTTCCTTTTCCTAATAGTGTATCTCACTCATCTAATCCTTTTGATATTTTACATGTTGACTTGTGGGGACCTTTCTCCACCATTTCCACTTTAGGACATAAATACTTCTTGACCCTTGTTGATGACTACACAAGACATACTTGGGTTATTTTTCTTAAAACAAAAGATCAAACAAAAATGAGTCTTATTCAATTTTTTGCTTTCATAGAAAATCAATTTCATACTACCCTTAAATGCTTAAGATCTGATAATGGGACAGAATTTCTTGCTTTATCAGAATTTTTTTTGTCTAAAGGCATTATCCATCAAAGAACTTGTGTTGAAACACCCCAACAAAATGGGGTGGTGGAAAGAAAACATCAACACATTCTCAATTTGGCTAGGTCTCTTTTCTTCCATTCTAATATTCCTCTCAATATGTGGAACTTTTGTATTCAACATGCTGTCCACATAATCAATAGGTTGCCTACACCTTTACTCAATTCCAAATGCCCTTATGAACTCTTATTTAATGAACCTCCCTCTTTAGTGCATTTGAATTTTTTTGGTTGTTTGTCATTTGCTACCTCTTTACGAGCACATAGAACTAAGTTTGATTCTAGGGCTAAAAAGGTTGTCTTTATTGGTTATAAGGAAGGTGTCAAGGGGTACATTTTATATGACCTCCAAACTCATAACATTTTCATATCAAGAAATGTAATTTTTTATGAAAATATTTTTCCCTTCAAAACTGAAACTCTATCTTCCGACACAATCCAAAATCCTGTTCCTAACCTGGATGATCACCCAAATGCCTCTCACAACTTATCTCCTAGTCAACAGCCTAGCACCACTGACCTCTCTTTTTCATCTGATATTTCTGCTCCTTTTAATGACAGTGATGACAGCACTGTGGTCACTTCTCCTTTTCCTGTCAACTGTCCTAATCCTACTCCCACATACACTAGTCCAACTGATTTGACCTTTCAACCTATTCCTAGTTCTGCTGTTCCTACTTCTTTACAACTATTTGATGTTGACTATACTCATCTCCATACTCCTTACAATTTTGAACTTGGTACATTACCTACCTCTACTCCTTTAAATAATCATAGTCCTCCTTTACCTACTGATACCTCTTCTCCTCAGGTTCAACATACCAAAGAGCCTACACTTCCTTTATCCACTGATTCCTCTTTTGATATGCCTCTCTTAGAGAATTCTTCTCTTCCTTCTCAATATTCTGCAGACCCTACTCCTTTACCCACTAGACATTCCTCTAGAACATCACATCCTCCACAATACTTAAAAGATTACCATTGCCATTCTACTACACAACATTCTTCTTCCTCAATCTTATATCCTTTATCTTCTGTTCTTACATATAATCATTGTGCACCATTTTATAAGCATTTTTGTCTATCTGTATCATCTAACACTGAACCAAAAACATTTAATCATGCTGTTAAATTGGATTGTTGGAGAGATGCTATGAATGTTGAGTTACATGCTCTTGAGGAAAACCATACATGGAGTGTGGTTGATCTCCCACCGGGTAAAGTTCCTATAGGCTGCAGGTGGGTATATAAGATAAAATACAGGGCAGATGGCTCCATTGAGAGGTATAAAGTTAGATTAGTAGCTAAAGGTTACACACAAATGGAGGGCATTGATTATTTTGATACTTTTTCTCCTGTAGCCAAAATCACCACTGTTAGGGTCTTACTATCTATTGCTGCTATCAAGGGTTGGTATCTTGAACAATTGGATGTAAATAATGCATTTCTTCATGGTGATTTTAATGAAGAGGTGTACATGACACTTCCTCCTGGTCTTTCTACATCCAATCCTGCTCAGGTATGCAACTCCACAAATCTTTATATGGTCTTAAACAGGAAAGTAGGCAATGGTATTCTAAACTCTCCTCATTTTTAGTTTCTTTGGTCTACACTCAATCTCAAGCTGATCACTCATTGTATGTGAAGTCCCACAAAGATTGTTTCACTGCCATTCTTGTCTATGTGGATGACATTGTGCTTGCAGGAAATTCCATCAATGAAATTCAGTTTGTCAAAGGTGTTCTTAATCAGCAATTTAGAATAAAGGATCTTGGGCAGCTTAGATATTTCTTAGGCTTTGAGATTTCTAGATCATCCAAGGGTCTCTTTATGAATCAAAGGAAATACACCATTGAACTGCTAGAAGATACAGGATTTCTTGCTGCTAAACCATCTCTTGTTCCTTTTGACCCTAACATAAAACTATCACCTACTGATGGTGAGCCTTTAGCTGATCCTACTTCATTTAGGAGATTAATTGGAAGACTGATCTACTTGACAAACACACGGCCTGATATTTCATATGCAGTACAACACCTCAGTCAGTTTGTCTCTAAACCCCTTGCTCCTCATTACCAGGCTCCTACAAAGATCTTAAGGTTTCTTAAAGCTGATCCTGCTAAAGGTGTTTTGTTCTCAGCTTCTAGTGATTTCAAGCTTTATGCTTTTGTAGATTCTGATTGGGCAATATGCCCTACTACTAGGAAATCAATTACTGGCTTTTGTGTTATCCTTGGCTCCTCTCTTCTTTGTTGGAAATCCAAGAAGCAAAACACAGTGTCCAGATCCTCTATTGGAGCAGAGTATCGAGCCTTAGCCTCCCTTACTTGTGAACTACAATGGTTACAATACCTCTTCAATGACTTCAAGATTACATTCCCTCATCCTGCCTCTGTGTATTGTGACAGCAAATCAGCTATATATCTTGCACATAATCCTGCCTTTCATGAGAGGAGTAAACACATTGAGTTGGAATGCCATGTGATTAGAGAGAAGATTGGTTCCAAACTCATTCACTTGCTTCCTATTTCTACTAATGCTCAGTTGGCTGATGCTTTCACAAAGCCTTTACATTCTCCCTATTTTTCTTCCATTATGACCAAGTTGGGACTTTGTAGTTTACATAGCCCAACTTGAGGGGGGATATTAACATACATGTATTTACATTAGTCTAACTTATAGTTTATCCATACATTTAGTTTATCTAAATTAGTTTGCTGGGCTGACAGCTTGTTATAGGCCCATTATCATCTTGTATATATATCACATCTTTGTACTGATAAGGTTCAGCTGAATAATACAGTTACACATTTTTCTCATTCTCATTTCATTAAGCATGATGTATGAATTCTGTTACAACTTTCTTGCTTTCTGTTATTCACATTCAGCCATTGTTGATATCTTTCATTCCGATTAATCGGTTGGGAGTTAATTTAGCTAAAAAGTTTGATAACATGTTATCGAATAAAACTCCAGCATATTCGAACACAACCCCGTTGACAATACTTGAACCTCATTCACTATTTGCCAATGATAATGAAGATACTATGGACGAAGACACTCAAGGTATAATTTATTTGTATACACTGTTTCCTTGTATGTTTATTGAATAATATACTGTCAAAATTATTTTTGATTTTATTATGTAATAGGATTCAATTCGAATACAAATACAAGCTTGGATGACGAAGAGTATTTTGATACAACAGGAAATGCTCCATCAAACCAATTTCATTCATTTATCATATACTATTTTAACATTTTATAACTGAACTGATTTGTTACATTTAAATTAATTTTACTTATGTTTTGTGTCTATATAGGAGGTTATTATGATATAGGAGATCCAATAATTTTGTATCAGTATTGCGGTGCAAATATGTGGTATCAAGAAAGGAAAAATAAATTCAGAAATGCGGCTAATCCTAAGTTTTCTATGTGTAGTGAAGAGGGAAAGGTTCACCTTCCTTTGTTAAAAATCACGCCTAAATTTTTACAGGAACCGTTATTTGACAGTGAAAAGACCGAATCTGTTAAGTGTAATTCATAGTCTCGAAGTCGAATCATTTTAGTGTCGAGTTGTCGAAGGTGTTTCGACAGATTCGTTTTAGATTGTTTTGATTGGATTCAGATATGATTTAGATTTGATTTGATATTTTGGGTTTTAGAGTTTTAGGCCTTTGCAAATTTATATCTATAAATAAGAAGTATCCTTGCATTGTAATCATAACATTGTATTGTATTCACAGTTGCAGATTTAGCAGTGAAAGTGCAATATATTCAGAAATCCCACAGTTCGTGGGTAGAACACTTCTCCTCCAAATATTTCTCTTCTCTCTCTTTTCTTCCTTGTTGTTCTTGTTTGTTCTTCTTCTTTCATTGTCATTACGTATTGTTTGTGGGTTGGTTATCAATCTTGAGATCAAGATTGAAGTGGAATTCCCATAGGGTGTGGTGAATTTCCAACATCTGGTATCTTGAGCTCCGATTGTGATTCAAGGAGGAAAATCGTGATGGCTATGAATCATTCAAATGGGCACTTTCCGACGACCCTACCAATTCTCAAGAAAGATAATTATGAGAATTGGTGCAACCAGATTAAGGTGATTTTCTGTTATCAAGATCTTTGGGATCTTGTGAAGGAAGGAGTGGCACCGCTTGCAGAAGTAGCGACGGATCAAGAAAGGGCTGCACACAAAGAGTTGAAGAAGAAAGATTATAAAGCACTCTTTATAATCCACCAGTGTGTTGATCCAGATAACTTTGAAAAAGTTAGCGATGTAGATTCAGCTAAGGAAGCATGGGAGATTCTTGAAAAGTCATTTGGAGGCGCAGAGAAGGTGAAAGAGGCGAGGTTACAAACTCACAAGAGAACCTATGAGTTGCTTCAGATGGAAGACAACGAAAGTATTTCAGATTTCTTCACCAGAGTTACAAAGCTGGTGAATTAAATCAAAGTATGTGGAGAGGTGTTGACATCAAGATCAGTTGTTGCAAAGATTTTGAGGTCATTGGCTCTAAAATTCGACCACGTGGTAGTAGCCATAGAAGAGTCGAAGAACTTGTCAGTATTGACGAAAGAAGAGCTTCAAGGGACGCTTGAGTCTCATGAACAAAGGATGGCTGAGAGAGCTGCAGGAAAGTCGAAGAGTGATATGGCTTTGCAGGCGCAGTCAGAAAAGGAAAGGAAAGGTAAAGGAAGCTGGAATGGCAACAAAGGAGGAAACCAGTCGAATCAGAAGAAACCTTGGAACCAAGGCAACCAAAGATGTGGTGCTGCAGGTAGAAGAAAAGGTGGTGATCGAAAATCTGACAAAAGTCACATTCAATGTTTCAATTGTCAGGAGTATGGCCATTATGTTAGTAACTGTCCAGAAAAGAAGAAAAATCAAGAAACTGATGCAAATCTGGCGAAGCATGAAGAAGAAGAGACGTTGCTGATGGTCACAACAAAAGATGAAGAAAGATTCCAAGATCAGTGGTACTTGGACTCAGGATGCTCATCACACATGACTGGGAGGAAAGATTGGTTTGTCAACATGAAGCCTTCGTCGAAGAACACGGTGAAGTTTGCAAATGACAACACTCTAGCAGCTGAAGGTGTTGGTGATGTTTAGATTATGAGGAAAGATGGCAAAAGGTCAACAATTTCCAATGTGTTATACATTCCAGGTATGAAGAGTAATTTGCTCAGTATAGGGCAGCTAGTCGAAAAGAACTACAAGGTAGTTGTCGAAGACAAGATGATGAGAGTTCTCGACGCAGATGGTAGGTTGATCTTGAAGGCTCCAATGTCTCAGAATAGGACCTTCAAGATTGAACTCAAGGTGATGGAGCACAAGTGTTTAGCAACGGAAGCCATCAGAGATGAGTGGTTATGGCATTTTATACTAGGCCATCTCAACTTCAATGACACCAGAGAACTGAAGAGAAGAAATATGGTTTCAGGATTACCAGAAATCGAAATTCCAAGTGAAGTCTGTGAAGAGTGTGTTCAGTCGAAACAACACAAGAATAGCTTCAGCAAGGATACAGGAAGGAAGTCGAAGGCAATTCTTGAAGTCATATACTCTGATGTATGTGGTCCAATCCAGGTGGATTCGATTGGTGGCAATAGATATTTTGTCACGTTTATAGATGATTTCAGTCGAAAGTTGTGGACTTACCTCATCAAGAAGAAAAGTGATGTAATAGAGGTATTTTCCAGATTTAAATCCCTGGTCGAAAGACTAAGTGGTCGAAAATTGAAGATTCTGAGGACGGATGGTGGTGGAGAGTATGTGTCGAAAGAGTTTGATGCATTATGTGAAAAAGAAGGGATTATGCATGAGGTGGTGCCACCCTACACACCACAGCAAAATGGAGTTGCAGAACGGAAGAACAGAACCATCATGAATATGGTGAGAAGTATGTTGAATGGAAAGCATCTACCCAAAGAATTATGGGGAGAAGCAGTTTCGACAGCAACATATATTTTGAACAGATGTCCAACGAAGAAGCTTGAAGGAATCACACCAGAAGAATGTTGGTTTGGTGTCAAGCCTAGCCTCAGTCACTTGAAAGTGTTTAGATCTATAGCACATAGACATGTGTCAGATCAGTTGAGAAGGAAGCTTAATGACAAGTCGAATTAGATGATCTTGATAGGATATCATTCGACTGGAGGTTACAAGTGATTTGACCCAGTGAATAAGCAGGTAGTGATCAACAGGGACGTGATCATAGATGAGCTTAAAGAATGGGATTGGACTGAGAATGCCAAGAAGGATTTAGTGAGAATCTCTTGTGATGAACCAGCCACTGAAGTCTAAAGAGAAGTTCGACAGGAACCAGTTGCAGATGAAGCAGGTTCAAGGAGACCTTGACGAACAAGACACATGCCTACAAGGTTGCAAGAATGTGTAATTACATCAGATGATGTAGTCGATGAAGAGGGTGACCTGTGGTACATTATGCTTTCTACGCAGATGTCGAACTAGTCAATGCAGCTGAGGCATTGAAAGATTCGAAGTGGGTGAAAGCAATGAATGAGGAGTTAGATTCCATCAAAGTCAATAACACCTGGTCACTTGTCGAATTGCCTCAAGGCAAGAAGGCAATTGATGTGAAATGGGTTTACAAGGTGAAGGTAAATCCTAGAGGGGAAGTAACTCGACACAAGGCGAGACTTGTGACGAAATGATTTCTTCAGAAGGAAGGAATCGACTTCGATGAAGTGTTCGCACCTGTTGCTAGGATTGAAATAATCAGGTTGGTTGTTGGTCTAGCAAATATGAACAATTGGCACACATGTCAGATGAACGCGAAGTGTGCATTCCTTAATGGCCCCTTAGACGAAGAAGTTTATGTCGCACAACCAACTGGGTATGTGAAACAAGGTGAAGAAGGAAAGGTGTACAGGTTGCATAAAGCCCTGTATGGACTTAAGCAAGCTCCAAGAGCTTGGAATAAGAAAATCGACAGCTTCTTAAGGGAGAAGGAATTTGTGAAGTGTACGACTGAGCATGGAGTATATGTAAGAAGAAGCAATGGCGAATTGCTTATACTATGTCTCTATGTTGATGATTTGTTGATAACAGGGAGTTTCAAGAAGGAGATCGAAGATTTCAAACATGACCTGAGTGAGGAGTTTGAAATGTCAGACTTGGGAAATCTCTCATATTTCCTTGGCATCGAATTCTGCAAGACTAGTAGAGGTTTGATGATGCACCAAAGAAGATATGCAGGTGAAATACTCAAGAGATTTGAGATGCAAGATTGCAACTCAACTTCGACTCCAGCTGAGACCAGACTGTAATTGTCAAAGGATCCAAATGAAGATGATGTCGACCCAACTCAATACAGAAGACTTATTGGGTCACTTAGATACCTTTGTCACACAAGGCCTGACTTAGCATACATTGTAGGTATGGTAAGTAGATTCATGCAGAAGCCAAAGGTATCACACCTAACAGCGACGAAGAGGATACTGAGGTATCTGAAAGGGACTCTCGACTACGGCATTTTGTTTTCTGCAGTTGATGAAGGGAAAGAATGCAAGTTAGTGGGATACACCGACTCTAGTTGGTGTAGTGATGTTAAGGATAGAAAACCACAGCTGGATACGTGTTTATGTTAGGTGGTGCACCAGTTGCTTGCAGTTCGAGAAAGGAACCAGTAGTGGCATTATCATCATGCGAAGCAGAATATATAGTTGCTTCTCTTTGTGCATGTCAAGCAACGTGGATGGTGAACTTGGTCGAAGAGATTACAAGGAAGAATCATGGAGCAATTACCATGAAGATAGACAGCATGTCAGCTATCAACTTGGCGAAGAATCCAATAGCTCACGGTCGAAGCAAGCACATCGAAATGAGGTTCCATTATCTTCGAGAGCAGGTAGCAGAAGGGAAGATGAATCTGGAACACTGCAGAACTGAGAATCAGATTGCAGATATCATGACGAAGGGAGTGCAGGTCAAAGTGTTCAAGAAGCTAAGGACTATGATGAATGTAGATAGTTTAGACACAATGAATTAGGTGGTGTGTTAAATGTAATTCATAGTGTCGAAGTCGAATTATTTTAGTGTCGAGTTTTCGAAGGTGTTTCGACAGATTCGTTTTAGATTTGATTTGATTGGATTCAGATATGATTTAGATTAGATTTGATATTTTGGGCTTTAGAGTTTTGGGTCTTTGCAAATCTATATCTATAAATAGGAAGTATCTTTGCATTGTAATCATAACATTGTATTGTATTCACAGTTGCAGATTTAGCAGTGAAAGTGCAATATATTCAGAAATCCCACAGTTCGTGGGTAGAACACTTCTCCTCCAAATATTTCTCTTCTCTCTTTTCTTCCATGTTGTTCTTGTTTGTTCTTCTTCTTTCATTGTCATTACATATTGTTTGTGGGTTGGTTATCAATCTTGAGATCAAGATTGAAGTGGAATTCCCATAGGGTGTGGTGAATTTCCAACAGAATCGATAAAGTTTCAACAACAAATATAATATACAATATGCTCTTTGCATTCACGTCTCATGGTGCTAAGATGGACACTCATTTTAATGATGGTAGATGACCTACTAATATCCAAATTCAAGGCCAGTGATGCCACAAAATAGGTAGTATGTTGCTTATGCCAGAACAAACTCCAAGATTTGCATAGCTATATATTTATGATACATATAATGAAATCCAAAATAGAATACAAGGAATTAGGTATGTATGTATTAATAATAATATTTATTTAAGTTATAGTATATGGAACAAATTACAATAAATTTGATTAGTTATTTTCCAGGTAGGACCAAAAGTGGAGTTGACTTCGACATTGTGAGTAAACTCTCTGCAATTCTATATTAACACAATGCTCAACCGCAACCATTTCGAATGGAATGGATATGTTGAGGGAAGGAAATGTTTCTAGCTTAAAACTATGTTTAATATCTGATCAGAGAATTGATGGAAGGATATATAACTAGCCGATAGTTTTTAAAGTAGCTGGTATAATAGTTAGAGATGTTGATACTGCAGAAACAAGAGACATTATAATGTATAAACAAATATGTGGACTTCAAAGAATTGATGGGTACCATACAATTTATTTAGGATATCAGTATCCATTATTGTTTCCATATGGTGAAGATGGCTATAAACCTAATGTGAAGATGGCTATATTCAATGGGAACAAACTACTAAAAGAAATAAACTTACAATAATAGAGTGTTTGGCCTTTAGAATTCAACCGAGATCAAATGAGGCACAAAATTTATTGAGATCAAGAAGGCTTTACCAACAATTTTTTGTTGATGCCTTTACAATTATGGAATCTAAAAGGCTTAGGTGGCTTAGAAAGAATCAAGCAAAACTAAAATCTAGAAAGTATCACAGCTTAAGTGAATATAATTTAAATGGTCAAACACAAAGGTCAAATACAAAGAAGAAAATTGTTTTGGCTTCACCATGTGTTGGTAGTTGTAGATATATGGATCAATTATACTTTGAAGAAATGGAAATATGTAGTTTCCTTCACTACTATGGAAAACCCATTTAACAACGGCTGGGAAAGATATATAATGACGCGGACACATGTGTTGTTATGTAGAGTGTTGTTGTATATATGATACTTACAATCACGGTCATGTGACCGTTGTAATAAATTGGAAAGCGCGCGCCCTATAACAACGGTTAAGAGTAATAACGGTTGTGATATTGTTTATGAATAAAAAACAAACGTATCATATACCAGAATCAACAATACACTATTTGTGAACAGATATCAAAACCCTTATTACATCAAAATGTACGTAATTACGAAGGAATAACAAAGGATGAAAAATGAAATTTCAAAAGACAAAGAGATATAATCATTAATTCAACAACTTGAGGTTGGCAGAAACTTATCCAACTTCTAAGAGAAGATGAAGAATCAGAAGAAACAATATAAAAGCGTAAGAGCCAAAACATAAAAACAACTTAATCCAAAAGAATCAAAATAAGTTCTACTCTCAAGCTACCAAAAATGTTGAGAATGAAGTTGTTGCTGTAGAGGGGATGTTGTTCAAAACCTTCCTAAGAATCAACATATTGCTGTAGAGGGGGTTGTCGTTCAAAACCTTCCTCAGAATCAACAAGTTACTGCTGTAGAGGGGGCTGTTGTGGAAAGAATGAGAGCCCTGAGGGTGAGGAGAAGAAGGAGAAGAATTTTGAGAAGGAAGATGGTTGTTTTTGATTCTGATGATGATGATGAGGCTGACTATGGTTGGTCAAACATCCTCTCAGCCAGAGCATTTAGATTTGATGATTAAGTTTATGTAATGAAAAGTTTATGTAATGAAACTTAATTTATCTAATGAAATTTTAATCTTTTTGCTTAACAGCTTAAACTATCAACTAATAAACTAACAAACAGATAACTAATTGAAAATTCAAAAGTTTGTGTTTAACTTACTCGTAAGAAACCGTCTTTTATTAGTTACATTCTTGTCTTCATAATGTAATTCAAACATCAATAATGCATCTGCAGTTTAAACATCAACAATGTAATTCAAACCCTAATTCAACTATTACATTTCATAACAAAGTTAACATTAAACATAAAGGAGACAAGAAAACATAACATCTTGAGATTTCCAGAAAATCTCTCTGATTTCAGTTTGTTCTTCAAATTCTGGTTCTTCTTCTTTAAATTCTCATACATAACCTCAAATAGCCCACAGCTTCCAACTCTGACTTCATAATGCTCTCATCTTCATTTCCACCTCTTTCTCCCATGTCTTCATCCCATATGAACAAATTACATGTTTCATCGCTCCTCCAAAATGGACATCTCCAAAAAAGCCTTCCTTTATTTTGTCCCTTCTTGCATTGGTATGAAACCATACAACCATCACAACCGCAGAAATTTCCAGATCGAGATTTTACAGCGGAAGAAGACATAGAAACACCTTTGGATGAGTTTGTCTTCAAATGCGACATTGAAACACCTTAAAGTATACCACTTTCATGTTGTTGTTGTCTTCTTCCCGACGATGGTGACGACGTTGGTGTTAGGGTTGTTTCTTCTTGTTTCTTTTTTTAGTGGATAAATGGATATATATACTTGGTGTTTAAAATACATAAAGAAGCTTCAGTTTGTAACAACTATTTTAAGAAATAACCGTAGTGATATTCTTATTATTTTTTAGTTAAATATAAATAAAACTAAAAAGGGGCGCATTTACGTCAAAGGAATAAACTATTTGAGGGCGATGAAGTATGAAAGCTTGATTGTATCACCACGGTGTTCACAACAACCGTTATTATACCCTTGAAATTTCTAATTAAAATAATATAAAAAATGTTAGCGCATGAGTTTGATGACACTAAATTATACTGTATTTTCGACTCTGATTTCACATGCATATTAGTTTTTTTTCTATTTTTTATGCTTTGTTATTGTTATGTTTTCCTTTGTTTTCAGGTTTTCAATAAATCGAGGTCCCAGACGAAAAAGGATGCAAAAGGAGCTAGAATTCAAGTTTGACAGCAATTTACTCTGGTCGCTTCTCTTGTCGCGGGCGCCCCAGGGTAGGCGACGACGTGTCCCATGATCTCCACAACTCAACTGCCACGTTCCCACGACAAGCACTCACCTTTGCCATTTTCTTCTTGTCGCGGGCGCGGTAGGCCTGTCGCGGGCGCGACAAGGCAAAATCAGTTCCCGCCCATTTTTCAAGCCAAGGTCACTTTTGTCTTTGCACCATGCCAACTTTGCCTATAAATACTCTCAGAACTCGAATTTTAGGATCATCCAATCTTAGTTTACTTCATCCTAGGCATAAATTTCACTCTTGTAAAGCGGTAATCTTCTCACATCGAGGAGTTATTGCACTGTGTGTGATCGAGTTTGTAATCAAGTCTTGGAGTGTCTGTAATCAAGTTGGAGCACTTTGGTAGAAGTAATCCTGCCAGCATTTTCTTTTTCGTACATTGTACCAGATTTAAAGACTCCGCTTTGGAGCAGGTTTTATTTTAATCGCATTTACTTTCATTTATTTCTTGCACCTGCTTTATTTTGTTTATTTATTGTCTTGCCTTACTTTTCAAAACTTTACTTTTCAAAAGACTTAATTCCATACATGATAAGAATTAATATGACTGTTATAACTACCATGGCTGGCTAAGTTTTAGATAGGTAAGAATGTAAAGACCATAATCACCGTAATACGTCTATATGTTAATAGAAATACTTAAGGGCTGTTTTAATCTTTAACACAAGTTTTCTGTACTTAAAAGCAATGTTGGGTAAGATCAAAAGCCGTCCAACCATTTGTGAACTTGTTTAGTTCTCAACTGATCAAATACAGCGAAAGCGCTTTGCTCAGTTGAGTAGGGATTTTTAACACTTTAGAAAAGAGATTTTAAAACTATTTTCGGACGCGTTAGTGGGATTAGAATTTGGTTCATTTTGAACCTCTTTAGTTTAGAGATTTCAGGTCAAAATACTTTTCTGTTTAGTTTAGAATTTGCATTTCTTAAAAGTAAGTTTTCCATGGCTCTAACGCAATGCGCGCCTTTTTATAAGTGACAATAAAGGGGTTAGTTTAGAGGGTAAACTTGGTTCTGACTACGCGAAAGCGACAGTTCCTTTTAAATTGAATTCTTTTCTTAAAATAGAAGATATTGCCCGTAAGTAGTTCTGTTGATGAATATAGAAATATTATCGGTTATGAGAATTACATTCAAGCCTATTGTTTTGTCTGAATTTTATTACCTCGTCATTTACTTTTATTTATTTTCCTCTGCATTAGTAAACCCTGAATTGAACTGCCTTAGATAAGCACTGTAACAAACAGAATTCGTTAGATCGACATTTGGTCTCTGTGGATACGATAACTTTTTATATTACTCTGACGCGATTCGTACACTTGCGAATACAACGCATCAAGTTTTTGGCGCCGTTGCCGGGGACCAATTTCGCCGAATTTCAAATTTCATTTTTTATCACCGTTTAGACTAGGGCCGCACGAACTGGTCGATGCGAAGATCTCGCAGCTCCAGTAGTGTAATAGATCCTTTAGTGGAACCAAAACGTTACGCTCGCGCACGACTTTGGCTTCGTCGAATTAAGCAAGCTATGGCCGAAGATCGTAACCAAAGACCCCTTAAGAAATTCGCTCAGCCTGCTGACGAAGAACCGAGCTCTAGTATAGTTAACCCTACCATACCTGCCAATAATTTTGAACTAAAACCGTCCCTATTACAACTAGTTCAACAAAACCAATTCGCAGGACTACCATCTGAAAACCCAAACCAACATCTAAAAGTCTTTATCCAGTTGTCAAACACCTTTAAGACTAATGGTGCTAGTCCTGAGGCGATTCGTTTAAGACTATTTCCCTTTTCCCTTAGAGACAAAGCCCTAACTTGGTTAGATTCCCTTCCAGTCAATTCTATAACAACATGGGAAGACCTTAGGAAAACATTCCTTGCTAGATACTTTCCCCCAAGCAAAACAGCCGTTCTCCGAAACCAAATAACAAGATTTACCCAAAACCAAGGAGAATCACTATTTGAAGCTTGGGAGAGGTATAAAGACCTTCTAAGGGCTTGTCCACACCACGGTTTGGAGCAATGGTTGATTATACATACCTTTTACCACAGACTTCATTATAACACAAAGATGTCCATCGACGCTGCCGCTGGCGGTGCTCTGATGAACAAACCCTATCCTGACGCTTGTGGTCTCATTGAAGATATGGCTCAAAACCATCATCAATGGGGAAACGAAAGAGCAACAGTGGAAAAGAAAGAAGCCCAAGGAGGTAAACATGAGGTAAACTCTATAGACATGATGCAAGCCAAAATGGATGCTATGGCCCTCAAGATCGATCAAATGTACGCACAACCAACCGCTGCAGTAGCAGTAGTATCGGATTGCGAACTTTGTGGTACTAAAGGTCATCAATCAGCTGACTGCCATCTGGTAAACGAGACTAACCCAGACCCAGTCAACTATGCCCAAGGAAACCCGTTCTCAAATACTTACAACCCTGGATGGAGGAATCACCTTAATTTTTCCTACAAACACAATAACCCTATCCAAAACCAAGCACCTCCGAGATCAACCAACAATCAAGCACCTAGACAAAACCAACCTATGCAAGCAGTGCCACCTAAGCCAAATATTGAGAAAGTGCTAAATGATTTTATGACAGCTCAAGCCCAGCAAAACAAAGAGTTCCTAAATCAGAATATTCATGTGAATGAGTTGCTTACCCAACTAGGAACCAAAATGGATCAAATGGCCGCCCACAGCAAGATGCTTGAAACCCAGATCTCTCAGGTAGCCTTAAAGCAAGCACCCCAAACTACTCTTGGAGGACAATTTCCTGGACAACCTCAACAGAACCCTCGAGGGCAAGCTAACGCTGTTACCTTACGAAGTGGAACCACTTATGAAGGGCCTAAAAACCCGACATGACTCCGAAATTTCCAAAAAGGATGCTACCCCCGAAGGTGAGAAACCCGTAGAAATTGAGAAACCAAAAGACAAAGATAAAGGAGAAGTTACAGACGAAGCTTCAACACCCCCTTAGCCATACAAACCACCAATTCCCTATCCACAAAGACTTAAACAAACTAAGATCAATGACCAATTCCAGAAGTTTGTTAAAGTTATAGAAAAACTCCATGTAGAGATTCCTTTTACAGAAGCCATCACCCAAATACCATCTTATACTAAATTCCTGAAGGACATCCTCACCAATAAACGTAGACTTGACGATCCAAAACCAGTGGAGTGTAATTCCATTTTTGAGAACAAACTTGCCAAAAAAGACAAAGATCCGGGGAATTTCTCCATACCTTGTATTTTGGGGAATCATGTCATAGATAAAGCCTTTCTGGACTTAGGAGCCAGTGTAAGCCTAATGCCCCTCGCAGTTTGTGAACGATTGAAACTAGGAGATTTGCAACCTACTAAGATGTCTCTCCAATTAGCTGACAGATCTATAAAATACCCTATAGGCGTATTAGAAGACATCCCAGTTAGAATAGGCAAGTTGTTCATTCCCACCGACTTCGTCATAATGGACATCAAAGAAGATAAAGATATCCCAATCCTCCTAGGTAGACCCTTCCTATCAACTGCAGGAGCTATAATAGATGTCAAGAAAGGAAAATTGACTTTTGAGGTAGGTAACGAAAAAATAGAGTTTGTCCTAGCAAAGTTTCTCACGGCACCAGTAATAGGAGATGCATGTTATGCAGTTGATGTCATTGATGAATGTGTCCATGAACTTAACCAGGAAGAGCCAATAGAAAGAATAAAACTACCTTCAACGCCCATTGAGAAAGATGATGACAGTATGGAACCCTACATAGATGATAGCCTTTTTGAATGTTTATCCTTAACTCCAGATCCTATACAAAACCCCAGCAAACTAACCTTAGAATTAAAAGAATTACCCAAGAATCTAAGATATGAGTTTTTAGACAAAGAAATGGACAGACCAGTTATAGTCAGTGCCGTTCTGAACCAAAATGAAACAAACCAACTCTTAGATGTCTTGCAAAGATATCCCTCAGCACTAGGGTACGACATCTCAGATCTTAAAGGAATAAGTCCATCTGTGTGCATGCACCGGATTTCACTTGAAGAAGATGCTAAACCTTCGAGAGAACACCAAAGAAGGATTAACCCTATAATGAGTGAGGTAGTTAAGAAGGAAGTTCTTAAGTTGTTGGAAGCAGGGATAATATATCAGATCTCGGACAGTAAATGGGTAAGCCCTGTGCATGTAGTACCTAAAAAGGGAGGCATCACCGTGGTTCAAAACGAAAAAGGTGAGCACGTTACAAAACGGATAGAAGGAGGTTGGCGTATGGGCATAGATTACAGAAAGTTAAACAAAGCCACTAGGAAAGACCATTTCCCATTGCCTTTTATAGATCAGATGTTGGAACGTCTAGCTAGACATTCCTACTTCTGTTACCTCGACGGATATTCAGGTTTTTTCCAAATTCCTATACATCCTGATGACCAAGAGAAAACAACCTTCACATGCCCATATGGAACTTTTGCCTATAGACGTATGCCTTTCGGACTCTGTAATGCCCCAGTAACTTTCCAGCGTTGCATGATGTCAATCTTCGCTGATTATCTTGATGGAATTATGGAAGTATTCATGGACGATTTCTCAGTCTGCGGATTTGATTTCAATAACTGTCTAGTCAACCTTGAAAAGATCTTGAAGAGATGTGTCGAAGTAAACCTGGTATTAAATTGGGAGAAATGTCACTTCATGGTCACTGAAGGTATAGTTCTAGGACATATAGTTTCTGAAAAAGGCATTGAAGTTGATAAAGCCAAGATCGAGGTGATAGAGAATCTTAAACCACCCAAAACAATTAGAGAAGTTCGAAGTTTTCTTGGACATGCTGGATTTTACCGGCGTTTCATTAAAAACTTCTCTAAGATCACTAAACCTTTGACAGGTCTTCTGATGAAAGATGCTGAGTTCATTTTTGATGAAAAATGCAACGAAGCATTCAACCTTTTAAAACAAGCTTTAATCTCAGCACCCATTATGCAACCACCAGATTAGACAAAACCTTTTGAAATCATGTGTGATGCTATTGATTACGCTGTAGGAGCAGTGCTAGGGCAAAGATCTGATAAGAAGTTACATGTGATTTACTACGCCAGTAGAACTCTAGATGCCGCTCAGCTAAACTATGCAACCACAGAAAAAGAACTCCTAGCCGTAGTTTTCGCCATAGACAAATTTAGATCCTATTTGGTGGGAGCCAAAATAATTGTTTACACTGATCATGCCGCCATCTGATACCTTTTGAATAAAAAGGATACTAAACCTAGATTACTCCGGTGAATACTTTTATTGCAAGAATTTGACCTTGATATCAGAGATAAGAAAGGCACCGAGAATGTAGTTGCCGATCACCTTTCCAGGCTTGAGTTCTTGAAACCTGATGTAGTACCCATAAATGATGACTTTGCTTATGACAGGTTAATCGCTAAGCTAGATGCCATTGGAGATGTAAGTTTAGAAACCTTAGAAGATTCTGAAAAATCCTTAGCGGTAAATAGTGTACCTTGGTATGCAGATTTTGTTAACTATCTTGCTGCAGATATAATACCTCCTGACCTCAGCTATCAGCAGAAAAAGAAGTTCTTCAATGACGTTAAACATTTCTATTGGGATGAACTACTCCTTTTTAAGAGAGGCACTGACGGAATCTTTCGCCGGTCTGTTCCAGAGGAAGAAGTGCACCATATCATAGAACATTGTCACTCAGCACCCTACGGAGGACACGCAAGCACATCTAAGACTCACGCTAAGGTCTTATAAGCTGGTCTTTATTGGCCAACTATATGGCGTGATGTTCATACATATATAACCAAGTGTGACCCGTGTCAACACTCCGGAAACATCTCGAGGAGAAATGAAATGCCATTAAGAAACATTCAAGAAGTATAACTTTTTTATGTTTGGGGAATCGACTTTATGGGACCTTTTCCATCATCCTTAGGAAACAAATATATTTTAGTCGCTGTCGATTACGTGTCCAAATGGATTGAAGCTATAGCTGCACCCACAAACGACACCCGAGTGGTGATTAAGATGTTCAAGCAAAATATATTCCCTAGATTCGGAGTTCCCAGGCTAGTCATAAGTGATGGAGGATAACATTTTATATCTACTATTTTTGACAAACTGTTGAGGAAGTATGGAGTTAAACATAGAGTAGCCACACCTTACCACCCGCAAACCAGTGGGCAAATAGAAGTATCCAATAGAGAGATCAAGCATATCTTAGAAAATACTGTCTCGATATCCAGAAAGGATTGGTCACAGAAGCTTTCAGAAGCACTGTGGGCCTACAGGACAGCCTATAAGACTCCCATTGGAACAACCCCTTACCAACTAGTTTACGGAAAATCATGTCACTTACCCTTTGAATTGGAACACAAAGCATATTGGGCCATCAGAACCTTAAATTTTGATTACTTAGCAGCTGGTGAGAAACGCATCTTAGACATACATAAGTTAGAAGAGCTCCGACAATCAGCCTATGAAAATGCCATCATATATAAAGAGAGAACCAAAGCATGGCATGACAAGAAGATCGTCAAGAAAAACTTCAACATAGGTGACCATGTTCTTCTATACAATTCAAGACTGCGACTTTTTCCAGGTAAGCTTCGATCTAGATGGACGGGCCCGTTCGAAGTTTCCAAAGTCCTAAAATCCGAGGCAGTGGAAATTTAGAACAAATCTTGCAGTCCGTTCGTTGTAAATGGACAAAGGCTTAAGTATTATGAAGGAGATGACATTCCAGCATACTACTCCAGGTTCACGTTAACAGACCCACCAATCCTCGCACCAGATACATGACTTGAACTCGTCGAGCTAACGACGTTAAGCAAATGCTGCATGGGAGGCAACCCATGGTTCTTTTCCTTTTCGTATTTATTTTCTTTCCGTTTATTTTGATTTACGTTTGTTTGTTTGTTTGTACATATATGTCTAACTTGTTTGGTGTGTTTGATTTCAGGGCCTGTTTTTCCTAACCTTTTCTTTCAGGATGCCACCTGTCGACGACATGCACGTGACCTTTAGAGACGACGCCCAGAGAGAGCGTTATGTGATGCTTTCACTCAGACCTATGACACCCACTCGCTACCCAGACAGTGATTGCATGGAAGCTTTGGGCATAGAGCCCAGTGTCCGATACTTGACCCACCAGCTCAAATGGGACCAGTACGCTGATGATTTGCATCCCACCTATAGGAACCTCACTTTGGAGTTCCTCAGCTCTTTCTCCTATGATCCGTACTTGGGACCAGATGGCCACACCAACTTCAGGTTATTTGGCACAGAGTATTCGTTCACCCATACTGAGTTCGGTGATCTTCTTGGATTTGAGACTGGAGTTGGCGCTATCCCTGAGCTACCCATGGGTTACTTCATGAGTAGAGACGTGGAGAAATTCTGGAGTGACATCTCTGGAGGTAGAGGCCCTGACCCTGATACTCACATTTCGCAGGTTATCCATTACCCAGCTCTCCGATACTTTCAGATGATCATTGCCCATACATTCTTTGGGAGAGCAGATGCTGATGACCACGTTACTGAGGAGGACATATTTTTCATGTTTTGTGCGAATCAGTCGCGTCGTTTAGCTTGTGGCAACTTTATGCCGTATTCTTTTAGTGGTGTTGCCACCTGGGCAGGAGGACCTATACATGTAGGAGGTAATGTGACTGAGATTGCTGCTGCTCTAGGCCTTGGCAGAAAGCTATTTCATTTGACTCCTTACTGCAGCCATACCACAGTGGATATTGATTTTTGTTTAGATCGGGGGCGGATGAGAAGGAACTCCTTTAATCCCTCTCAGTTCAGACTCCTGATCGACGGTGAGACCATACATCATTTCACTTTGCCAGATCCTGTTATGACCAGTGTCCATGACCCAACAAACTGGACATATGCCTTAGAAGGACACAGTGAGACGGTGGACGCACCACGACCCTGCCCAGAGCCAGAGTACGTTCCAGCTCCACCACCTGACAGGACCACGGTGTGGTCAAATAATCATTCATTAGGTACTCCAGATATGCAGACCTAGGGATAGAAGTGTCAGAGCTGACCCACGCTACTGAGTACGATGTGCTATATGAAGACATGGCGGAGCTCCGTCGTGAGATAGCAAGACTCCGTGGAGATGACCAGACATCTTGATTTCCATTTTCGTATTATTTACTATATTTCTTATGCATTAATTTACTTCCAGTATCACCCAGACATATTTCCTACTATTTGCATTTGATATATTTCTGATTTATATTAAGGTTTGAGTTTTTTATTTTTATATGCTAATATTTTCTTTTATTTTATTTTTTTTCTTTGACAAAATATATAAAAAAAATTTATTATAAAAAATATATATGCTTGTGAAAATTTTGTGCAAAACTACATTTTTAGGACATATGGAATGCTAAAAAGACCCCCCAAGGCCAAATGAAGGACAAAAAGCCCATTCAAAAAGACAAATTGAGGCCCATCAGCGAATTTACTCTCGTCGCGCCCGCGACACACCTGTCACGCCCGCGGCAGCGTCCTTGTAAAATCGGGACAGAACCTCAATTCCCACCATTTTTGAAGCTCCAACCTTTTCAAACCCATTTTTCCCTCCGAAAAATCCCTATAAAACCCCATTGAAATTCATATCTCTAGCATTCACCAATCATCTCTTAACTTTCCATTTCAATTTCCATCAACAAAAACCCAAAAAAATCCAACCTTTATCATACCACTTTTCTTCCACCCTCTTCATCAATGGAGTTTAATGGAGTCATTCTTCGGGAAGGACAATCCGGGAATAGGCAGAGACGGCAACTTCAAAAGCTTCAGGATCGAGAAATTCTCTCGACGAGGTATGTCGACGATACTTGCTTGCACGCTTTAGGGGTTCATCATAGCGTTTTCCATATGTTAGACTTTGTAGGTTTAGGCACTGTTTTCACCACAAAAGAACCCACCTATGAGAGGATGACAGTTGAGTTTTTGAGTTCATTGGTTTATACCGTTTGTCCCGACACTGCTAGCACAGTCGGTACCATGCATTTTAGATTATTTGCTGTTGAGTATCAGTTTAGTACCGATGAACTAGCAGGTCTATTGGGATTCCCTCATGGGGAGGGTGCTATTTGTGAGGCTCCTTCAGATGCTGAATGGTCAGTCGGGATATTCGCCTTCTGGTGCAGGCTGTCAGATACTATTGTTGATTCCTTTAAGGGAATACTCGCCTCGACCATTCATAACCCGGCCATAAGAATTTTCAGATATCTTTTGGCATGCTCTATTTTTGGCCGGGAGAATCAAAACAAAGTTAATAGCAAAGAACTTTTGTTCTTGCAAGGATGCCTCACAAATGTAAGAATCAATCCGGTTCCATTTATGATCACCCACATGTGCTTAACGGTAAATAAGGGTGGACCGATAGTTTTTGGCGGATTGATTACGTCTATTGCTCGGGCACTAAATTTGAATGATGAGATAGCTACTTTAGAACCACTGCCCCCTCACACAATTAATTTAAAATTTATGAAAGACATGAAATTGTGCCGATCGAGGAGGGCTGGTGGTTATGAGTTGATGATTCACGGGGCAGCCGTCGAATCAATTGTTATGCCGTGCAGTAGACGTACAAATGTATGATTCGAGAGGAACTGGATCTATGACCTTACTGCCCCACCTTTTCTAGGTCCAATTCCTCCTAATGTCCATGACAATAAGGGGCCCGACACAGATGATGAGTATGACCGTAGAGAGCGTGTGTCCCCCCCTCGTCCTACACAATCACACACCGCACCATCTTCTTCTAACACTTTTGCAGGAGCTGCTCTCGGATTTTATATTACGGAGGAGATGTGGCGAGACCATATGGCTAGAGAAGCACGACATGAAGACCTGCTCTCTTCCATTCAGCAACAGATGGCGGACCAGATGAGCTTTATGCAAGAGTCGCAGCGGAGAGCGGACCAATCTTACGAGACCATCTCCCGTACTCTGCTTGCGATCACCACTGAGCAGTCCCGTCAACAGCAATATAACCATCAGCACTTTCAGCTTATGGAGGCCACTCAGGGTTCCATCTTAGGTAACCTTCGTGAGGTGAAAGCTGCTCAGACAGAATTGTAGGCTAGGATGGACCAGCGAGACCATCACCGTAGCAGATCCCGTCGTTCCGAGCATTCAGCACAGGGCGGCTAGGGCACCAGCGGTCCTCACTAGTTTTGCCAGGTTCCTTTCTCCTTAGCTTACTTCGAAACATTGGGGACAATGTTTGATTTAAGTGTGGGAGGAGATTTTATCGTTTTTATTTCCGTCATTTTAGTAGTTTATTTTTATTTCCCTTCAGTTATTTACTTTTGTTTCTGTTTTAGAAAATGCATGTGTTTGAAGAGTCATTAGTATAAGTATATTTTTTTGCTTCACCTTCATTTTTTTTCCCACATATTTTAACCCCAAAAAAAAAATTAAAAAAAAAATTTTTTAGAAAAAAACTGTTGTTCTGAAAAATTTCTGGACTTTAAGACAGGTTCGGGTTAGGATGCGGTGACTTGGGAGAACCTTCGAAACATCAGTATCGTCCTTACACCATGAACTTCGTAAATATAAGAACCACACCTGAAACCCCATGTACCATGGCCCTAATTTCATTTCAAAATCATCCTTAGTAGTTTATTTCAGCAATCAGCTTCGGCCTAAACATATTCTAAGTAGGAGACCGACGAATATAAGTGACTGATCTGAGTGCAAGACAAAAAGCAAAGAGAAAATTTTTTTTATCTGCACCGTTGCTACAAAAGAAAAAAAAGAAAAAAAATGGTAATAAGATGTTTAGCTTGCTCATTTCAGTTGGTTCAGAGGTATCTGGCGATGAACTCGGTAGGGCGGATTACGATCCGATCCCCCACAACTGCACTTGAGAGGAATAAAAAGATTTTACACAGTTCCTTGTGCCAGAAATCCGGTATGAAAAGATCAGAATCACTAACAGGTCACTCTACCATGAAGCATGTGCGGAAAACGGGCTTAATGTGATTGCGCTTGAATGAAAAGGACTCAAAAGAGATGGAAAAGGAAGGCCTAAGTATTGTGGGATATAATGGGTTGATTAGTATAGGAGCGAAGTTTATGTCCGTATTTGCGGATTAGTGTCATCACGATGCCCTTGGTTCACTCAGTTAGTACCGACCACTGCATCCAGACTCTGACTTAGAAGCCCTTTTCGCCCAAAAATCATCGATCGACACTGATTTTTCTATGAGCTTTAAATGTTTTGCTTGAGGACAAGCAAAGGTCTAAGTGTGGGAGAATTTGATGACACTAAATTATACTGTATTTTCGACTCTGATTTCACATGCATATTAGTTTTTTTTTCTATTTTTTATGCTTTGTTATTGTTATGTTTTCCTTTGTTTTCAGGTTTTCAATAAATCGAGGTCCCAGACGAAAAAGGATTCAAAAGGAGCTAGAATTCAAGTTTGGCAGCAATTTACTCTGGTCGCTTCTCTTGTCGCGGGCGCCCCAGGGTAGGCGACGACGTGTCCCATGATCTCCACAACTCAACTGCCACGTTCCCACGACAAGCACTCACCTTTGCCGTTTTCTTCTTGTCGCGGCCGCGGTAGGCCTGTCGCGGGCGCGACAAGGCAAAATCAGTTCCCGCCCATTTTTCAAGCCAAGGTCACTTTTGTCTTTGCACCATGCCAACTTTGCCTATAAATACTCTCAGAACTCGAATTTTAGGATCATCCAATCTTAGTTTACTTCATCCTAGGCATAAATTTCACTCTTGTAAAGCGGTAATCTTCTCACATCGAGGAGTTATTGCACTGTGTGTGATCGAGTTTGTAATCAAGTCTTGGAGTGTCTGTAATCAAGTTGGAGCACTTTGGTAGAAGTAATCCTGCCAGCATTTTCTTTTCCGTACATTGTACCAGATTTAAAGACTCCGCTTTGGAGCAGGTTTTATTTTAATCGCATTTACTTTCATTTATTTCTTGCACCTGCTTTATTTTGTTTATTTATTGTCTTGCCTTACTTTTCAAAACTTTACTTTTCAAAAGACTTAATTCCATACATGATAAGAATTAATATGACTATTATAACTACCATGGCTGGCTAAGTTTTAGATAGGTAAGAATGTAAAGACCATAATCACCGCAATACGTCTATATGTTAATAGAAATACTTAAGGGTTGTTTTAATCTTTAACACAAGTTTTATGTACTTAAAAGCAATGTTGGGTAAGATCGAAAGTCGTCCAACCATTTGTGAACTTGTTTAGTTCTCAACTGATCAAATACAGCGAAAGCGCTTTGCTCAGTTGAGTAGGGATTTTTAACACTTTAGAAAAGAGATTTTAAAACTATTTTCGGACGCGTTAGTGGGATTAGAATCTGGTTCATTTTGAACCTCTTTAGTTTAGAGATTTCAGGTCAAAATACTTTTCTGTTTAGTTTAGAATTTGCATTTCTTAAAAGTAAGGTTTCCATGACTCTAACGCAATGCGCGCCTTTTTATAAGTGACAATAAAGGGGTTAGTTTAGAGGGTAAACTTGGTTCTGACTACGCGAAAGCGACAGTTCCTGTTAAATTGAATTCTTTTCTTAAAATAGAAGATATTGCCCGTAAGTAGTTCTGTTGATGAATATAGAAATATTATCGGTTATGAGAATTACATTCAAGCCTATTGTTTTGTCTGAATTTTATTACCTCGTTATTTACTTTTATTTATTTTCCTCTGCATTAGTAAACCCTGAATTGAACTGCCTTAGATAAGCACTGTAACAAACTGAATTTGTTAGATCGACATTTGGTCTCTGTGGATACGATAACTTTTTATATTACTCTGACGCGATTCGTACACTTGCGAATACAACGCATCCGAGTTTCGAAATATCACCACGGTGTTTGAAAAAATATGTAAAAAACCAAAAATGTTGGTGCTGGGACTTGAACCCATGACTAGACGCTACCTATAATGACGGTTTTTTAAATACCCGTGGTGAAAGGCCTCACATTTCCCAAGGTTGGAATTTTAACCGTCATTAAAAGCATTTTAATAAAACTTAAAAAATGCGCGCATCCAGTACGCATTATTACAACGGTGTATCGGAATCCGTTGTAAACCTGGCGTTGTTGTTTGCGCGTTTTGTAGTAGTGCTTGGATTTCCTGATCTTTTCATTACATTCACATGTAACCTTAACTGGCATGAAATTCAATGTTTAATGGGTTCAATGCATTTGAAAGCACGTGATCATCCAAACATAATTTCTAGAGTATTCACTACTACGAAAAACCCATTTAACAATGATTGGGAATGACATATAATGACACGGGCGAAAGCGTTGTTATGTAGATTGTCGTTGTAAGTTAGCTGTTTCTACAACGGGCTGGAAACCGTTATTGAAAGGTAGGGCGCGAGCCATATATCACAACGGTTTTGATAATTAACCGTTGTGATACATACACTTAGGTTCTGGGTTCGAAACCCATCAGCAGCAAAATTATATAAAACATAAATTACTTATGATATCGGTTACAATAGATAATCGTTGTTGTAAGTACCCTAAGTTTATTATATTAAATGTAGATTGCTTGTTTTCCAAACACCTCACTAAATAAATATACATGGATTCAATTTGATGAAGATGTCTATAATCTGCAAATTAAACTGTTCTTGAAAACCAACTTAAACAAACAAATGTTGTTTTCTGATTGCATTCGTCTCATCATGCATTTCACGCTCTTTTACATATATTGTGGTTTATTGATCTGACTCCTTCGATATATCGCTATCTTCGATTATAGTTAAATTTCCATAAGATCAACAAGACATTGGATAATCTGCCTCATCTTTGATTTAACTATAATGGAAGATGGCGATGCATCTAAGGAGCCAGATCATTATACCATAATCTATATATAAAAGAACGTGAGATAAATGATGAGAGGCATGCAATCAGAAAACAACATTGGTTTGTTTAAGTTGGTTTTCATATACAACTTAATTTACAGATTATAAGTATTTATGTCAAATTAACTGAATGTATTTTAAGTGAGGGTTAGTGAGACAAACAATCTACATAGAATATAATAAACTCAAACAACATTCTATACCAGATCCATATATTATAAACTCATATAATACGCTTGCTACCACCAGCAAACTTTAAGTGAGGGTTAGTGAAACAAACAATGTAAATAGAATATAATAAACTCAAACAACATTCTATACCAGATCCAGAAATTATAAACTGATATAATACGCTTGCTTCCACCAGCATCATCACCCTGCATCATCCCCTTAACCTGAAAGGAAACAAAGCAAACTTCAAAAATGAGCATCCTCAGTTGAAAACAAACCCTAAAACCATAATCCAGTGAAGAGTAAAGAGAGGAACAGGAATAGCGCACCTTTTAATGAAACTAATCACGGAACAGGAATCAATTATGATGTTGAACTAGTTTGGGAAGCAATGAAAAATAAATATAAGGAGGAAGAAGCTTACACAAAAGCTTCATACTTCTAATATTTCTATTCATTGTTTCTAAAACTAGATAAAGTTTGCTTACAGTGTTGATTCTTCATTTACTAACATCTTGTTCGTGAAGCTATGAAGAAAAAGTACAAGGTGGATGAAGTTTCTATCATAGCTTCATGCTTCTTGTACTTTTTTTCATAGCTACGCAAATATTATGAAGTTTCCAAAGCATGGTCTTTGTTAAGGTAGTGAAAACGAATCTGAAAAAATGAGAACAATCAACAAAAATAACAATCCACAAACGAGATAATGGGAAATATCTAACAATAGATGGAAGAAGAAGAATACCTTAATGTATGATTCACGGCTAATGGTGAAAACGAAGAGAAAAAATGGGTTCTAGGGTTTCACTTTGAAGGCAACAGCGTTACTGTCAATTAAGTGAAAGTTATTTTGCTTATATATGGGTAAACTATTTCACAACCGTTAACAATAACAACCGTATAGATAGGTATTTGTTTATTATAAATATATCACTACGGTTAACTAGAATAACCGTAGTGATAACCCTTTTATCTGTGAATTTTAAAATAAATAAAAACCGTATAGATAGGTATTTATTTATTATAAATATATCACTACGGTTAACAAGAAGAACGGTATTGATAACCCTTTTATTTGTGAATTTTAAAATAAATAAAAAAGGTGCGCCTTAACTTCTCACTTAATGCATCTGCAGTTTAAACATCAACAATGTAATTCACAATGCATCTGCAGTTTAAACATCAACAATGTAATTCAAACCCTAATTCAACAATTACATTTCATAACAAAGTAAACATTAAACATAAAGGAGACAAGAAAACATAACATCTTGATATTTCCAGAAAATATCTCTGATTTCAGTTTGTTCTTCAAATTCTTGTTCTTTTTCTTTAAATCCTCATACATAACCTTCAGATAGCCCACAACTTCCAACTCTGACTTCATAATGCTCTCATCGTCATTTCCATCTCTTTCTCCCACGTCTTCATCCCATATGAACAAATTACATGTTTCATCGCTCCTCCAAAATGGACATCTCCAAAAAAGCCTTCCTTTATTTTGTCCCTTCTTGCATTGATATGAAACCAAACGACCATCACAACCACAAAAATTTCCAGATCGAGATTTTACACTGGAAGAAGACGTAGAAACACCTTTGGATGATTTTGTCTTAAAATGTGACATTGCAACACCTTAAAGTAGAACACTTTCTTGTTGTTGTTATTGTTGTCTTCTTCCCGACAATGGTGACGGCGTTGGTGTTAGGGTTATTTCGTCTTGTTTCTTTTTTCAATGGATAAATTGATATATACTTGGTGTTTAAAATACATAACAGTTTGTAACAACGGTTTTAAGAAAAAGCCGTCGTGATATCATTATTATTTTTTAGTTAAATATTAATAAAACTTAAAAACAGAGCATTTACGTCAAAGGGATAAACTATTTGAAGGCGATGAGGTTCGAACCCATGATAGCTAGATTGTATCACCACGGTTTTCATAACAACTGTTATTATACCCTTGAGATTTCTAATTAAAATAATGCGCGTGCATCCAGGACGCACTATAAGAACGGTGTATAGGATGTCGTTGTAAACCTCGTGTTGTTGTTTGGGCATTTTGTAGTAGTGATTTAAGATGAAGTTCGATGAGTTATTGTTTGATTTGACAAAGAAAATTGTAATGGGGAAGGTTCTCGCATGCAATTAAAGTAAATACACTATATTTATAAATATTATCAGTTACATTTATCAAATTTTTGAAATTATATAACTTACTCGTATGTTTATTGCTATTTTTCTTTACATACATGTATACAATTGGATTTCAAAAGAGGGGGTTGCCTCATGCTCACATTCTAATTTTTCTGCATCCATCAAACAAAAATCTAACTCCAAATAATATTGATCATATCATTTCAGCAAAAATTCCTAACCAAGAAACTGATCCAAGATTGCATAACTTAGTTAAATCACACATGATCTATGGGACATGCTGAATAAAAAATAGATATGTGACATGTACGAAAGATGGAAAATGTTCTAAATATTTTCCAAAACATTTCCAAGCTAGAACCATTGTTAATCAACATGGGTATCATATTTATAGAAGAAGGGATAATGGACACATAGTGGTTAATAATGGAATTCAAGATGATAATAGGAGTGTTGTTCCATATAATCCAACATTGTTGATGAAGTTTGAAACTCACATCAACATTGAATGGTGCAATCAAAGTACTTCAATTAAGTACTTATTAAAGTATACTAACAAAGGGTATGGCAAAATCATTGTTGTCGTTGTTCCGAACGACGTTGGAAATCCCCGTCAAAAACGAAACATTGATGAGATTAAATAATACCTTGACTGTAAGTATGTTTCTCCAAATAAAGCATGTTGGAGGATATATATATATATATATATATATATATATATATATATATATATATATATATATATATATATATATATATATATATATATATATTCATGGTAGAAAACCAACAATAGAAAGATTGTATTTTCATTCTGAGGGTGAAAATCAGGTGTTTTACACTAACTTTGAACAAATCAATATCGTTCTTTTGAAACCAAATGTGACTGAATCAATGTTTATATCGTGGTTTAAATTAAACAAGATGTATCCAAAAGAAATAGATTTAACTTACAACAAATTTGTTTCAAATTTTGTTTATGTCAAGAATAAAAGAGAATCACTACGGGAAAAGAGGGAAAAGAGGGCGCTTTTTTTGCCCTATAAAAGCGCTGTCTAAGCCTGCGCTGTCGTAGGTAAAGACGACGCTTTTTTATTTATGAAAAAGCGCTCTCTAAAAGGGACCTTTAGACAGCGCTTTTAAAAGCGCTGTCTAAAGTATACGTTTAAAATTTAAAATTTTTTTTATAAACTTTAGAAAGCGCTTTTTCCTTCAAAAGCGCTCTCTAAAGTTGCTTTTAGACAGCGTTTTTTAAAGCGTTGTCTAATGTATACGTAAAATGATTTTTTTATATACCTTTGGAGAGCGCTTTTCCCTAAAAGCGCTCTCTAAAGGGGACTTTAGAGAGTGCTTTTTCCTTAAAAGCGCTCTCTAAAGTATACCTATAATTTTATTGATTTTTTCTACGTATAAAAAATCCCATTTTAGCCATTTTTTTTATGCAGAAACCTGCATAGTTTCAAACCAGCATTTCTTATATAATTTCTTGCAACAACAGAATTCTTATACATTTCAAGAAATAGAATTCTTGCAACAACAGAATTCATATATACATTTCAATAAAATTAACATTCACAAAACTTACAACAGAATTCACAAAATTTACAAAATTCTTGCAACAACAGAATTCATATACATTAACAGAATTCACAAAATTTACAACAGAATTCTTCTTGCAACAGAATTTTCTTATATTCACAAAACTAAAATTTACATTCACAAAAATATACATTCAAAAAATTCTTCTTAGAAGAAAGAATTCGCACAATTCTTCCGTAATATAATTCAATTGTTTCCTTGTGTAAGAAGAACACGCCATATCTTCGAAATATTACATAACAAAACAAAATACGCATTATTTAGTTAAAAATAATAAATTATATGACATATCCGATAAATATTAAAATAAATCCTAAGTTATAAAACCATGCATACCCTAATAGGAATCTCCAATTGTCCCATTTGAATGATTTCTCTCATGAACCTCAAAACGAAGTACCCGCAGTCTATGCCATTACGCTGACGAAGGCACTACACATAGACAAACAAATAAGAAATAATATATAGATGTTTTGTGTTATTAAGTAGCATCACTAATAAGCAATATTGTGAAAATTAATATACCTCCACTTTGACCCATGTAATATTGGTTGATCTAGCCCGTGCTACTCGAGTCTCTCTTTGTGCACGGTATAGTAGTATAGCTCTATAAAAGAAAAATGTAAACTTAGAACAATGTCACAGAAATAATTAGATATACAAATACACACGAATATTTCGAACAGTCTCACTTACGTGTCAACCACATCCTTCATATTCTAATATGTGGACCAATCAGTATCCAATGAATTAAGATAATAGACCACTTCTGTTATAGGATTAATGGCAACCAACAACCAGTGTCCACTGTAAAATATAACAAAAGTTTAGATGGATAATTTCTACGCAAAAGATACAAATTAAAGATTAGAATGAAATTATAATGAAAATCTTACCCATTTCCAGTATTATACGGTAAAAGAAACAGACATTCTGTGTTGCTGGCCGTAAATCGCTCAAGTAAGTGGTCTCTTACTTCAATTGTATTCATACCAATTCTCGGTGCATTAACAAGGCTGCAAGAGAAGAAACGGAATTTGTTTGACAAATTCGTCCCCGGATGAATTTTTCATACATGCACCTTAAATAAAAACATAATAAACATTAGACTATTATCATTGAAATGTGTAAATAAATTGTTCAACTAAATAAATAATAGATTGATCGGAGTACCAGATGTATGAATGCATAACACCGATGCCTAATTCAGTATGATTGAAAACCTGCTCCATGTCCTCTTTTCCGATTATCTCGGAATGAGGAAAACCAAAAACACCTTCGTCCATGTTGATTTGACGAATAACACCTTCCATCAAATTTGACATTGACAAAAGTGTTTCTAGACACGTCTGAAAGTGAGGTCTTTTTTCCTTCACGGTCCTTGTAGGAGCTTTTTTCTTGCCGGTCTGTTGTGAAGGTTGAGCAGGAACCTAACAATCATATAAGTTAGGTAAAGTAGAAAATCATGAATTCGGATAATAGAATAACACTTAAAAGCTACCTCTCTGTGTGATTCAACAGACTCGTTTTGCAGCAAAACCCCTTTATTCTTTGTTGCGGGTTTTGTAGGAGTCTAACATTACCATGTAAAAAAAATGTAAGTAATGGTTCAGAATGATTTTCATAATCGTTCAAAATTGACATTTGAATACTAAGAGATTCGTAATGGTTTTCAACATACCTCATCACCTATGGAAATGAGGTCTAACGGCTATGTAACAAACGAACCTATTGCATCCCGCAGCAATGTAACCTCTGAAACCGAGTCTGGTATCGGTAGTAACGCATCCGTATCTAAAGCGATATCAACCGACACTTTCAGATAACCTTGTGGGAACGGATGATGGTGAAGTAACGCTCCCGCAAAGTTATGCACTTTTCCCTTGCCAACCATGCGATAAGTCGGAAACGACAAATACAGCTGGCAAGATGAAATGCCCTGAAGCAATAATAAATATGTAACTGTTAATATGTATAAAGGTCAAATAAAATAAATGTGTTAATTTAATTAAAATAAATATGTGCTAATTACCTCGGGAATTTTATTTAGAGAATTGATACTAGCTTTGTCACTAGCATCTTTCAAACCGGAACCGCGCCTTTCCGCCTCATATCTCTCTTTATCCTGCTGCAATGCTTGGACTTGCGCTTGTAGTGCCATCACAATTTGCATGATTTCTTGGGTGGTGGGATTTTTTTTCTTTGATTGCTTATACAAGGATGATGGAGTCACACCAAATCCTTTACCTCTCACGCGACCGGGATACTCAGGAACATTTAGTACTCGACTAAGAATGCTCCTGCAATCATCCTCACCTGCGGGTATGGATTTAGATATATTCTCCTGAAATTCATTGATATATCGAAAATTATTAGTGGGGATTAAAAATTAATTATAATTTAATAAAATTTCAATTAACTTTGAGACATAATGTTATACTTACACATTCTTCATAAACATGCTGAACATCTTCTGTAACAGCTCCACCCTTACCCACGCAAGCTTCCTTCCACAAAACATGGTCCGAAAGTGATGATTCTTCACTTTTAGACTCTTCAAACTACACATTTAGTTAAAGAATAAGTTCATCAATTATAACACAATAATACAATTAATAAAATCATAGCATTAATATATACTTACTAATTTTGTTGTAATCGTGCATATCCCAAACGCCCTTTTCTGTATGGATACGCGGGGTTTGATGCTCTTTCGCGATTAATGGCACTCAATTTCTGGATAAAAAATTTTAAGTCATATCAAAACAAACTAATGAAACACATATATAATACAATCAATAGACATGACAAGACAACATTACATTGAATTCTTCGGTTTTCCGTTTGTCTACAAAAATGCCCCATTCTTGCGGTGTAATCACATACGCATACAACGGTGGAAGTTCTGCTTCAACAAAATTTTTGTTCTCATCCCTAAGATATTTGTTTGATAATAAGGCTCTAAACCCTCTGTGTCTCTTTCCGGCCAATTGAAGACAATACTTTTGCCGGCTTTCTTCAATATTAAAGGACCTCTACGAAAAAACATACACATATAAACATAAAGTGTTTTAGTATAAGTAAATTAAAGACTTAATCGTCAACAAAAATCTAATAATATCAATCATATTTGGTAAGTACCTGTATCTCAGTCCATATCTTTTCTTTACCGGCATCCAACGATTTACTCCTCCAATTATCACTAGTGATTGGAATGTGTTGACGGACAAGTAAACCAATGTATGAAGATAACATTGAACCGTTAGGCTCAACTAGTTGGTTCTGGTCACTCCAATGTACATCAAATCTCATCCCTTTATCTCTAGCACGGATGATTCTCTTCATAATGGTTTTTCCTCTTTTTATTTCATGTTCTACATTCGAAGCTTCATTCTGAGCTTCCTATGTATCTTGTGTCTCGTGGGTGTCTTCCTAGTTATTAGACATTTTACCTGTAAGAAAGAAAAAAAACAAAAATTAAATGACAAATATAAACTCATAAAGCAAAAGAGTTTCTTACCTAGCCCTTTCATCACACATACTACCAACTCTTTCATCACACATACTACCAAGAAATATAAACTCATAAAGCAAAAGTGTTTTTTACCAACACCCTCACTTCACTGTTAATGAATACTTACAACTTACAAAGCCTAAGCAAGTTAAAGTGAAAATTGAAAAGGAAAAGAAAAATAATTAATAAACACTGAAATTGATACTTGTTAGTAACAGGTACCAACTAAATAAACAAACACCCTTATAAAAGAATGATAAGATTCTGAGTTTCTAATTCTAACAAGAAATTGATACTTGTTAGTAACAGGTACCAAAAGGAGAGGTCAATAGTAATCCTACACAAAATATTCGAATTTTATCATCATTCTACACAGAAACTCTAGCTTTCACTGCAGGGTCATATTCTATTATATATACCAAACAAGAACAACAATAATCGTTTAAAAATCAAGAGAAATAAATTTATAAACAAAAAACATCAACAAAAATGTTGTTTTACGTTTCTTTTAAAGAAAAAAGAAGAAGAAGTTGCAGGTGGTGGTAAGAAACACTTTTGCTTTATGACAAGAACGAACAACAACGAACAATAGTAACATGCAAGAACGATTGACAATGACAATGACAAGAACAGCAACAACGAACAATGTTAGAAGTAAGAACAGCAACAACAATGTACCTCTTCTTCGTCACGACGGCAACAGTGAAGTCACGACAATGAACGACGGCAGCAGAACGAAGACAACCGCGAATGAATGACGGCGATGGCGGATGAACGACGGCAATGGCAAAGGGTTTCAGCAGAGAAGAAAGAGAGCAAGGGTTTCAGCAGAGAAGAAAGAGAGCAAGGGTCGAGAGAAGAAAATGATTAGAAGCAGTTTCAGAAAATGAAATGAAATGTGTTTTATATTTTAATTAATAAATGACCTTAGAGGGCGCTTTCCTTAAAAAGCGCTTTCTAAAGTGAGGAGACTTAAAGACCTTAGAGGGCGTTTTTCTTAAAGCGCTTTCTAAGGTTAAACTTCAGACAACGCTTTTCTAAAGCGTCTTTTAAAGGCTATTTTTAGAAGGCTTATAACAGCGCTTTGTCTTTAGAAAACACTGTCTAATGTTTACCTGAAAATGTCAAAAAATATAAAAATGAGTCTGGGGCGAGGGGGATTCGAACCCCAGACTCAAAGCATGACAAACAAACACACAAACCTCCTTGACCAGCGGTACTACGCCCTCATCCATTGTTTATACTCACGCCATAAATATATAAAATAAGGTGTCAACATATATATTTAAATTTATTATTTGAATAATTTTAAATATAATTTAAAATAAATTAAAATATAATTTAATATAATTTAAATATATTAAATATAATTTGATATATTAATATAATTTAAAGTATATTTTAAATTATATATTAATATAATTTATATATATTAAATATAATTTAAATAAGTTAAAATGTTTGTATTTAAAACATATATATTTAAATATATTATTTGAATAATTTAAAATATAATTTAAAATAAATTAAAATATAATTTAATATAATTTAAATATATTAAATATAATTTGATATATTAATATAATTTAAAGTATATTTTAAATTAAAATATTTTAAATTATATGGTTAAACTTTAGACAGCGCTTTTCTAAAGCGCTTTCTAAAGGCTATTTTTAGAAGGCTTATAACAGCGCTTTGTCCTTAGAAAGCGCTGTCTAAGGTTTACCTGAAAATGTCAAAAAATATAAAAATGAGTCTGGGGCGAGGGGGATTCGAATCCCAGACTCAAAGCATGGCAAACAAACACACAAACCTCCTTGACCAGCGGTACTACGCCCTCATCCATTGTTTATACTCACTCCATAAATATATAAAATAAGGTGTCAACATATATATTTAAATATATTATTTAAATAATTTAAAATATAATTTAAAATAAATTAAAATATAATTTAAAATAATTTAAATATATTAAATATAATTTGATATATTAAAATAATTTAAAGTATATTTTAAATTATATATTAATATAATTTATATATATTAAATATAATTTAAATAAGTTAAAATGTTTGTATTTAAAACATATATATTTAAATATATTATTTGAATAATTTTAAATATAATTTAAAATAAATTAAAATATAATTTAATATAATTTAAATATATTAAATATAATTTGATATATTAATATAATTTAAAGTATATTTTAAATTAATATATTTTAAATTATATATTAATATAATTTATATATATTAAATATAATTTAATAAGTTAAAATGTTTGTATTTAAAACATATATATTTAAATATATTATTTGAATAATTTAAAATATAATTTAAAATAAATTTAAATATAATTTAAATATATTAAATATAATTTGATATATTAATATAATTTAAAGTATATTTTAAATTAATATATTTTAAATTATATATTAATATAATTTATATATATTAAATATAATTTAAATAAGTTAAAATGTTTGTATTTAAAACATATATATTTAAATATATTATTTGAATAATTTAAAATATAATTTAAAATAAATTAAAATACAATTTAATATAATTTAAATATATTAAATATAATTTGATATATTAATATAATTTAAAGTATATTTTAAATTAATATATTTTAAATTATATATTAATATAATTTATATATATTAAATATAATTTAAATAAGTTAAAATATATAATTTAAATATATTAAATCTAATTTGATATATTAATATAATTTAAAATTCCTTTCCCTACCTAAAGGGCGTGGGTTGACCCCCCTTTTGCCATTTTTTGTGATTCTTGATGTTTTTCAGTATAATTGTGTCAAATAACAAATACAGCGCTGTCTCTGAAAATGTTTAGAATTGTTTTATATTTTAATTAGTAAATGACTTTAGAGGGCGTTTTTCCTTAGAAAGCGCTTTCTAAAGTGAAAAGAAATTGAGCCCTATTAGAGCGCTTTCTAAGGTGATACCTATAGTTGCGCTTTTTAAAAGCGCTCTCTAAAGTGATACCTATAGCAGCGCTTTTTGGAAAGCGCTGTCTAAGGTGACACTCTTTTACATTCTTTTACAGCGCTTTTGAAAAGCGCTTTCTAAAGTCTTTCTTTTAAGGCGCTTTTTTTTAGCGAAATTTTTTTATTCTTTTTAGCAGCGCTTTTGCATAAAACCGCTGTTTTTTTGGTGCTGTCTAATCATATTTTTGGCGTAGTGAATAAAGACCCCATAAAAAAGTTACACGATTAGAAGGATAATATGGATTCCTCCAAGCACTAATGAATTATATTATCTAAGATTGATGCTAATGCATGTTAAAAGCACAACGAACTTTGATGAAAAAAAAATGGTTAACAATGTCATATATTATACATTTCGAGATGATGTTTTGCTATGGAGTTTATATGAGACAGTAAAGCATTTATATCAGCAATTAAAGAGGCAAACCATTAGAGTTCTGGTCACTTTTAAGAAAACCTTTTGTCCATATGTTGTTGTCAATCAGCATGAATAGGCCAAACCATGTATGGAATAAGACATAGTATATTTTAGTTAACAGTATACTTTATGCTCAACAAAAAATTGTAAACAATAGAGGTATGTTTAGTATTCTGTTAATTTTTTTATGTCTATTATTAACTCTGTAATTTAATATTATCACTATAACATTAACTATCTTATAAATAAATCATCAATTTATTTCGTTAGACTAACATTTCTGATGTATGTTATATTTCGATAATTTTCTACACCTGCAATATCATTGATGTTATTTGATGAAGAAATCATGAATCTACCTTCGACTGAGATTGAAAGACACCTTCAACAAAATTGCATGAGTTTAAAGGATTTGTGGTTGACCAGCTAGGCAATAAACTTATATACGAATAGCGTAATTATGATTCAGCTAAACAACTTAAAGAATTCAACATATTAGATCAAAATTTGACTGATAACATCTAAATCCATTATTGTTAGTTCTTAAATATGTTAAATATTATCTTGACTACATAATCTTAAATTATACTACGCATATCAAAGAGAAAGAAATAATAATTGATGCATGAGCTACATGATAACATATTTGTCATTGCTCTCACGTTTTAAATTGTTGGGAAATAAGTGTGAGTTGTGTGGAGAAAAAAGTGTGAGTTCTAAGTCCCACATTGCTTAGAAAAGTGGAGGTTAAGCACTTTATAATTAAGAGGACCCATACACCTATCACTTTAAGATTTTGGGTGAATATGTGGCGTCTCTCTCACTTGTTTGGGTGAGTCTTTGACCTTTAGGTAAGTGTTTGACCCAATGTGAATGTATCCCCCTCATGATAACCCATCAGTGGTATCAGAGCTTGATTTTTGACATGTGAAAATCCAGTTGTTGAGAAAAAACAAACAAAGCATAGAGAAAAAGATAAACACAATCACAACAACATAACGTGGAAACTTCAAAACCGGAGAAAAAACCACGACCGTTGTCAATAGACGACCAGAGAACAACACTATGTGAAAATTGTTACAACACATAATGCACCCTCACAAACCAGGCCCCCAGTACACCCACATCCTCCAAAACTTATATTTAACTACATCTCACAACACTCTTAAACAAGAGTATAAGAGAACAAAGAAAGTCCAATACAAGCTTAAAGTGCTTTTGACTGGTGCATCTTGGAATGAAGAACTTGAATCCTATATATAGCCTTGGACTTCATATTCCTTCATAAAATTAAGCGATGTGGGACTTCAAAAAACTTGTGTCCTATATATAGCCTTGGACTCCCTCTTCATTCACAAAACTAAGCGATGTGAGACTTTAACATGTATATTTTCAAACAACCCCAACAATCTCCACCTTGATTGAAAATAATACATAACCCTTCATTGTCTCCGCCGACAATCATACTCCACCATAACGAGTATCAACATGTATATTTTCAACCAACCCCAACAATCTCCACCTTGATTGAAAATAATACATAAATTTTTATTGTCTTCACCAACAATCATACTCCGCCATAAAGAGTATAGTCACTTGACGCTACACCACTCCAAGAATTTTCACATTGTCTTCACCGACAATCATAGTTTTAAAAAACTATCATACTCTCTCATGAAAAATATATTTCACTTGAAGTTAAACCATTTCAAGAATTTCACATTGTCACCACCGACAATCATATACTTTATCATTAAGAATAAATTTCACTTGAAGCTAAACCACTCCAAGAATTTCATATGTCAAAACCAGGTTGAAACATTATAGTGCAACTTTCTTGTTGGCAGGAAGCTCTTCAACCACCGACATAATCTTGCACCTTGTGTAATCTTGATTGTATCAACACATCTTTGACTTAAACTTTCCACAAGTAAAAAAAAATACTTCCATCAATTTTCTCTAGCCCAAACTGCACAGCAGAATTTGTGACTGCAGCTTAACAACTCTTTCACAACACTACTCTTCTTTTCTGATTTGGAAGATCAAACAAAACTGCAACCATAGAGCATACTAAGAACACTTATCCCTGGATCGAACTAAAAGCTCTGATACCAGTTGTTAGGAAGAAAAAGGCATAGAGAAAAAAAGGAACACAATCACAACACAAGAACATAATCTGGAAACTCCAAAACCGGAGAAAAAACCACAATCGTTGTCAATAGACAACCAGAGAATAACACTATGTAAAAATTGTTACAACAAATAATATACCCTCACAAACCCAGGCCCCCGTACACCCATACCCTCTAAAACTAATATTTAACTACATCTCACAACACTCTTAAACAAGAGTATAAGAGAATAAAGAAAGTCAAATACAAGCTTAAAGTGCTTTTGACTGGTACATCTTGGAATGAAGAACTTGAATCCTATATATAGCCTTGGACTCCCTCTTCCTTCATAAAATTAAGCGATGTGGGACTTCAAAAAACTTGTATCCTATATATAGCCTTGGACTCCCTCTTCATTCACAAAACTAAGCGATGTGAGACTTCTTTAACATGTATATTTTCAACCAACCCCAACAATCTCCACCTTGATTGAAAATAATACATAAGCCTTCATTGTCTTCACCGACAATCATACTCCACCATAAAGAGTATCAACGTGTATATTTTCAACCAACCTCAACATAAATATGTTAAATATTGTTTACAAATAAGTTATAAACAACAACTTCTCAATATGTATGAATTTTATTCACTTCATATTAAGGTTATTAATTTTTGTTATTATTCTTCTATGCTGCATTATTAATAAGATGAGCAAAGAAATGTCTTCAAAAGAACTATGAAACCAGCCAACAAACAAAAAGGTGGCATGTTTTTAAGTAAGGATATGGCGGCACAGAAAAGACGTACATGTGTGGAACTTTATCTTCCTATTTACAACTAAAAAACAGTGTTATTTGATAATTTCTTCATCTGGAATAGCATCACTATTTCCTCTTAGAGACCGAACAACTTATTCAACGTTCAAAAATCCAATAGCTACACTTGAGTCATCTACATGTAATATAGACAAAAGAAGTGATTGTGCTGAGCTTTTGAACCTATCCAATGACTCACACATATTATTTTGAAGTGTTGAATAAAACATGTAAAGGTATTATGACTGGATCCAAAACTTCAAACAAAATATTTGGATGAAAGATAATTGTTTTCGGTGGAGATTTTTGTCAAATACTGCCTATTATATCAAGATGAAGTCATTTTGATATAATTCATGTCACTATCAATTCATCATACATATGAGATCACAGTGAGGTTTTGAGACTTATAAAGAACACGTGACTTCAACATAATAGAATGAAATCCAATGATTATGATTTCAAAGAATGTTCTAATTAAATTTTAAAAATCGAAAATGGAAAATTATCTGAACCGAATGATGATTATGTATATATTAATATCCCAAGAAAATTGTTAATCACTAATTTTGATGACCCACTTGAAGCCATAGTTTAAAGCACATATCCAAACTTTCAGCATCACTACAATGGGGATGTTCATCAAGGCCGATGAAGCCACTGTTTCCGGTCTGTGTAAAGATGTTACTAAAATTCTGGTTAAAGTTCCTTTTGGTTTCATTTTTAGGGATTACCTGGAGGTTTTGATTGATGAACTTTCCTTCAAGATATACATATGTGAAGTTGATATGGAGGCTGTGAGGGGGTCGTCGGTGAATAGTGAAACCGTATTTTCTGAAATGGAATCGGAGTTGTCCGGTTCAGAAGATGAAAGAAGGAGCTATTTCAATGGATCCCGGGTAGTTGACGATGAGGTCTTTCCGGAGTTTGCAGATCCTCATATTCTCTCTCCGGTTGAGGAAGAAGATGACTCGTCTGAAGTTGGTAGAGACTGTTCGGCTTCTTATTGTCCATCGGTCTATGTTAGTTGTTCAAGGGACAAGTCGTTACAGTGCACAGTACCGGGTGATAGAGACAGGGGGAAGAATATAGATAAGATGGCAGATGTAGGGGCTTTTGATAAAGCTTTATCCACTTTTAAGGAACTTTCTCAATTGCCTATCCCTAGGTGCCAGGTGGCTATGGATGTTGGGAGGAGTGAACAGGACTGGTGGGGGCCTTTGCCCCTAGTCTTTTCTCAAACATGCAGCATGCTTTAGAAGAGAGTACTCTGATGTGTGGTGGGACCTTTGTTCCCGTTACTGTTCCGCTTTGCGCCAATGATCACGTTAATGCTTCTCTCTCTGTGCCAACGGACAACCTTTTGGATGTGGGGTCCAATAAAGAGAAAATTTTAAAACGTCACTGTAAATACAGTAGAAGAAAGGTGTTAAAAAGTTTAAAATTAAAACATCTTGTTGAGGTGGATGGACAACTTTCTGCTTGTAAAAAGAAACAAAGGAAGCACAAGAGTTTCAGTGGGAGGAAGAGAGATTATCGCTATTACTCGATGTTATTGGGAGGAGGGAAGGCGTTTAGTGATAGTAGTAGGGACAACAGGGTTTATGGTGTTGGGGCGGTGTTCCATGGGGAAAAATCGGCGGAGTCGGGAATTGATAGATGCAACCTAAGATTATTGGAGAATTTAAATTCTAATCTTGGTGATATTTTATGGAAGGCTATCTCTAATTTGGGAGTTGAAAAGGGTGAATCAAAGCGAGATTTTCAAAGTAGATTATCCGAAATGGAGAGAGTTGATAAAGCAAAATTGATTAGTGGGAAGGCGAATCTTAATTGTTTGAAATGATTATGGGAACCATGAATATTAGAGGGGGATGCAACAGAGCAAAAAGGAGTAGGATTTCTCATATTATCGCTAAGGGCAAAGCGGACATATTTTTTATTCAAGAAACTAAAATTCAAGATTTGTCGGACAATGTAGCTCGGAGTTTTTGGAGAGTGGAGGAAGTTGAGTACTCTTTCATTAATTCGGAAGGGAGGTCGGGTGGTTTTCTCATCCTTTGGAAGGCTTGTTCGGTGGAAGTCGTATGCAGTTTTAGAGGTCCAGGTTTCTTGGGTGTAAAGGTGAGGTGGAAAAATAAAGTTTACTTTGTTGTCAACATTTATGCCCCTTGTTCTCTTTCCTCGAAAAGAATTTTGTGGAAGAATTTGCTCGAGTTGAAAAGTAAATTTGTGGATGGTGATTGGGTGCTCGGAGGTGATTTTAATGCGGTTAAAAATTCGCATGAGAGGAGAGGGAGAACCGCTTTCAATTCGTCTTCAGAATGGAGGGGGTTTGAGAAATTCATTTCGGAGGGAGAGTTGGTGGATCTACCTTGTAATGGTAAAAAGTTTAGTTGGTATGGAGAGGACGGCAAGGCAAAAAGTAGGATTGACCGTTTCTTAGTAACAAGTGGTATTGTGGAAAAATGGAGGGCGGTGGCCCAATTGATTGGTGATAGGGACATTTTCTATCATTGTCCGATTTGGCTTTTGGTTGATAAATCGGATTGGGGTACGAAACCTTTTAGAGTTAATAATGAATAGGTTTTCCAACTCCTCTTTTCTTCCTTTTGTTGAAAAGGAGTGGAAAAATTTATTTGTGACTGGGAGGAAAGATTTTGTTCTTAAAGAGAAGTTGCGGTTATTGTAAGAGAGTCTAAAGTGGTGGAACATTAATATTTTTGGAAAATTTGATTTGGGAATGGATGGGTGTTAAGGTTTTGAATGAAAGGGGTGATGAGGAGGTGGATTTAGGGGAGGTTGAGGAGGAAGATCTCTTGAGAAAGAAAAAAAGAGCTAGTAGCATATTTTGGGTGAATTTAAAGATTAAGGAAAATATGCTCATTCAAAAAGTTAGATTGAAGTGGCTTAATGATGGGGATTCTAATAGTCGCTATTTCCATAGAGTAATGAAAGAGAGGAGGATGAGTAACGTCATCGACTCTATTCGGTCGGAAAATGGTATCGTTGATAAGTTAGAGGAGGTTAAGGGGGAAGTGAGGATCATTTCGCTTCTAAATTTTTGGAAACGGACTTGGATAGGCTGAGACTTGATGGCATTGACTTTAAAGCTATTAGCCCCACGGAGAAAACTCTTCTTGAAGCCCTTTTTTCAGAGGAGGAGATTAAAGAGGCGGTTTGGAGTTGTGAGGATTCTAAAAGTCTGGGTCCCGATGGATACACTTTCCTTTTTATTAAAAAGTGTTGGCCCTTCATGAAAGATGATTTTATTTGTTGTTTTCAAAGCTTTCACTCTGGAGCCTTTTTCTCTAAGGCATTTGTGTCCTCATTTTTTACATTGGTTCCTAAATCTTCTAATCCAATGGGATTGGACGATTATAGGCCTATATGTCTCATCGGGTGTGTATAAAGCTTTGTCGAAGCTTTTGGCGGGTAGATTGAAGTTGGTTTTAAATTCGGTTATATCGAATTGTGAAAGTGGTTTTGTCCCGGGGAGGCAATTACTTGATGGAGTTTTGGTGGCTAATGAAGTGGTAGATTTTGCTAAGAAGGAAGGTAGAAGTTGTTTGTTTTTCAAGGCTGACTTTGAGAAAGCTTACGATAAGGTTAGTTGGAACTTCCTTCGTTTTATGCATCGTAAGATGGGTTTTGGGGAGGTTTGGATGAAATGGATGGAAGCTTTGATTTTTTCAAGTAAAATGTCGGTGCTTGTCAACGGTAGTCCTACGAAGGAATTTTTGGTGGAAAGAGGTTTGAGACAAGGAGATCCTCTTTCCCCTTTTCTTTATGTCATAGTTGCGGAAGGTTTGAAGGCTATGGTTTCTAGATCGGTGGTGAATGAGGAGTTTGAGGGATTTAATATTAAGGGTAAGTGCCTTGTTGATATTCTTCAATTTGCGGATGACACCCTTTTGTTTGGTGAGGGAAATTGGAAGCATCTTTGGCCTATTAAAGCGGTTTTGAGAGGGTTTGAATTAGTGTCCGGTTTGGGAATTAATTTTCATAAGAGCAAACTTATTGGTGTTAATTTGGAAAATAGGTTTTTGGAGGTTGCTTCTTTTTTCCTCTCTTGTAGGAGGGAGGATAGTAATTTTGTTTTCCTTGGAATTCCTATTGGGTTCAATTCCAATAGAAGGGATATGTGGAAGGAGTTGGTGGGAAAGTTGAATCGGAGGCTTTCTAGATACGGAGATATTAATTTGGAGATGGTGGATAGTAGTTGCTCTTCTTTGAAGGCGAGGTGTTCTTCCTTTTGGTGGAGAGATTTATGTAGTTTGGAAAAAGGTTTACCGGGTAATGGTTTTGTTTCTAATTGCAAATTTTCCATTGGTAATGGTTTTTTATTGTCCTTTTGGCACTCTTGGTGGATTGGAGAGTGTTGTTTAAAGGATAGTTTTCCTATTCTTTTTCACTTATCTTGTCTTAAAGGTGTTTCGGTGGCTTGCATGAGAGGTTGGAAAGAAGAGAGGTGGTCTTGGAGTGATTTTGGGGTGACCGGTCCGTTGGATGATGTTGAAGCCGCAGAGTTGGTTCAGTTGCGCTTCTTGTTGGAGGATGTACGTCCGGTCCACGATGCCGTGGGTACGGTTGTTTGGATTAGGTGTCCCTTGGAGGGTTAATCGGTACGTGATTTTTATAATTTTATTTTAAATTACTGCATTCCTTTTGGGCCAAGCAATAGATTCGATGAAGCTTTTTCTTTTATTTGGAATTTAGAAATCCCATCTAAGGTTAAGGTTTTTGGTTGGAAGAGTTTTTTGAATAGGCTTCCTGAAAGTGTGAGAAAGACATAAGAAAGGGGGTTTGAATTGTGTATTTACTCTTTCTGTAACTTTTAGCATCTTGTTAATTTGACGCTCAAGAACCTTCAGTGTTCGTTAAGAGACTCTGATCTAATAACTAAAGAGTATGAGAACCGTATAAGTTCTGTTCATAAGATGCAATACTTAGAACTTACAGTGCGGAAGCTTATCAGAGATAGGTTGCAAGGTTCTGACTTTGCTTAATATGAGGTTCTGATATTCAAAGCAGACACTTAAATAGTGATACTAAGCAAGAGAGTAAAGGACACATGATATATCCTGGTTCACCATGCGGGCTAATCCAGTCCACCCTCCTCAGGTGATTTCGCCTTGAACACAAGGACTTAATCCACTATAACCAAATCTTGATTACACTTGCACGGGCAATAACTGGTGACTAACCACTTGCACAGCCACACTGTGACTAACAACACAATGAACCATTCAGGGATCCAACCGGATATAACGTTCATTGACCGAGCAGACCCACTGCTGGGATTTCACAGCTCACCGTTCAGGAATTCATCACAATGAATATAACGCTATTGGCCATATTTCAGGATTTTCTACAATGAACCTTAGCCATTGTCATCTCAAGTATCTAATCACCACGTGATCTACTCAAGGGCCTCAACTCACAGCTGAACCGTTCAGGGATCCATCAGGATATAACGTTCATTTGAGGAGTCTCAATTCATCTAGTTGAATTGGTAAACTGGAGATTACAAATCATGCTTCTTAATATGCAAGTTTCTCCTAGGTTTAAGTACAAAGAACACACACATGTGTTCAAGCAAGTTTTGAGCAATCAGCTCCTTGCTTTCCTAAGAAACTACAAAGATGTATTTAGATATTATGATTGTTGACATCTTGTAGATCTTCTTCTTCTTCGTCTTCTGGTTGATCAAGCTTTGAGCAACAACTCCTTGCTTCAGATCTTCAATGTAGCTTTGACGAGAAGGTAGGATGATGACTTGAGTGATCTTCAATTGTTGTCTTCTTCATCAACAACTTCTGTTTGATTGTTGTTGTTGTGTTAATTTGTTATTTAGAGTTTCAACAACAATTGCCATGAGTGAATTGATGACAGCTTTGAATATTCTAAGTGTTACAACGAGAACTCACCGTTGTTGCTATCTTCACATAATGACTTGGTCAATTTTGTAGATGAACATTCAGTTCATAATTCTACAAGTGATCAACATTTTAGAAGCAAAAACTCTTTTAATTAAATAGCCAGTAGAAATATAGCCGTTAGAGAATACTGTTGGCTGTTTGGAAAAGAGACGTTGTGAAATAATGAGTTGTACTGACACATCTTCTTTTTGCATAGGAGATCTTTTCTTGGGCAGTGTGTATATTTAACTCACAACGGTAATATTTAGACTTCGAAACTTCAGTGGCTTCTGATGTTAATTTGATGAAGCATGAGTGGAGTCTTTGTAGAAGAATATCTGATGCTTTAAGTCTTCCGTTAAATAAAGAAGTCCATTAGGAATCAGTCTTCAGAACTTCAGCGCTTGGTCTTTAAGAGCGTTATCCTTTTCTGTTTTAGGTCTTCCGAATCTTCAGAACTTGTCTTCAGAATCTTCAGAACTTCTTGTTTGAAACCTTGATCTTTAGAACTCGTCAGTCTTCAGAATCTTTCTGCACTTGGTCTTCAGCACCTTCAGCCATCAGAACTTCAAGTCATAGGAGTCTTCAGAACTTTGGTTCTTTCTGAGTGTACTTCTTTAGAAGCTACGCCATCTTCAGAATCTTGATCACTCTCAGAGAGCATCCACAAGAGCATTGCAACAGCAATCTTGGCATTCTTGGATCTGGCTGATTATGACTAGATAAACAAGCGTTCTTGCTTCTTGCAACTTTAGTCACACATAGTAACTTTGCATATACATATATTCAATCATAGTACATCTGGCTGGTGTATGTTGGTTCCGATGTATTTAGTTCTTATGATCTGCACACAACACACGTTAGACCATAAAATGGTTCTTTCACAAATACTTATTGTTATCATCAAAACATAGATTGACATGTAGAGACAATTATTGTTCTCACAATCTCCCCCTTTTTGATGATGACAAAACCAAGTTTTTTGATTGAACATTTTATACAAGGTAATCACTAAAGCAAACAAATTCAGAATGTGGAACAACAACTCGCCCTGAATGAGTTATCCTCAAAGCTCTATCTGAGATCATCTAGGATTTTATATAATCCAAAGATATACAGAGTTGCAACTTGAGTTGTCAGATCAGAAATAGAAAAGAGTTACTCTTCTATCTTGTTCTTAGGAAAATGAAGAGTCTTTAGCATCTGGACTAGTTCAACGGAACTTCCATCTTCAGATCTTCAGAACTCAGTTTCCTTTGTTATCATATCAGAGCTTGTTATCTTCAGAGTCTTCTAAAGCATTTCTACTTTTCAGTAGATTCAATTGAGCGCAGATTAGAGTAGTTCTTCGACTGATAAACATAGCTTCGCTGTATATCAGAAACTATCTTTTGAGATACTCCCCCTGAGTTTCAGGCTATATGAGGTTTTTGGATTTTGCATTTTATTCTTCTGGGTAATCTCCCCCTAATTTCCATAAGTCAGATATTGGGATCTTTCTGAATCGAAATTCAGAGTTTCTAAATTTAATCACCAATGTTGATCATGACTTTTCAGAGTTTGACTTTGAACACAGGTTTATTTCAGACCTTGTTATTGTCACAACTCAGTTAAATTTTCAAAGCTCGATTTTTGATCAGATACCAAATGAAGGTTAAAGCTTGTGATCAATCAACGCTTGATTCTGAATCTGGTACATCTTGATTTAGTCGGATGTAAGGTTGATGTGCTGAGTCTTACACCAGAGTATTTTGAAACTGATACCAAGTGAAGAATTCCTTCTCATACGCTTAAGAGATAATTCATTTGAGTGCTGATAATGATATCAATGAAGGTATTTGACAGTAGCCCACAACTTTGATTGAGAGTCTGATACTAATCTTTGTGTACTCAATCCATTTGCTGATTTAGTCCGATACCAAATCGTCTTTACTTCAAATGGTTCCTGATAAACATCAGAAAGGATTCTTGCTTGGATCTTTAATCCGGATCTTTAGACAGTCCTTGACTTCTGATTTGCACAGATCTTCTGAGAGAGCATCTTGAAATGTAGATTTTGCCTTGATTGCTTTCAGAGTTTTCTTACTTAATCTGATTCATTATTCCATGATCGTAGTTCTTCTTCTTAACCTATTTTTAGAAGGCCTAGTGAACTTGTTTAGAGTTCCTCGGATAACATCAAACAACAAACGTTAGTAGTAACGCATTTTATAAAGGGTGTACTTGTTTGAGTTCTACATTCTTTCAGATTTCCTTCTTCTTTCAATCAAAATCATTATTTCTCCCCCTTTATGACATCATCAAAAAGTGTTAGGGCATATGAGCATTTAAGCATGTAGTCATTTATATTCAGTTACAGAGTCACAGAGTTATTTAAACATTTAGAAGCATTTAGACTCATTTTAGGGAAACACATCTATACTCAATATGTATTTTATTGAATGATGATAGATGGAATCACTTGATTACTTAATTGAAGAATTAAAGCATCTATTCATCATTTTATTTGTGAATAACAGATAGAAGTAACAATATTTTAGTATTTCAGCATTTCGTTTTAGATTTATAATTCAGAGCATATGTTGAGCTTAATCTAGACAAGTTCAAGATAAAAACTAAATTGCATTAGAGAAAGATTGAACATAAAATTCTAGATTGTATTACGGATGGATTTTATCAAAAACATACAGCTCTAGACTAGACGAAACTGATTCCTATAGGTTAGTTTGAAAGGAGCTTAGGGAAGAGAAGTTTCTTCTGTTTGAGACATTTCAAGCTTCTTGTGTATTACTATTTCTTCTGAGATCCATTCATGGAACTCGTTCCAAACCTTTCGTACTTCCATAGAGTTTGGACAAGAACTAGAGGCATTGACAAGAGTTTGAATCCTTGAGAATGCGTTGTCTTTAAAAGATGCAAGAGCGCTATTCGTTGTTCTTAATCTCTTGGATGAGTGTTCTTCCTTAATGGCCGCTTTTCTTCCTACCTTCCAATCTGAGAGTTCTTGAAGAACATCAGTGATATTTTTCATGTTAATCAAAACCTTGATATCTTCATCCTTGCTTTTTCTCAGATGGTTTCCGAATTCTGCTTCATTGAATGTAGCGAATTTTGGAAAGCCTATAACCGAAACTCTGGGGGTTAGAGTCAGTTCTCTAAAGCGTGAATTATCTAAGCTTGCGTCTTCTTTCAAAAGGTTCTTATACTTAAGAATCTTTCCAGCGCTTTTAAGCAGCTTCCAAGATTCTCCTTCATTAATTAGAATGTCGTCAACTAATCCTGATTCAACTAAGATGTCTGAGATAAGTCTTCCATAGGGAATGAGACCACATACATGGTCAGAGCTAGCTCTGTAGCTTCTGATGGCATCCTTGAGAAGCTTAAAGAGGATTGAGGGAATGTGTATTTTAATTCCTTTTAGAAGAAGGAATAGGACGCATTTTTGAGTATCGTTTAGCTGTTCTGAGGAGAGATGATGAAAGACATTTTCTTGCAGAATTTTGAACCAAACTTGAAGTGAGTTCTTCAGGTTTGAGAAGGTTTGGTTTTCAGAAAAAGCATTATCTCTGAAGATAGAAGACATCACCTTAACCTCATTCTCTTCACTGAGTAAGTTTCTGGAGATTCTGAAACCGTCGTGTTCATTCAGCAAGAGATCTGAGATAGTCTTTTCAGAGATGAAGATTTTTCTTTCGAAAACGAAAGAGACGATGAGATTTTTGGATGTAGTTGCATGAATCCAGAAATCTTTGATTAGATGATCATAGGTCGGTCCTTCCAGCCTTTTGAAGTAGTTTTTTGAACCTTGGTTTTCCAGTGAGGGAGCAATATCGCATCCGTTTGATTTTAGATTGTTGAAGTCAACAATAGTTTCTGACAGAACCTTGAGATTGTTGACTGAGGCATTTTGTGAGACAGAAGCCATTTTAGGGATGTGTAGTTGTCTTATCCTTTTATAGAGGGGAAACTAGGGTAAATTTTGTGCAAGAGTTTGAAACCACATCGATTCATTTTCCTAGGCCCATTTAGTAGCGTGGGAAAGTGGGTTAATGATTAATCAAGAGTCATAACCCTGAGAAAGGAGTGACGAAGCCGCTACTTAATTATGATCGGTGAGCAGTTTTAGTTAATCCTAAGTTAAGAAAAACTATGCCTATCTATTGGTAGATAAGTAATGCTATTTAATTAAGGGTATCGTGAATTTAAATCGATCATAAAAGCATTTCTTAATTGAAATATTTTGGGCAGGAGAATACATATCGCGTTTAGATCATAATGGCATACAAAGAGGGATCCTAGAAAAACTAATGATCTTAAGAGAAACTTAATTTCTATCTAGGTAAAGAAGGTTATAGGTTGACAGAACTCGGGAAGAATCTTCTCAGTCTTTCCATTTCTTCTGCAATGACTAACCACTCCTTGAAGATCAAGAATATGAGAGATGACCCTGCAATAGGGAACTTGGTAGATAGTGTCTTCCCTTGACAGGTTAATTTCTTCTTTTAGATGATTGTACATGGATAGAGGTAGGTTTATTTTGATTCTAGAAATTAAAAAGAAAATAAACAATCTCTCCATGTCAGATAACCATCCTCCTCCTCTTTCTCTCGGTCTAAAGTTTGTTACCATTAGATTGTACCAATCTTTAGTAACTGGGGTGAGAGTACAAGGTTGTGTGAGATGCCCCTTTGTTTTGAAAATGACGTGCAGGTGTCTGTCGAAGCTATGATTGCTAGAATTTCTTTCCACAGTCACACCATCTTCAATGCACCTAATAACATTAGCTATGATGGTGGGGTTGATCAAGACTGGATATCCAGCAACTACGGACAAAATGGTATTTTTGCCATAGTCATATTCAAGTACACGTGCATTTGCCCAGAACTCAGTTACAAGAGAAGGAAAGACCGGTCCAGCAAGCATGTCGAAGTAGTTTTCCCAATTCTGAAATATAATACCAGAGATAATACTGGTTTTGTTGAGTTGAGGTAAAAGGTTTAGATCCACTGTGAATTCCTTTAGAAGCTCTAGATCAGAAATTTCTCCTCTAATATTGTGTGAAGACATTTTGATCAGGAACCGAAGAAGGGAGTTCTAACCTACTAAACAGAGATTCTTTCTAGAAGAGAAATAGAGTTGTGAGGTGGACTTATGAGTGATGATTATTTATCACGCTTGGCACACACAAGGTTATCAATTCCTAGACAAGCTATGAATAGCTATGATGGTCAGTTGACAGGACATATAATAGACTTAAGTTACTGCATGCTTATGGTTAGAGATAAGGTAGCTGACACATGCGTAATTATGATATTCTTGGAAATCGTAAATATAACAAAATTAATGAGTGAGACCATACCTTAGGGATGCTTGACCTTTTTGAAGACAATTTATTTGGCTAAAAATCTTCCGTGAAATGATTCCTGAAGCTTTAGGCATCCTTCTGATTATGCCTATTTCCGAGTAAGCTGCAGATGTTTCTTGGGTTCTTCAAGATAAGCTTATCTTCTGACTTCTGAAGGAAATATTTTCTTGGAAGATGTTCCAAGTTGGATTGTATCTTTCTCTCTCTTTTCCTGTTCAACCTTGTCCTTTAGCTCTCAGGGTTACAGTAACGGAGATTTGGACTTAGCATGATCAGGGTGACTATTTTAGTTGAACTAAGCCAATTCCTTGCAATCCTTTTTGATAAGGCGATACTCATATGCTTGGGAGCAATACTGAGTGAACTGTAAAATCATTTGATGACCCCATTCATAAACAACAGATTACATCTATTTTAAATGTTTCTTACTTCTTATTTGCTTGATCCATAGAACCTGTTTGGTTATGGTACAGTTCTTAAGATATGGATCGGAATCTTAAATGACAAACTTTAAGAAATGGTTGAGTTCTCCTTTCATAGCCAGAATTCAGTTTGTGTTTGTGAGAGTTTCTTTTCTTTGAACGATGATTGATTTCACTAGTTCAGTAAGAACCTTTGAGAGGTTGTTCAGGAAGGAATTGTCATATCAACGTCTGACTTGTTCCTCAAGGTTATTTCAGAACTTGTTCAGAATCAAAACATCATCATGCACCATGTGTACATCACTAGTCATGATTTTTATGAACCTCTTGTTCTCACAATAATGATCAACTTATTTGGGGTTGTTCACATATCCATGAGTTGACTAATCAACGTCATCTTTTATGACATCAGTTGGAGAACCTAGATACCTGAAATGATAGCATCCAATTTCATAGCAGAAGTGGTTCTGAGAACACTTGATCTGTAGAAAATCAGATTATCAACATTTGATTTTTACTATGATGATTTCAGGTTGTTGGAGCTTGATCACCAAACCAGTTAATAGTTCATTCGGAATCAACTGAGTCTTTGGGATTTAGTTTTCCATTGAATCTTTTGATCATTCCAGATTCTGACACTGAATCATTTCTAATAATTTGAATTTTTCAGATTATGAATTTAACATATTTCTTTCTGAAATTCAAAGTCTTAGAACAACAATCTTCCTTCTTTACATTGAAGAGATCCAGAATGATTTTTTAAACGAGAAAGTCAAGGGTGGACCTAATCCGTTTCTTGAAAACATCTCAAAAAATCATACTGAATTAATCTTCAGCAAACAAGATTTCTTGCTTTCTGATCATTCATCTTTTAATCATATACGTGGTTTTATCCACACGTATTCAGAATGAGCATTCAACAGATACTTCCATTGATCTGACGAATTTATCTTTTCAATTGATTCTTCAACTTTAGTGAGGCTTCAACTTAAATCAGTGACTTGCTCACGAAGTAATCAGATTGATTACAATTTTGTACACAATTAACTGCTAAACAGTTACAGAAATTGTAAGTGGATTTCAATCTCACCAAGAGTACTTCTACGCACCACGTCTGGATCTTTTTCTGACACTGTTAAGTGTTTGATGTGAATCAATAACAGAACCGGAGCTCTGATACCAATTGAAGGTGCGAGAAAAATACAAGAAGGGGGGGGGTTTGAATTGTGTATTTACTCTTTCTGTAACTTTTCGCATCTTGTTAATTTGACGCTCAAGAACCTTCAGTGTTCGTTGAGAGACTCTGATCTAATAACTAAAGAGTATGAGAACCGTATAAGTTATGTTCATAAGATACAATACTCATAACTTGCAGTGCGGAAGCTTATCAGAGATAGGTTGCAAGGTTCTTACTTTGCTTAATATGAGGTTCTGATATTCAAAGCAGAAACATAAATAGAGATACTAAGCAAGAGAGTAAAGGACACACGATATATCCTGGTTCACCACGCGGGCTAATCCAGTCCACCCTCCTCAGGTGATTTCGCCTTGAACACAAGGACTTAATCCACTATAACCAAATCATGATTACACTTGCACGGGCAACAGCCGGTGACTAACCACTTGCACAACCCCACTGTGACTAACAACATAATGAACCGTTCAGGGATCCAACCAGATATAGTGTTCATTGACCGAGCAGACCCACTGCTGGGATTTCACAGCTAGCCGTTCAGGGATTCATCACAATGAATATAACGTTACTGGCCATATTTCAAGATTTTCCACAATGACCCTCAGCCATTGTCATCTCAAGTATCTAATCACCATGTGATCTACTCAAGGGCCTCAACTCACAGCTGAACCGTTCAGGGATCTATCAGGATATAACGTTCACTTGAGGAGTCTCAATTCATCTAGTTGAATTTGCAAACTGGATATTATAAATTGTGCTTCTTAATAAGCAAGTTTCTCCTAGGTTTAAGTACAAAGAACACACACATGTGTTCAAGCAAGTTTTAAGCAATCAGCTCCTTGCTTTCCTAAGAAACTACAAAGATGTATTTAGATATTATGATTGTTGACATCTTGTAGATCTTCTTCTTCTTCGTCTTCTGGTTGAGCAAGTTTTGAGCAGGAACTCCTTGCTTCAGATCTTCAATGTAGCTTTGACGAGAAGGTAGGTTGACGACTTGACTGATCTTCATTTGTTGTCTTCTTCATCAACAACTTCTGTTTGATTGTTGTTGTTGTGTTAATTTGTTCTTTAGAGTTTCAACAACAATTGCCATGAGTGAGTTGATGACAGCTTTGAATATTCTAAGTGTTACAACGAGAACTCATCGTTGTTGCTATCTTCACATAATAACTTGGTCAATTTTGTAGATGAACATTCAGTTCATAATTCTACAAGTGATCGACATTTTAGAAGCAAAAACTCTTTCCATTAAATAGCCAGTAGAAATATAGCCGTTAGAGAATACTGTTGGCTGTTTGGAAAAGAGACGTTGTGAAATAATGAGTTGTACTGACACATCTTATTTTTGCAGAGGAGATCTTTTCTTGGGCAGTGTGTATATTTAACTCACAACGGTAATATTTAGACTTCGAAACTTCAGTGGCTTCTGATGTTAATTTGATGAAGCATGAGTGGAGTCTTTGTAGCAGAATATCTGATGCTTCAAGTCTTCCGTTAAATGAAGAAGTCCATTAGGAATCAGTCTTCAGAACTTCAGCACTTGGTCTTTAAGAGCGTTATCCTTTTCTGCTTTAGGTCTTCCGAATCTGCAGAACTTGTCTTCAGAATCTTCAGAACTTCTTGTTTGAAACCTTGATCTCCAGAACTCGTTAGTCTTCAGAATCTTTCTGCACTTGGTCTTCAGCGCCTTCAGCCATCAGAACTTCAAGTCATAGGACTCTTCAGAACTTTGGTTCTTTCTGAGTGTACTTCTTCAGAAGCTACGCCATCTTCAGAATCTTGATCACTCTCAGAGAGCATCCACAAGAGGATTGCAACAGCAATCTTGGCATCCTTGGATTTGGCAGATTATGACTAGATAAACAAGCGTTCTTGCTTCTTGCGACTTTAGTCACACATAGTAACTTCGCATATACATATATTTAATCATAGTACATCTGGCTGGTGTATGTTGGTTCTAATGTATTTAGTTCTTATGATCTGCACACAACATACGTTAGACCATAAAATGGTTCTTTCACAAATACTTATTGTTATCATCAAAACATAGATTGACTTGTAGAGACAATTCTTGCTCTCACACTTCCTTCTAAGGTTGCTCTCTTTGGAAGAGGTTGTGTTTTTTCGGGTAGTGGTTTGGAGTGCATTTTTTGCTCTTCGGCGGAGGATTCATTAGACCATATTTTTTGAAGTGTTGTGTTGCTAAGTTGGTTTGGAAGGAGATGGCCGTTTGGATCGACTTTGAGGAATAGGGAGCTAATAACATCAAAGAAAGTTTTTTAAAGTGGTGTGTTTTTTCTAAACTTAAGAAGGTGAAGAAAGGGAAAGTTGGTTGTGTTTGGTTGGCTACGACTTGGTATTTGTGGAATTTTCAGAACAAGATTATTTTTAGGAATGATAATTGGAATGTGTTGGATATCGTTTGAAATATTAAGACGATAATTTGGAGATGGTCTTTCATCGGGAAAATTACTCGCTCCAATTTTAGCTTTTATGATTTTAGTAGGTTCCCTCTGTATTACTTATCTTAAGGCTTAATTGGGTTGTAATTTCCTTTTAGCCTCGTGGTTAGCCTCGTTTTTTGTAAGTGGGTTCGAGAACCCATTGTTCTTGCTATCAATGAATACTTGTATCAATGAATAAATAGACTTTTGATGCACGGATATTTTACTAATACAATAAATATATTTCTTGACATGTTTTATTTCAGCACATTGGTCATGCACTTGTTCCTATGATCTTAATGACCAGGGTTCAAAGGTTCAAAGGACTCAATGGAGCATCTGGCTGTGAGGAGGGAGGAGGCTAATTGAGTAGTTTGGGAGAGCATATTGGCGAAAGAGAGGTTCATTAGATAGAAATCCAGGATGTTATGGCTTAAAGAGGGCGATCGAAACTCTAAGTTCTTCCACAGGATGATGAAGGCTAGGTTTCGCAGAAATCATATAGCTTTTGTTAGGACTGGGGAAGGTATCAAGGAGGAGGTTTCTGAGATAAAAAGTGAGGTCTGCAAGTTTTTTAGGGATAACTTCTTTGAAGCTGAGAGTCACAGACTGGTGCCTAGTGGGGTGATTTTCAAGAGCCTCTCTCAAGTTAATAGCCTGTCTTTGGACAAGGAGTTCTCTGCTGAAGAAATTAAGGCAGCAATGTGGAGTTGTAATGATGAGAAGAGTCCGGGTTCAGACGGTTATTCTTTCACTTTTTTTCAAAAGTGTTGGGATATTGTAAAAGTGGATATTGTGAAGTTTGTGAATGACTTCCATTCCAAGCCTAAACGGTCGAAGGCTGCAGTCGCGTCTTTTCTTACTCTCGTCCCGAAGGTGAGTATCCCTATTTCTCTTAAGGACTACAAGCCCATTTGTTTGGCTAGTTCTTGCAGAAGATTTTGGCTAAGATATTGGCAAACCGTCTCAAAGTTGTTATTGGAAGTCTAGTGTCGAAGGAGCAAACAGCTTTCGTGCCGGGAAGAAGCATTTTTGACGGAGTGGTTGTTGTTAACAAAATTATTGACTTTGTTAAGAGGAGTAATAAACCGTGTTTTGTTTTGAAGGCCGATTTTGAGAGAGCTTACGACTGTGTAAGCTGGAATTTTCTGAGGTTTATTCTAAAAAGATGAACTTTAGCAAGAAATGGCTGAGTTGGATAGAGGCATTAGTGTTTAATGCCTCCATGTCAGTGCTAGTGAACGGGAGCGCAACGAATGAATTCCTGGTCGGTAAGGGGCTAAGTCAGGGCGATCCTTTGTCGTATTTCCTGTTTATCCTCATAATGGAAGGTCTCAATAGGTTGATGGCTAAAGCTAGGGAGGTATCCCTGTTTAAAGGATTCAGAATGGCAGATTCATTGTCTTTTAGCTTGGTTCAATTTGCTGATGAATCGGTTTTCTTGGGAGAAGGTAGCTGGGATGAGTTGTGGTGTCTGAAATCGGTTTTCAGGGGTTTCGAGCTTATTTCTGGGCTCAAAGTTAATTTCTACAAGAGTCGTTTCGATGATGTGAATCTTAGAGAAGGTTTCTTGGATGCAGCAGCGGAGTTCTTGTCTTGTAAGGTATGCTCTCTGCCTTTTAACTTTCTTGGGATAGTTGTTGGTTGTAATCCAAGGAGGGTGAAGTCTTGGAGGCATGTGGTTGATAAGATTAGAAGTCGGTTGGCAGTGTGGAAAGGCAATTGCCTTTTGATCGGAGGAAGAGTCGCCTTAATTAATTCCGTGTTGAATGCAATGCCTATTTTCTCCTTGTCTTTTTATAAAGCCCCTGTTAGGATCATTAAGTAGATCATTAGAATTCAATACAATTTCTTGTGGGGTGGCATGGACGGGAAGAAACATATACATTGGGTTAGTTGGAAAAAAGTATGTAAGCCAAAGAATGAAGGGGGTTGGGTGTTAAGAATGTGGTTGTTTTCAACATTGCTCTTCTGTTGAAGTGGAAGTGGCGGTTTTTATCAGACAACAATGCTTTATGGTACAATATTCTTCAGTACAGGTATGGCCAGAGGTATGGTAATATATCTTTGTTTGTTCTTCATCATGCTGGTTATTATGTTTGCAAGATGGATTCGATGTGGTGGAAAGACATCATGGCTGCTGGGGTGAGCAAAGATAAAACAACTGACTTGTTTTCATTGGCTCTCGAGGGAAGAATTGGGAATGGCAAACTCATCACCTTCTGGGCAAATAGGTGGGTAGGCAATGTGGTTTTAAGGGACTTCTTCCCGATTCTATTTAGTAAGGTTGGTGAGCTGGTGAAGGTCGTTGCAGACTATGGACAATGGCTTGATGAGGGATGGGTTTGGAAGGATTAGGAGGTTAGGGGGAGGAAGGTCAAGAGTTGCAGCGTGAGATCGAGGGGATAAACGGTTTGTTATGTGACGTCAATTATTTGGAAAGTAAGGAGGATGGGTTTATTTGGAGCCCAGATTCTTCCGTTTTCTCGGTGGCGTCCTGTTATGCATTCTTAGGAGAGGTTGAAGTTTCTCTTTCTGGTTCTGTGACTGAGTTGGAGGCGTTGAACTGCCTGTGGAATTCGCCTTTACCGTCCAAAATCCAAGTATTCGTTTGGAGTTTGGTGTGGAATAGAGTGGCAACTCTGGATCAACTGTTGAAGCGTGGAATTCATGTTAGTGGTAGTTGTGAGCAGTGTGTGTTATGTGGAAATGAAGCTGAAACTTTAGTGCATTTGATGCTGGAGTGTTCTCATGCATTGGATGTATGGCGTGAGATCGAAAAGTGGACAGGTTTGGTTTTGCTTAGAGGAGCTAATTGTCATGAGGAGTTTCTCCACTTTGGTAGGAGTTTGAGGAAGTTGGGAGGTCAAAAAGTGGGGTTTGTTATTTGGTCTTTTTCTGTCTTGTGTTTATGGTGCAGGAGGAATAACTTAATATTTAGGAATTCTATCTATAGTGTAGAGGAGGTTGTTCATTCTGTCAAGGTTCAGTCTTGGAGTTGGTTAGGGTCTCACTCTCTTCTTGTGAAGCCTTGTGCCCTTTATGACTGGTTACATAATCCTTTGTTGTGTGTCAAGTAGTTTGGTGCACTACTACGAAAAACCCATTTAACAACGGTTGGAAATCACATATAATGACGGGGACGAAGGCGTTGTTATGTAGAGTGTTGTTGTATATGAGGTACGTACAATGACGGTCCTGGGAAACGTTGTTGTATTCCAGTATGCGTGCACCATTTCACGAAGGTTAGTTTAGTCAACCGTTGTGATATACTAAACTGTGATCTGGTTCGATTCTCAGCAACAACATTTTTTATTTATATTAGCGTTTGACATACAACTACGGATAGGTTTATAACCGCTGCCAAAAACAGACTGTTTTAAGTATAAAATTGATCTACGTATCAAATTATTCCCATAATTTATCCTGTCAAAACAACTTCTGTTTACATGCAAACACAATATGTGCATCAAACACAATTCTTCCTATATTTTATCCTTATAAATGAATCAGAGAATTTACATCAAAAGAAATTTACATCAAAAGCTAAATGAATCAGAGAATTAAACTGCTAACATTGTTTAAATCAAAAGCCAATATTATTGATTTCATTATGCGCATCAAAAGCCAAAACTATTGTTCACATTATGTGCATCAAAAGCAAAAAATATGTGCATAAAAAAATGTTGCAGATATATCATACAGCAGGAGCAGAACCCTTAAGCTCATTGTGGATATACCCCCAACGTTTACGAAGATCCACAAAGTCCTCAAGGGGGAACGGGGTTTCGTCGTTAAACATCTACATAAGAGCAAAAAATTGAAGATATATCATGCATGATAATAATTCAATAGTCAACTTATATATTAATATATGTAAAAATTTTATGGCATATATTACCGTATCCCATGAATCAACAGTGCCGGCAAGGACGATGTTTAACATGTGTTTCATGATAAAATACCCACACTCGTAACTCCCGCGTTGTTTCCTCGTCTACAAATTACATGAATATAAAAACATGAATACAACCACACATGCATGAATGTAAATGAAATAAACAGGTAATCGGGCCACTTACTTTAGGAGCAAGGTATGTGGGCTTTTTTCTAACATTTCTCAATATATTAACTTGTTCCACAATACTGCACATTGAAAATTGAATTAAACATATTACATGATAAACTAATTTCAATTAATGCCAAAGAAAATGATATTAAACAAAGACACTTACGTTAATATAAGATCTTTCATTGGTTTGTGGAGTGGATCGTGCAAGGAACACAGTAATGTCATCGTATTTGTCCTAAACGATATTACGATCAATTGCCAATGACCACTGAATGAACACGAGAATATATATATATATATATATATATATATATATATATATATATATATATATATATATATAATTAGTTTTTACTAAAACAAAACTAAATATAGAATATAGAAATAAATTACAACAATACTAACCTACATAGGAATGGTGCAAGGTAACATTCTTTTCCTCCGTCATTTAGCCGGCTTTTCAAGTAGTTTTCTCTGATATTTTTTTCATTATACGCCCAAGCAATAAAACTTGGGTCCAAGATTCCATAGGTACTTGATTTATTCAATTCTATACAAACACGGTAAATGTACCTAAATGGTAAAAGAAAATGAATAAATTAAGGGAGAAAATACAAAAAATTATAATGTTCTGTAATGACATGTATATTCGACTATATACTTACGTGCACCAAACTTGCAAAATAGATATGTCAAGCCACTTATATCCTGCGAGAAAATCCCTCACATCTTCAGGAGTGTAATACACTAAATCCAATTTTGGGCAATGTTCTAGCGGAAGAGCTTGCGCAAGGTCTGTTGCTGAAATAGACAAGTATAAACTTGTTATTTCATTTGGACTAGGGTCCAATATCCCATTGCGGTTATCTACAGGTGGGGGAGGGGCTGTACAATTACTCCCTTTTGTAGAAGCGTGATTTACGACACTTCTACTTGGAGTTTGATCATCACCAACGCAACGACGATCTTCATTAGTTCGTTGTTCGAGGCTTTCACTTAATCTCTACATCATAACATTCAATTAGAACATAAAACAAAAATAAGCACAATATATTCAATTAGAACATATAATATATATCATACAAAAATAAACGCAATTTACGACACATACCGAATACGTCTCTTATAACCTTTCCACTTCTTTCTCCCTTTTTTCCCTCTCCTCCTCAAACAGCCTCCTTTCCTCCGCCAATTGCTTCTCAACATTATCAATCTTTTGTCGTTGAGCAAGAAATCCAGCGGTTTCGATGCTTCTTCTTTGAGATCCAAAGTATGACCTCAAGCCGACACCATCTCCAACACCACGGACACGGCCTCCATGCTCAGCTGTTCCGATAGCTTCGACTAATATGTCATGTCGTGCTTCCGGAACAAATGTGCCTTCACGGGCCGCCACAACCAAGTTATCCTACACAACATGAGCAACTTACATAAGCAAACGCATTTAAATAACAACTCATGAGCAATTTACATAAGCAAACGCATTTAAACAAAACATATACTTACAATTTTCTCAGCAACTACTCTTGAAGCCTCAGAGGTGTACTCTCCATTAGGTCTTAATCGAGCCCTCTTCCATTTCTCATGTCTTGAAGGTGGAGATGGAATGTCACCATCTCCTCCTTCATCAATCAGTATACTGACTTTGCTACGTGCAAGGAACGCAACATAACTCCTAAAAGTAGCGTAATGTGGACAATCCACTAATCTGTAGTGTGAATCAAACTCGATCTGAATTTTTGCACCAGATGAGTTGCGGACTGATGTGAATTGGGGCATCATTATGACACCTCTTTGTGATCTTTTCGTTTGACTTTCAGTTGTTTGAGTTTCATTGGCTAACCTTTCATTTGTTTGAGTTTCTTCGCTGGTTTCTGATGAAGAACTCGACAATGTCGACATCTAAGTTCAAAAACAACAACAACAACATGAACAACAATGACAAAAGAGTTTACTGTAGATGCATGGGGAAAATATTTTACATACCCTAAACGTGACGACGAAGTAAACGATGTTGGTGTTGGTGTTGTTGTTGTCTTCCTTCCTTACGACAACGACGGTGTTGTTGTTATCTTCTTTCTCGACGGTGACGATGATGACGACGGTGTTGGTATGTGCGTAATCTTCTATTTTCTTCACTATCGTGACGATGATGACGAAAATGACAACAAATGGATACTGATGATGCAAGCTTTGGTGGAATCGTGTATTGTTTCACAGTATTGAAGGTTAGGGTTTAGGGTTGAAATCGTGTAACGTTTCGTCTGGTTTTTATTTTCAATGGAAAATAGGATACTGAAGAGACAATGAGACTAGCTAGTTTGGAGACTATTGAAACACTACTGCGACGGTCAAGAATTTACACCGTTATGATATATTATTTACATAATGAAATTTCATATTAAAGCGCCAGAGTTATTTTTAGAATTAAAAATTAAAAAAACATGCAAAATATATCACAACGGTGTATATAAACAACCGTAGTCATAACTTTTAATTTTTTTAATTAAAAGTAAATAAAAAAGTAAAGGCGCTCTTTAACATAAAAGGAATAATATATATGAATGCGCTGAGGTTCGAACACATGAAAGCTTGAAGGTATCACCACGGTTGATTTATCAACCGTTGTTATATACAGATAATCACCACGGTTGGTTTATCAACCGTTGTTATATACAGATAATTAGTTTTATACAATAAACAAATAAAATACAATCGCGCATTAGTTTAGATATGTCACAACGGTGTAGGGATAAAGCGTTGTGAGCAAGCGTCGTTGTTTACGCGTTTTATAGTAGTGGTGTGTGGTTTTGTAAGGGTTGAGTACCCCTTGTACTCTTGTTTGATTAATATCATTGCGTTTTACAAAAAAAAAATACAAATAAAAGAAAAAATCAAACTTGGCAGTCCATATAAATAAAAAAAATATAAATTAAAAAAATTTATCTCCTTAGTTATTTTGATAACTGAATTTCATGAAGTTAGTTATTCAGATGATTATGAGAAACTAAAACAAGAAAATCTACATAAGTAAGGGAGAATCAAATTTTTTTTTAAAGATGTTTTTCAAAAATTGTTTATATGAGACAAAATACCTATTACCCTAAATAAGATGATAATAATCATTAAAAACATTTAATTGTAAAAATATTTTTTTAAAAAATCTCTGAATTCAAATTACTATATTTTATTTTTGAAAAAATATTGATTTAAGTATATGTTAGTCATTAAGCAAATAAATAAAATATAAATACATTATTTACCTTTAGAAACTAAGGGAATCATTTAGTTCAAAATTTACTTATATTGTGCTTAAGTTTCTTATTGTATTAACTAACTTTAACTTTTCATGAACTTAATATAGTTTTTATTCTTAAAAGCAAATTATAATTAATAGTAAAAACAGCTCCTTTAGTTTAATAATGAGAATTTTTTTGATTAAATAATGTTTCGTTGTTGAAATTCATCATTTAAAAATGAATTAGTAAAATATTATGATATCAAACTCACATCTTTTTCTGTCACTTTCATATATATATATATATATATATATATATATATATATATATATATATATATATATATATATATATATTTGTGTGTGTGTGTGTGTTATTCTCATTTTTAATATATTATTAACATCTTTAGTGTTATTCTCATTTTTAATATATTATTAACATCTTTAGTGTTCGTTCTATAAAAGGGTTCTGCCACATAAAGCACGGGCATATATGTATAGTTGGCTCTTTCTGTCAAACGTGAATTTTTCTTTCTTTCTGTTTTTAAAGTTTTATTGATAAAATTGCTAGATCCCTAAAAAAAAGGAAAAAAGTCATGCATGCCATGCAAGCTTTGGTCTTTCTTTTTTCTTAGCAGTTCTTTTTATTTATTTATTTCAATTATCATTTATATATAATTTTTATATTGTAGTATAATAATATTTTTGTTAGTGATATTGTCTAAATAAAATGAGAGTAATCTAGCATAATTACTTTGATTTTTCAATAAAAGAAATAAGTAAATATCATTATAATTTATTTAATTGAAACAAATTATATATTTTCTTAATATTGTAGCATACTTAAACTAAAGATAATATAAATATTATACAATGTACTTCTTTTAACTCATAAAAATGTCATATTTAAATTGTGAGTTACTTTTAATTTAAAAAACTAGCTAGTAGTTGTATTGATTTCAATTATATAATAACTATTATTTATTAAAATAGTTATATAGATTATTAGAATATAATAAAAAAAACATTAATTGTAAATAAAAATATTTTATTATTTTAAATTGACAATTATTTTGATAAATAAAAAATTCAAATAACACACTTTTTATGAAACATAAAAAGTAACATTAAAACTAGAATTATCAATATGATGAAATTTTATGATAATTGACTATATATATATATATATATATATACATATATATATATATATATATATATATATATATATATATATATATATATATATATATATATATATATATATATATATATAACCCAATGTTATTACAATAATTAGTAAAAATGAGTATTACCTCTTTAAAAAATATTTAGTTTACTTTATTCTTTAATCAGGTCTGAAATTGTTTCCAAGGGAAAAAATGGCATAATGATAGTTTTGGAGCAAAAGAGAATATACATCAAAGGGAGGGAGCACTAAAGAACAAAAAAACATAACACTCAGAATTGTCGAATATTGTCCAATGACTTTTTTAATGGTAAAGTTTTATGTTGAGCTCTTATCTTGGGGACATAAAATAAATTCTATTTACTTTGCTAACTCACATGCAAAAAATATTAATCAAACAAACATCACATTCTATTTACTTTTTTCATGTTTACTAAGCAATTTTCTTGGTCACATTATTTTCGTTTATAGATTTTTTTTTCATGAATCACAAGTTGAAGAGGGAACAAAAACTTAGAAGTAATTGCTTGAATTTAAAGAAACGGCAAATGCTACCTAAAGAAAGTGGATTGAGAGTAAATATTGAAGAGGGAGAAAAGACAAGAGAAATGAAAATGTTCCCTACCATCCCAACCATAAGGTTGCTTTAATTAGCCATTAAATTGTCATTTGGTCCCCCAACAAACAAAGTATGAAAATTAAGCATTGTGTAACCAATGTTTCTTTTTTGTTCAATAGTTGGAGAGATGTGTCTTGTGATAATAAGCTCAATTTTATGTATCCTTGACTTTTCAATGCATGGAATATGATCATCTTTAGATCAATCTTATTTTGCACAATTTGTATGAAGTGAGTGAGACAATTTTGAATTTATTAGCAAGATTTGTGTCGACTAATAAGTGAAAAGAAAATCATCTGATCTAGATAGAACAACAACTAGTACATGATATTAGTGTAACCATGAGATTCCCTTTTTTTTTAATAATCAAAATCCTTATATTAGAACAAGTGGAACACTAAGTATTCCACACAACAAAGTACAATTACAATACAACTAGTCCACTACATTTACTGTTCTAAACAAAATCGTAAGGCCGTTTGTATCACTCATAATAATTACACTTTATCACCTGATTAGAATTAATGGCTAGCCACCACCTAGAAGTATAGATAATTCTATGGACAATTTCAATCGGGCATCCGAACCCATCATTAAATAAAACTTGGTTTCTTTGCCACCAACTACACCAAATAGTACAAAACCATATTACACAAGCATTCTTCTTAGATGACAACATAACCAATTTTATGAACCAATCCAACATATGCTCACAACAATTATTCGGACTTGTCAACGACACCCTTACCCAATCACTAATCGCCCTCCAAACAGATTGCATTTTAGGACGGGATATGAACACATGTTCTAAAGATTCAACACATCGAAAACAAAAAGCGCAAACCAATCCGTGAGGGTTAGAAATTATTCCCCTGGCCGCCAGATTAGACCGGGTCGGAAGTCTATTCAAAATTAGCCTCCACCTGAAAATCTTAACTTTCATAGGAATCGATGTTTGCCATAAAAGTTTCAAAGAAGTTTTGGAAATAATATCTAATGTTTCAACCCCACGAGCCTTTTGGATAAACACGTACCTAGATTTGATAGTGAAATAATTGTTTTACGACTTTTGCCATGAAAACTGACCGTCAACTCCCATTCTTAGCTTGACATCAATAGCAAACGTGACAGCTCCATAAAGGACACCTGTAAATCCCCAACAAGCTTGCTATCTTGAACACCCAGATTCCAATGTCACACTTCCCCCACCCAACACGCGATATCCGTAACAGCAGCACATTTGAGGATAGTAGCTTCATACAGCATTGGAAACGACCTTCGCAAAGACAATGCTTCAAGCCAACAAGAGTTCCAGAATGAAATACAAGGTCCTTCTCCTAACTTGAAAGATAGTTGTAGCATGAATCCATCATCTTCCTTAGAAGCTGCCATGTTATAGATGTCGTTCCACCATAACGAAAAAAACCTGCTGCCATAAGTTTCATGATTTAAAATTAATTTATGGACAAAGCCACCATATTTGTAGGTCAGCAATGGCTTCCATAATGCATCCTTCTCTTGAATCAACCTTCACACCCACTTTGACAAAAAGGTTGTATTGAATATATGTAGATCCTTGATTCCAATGCCACCTTGGTCCTTTGGCTTACAAACTGCAGCCCAACTAAACCAAGCCATCCTCAATGCCTCAAATGCACCCAACCAAAGAAAGCTCCTTTGGATTGACACCAATTCTTTCACCACTTTCGCCGGCGCATTGTAAAAAGAAAGATGATGAATAGGTAAATTAGTAAGCACTGAATTGATGAGAGTTACTCTTCCTCCAACTGATAACAACTTTCCTTTCCAATTTGATAACCTTGTTTTGAAGGCATCGACAATCGGCTTCCAAAATTTAATGCGTCTATGGATACCACCTACACATAGACCCAAGAATTTGAAGGGAAGGCTGCCTGACTTGCACTCTAGGAAATGAGTAGTAACAACTAAGAAGTCTTCATCCACCTCCACTCCATACATGAAACTTTTATTAAAGTTCGTTCGCAAACCCGAAACCATTTCGAATCTCCTAAGTATTGATTTGATACCCCAAATATTTCTTCAATCATCTTCACACACAAGAATTGTGTCGTCCGTGAATTGAATGATACTTATTGAATCAATCACACCCAAAGTAAATCCACCAAAAATATTTATATTAATTGCCCTTATGACCAACAAAGCTAAGCCATCCGCCAGCAACACATATAAGAAGGGAGACAAAGGGTCCCTTGCCTAAGACCCCTAGAACATTTGAAGTCTTCGGGTGTACTACCATTCACTAATACAGAAAGGAAGTTGTTACACACACCCACCCTGATCTAGTGTTGCCATCTTGCTCCAAAATTCATAGCCCGCAACATTGTTATTATAAATTACGACTTGACACAATCGTACGCCTCTGCAAAGTCTACTTTGAAAAGAAGACACTTTCTCTTCTTCCTATCAGCCAGATCAATACGTTCGTTTGCCACCAAGACTCCATCAAGGAGCTGTCTTCCAATAATGAATGTTGTCTGGGACGAAGATACCAAATCTTTGAAATGATCTTATAGATTGTCACACCCTAATTTTTGACCCTAAGATCCCCGTTTTTCTCTTTGCATAACATATTAGGTCAATCATTCGTGCATAACTAACCGCTTTATCTAGCTTTGTTGGTTTATTTCTCTTTTAAGGACAGGTGCTGCTGCAGAAGATTCAAGGTCTTGAAGGTTATGTTGTGTGCGTGTTTGTGGAGGTTTTTCTAGCCTTTGCAAGGTGTGTATGGATTCCTGTGTGATTGTGTCCTTTTCCTTTTGGTCCCTAAACCGCTACCAAGCCTTCTTCCCCCAAGATTGCTCAGAAATCTTTGTTCTTAAATAATGGTTCATCAAAGAAAGTTCATTTTGAGAAGAATTAGAAGATGCAAGTCTATAAGGACAAAGTTACAAGTTTAAGTGTAAATTTCAAGTCAATACCACCCATCGCCATTCGAGATTCAAGAATGTCTTCGTTAAAGAAAATCTTTCAAGTGGGAGAAACTCAAAGGTACAGGATTTCAATTTAAAGTGATGCAAGATCAAAAGACTTTTATAAGTCAAAATAATTCAAATTGGTTGCTCACATTACAAATTCAAGAGTCCCAAGTTATCGTGCCATGATTAATTCAAAATGTACAAGAGTGATTCAAGATTTACATAAAAGATAAGCCTAAAGCTCAAAGATTCATAAAGCTTCTTGTCTTTTAATGACAAGCCGTGGCCATTAGGAAAGTGGCAGTTGGTACTTGTGATACGTTGTATATGGCAAATGTTGAAAATTCTTTTGAGGCAATTGGATTTAATAAAATTCATTCCTTCCAGAAAGTTTCGTGTTGATCAATTAGCTCGAAATCATAGTTGTGACCATGAGAACATAAAATTAAAGCTAAACTTTTTGTATCCTAATCCTAGAACGGTTCTCCCTCTGTATTCCAAATCTAAAACAAGCATGGAAATTCAAAGGAGCAGTTCAATTGTTTATATTTGTGAGGACTACTCTAGTCGCTACATTTTGAAGATGCTAAATCATCAGAAAAAGATCCTGATCCAAATGCTAATGATACACAAGTTTCATGAATACTGTTCATATTTAACTATATAAAATGTTGAGCATAGACTTGGACATTTTCTCGCAATGAAATCCAAATGCTGGATGGTGAGTCCTTGGTGTTGTTGAGCTCTGCTCTTGTGATAGTTAGAGCTAAGGATTTCATAGCACTCAAAATCAGCAACAAAGTTTTTGCCGTCGCCATTGGATATCTTGGCCACCTTGCGGTTCAAGCGTAACATCAATGGGCTGCTCAGAAACGTTATCAGTACGCATCACTGCATAACAAAAAAAATTGAATCAGAAGTAATATCTTAACAATTAAATGCCAGCACATAAAGAGAAAGTGCAGCAAATTCATGGCTTTCGACAATATTACGAGCAGCAACACATAGAAACATTATTCACAGGTTCAACGAGGAGATATACTACAAGTGAAAGAAAACAAATTAATTTCAACAAAGCCTCAATTTCCACGTACATGGCTGATACCCTAATTATTCCAGTGACGGAGCATGTGATCGCCGTGACCACTACGTAGCAAGACATGAGCACCATCAATACACAGCAAATATATCAAGGAGAATAATGGAGCACAATTACCAGCAAGCAAGATAGCTTGTAGTTTGCCAAGAACAACGTTCATGGGACTCATTAGAAGCCTGCAAAGTTACCGACCAGAGGGTTTATGTCAGAACAATCGACAAAGGTGGTATTGTTAAAGATCATGAAGTTCTTACCAATGAATATGCAACAAGCTGGATCCAAAAATGCTCGTCACGGCATACGGCATATGGTATGGACCTCCTGTTATCACAACAAAAAGGGAGCAGAATTAAATTCAATCATTATTCAAAAGCAAATCTTAAAGAGCATAGTGATGAGAAATCAACCAAGGCTGAACTTTCTTTCTCATTTCCATCACTAAGAAGTAAAAGGAACGATACGCCTCCATGACATCAACGGAGCCACGTGACTTCAAAGGATTTAGAAGTGGCGGCGATTGTTTCAATCCAACTTGCCGACGGTATTTCCTCGCGACGCTTCTTATTCATCTCCCTACACAAGAAAAATCATCACCACCAAGAACCATCAAACCTACGCAAATTCATCCCAAAGTAATGAATCGTAAAACAAGGCAAGGAATCATAATCATAACAGCCATATTCTCTTTCCAAAACCAAAATCAACAAACACACTCAAGACACATTTAAAACAATTCAATCATTCACAAGACCAATTGAGATACTTTCCAAAACAATCACAAGTATTTTCCTAGCAGCATATATTGTTTCCAAAATGAGTTCCTGACACATTTTGAATTATTTCCAAAACAACCTACAACATGTCTATCTTAAAATGGAAAACATTCACACAAGAATCAGCAGCATGTTTTGCATTTATTCCGCAAATCAAGAGTTAATTAGTGAGCATAAATGGGAAGGGCATTCATAGAAATATTGGACGCTTTATTCACACTGCAAGATTTGTTGACACTCATTCAAACCAACATCAAACAATTCCCAAAATAGTCTACAAACGTGTTTATTTGGAAAAGGATAACATTCATCACCAAATCAACGACATTTAATTGTGTAAAATTTCTGTCCACAACAGCGTTCAACGCAATTAATCCGAAATAAATCCTACCTAGCCTATATAAAGAGATAGAGACAAATGAAGAAGGGGACCATAACAACCAATTCACAATCAAATATCATACCAATTCATCAATTAAACATCACTCAGCCAGCCATCATATCAGTAATTGTACCAGAAACACAAACCAATCACACCAATTCGAATCAAACAACCAAACATAAAATTCCTATAACAATTCAACACACCATTTACACCCAAGTTCACCAAATTGCACGCACAGAGGGAGAAGATAAAAACGAACAGAGCCTAGAATTCTCACACATTCATACATACGCAAAGCAACAACATCAAGCAGATGCCGAACGAAATACATGAAGAAGGAGAAGAAGGATACTTACCTTTGAGGCGAAGACTCTAAGATCGTGGTTGTTACTCTTCCGCGCCCTTTCATCGTTTTTCCTTTATTTTCGCAATTTAATCTTTGTAATTTGTAATAAAAAATCATAATGAAATAGGGGTATTGGGCTGTGTGGGGTTAGGGTTATTGTTTGTTTGATCGAGAGAGATGAACGGCGAGCGGCAGCGCTATGGTTTGGAACCCGTTGAGAGAATTCGAGAGAGATAGGATGAAATAGAGAGTGAGAGAGGAGAGTCTGTATGGTTCTTTTCTCTTTTGATTTGTTGATTCCATCCTGTACACGCCACACACACTTCATCCTGTGCGCCCTTCTTTTTGGGCCCTTGGATCCGTCACATCTCATCGCGCGGCCACAATTTGAGGGTCTGCGATAGACCCTCTCCCATGGCAAACCACCTGATCTCTCCGTTTTTTTTTCAATTTAACTTTTTTATTAAATAAATTCATCATATTTAGTTTTTATTAAATATAACTTTTTATCTAAAAATAAAATTTAGAACCTTCTTTTTTTAATTAAAAGAAAAACCTCTAATAAAAATCTTTAAAATATTAAGATTAAAATTCTTATTTTTAAGAGAAAAACTTTATTAACTCTTAATATAACTTTAAAATTAAATAATAAAAATTTTATTTATAAAAATATAAAAATTATAGCCTTTTCTAAATTAATATTAAAAATTCTTTTAATAACTTTTTCTCTAATTAACTTTTAGCTTGACTTTAAAACTAAATAATAATAAAACCCTTTTCTTAAATTGATAAAACTTTTTTTCTTTTCTAATTAATATTTTAATGAGTACATAAAAATGTTCCCCTTAAAAAAATAAAACTCTTTTAGATTAATAAAACCTTTCATTTATTTAAAAATAATAAAAACTTTTTTTCGTTATTAAGATATTAAAATTAATTCTTTTAATAAGATACAAATCTTCAACCCTTTTTAAATTAATAATAACCTTTAACATAATAATTCTTAAAAATAATATAACCTTCCTTAAACTTTTTATTAGTTCAAACTCTTCTCTTAATGAACCGTTCTTTTAGAATCCCTCGCGATAAATCGTACGCTTGTGTGTGACTTAGTTGATATTATGCTTTATTTATGCTTTTGTGTTGAATGTATATTTTTTGTTCTAAACCTTTTCAAAACATTAAAACTCTCGATCCAACGTCGAGTCCATTTTCTACCCATGTAAGTCGATTGCCCTTAGGCATCGCATTCAACCTTTTGGTCACCAAACACAATACTAAGCACCACTTTGCTAGAACCCTCGCTTAAATATAATCGATTGCATTAATATCCAAGGGAAAATCCCATGCATAATAATCAAATTATTGTGCATGGTGCATTTCGTTTGCATCATACGTCCCCATAGGTTTTACACCCTTAAGATAAGTTTATTAGACAACATAGGATAGACTTCCTAGGTTAGTCCCCCCTAATTTTGATTTTTACAATCAAACTTTAGCTCACCTAATTCTCCACACAAGAGAATTAGATGTGAATCATCTCAAAGAAGGGACATACAATCCCATACCCCACAAATACAAATAATTTTCAAAACTGTGGTGGTTTCTTAAGATGATGACTCATCTCTTCTCCTAAAAACTTTTAAACAACCTTAGTATCCTTCAGAGGAACTACAGGTGCTCTGATTCCTTTTCCCGACAGGATATGTAGGCACAAGATGCGATATCTTGTCGAGCACGCTTAGGAATAGAATCCTAGGTCACCTACCCTTAAACCCTTAGCAAAACAAAAAACAAATAACATAAGTAAAATAAGAGGTTCCTGTAGAGTACTGTTGATATCTAGGATGCTAACACCTTCCCTAGGTATAACCAACCCCCGAACTTTAGAATCTTAGTTTTCATTTGCATTGCATTGTGGGTAATTCGATCTTTCTCCCTTCCCTTGGATAAATCAAAGACGGTGGTGAAATAAATGATTTGCGATTCAAGTTAATATAATAGCTTGGTATCCAATTCTCACCGCGACAGAAATGGCGACTTCATTGGGGACTCTCATAAGAGGGTTCCCCCTAACTTGTTTCTTTTATGTTATTTGTTTATACTTGTATATATCTGTATACTTGTTTATCCGTTTGCTTGGATTTTCTGTTTGGCAGGGTTGTTACACTTGAGTGGTGAGATAAGTCCTAACCCGGACTTGAGAGCACATATAAGATAGGATCGTGGATATAGTCAAGGAGATTTCGAGGGAGTAATCCCAAAGAAGTCGATTTGAGACCCCACACTCAGTTGAGGCCTTCTCGAAGGTGGTATTTTTTGAACGAGCAATCGTGAATACATTACTACTTTCGACCTAGGAGCCCGTGATATTGAGAACCGTAGTTACCTTTAAACCAACTTGGCCTTTTAGGATGTAGTGCGATGACTATAAGGGAGTAATCCTGAAATGGTTGATACGCGATACTACACTCAGACGAGATTCTCTTGAGAATATTATTGACTACCAAGTAATTGGGAAATCGATAATAACTAAAAGATGGGTTGTAGACTCTGGGAACTTTGTAGAACCCGTTCGGTAGGTACATTTGAAACCATAGTACACACCTATTGGGATGGTTAGACCTTGGCTCCACGCTCAAGACCTTTCAAACCTAGGACTCTTTGTTTGTTTTCTTGCCTTGTGTGCTTTGTGTTTGTCTCTGTGCTTGCATCCATGCATTCATGAGCATCATATCATAAAGTTTCATGGAACTTAGCTTTGTTTGTAATCATCATAGGATATCATGGACTCTAAAAGAAATATAAAAAAATAAAACGTTGAAGTACACTTACAAGAGTCATGATCTGGACGATCTAAGGGAACTGGAGACCTTGGTGACAGACAAAGAAGGATTCAAGAATATATATGGGAAATTATTATCTTCGTTGAACTTGAAGAGTGATAAGGGACTTCTTGCTACTCTACTTCAGTTCTACTTCTTTATACTCTACTCTACTTTACTCATCTTGGAAGAAGCTCAGATGGAGGAAGAAATCAAGAAACTCAAGAGAAGACCATTGGAGGAGTCTCCTTAGATCCATCATTACTAGCTTTTATTTCATGATTCTTGTAAGGCGGACATATGTGTTTGTAATTAATTTTGTAATAAATCAATCTTTCAGTATTTCGATATTAATTATTGTAACTATTTTAATAAAAATGCGTCTTTTGATATTCCTTGATGATTATAAATAGCTGAGTTCCATGAAACTTGCTGCATTCGCACTACATCATTTTGCATACATCTTTTCTCTACCTCAGCTTATTCAGTCTCCTGTCTTCATGTCGCTCAGCTGATCTTCTGGCATTCGCATCGAACTTCAAGTAGTTACTGGGGATAATGGATAGAACACAAAATATGGATCCCATGTCAAGCTTCAGAGTGATGACTAACCCGATGTACGGTTTTCCTATTGACGACGATGCTCCACAAGTGGATGTTCCTACTCGATCTTAACCTGTGCAAGATAACCTGGTTGGTCAAGTTAATGAAAGAGATTCCTGCTTTCTGAGGTGTATGCCAAATTCTCAGAACGTCCGTCATGCGACAAATGTGAATGATCCTAGATTGGGAGAGATTGAAAAAGGATTTCGTGACCTCCAAGAACAATTGAAGATGTTGAAAGGACCTAATGCATCTGGTCTTAAAGCTTATGACTTGTGTCTAGTTTCAGGCGTGGTTATACCACCAAAGTTAAAAATGCCTGTCTTTGAAGTATACAAGGGTGTTAGTTGTCTAAGGTACCATTTAACGATGTTTTGTCGAAAGATGACCACTTATGCCGACAATGACAAGCTGATGATTCACTGCTTTCAAGAAAGTCTGAGTGGGGCGTCCTTGATGTGGTATATGAAGCTAGAAAGGAATCGTATTCAGTCTTGGGAAGACTTAGCTAATGCTTTTATGAAGCAATACAATTACAATGTGGACATGGCTCCAAACAGTGACCAATTGATGAACATGAGTCAGAAAGACAACAAGTCCTTCAGGGAATATGCACAATGGTGGAAAGAATTGGCAGCCCAAGTTCAGCCACCACTTCAAGAGAAGGAGCTGGCCAAGATGTTTCTAAAAACAATGTCGGACTCTTATTATGTCAGAATGATAGGCGTTGTGCCATTAGAGTTACCTAAAATTGTGGAAGTCGGAGTAAACATCGAGAACACATTCAAAAGTGGGAAAATTAAAGACGTCTCAAATAGACAAGCTAATGAAGAAAAGTCTGTTAGTGATTCCCAAGAAGAAAGAAGTGTTGAAGTTAATGCAATTTTGGATTCTCCTCAGACTTTGCAAGCTCCAATTCCGGTGACTTATCACAAACGTCGGTATGCAATGCTTGTTCAGTGCCAGCAATCACTACCTCATGGATGTTCGTACAAACGACAAAGGTTGACTCATCAGGATCAACGCCAGAATCGACAAGTTTATAACCTGAATCACCAGAATCAGCGTCAGGATCAGCAGAGACCTCCGAATAGTCCAGAAGAAAAGACTCGTTGGTTTGACCTAATCCCAATGACTTACAGTCAATTATGGTCTTATTTTTCCCGAAACTCAGTGATGGCGCCCAGGAAGACCAGAACCATGAAATCTCGCCCTCCTTGGTTCAATTCAGATACCAGTTGTGAATTTCATGATAGAGTGTTGGGGCATTCGATTGAAGGTTGCAAGGTTTTCCAAGAAAAGGTTCAAGAAATGATCGACGATGAAGTGCTGACCTTCAAGAGAGGAAGCCCGGTAGTGAATAGAACACCTTTGTGCTGATGGACGTGAAGACTCGAGAAGTTCCTTCCAAGTCAATGGAATTAAGAGCAGAGCTCACTCTCAGGATCATTAAGTTATTTATTCATTTGCTCGTATTTGCTGTTATTTCTTTGATTATAAGCATTTTTTGCGTGTAAGAACTTGTTATTTTGAATAATTGATGCAACAAATAATGTTTGTCTTGAAGAAATCCATTTGTTTCACTCATTTTAAATGTTCTTTCCATTTTATAATGCCAATACTACCCCAGCCTCTCGCTTAGGCAGAGAATTGGATGGAGGATGACGAAAATCAAACGCAAGATCTCTTGTTGTACACTTTTGAATAAAACTCTGCTAATGATATAAGGCATTGCTTTAAATCCCTAAACACCTGAGACATAAGGAGATAAGCCCTCGTTAACCCTTTTGAGCCTTTGAAGTAGGAGTTTTCTTCTCCAAATCAAAAAAACCCTCATTCTTAACCTGGGGCAGGGTAATTTTCAGTTAAAAAAAATGGAGTAAAATATCACGAAGATTGGGTGGGCACAAACACACTTTGAGCCTTATATCCTTTGTTTCTTAAACCGTGAACCAATCCATGATACAACCCTTAAAAGTCCTAATTGAAGCAGGGTTTGCTTCGAAAGCATACTCATTGAGATATCGTTTCCTGACTCCTATGTGCTATGCTCAAATTCGTGTTGGCTTTATAAATTTGGTAACTCAATCACACAAATATTTTAAATAAACTTTCAGGACAAACATATGTTGCATTAGCAATTTCGGAATTAACCTTTTTTGCTTGCTAACATTGCTTGACGTCATAGAAGCTAGCGTACGAGCATCAGTGATGAGCTCTATTCTTTCGAGACTTGAAACTCTGATGAGTAAATGGCGAATCATTTCAAAAGGATGACCATATCCAGGGGCACGTTACTCGAAGACTTTTCTGAGCAGGGGCAAGTTGTTTCCCAGTTGTTTTTCACAGTCTGACCCCAAGGGGTAAGTTTGAAGACTCAGAACACCATCAGTCTGGGGCAGTTACGTCGAGATTTGATAAATCTCTCCAAATTCGAAGACTCAGTTATACAGAGCATAGTAAATCCGGGGTGGTTACGTCGAGATTCGACAAATCTCTCAAAGAGTTGGGAAACATTGGAACACTTTGGATGTCGAGTTTTCTGTAAAATCCTCTTAAGATGACTAATTCTCATAGACCATATGATCCGGGGCATTTGAGGGTCGAAGATTATTTTGATCCATTCACAACAACTATTGTTCAAAATGGAGACTACCATGCAGGTCATCAATGCAGAGTTACATCAGTCTCACGATATTATTCATACCCCAAAGAGCTTATGTCTCGGATGGTGTGACGATTCCCCAGTAAGTTCTACTTCAGGTAGTCACGACTATTCCCCGGTGAATCTCTACTTCAAGAAGTTATGGAATATTTGATGCAAGATTTCCCCAATTGGCAACCTAAGAATCCCCAGTGAATTTCTTTGGTTTCAACCTTCCCCAGCGAAGTGAATGTTTATTTCATCCCTCAGTGGATTTTCTCACTACCTTAATCTTCACCAGTGAAAGCGAATGTTTATTTCATCCCCTCAAAATTTTATCTCCGACATTTTCAACAACGTTGATCCGAGCTTCCCCAATGAAGTGGATATTTATTTTATCCCGAGCTCAGACTACTTCAGTTCGATATTTATTTTATCCCCCATGAAGTCCTTTCGAGCATGAGTTTGATTTGTTCCCAGTGGATCTTTCTCATCTCCAACAGAATCACGAGGTTCATCTTGACAATCCTAAGTGAAGTCATAATGTTTATCCTCAAGTGGAGTGCTCTCTTTTCCCCAGAGAAGTTTGAAGCCTTAAAGTAGGACTGTGATCCCATATATAGCTCTCCATTCATCCCCAATGATGCTTCTATCTTGCGAAGATTGGCCGAGTATCTGTATCGAGATGTTTTTTGTTCATCTCCAGTTTGCTTTTTGTCGTTGTTTCGTCAGCATAAGCATAAGCATAGCATGGCATTCGTTCATGTAGATTCATGGCATGTGCGTATTTTGCATCTTGCATTTTTGTGTTGTTTGTTTTGTTATTTCACTTTGGCTGTGTTTATCCCCAAGTGATCGGGTTTGTCTTCTTCCTCCAGGTAGAATCGTCTGCCCTAGGCAGAAAAAGCACGTACTTTCTAATTCCCCACTGAGCTCGATCCTCGTGGAAGATGGTTGCTTTAGTTTTCTTTTCCATATGTGGATAAGGATAAACCCCGTTTGAGTTCATTCCTCATCGATTTGAGTCTTGTTTAACCGTTTCTTTTCAGTTATTTCCTGAATTGAACTTTGGTCCCTGACAATCACATTTTTGGATATCTCTAGGCTGCTGAACCTAGATCAAGCGTGCATTTATTTTGCACCCTATCTCCCCATGAAGAATTTATTCAAAGATCTCTATAGAAGACAAAAATTATTCCTCCAGCAGTATTATTACAACATTCTCGTAGAATTAAAACCCAGACAACAAGTGGTAGCTCTTTATTTGAGCTCAGTTTTCTATCTGGATGACAAATGGAAGTCTCCTCAAGACAGTTCGTCTATCCTCGGTGAAGTTATCAAGGTTATCAACTATTCTTCGTCAGATGTTATCTCGCCGGAAATCCGTCAGAAAGGCTCATTGAAGACCTTCCAGGTGTTTCTCTTTATTTGAGAATCCTTATTACAAGAATTTTACTAGCTTCAACGCTGTTTTCAGCTACAGCGATTTTACTTCACAGTGGCATTTTCCCCAGTGAGCCCACAATTCAATTTGCTCCCGTCAAATGGCATCTCTTCGAGAAGTTTGATGAAGATTCAGTTGGTCTTTCTCTTTATTTGAGAAGACATGTTTACAAGTCAGCTGGCCCGCATCTCTTTTGAGGATCCCCGGTGAAACTTCCAAATCTCTAACAAGTTATGGATTTCAACCGAAGTCATAAGACCTCCAGTGAAATCCCGACCCCCTGTGAAGTTACTTTCCAACAAGTATTCACCTTTCCAGGAGGAGTTCAAGACTTTGCTCGAGGCAGAAAACCTCGTAGCAGTTTATTCCAAGAAGTACGTGAAGCAGACAACCTCGTTGCAGTTTATTCCAAGATGTACCTGAGGCAGACAACCTCGTAGCAATTTATTTTCTACCCTTTCAAGTGGAATACTTTATCGAAGACCTCGGAAGTAGGTATTTCCATGGTTATTCTCGGCAGAAGATTTCCATAAGACCTCGACAGTAGGTATTTCCCTGGTTATTCTCGGCAGAATATTTCCAGAAGGCCTCGGCAGTAGGTATTTTCCTGGTTATTTTCGGCAGTAGATCTCCAGCAGACTTTGACAAACAGTCGTTTCTTTCCAGGATCTCGACAGTGGATTCCCTGGTGAACTTTAAACTTTGACAAACAGTCGTTTGTTTCTAAGATCTCGGCAGTAGATTCTTTGGTTAATTCTAAACTTTGACAAACAATCATTTCTTTTCTCAGCATGATTCCCCAGTATCTTTGACAATGGACACGTTTTCAATAAAACCCTCGAAGAAGGTATTCTCAGAAGAGGTTCTAAGTCTCAGCAATAGACTCCTTCAGTTGATATCTCTTGAAATTCCCACGATTGACCACTATGGCATCACCCTCAAGTGAATTTTGTTAGAAGATTTCATCGCAAGTTCATCACCCTATGCTTGAGATACCTTGTGATTGTCAGTTGGTAGTCTTTTCCCCAATGGAGTTGGGTCTTTCCCCATGGAGTCTCGTTTTGCTGATTTGTTCCTCGTCAGGTCTTCCATTTCTTTAGTTGTGTTTCAGTGTTTCAACTTCAGTTATCCCCTGTGACTTTATCCCTCACAGGATCCTTGTCTTGCATTCATATCATTTTCATACCATATCATGTGCATTTGGCGGCATCTTAGGGCCAAAAATGTGTGCATGTTTGTATTTAAGTCCCTCCTATCTCGTCGAGACGAGGATGTCAATCTCCATATCTCCGAATAGGAGAAACTTAAATAGGGGCCTCAGTCACACCCTAATTTTTTACTCTAAGATCCCCGCTTTGCTCTTTGCATAACATATTAGGTCAATCATTCGTGCATAACTAACCGCTTTATCTAGCTTTGTTGGTTTGTTTCTCTTTTAAGGACAGGTGTTGCTGCAGAAGTTTCAAGGTCTTGAAGGTTGTGCTGTGTGTGTGTGTTTGTGGAGGTTTTTCTAGCCTTTGCAAGGTGTGTATGGATTCCTGTGTGATTGTGTCCTTTTCCTTTTGGTCCCTAAACCGCTACCAAGCCTTCTTCCCCCAAGAATGCTCAGAAATCCCCCCCCCCCCCCCCCCCCCCTCTGTCAGCTCCTCAAGTTTGAGATATTGTGTTGCTCCATGTTCTTAAATAATGGTTCATCAAAGAAAGTTCAATTTGAGAAGAATTAGAAGATACAAGAATATAAGTACAAAGTTACGAGTTTAAGTGTAAATTTCAAGTCAATACCACCCATCGCCATTCAAGATTCAAGAGTGTCTTCGTTAAAGAAAATATTTCAAGTGGGAGAAACTCAAAGGTACAGGATTTCAATTTAAAGTGATGTAAGATCAAAATACTTTTATAAGTCAAAATAATTCAAATTGGTTGTTCACATTACAAATTCAAGAGTCCCAAGTTATCGTGCCATGATTAATTCAAAGTGTACAAGAGTGATTAAAGATTTGCATAAAAGATAAGCCTAAAGCTCAAAGATTTATAAAGCTTCTTGTCTTTTAATGACAAGCCGTGGCCATTAGGAAAGTGGCAGTTGGTACTTGTGATACGCTGTATATGGAAAATGTTGAAAATTCTTTTGAGGCAATTGGCTTTAATAAAATTCATTCCTTCCAGAAAATTTCATGTTGATCAATTATCTAGAAATCATAGTTGTGACCATGAGAACATAAAAGGAAAGCTAAACTCTTTGTATCCTAATCCTAGAATGGTTCTCCCTCTGTATTCCAAATCCAAAGCAAGCATGGAAATTCAAAGGAGCAGTTCAATTGTTTATATTTGTGAGGACTACTCTAGTCGCTACATTTTGAAGATGCTAAATCATCAGAAAAGGATCCTGAGCCAAATGCTAATGATACACAAGTTTCATGAATACTATTCATATTTAACTACATAAACTGTTTAGCATAGACTTGAACATTTTCTCGCAATGAAATCCATATGCTGGATGGTGAGTCCTTGGTGTTGTTGAGCTCTGCTCTTGTGATAGTTAGAGCTAAGGATTTCACAGTACTCAAAATCAGCAACAAAGTTTTTGCCGTCGCCATTGAATATCTTGGCCACCTTGCGGTTCAAGCGTAACATCAACGGGCTGCTCGGAAACGTTATCAGTACGCATCACTGCAGAACAAAAAAAACCGAATCAGAAGTAAAATCTTAACAATTAAATGCCGGCACATAAAGAGAAAGTGCAGCAAATTCATGGCTTTCGACAATATTACGAGTAGCAACACATTGAAACATTATTAACAGGTTCAACGGGGAGATCTACTGCAAGTGAAAGAAAATTAATTAATTTCAACAAAGCCTCAATTTCCACGTACATGGTTGATACCCTAATTATTCCAGTGACGGAGCATGTGATCTCCGTGACCACTACGTAGCAAGACATGAGCACCTTCAATACGCAGCAAATATATCAAGGAGAATAATGGAGCACAATTACCAGCAAGCAAGATAGCTCGTAGTTCGCCAAGAACAACGTTCATGGGACTCATTAGAAGCCTGCAAAGTTACCGGCCAGAGGGTTTATGTCAGGACAATCGACAAAGGTGGTATTGTTAAAGATCGTGAAGTTCTTACCAATGAATATGCAACAAGGTGGATCCGAAAATGCTCGTTACGACATACGGCATATGGTATGGACCTCCTGTTATCTCAACAAAAAGGGAGCAGAATTAAATTCAATCATTATTCAAAAGCAAATCTTAAAGAGCATAGTGATGAGAAATCAACCAAGGCTGAACTTTCTTTCTCATTTCCATCACCCAGAAGTAAAAGGAACGATACGCCTCCATGACATCAACGGAGCCACATGACTTCAAAGGATTTAGAAGTGGAGGCGATTGTTTCAATCCAACTTGCCGACGGTATTTCCTCGCGACACTTCTTATTCATCTCCCTACACAAGAAAAATCATCACCACCAAGAACCATCAAAACCTACGCAAATTCATCCCAAAGTAATGAATCGTAAAACAAGGCAAGAAATCATAATCATAACTGCCATATTCTCTTTCCAAAACCAAAATCAACAAACACACTCAAGACACATTTAAAACAATTCAATCATTCACAAGACCAATCGAGATACTTTCCAAAACAATCACAAGTATTTTCCTAGCAGCATATATTGTTTCCAAAACGAGTTCCTGACACATTTTGAATTAATTCCAAAACAACCTACAACATGTCTATCTTAAAATGGAAAATATTCACACAAGAATCAGCAGCATGTTTCGCATTTATTCCGCAAATCAAGAGTTAATTAGTGAGCATAAATGGGAAGGGCATTCATAGCAATTTTGGACGCTTTATTCACACTGCAAGATTTGCTGACACTCATTCAAACCAACATCAAACAATTCCCAAAACAATCTACAAACGTGTTTATTTGGAAAAGGATAACATTCATCACAAAATCAACGGCATTCAATTGTGTAAAATTTCTGTCCACAATAAATCCTACCTAGCCTATATAAAGAGATAAAGACAAATGAAGAAGGGAACCATAACAACCAATTCACAATCAAATATCATACCAATCCATCAATTAAACATCACTCAGCCAGCCATATTATCAGTAATTGTACCAGAAACACAAACCAATAATACCAATTCGAATCAAACAACCAAACATAAAATTCCTACAACAATTCAACACACCATTTACACCCAAGTTCACCAAATCGCATGCACAGAGGGAGAAGATAAAAAGGAACACAGCCGAGAATTCTCACACATTCATATATATGCAAAGCAACAACATCTAGCAGACGACGAACGAAATATGCGAAGAAGGAGAAGAAGGATACTTACCTTTGAGGCGAAGACTCTGAGATCGTGGTCGCTACTCTTCCGCGCCCTTTCATCGTTCTTCCTTTATTTTCGCAATTAAATCTTTGTAATTTGTAATCTAAAATCATAATGAAATTGGGGTATTGGGCTGTGTGGGGTTAGGGTTATTGTTTGTTTGATCGAGAGAGATGAACGGCGAGCGGCAACGCTAGGGTTTGGAACCTGTTGAGAGAATTCGAGCGAGATAGGACGAAAGAGAGAGTGAGAGAGGAGAATCCATATGGTTCTTTTCTCTTTTGATTTGTTGATTCGATCCTGTACACGCCACACACACTCATCATGTGCGCCCTCCTTTTTGGGCTCTTGGATCCGTCACATCTCATCGCGCGGCCACAGTTTGAGGGTCTGCGATAAACCCTCTCCCATGGCAAACCACCTGATCTCTCCGTTTTTTTTTCAATTTAACTTTTTTATTAAATAAATTCATCATATTTAGTTTTTATTAAATATAACTTTCTATCTAAAAATAAAATTTAGAACCTTCTTTTTTTAATTAAAAGAAAAACCTCTAATAAAAATCTTTAAAATATTAAGATTAAAATTCTTTTTTTTTAAGAGAAAAACTTTATTAACTCTTAATATAACTTTAAAATTAAATAATAAAAATTTTATTTATAAAAATATAAAAATTATAGCCTTTTCTAAATTAATATTAATAATTCTTTTAATAACATTTTCTCTAATTAACTTTTAGCTTGACTTTAAAACTATATAATAATAAACCCTTTTCTTAAATTGATAAAACTTTTTTTCTTTTCTAATTATTATTTTAATGAGTACATAAAAATGTTCCCCTTAAAAAAATAAACTCTTTTAGATTAATAAAACCTTTCATTTATTTAAAAATAATAAAAACTTTTTTTCTTTATTTAGATATTAAAATTAATTCGTTTAATATGATACAAATCTTCAACCCTTTTTAAATTAATAATAACCTTTAACATAATAATTCTTAAAAATAATATAACCTTCCTTAAACTTTTTATTAGTTCAAACTCTTCTCTTAATGAACCGTTCTTTTAGAATCCCTCGCGATAAATCGTACGCTTGTGTGTGACATAGTTAATATTATGCTTTGTTTATGCTTTTGTGTTGAATGTATCTTTCTTGTTCTAAACCTTTTCAAAACATTAAAACTCTCGATCCAACGTCGAGCCAATTTTCTACCCATGTAAGTCGATTGCCCTTAGGCATCGCATTCAACCTTTTGGTCACCAGACACAATACTAAGCACCATTTTGCTAGCACCCTCGCTTAAATATAATCGATTGCATTAATATCCAAGGGAAAATCCCATGCATAATAATCAAATTATTGTTCATGGTGCATTTCATTTGCATCATACCTCCCCATAGGTTTTACACCCTTAAGATAAGTTTATTAGACAACTTATGATAGACTTCCTAGGTTAGTCCACCCTAATTTTGATTTTTACAATCAAACTTTAGCTCACCTAATTCTCCACACAAGAGAATTAGATGTGAATTATCTCAAAGAAGGGACATACAATCCCATACCCCACAAATACAAACAATTTTCAAAACTGTGGTGGTTTCTTAAGATGATGACTCATCTCTTCTCCTAAAAACTTTTAAACAACCTTAGTATCCTTCAGAGGAACTACAGGTGCTCCGATTCCTTTTCCCAACAGGATATGTAGGCACAAGATGCGATATCTTGTCGAGCACGCTTAGGAATAGAATCCTAGGTCACCTACCCTTAAACCCTTAGTAAAACAAAAAACAAATAACATAAGTAAAACAAAAGGTTCCTGTAGAGTACTACAGATATCTAGAAGGCTAACACCTTCCCTAGGTATAACCAACCCCCGAACTTTAGAATCTTAGTTTGCATTTGCATTGCATTGTGGATAAATCAAACACGGTGGTGAAATATATGATTTGCGATTCATGTTAATATAATAGCTTGGTATCCAATTCTCACCGTGACATAGATAGAACTCACCGGGCTAATTGGACGATATTCTTCCAAGCCTTGATGGTTCAGATTCTTCGGAATCAAAGTAATAAAAGAAGAGCTCGATGCGTTGGGGAGAACTGCATTGTTATAAAAATCTTGAATGCAAGCTGTAACATCTAGCCCTATCACAATCCAACAACGCTTCATAAATTCAAGATTAAAACCATCGAGCCCAGGACATTTATTCCCGTCGAACCCATTGATGGCTTCCAAAATATCTTCAGCAGAAAACAGTTCCTCCAGCATTTCAGAATCTACATTAGTAAGTTTTGGTAACTCTGACATATACAACAAAGGTCTCACTCCAACGTGACTCTGAAATCTACCCACAAAGTGTTTCTTAATGATCTTCTTAAGAGTGGAAACCTCATCTGATCTGCCAACTCCTACTTTAACCGACAAAATGAAATTACTTATGTTTCTGCTTTTCAAAACATATGAAAATATTTAGAGTTGAGATCCCCTTCCTTAATTCAATTCATCCTCGATTTCTGCAATAGCATGTTTTCCTTAAGAAAAAGATTATTCCATATCAGATTATGTGCCTCGCTTATAATCCTCAATTGCTCATCCGTTGTATCTCCACTGTTATACGCCATATCTTCTTTTATCCCATTCAAAATGTCCACCCCTTCTTCTACCTTCAAATCCACCCAACCAAACACATTGATATTCCACCATCTTAGCCTCTCCCTAAGGAACTTTAGTTTCTTCACTAGAATCTGACTGCTACTACCAACAAAAGAGTTCGAACTCCAATGTTTTCCTTATGAAAAAGATTATTCAATATCAGATTATGTGCCTTACTTCTAATCCTCAATTGCTCATCCGTTGCATCTCCACTATTATACATCATATCTTCTTCTATCCCATTCAAAATGTCCACCCCTTTCTTCTACCTTCAAATCCCCCCAACCAAACACATTGATATTCCACCATCTTAGCCTCTCCCTAAGGAACTTTAGTTTCTTCACAAGAATCTGACTGCTACTACCAACAAAAGAGTTCAAACTCCAAACATCTCTCACAAATGCCATGAATCCAGGGTGCTCAAACCAACATCTAAACACCTTAAACAGTTTTGGACCCCAATTGGTCTTGTTAGCTCTCAACCAAATTGGTCTATGGTCCGAAATATCAAGGTTGCCCACATGTTGCACCGTCACACTCCATTACTTAATTAACGCTTCTGAAACAAGAAATCTACCAATTCTACTTTTAAAATTCCCGTTTGAATTAAACCAGGTATATTTATTCCCAACAACAGGGAGGTCAGTGAGTTCCAACACATCAATAAAATTTGAAAAATCTTCCATTTTTACATATCTTACCTTCCCTTTTCCCCTTCCTTTCCTCCACCGTTTTGATCGCGCTGAAATCACCCCCAATTAGCCATTCACCCACCAGGAACTTATTCTTGGCCATTATTAGATCATACCACAATTTTCTTTTCTCCGAGAGTATACATGAGGAATAAAAGTTTACAAAATAGTAATTTAAACTCTTTTAATGGCAGTTTATACCTTATCTGTTACCTCTGAAGTTGAAATTTGAAGTGATGACCTTCGATCGCCATATTAAAATGACGCCTCCCGGCTGACCAATTGTTGAAGTAGCAGACCACCCAAATTCATCATTACCCTAAATGCTTCTAATTGTCTCATCTCCAACTAAGCGTAACTTCGATTCTTGGATAAAGTATAAATCCACCTTCCCTTCTAAAATCATATTCTGAATCCGTATCTTTTTAATTGAAGAGCCACACCCTCTAACGCTATAAGACAATAGATTCATGGAACCCGCATCGCTACTCCCAACTTTCCTTCGTCATTATGCCTTCAAATACTTTGCCATCTTCATCACCTTCGATCCCCATCTCCTTAATCATGTGCCATACCTTTGCTGGGACATCTTCAAGAGATTTTCTCACACGCGCATTACCTTGATTTATATCACCATCACTAATCGATTCACATCATAATATAGATCCTCCAAAATAGTTTGAACTTGCATCTTCCATAACATTATAAACAAAGGTATTACAATCAGTAGTGGCAAGAACACAAGACACTGATTCCTGATTGTTCACCGAGTGTATTAAGGCTGAATAGTATGAAGGGGAAAAAGGATTTCTTATTTTCATATAGATTTCTTTTGACTTTTTAGTCTTCTTCATCTTGGGTCCCGAACCAGGCCCATTTAGCCCAAGTGGGAGAGAGATAATTAGGTCAGCCTTATCTAGATCAAGGCCCATAATATCCAGTTCCAAATCCATGTGATCTGTAATTATTTGAACTGCAGTAAAGTGGCAAGAAGCAAAAATTTAGTTTTGAAGGATTTCCCTCCAGGATTTATATCATCTCCACAGGTACTGGTGCGAGGGAAAAAATTACTGTTCAACGGTCTTTATATTTCTAAGCTTGTGGTGCAAAATTTTTGGTTAAAAGGTTCAAGGAACCAAAAATAAAGGTATAAAATATAAAGACGAAAAATATAAAGTAAATACTAAATTATAAACGGAGCCTTGTTGGGATTGGATCTCATCAATTGATAACACATGCATTCTTCTAATCATGTTATACACAACTCAAACATTCATCTAATATTATCACGTATCACCCACAACAAAGGTTATGTCTAACACAAAGTCAAGAGGCCAACCGTATAGTCTCATCAATGATGTCTCACGCAACAAAGCCAACACAGACCATTAAGAACTGATACTCACATGAATGCTAAAGCTAAATCTATGTCTAGAGTTTAGACCTAACAGATATTTAAATAACATCCATATCAGATTATTGGTTTGATTCATATATAATGCCATGATCAGAATACGTACACATGATTAACCCTTTTTACATGTATTCACCTAATTTGCCAAATGTATGTAAACAAGTTTCTCATCTCTATTATCACGCACCATCACAATACCGTTGTTGGATCGATAAAGCGGCAAGCAAAAATATTATTTTCGGAAGAATTCCCTCCGGGATTTATGTCGTCTCCACAGAGATCGGTGCGAGGGAAAGAATGTCGTTCGACAATCTCTACGTCTCTAAGCTTGGGTTTAAATGGTTTGGGATAAAATTGCAAAAGGAAAAACATAAAACAACAAAATAAATACATTTATAAGACATGAGAAAACTCGTCGGGAGTTGTATTTCATTTTACCCATCATGTACTAAAAAATCTATGGATCCAATGCACGCCACCTAAATCACTCGTCAATATAATCACATATCGTTCACAACAGAGGTTATGTCTAACGCAAAAGTTGAGAGAACAGCCGCATCGTCTCATCAGTGATGTCTCACGCAACTCGAAAACACGGAGCATTAAGAATCGATACCCACATGAATATTAGACCAAAATCAATGTCTACAGTTTAGAATCTAACAGATGTTCATCTTAGATCGAGTTTGAACCGTATATGTCTATAGCAATCCAAACCCATTAAGTAAAATATCAACGATGACATCTCTAAAGAGTTGTAAAAGAGATATTATACAAAGATCCATAAATATACATACAACCAAGATAAACTTACATACAAAACCACAACAAATGAAAAATACATAGAGAGGAAGGAAGAAGAACACAAATCTCACGGTTTATCAATTCTGATTGAAGTGGATTCGACTCTGGATCGTCAAGATATACACTCCATGTGTTGTTTCTAACCTAAATCTACTCAAGAATGTGTTTGATGAAGTTGGGGTAAAAAGTTCCCAACATAACCTAGAAAATATCTGAAAATGTGACTTTATAGGCAAAAAGGGGTTCCCGTGTTCGCACTGCGAACTCCCGTTCGCCCACCGAACATATGCCGCCTTAGCTACTCTTGAGTTCGCAGTGCCAACTCTTGGCGAATTTGCTCACCTCCAGTTCGCTTAACGAACTTGACAGCAAACCAGCACTTGTTTTGACCATAAGTTTTGAACCGTAACTCCGTTTTTAGCGCGGTCGGAAGCGTTGGAAAGCCTATTCAATGCTCTATAAGACAATGACAAAATATCCATGCTTGTATACCTACAAAAATGTTGGTCTCCTGCATATAGTAAATAATGGAAAGCTCCTCACGAAAAGGGTTGAGTTCTAAAGTGATTCAAAACTGAACAAGTATGGCAAAAGAATGAATGACATGAAAATTGTACAAATGAAAAGTCTCCTAATCATGTTATGTTCTAGAAAGCGATAAACGAGTACTTTGCAAAGTACTAACTTCAATCAATATCAACACCATATATTCGCAAGTTGAAACGATCAAACTTGGAAAATCACAAAATGCATCCTCAAGCTAATCAAAAACAAACTTGAGAGCAAACACAAACATTATTCTAACAACCTAACAAAATTGAACTAAAACTAACTAAACACAAAGACCAAAATTAGTGAAAGTGGATGGAAAATGAGAGATTTTCCATACAAAACAGAGCGCGCTAAGCGCGAACAGGCATGCTTAGTTTTTCAAGTTCTTTTTCTCACACAATCCATCCATTCACTCTTTATATTAACTATACTACTAAATATAAAACTATACAAAATAAAAAACCATTGGGTTGCCTCCCAACACGCGCTTGTTTCACATCGTAAGCTCGACGCCTTATTTACGTACAAGCTCCTCCATGTTACTTCGTTCACCGGTAGATACCAAATAAAACCTGCAACACTTGAGCTAACGTAAACCAAAAACAAAAGTATGCACAAACACATACACAAACATGATGGACAATACCTATATACAATCACTTATGGAAAACAACTAGAAACAAGTATATACAAAGCTTACAAACATAGAAACTATCGCAATGCAATTCAATATCAAAACCAATCCTCGACAATAGAACCATTTTGTTGGATTGGTAAAGCGGCAAGCAAAAATATTATTTTCGGAAGAATTCCCTCTGGGATTTATGTCGTCTCCACAAGGATTGATGCGAGGGAAAGAATGTCGTTCGACAATCTCTACGTCTCTAAGTTTAGGTTTAAATGGTTTGGGATAAAAGTGCAAAAAGAAAAACATAAAACAATAAAATAAATACATTCTTAAGAAATGAGAAAACTCGTCTGGAGTTGTATTTCATTCTACTCATCATGTACTAAAAAATCTATGGATCAAATGCACGCCACCTAAATCACTCTTTAATATCACCACGTTACGCTCACAACAGAGGTTATGTCTAACGCAAAAGTTGAGAGAACAACCACATCGCCTCATCAATGATATCTCACGCAACTGGACAACACGGAGCATTAAGAATCGATACCCGCGTGAATATTAGACCTAAATCTATGTCTAGAGTTTAGAATCTAACAAATGTTTATCTTAGATTGAGTTCGAACCATATATGTCTATAGCAATCCAAACCCATTAAGTAAGAAATCAAAGATGACATCTCTAAAGAGTTGTAAAAGAGATTTTATACAAAGATCCATAAATATACATACAATCAAGATAAACTTACAAACAAAACCCCAACAAATGAAAAATACATATAGAGGAAGGAAGAAGAACATAAATCTCGCGGTTTGTCAATTCAGATTGAAGTGGATTCGACTCTGGATCGTCAAGATATACACTACATGTGTTGCTTATAACCTAAATCTACTCAACAATGTGTTTGATGAATTTGGAGTAAAACGTTCCCAATATAACTTAGAAAATATCTAAAAATGTGACTTTATAGGCAAAAATGGGTTCCCGTGTTCGCACTGCGAACTCCTGTTCGCACTGCGAACTCCTGTTCGCCCAGCGAACATATGTCGCCTTAGCTACTACTAAAACAGTGTTTTCCACACGTCTGGGAAATTTTTGTTGGCCTTGAGTTCGCAGTGCGAACTCTTGGCGAATTTGCTCGCCTCCAGTTCTCTTAGCGAACTTGACAGCAAACTAGCACTTGTTTTGACCATAAGTTTTGAACCGTAACTCCGTTTTACGCGCGGTCGGAAGCTTTGGAAAGCTTATTAAATGCTCTATAAGACAATAAAAAAATATCATTGCTTGTATACCTACAAAAATTGGAGAAAAACAATTAAAATCAATGACATTTACACGATATGCAATATCTACACTATAATGTAAACTATACAACATATGCACAAAAGTTGAGGTTTATTGGTTGAATTAAGCTAATAAGTGCCAATTATTTACACTCAATATCAGTATATTTTAGCACTTATCAACTCTCCCTAACTTAAACTTGTTTGTCCTCAAACAATAATCGATCATCTCAAAGAAACAAAAGTAACAACTAAGCAATCATGACTCAACTAGTTTCGAAAAACAAAAATCAAATGTATGGTTCAACACAGAAAAGTACATGCAAAGCAAAACTTACCACTAAAATACAACTATAACATGAAAACGAAACAACTCCTAAATACAAAAAACATGTCAAAAATTCTAAGACAATACAATGTTCAAAAATGAATCACACCTAGCAGACACTTCATCAGTAGATGAATAACAAAAACATGAAGGGCTTAAATCTCACCCAACAATCAAGCTAACAACAAGTTAAATTATGCATTCATCAAGAAAAAACTCATATTGAACAGTATAAAAGCAAAAATCACAAGGGCTTTAAGGGTTGTAATGTGGCTTGGGTAACAAACAATTGTTTTTCTCATGGTAAAAGAAACAAAAACTTGCTTAATCAAATGAGAGTGATCATTTCTCACAATCTAAAGCACTCACAAATTCCAATCACATTTTTATTTTTTCCAAATTGTTACACCATTCCACACAACTTATTAGCACAACATTATTCTATTTTTTTTTTCTTTTTTCATTTCATTTTCCTTTTTTTTTCTTTTTCTTTTTCACTTTTTTCTTTTCTTTCTTTCTCAAAATTTTTCCTTTTCTCAATCTCTTAGCAACCAATCTCTTCTCCCCAACTTGAATGCAACCACACATAGTGACATGAATGTTCCCAAACTTATTAGGCAAGGGTAAAAAACTCAAATAACAAGTCATGGTTATAGCTCAAGAAAAAGTATTAGAATCCATACAAAAATGAACTTAACACCAACATTGATTCTAACAAAGGCTCAAAGGAGGTAAGCAAATTCTCACTCACTCACAAGGTAGATTGACTATTTGGTCAAGTGGTTATGCTCAAAATCAAACAAAATGCCTTGATCATTTTAGTGCTATCATACAAATCAACACAAATACAAGATTAAACATAATAAAACCGAGTTAAACAAGAATGTTGGTCTTCTGCATATAGTAAATAATGGAAAGCTCCTCACAAAAGGGTTTAGTTCTAAAGTGATTCAAAACTGAACAAGTATGGCAAAAGAATGAATGACATGAAAATTGTACAAATGAAAAGTCTCCTAATCATGTTATGTTCTAGAAAGCAATAAACGAGTACTTTGCAAAGTACTAACTTCAATCAATATCAACACCATATATTCGCAAGTTGAAACGATCAAACTTGGAAAATCACAAAATGCATCCTCAAGCTAATCAAAAACAAATTTGAGAGCAAACACAAACATTATTCTAACAACCTAACAAAATTGAACTAAAACTAACTAAACACAAAGACCAAAATTAGTGAAAGTGGATGGAAAATGAGAGATTTTCCATACAAAACAGAGCGCGCTAAGCGCGAACAGGCATGCTTAGTTTTTCAAGTTATTTTTCTCACACAATCCATCCATTCACACTTTATATTAACTATACTACTAAATATAAAACTATACAAAATAAAAAACCATTGGGTTGCCTCCAAACACGCGCTTGTTTCACATCGTAAGCTCGACGCCTTATTTACGTACAAGCTCCTCCATGTTGCTTCGTTCATCGGTAGATACCAAATAAAACCTGCAACACTTGAGCTAACGTAAACCAAAAACAAAAGTATGCACAAACACATACACAAACATGATGGACAATACCTATATACAATCACTTATGGAAAACAACTATAAACAAGTATATACAAAGCTTACAAACATAGAAACTATCGCAATGCAATTCAATATCAAAACCAATCCTCGACAATAGAACCATTTTGTTGGATTGGTAAAGCGGCAAGCAAAAATATTATTTTCGAAAGAATTCCCTCCGGGATTTATGTCGTTTCCACAAGGATTGATGCGAGGGAAAGAATGTCGTTCGACAATCTCTACGTCTCTAAGTTTGGGTTTAAATGGTTTGGGATAAAAGTGCAAAAAGAAAAACATAAAACAATAAAATAAATACATTCTTAAGAAATGAGAAAACTCGTCTGGAGTTGTATTTCATTCTACTCATCATGTACTAAAAATTCTATGGATCAAATGCACGCCACCTAAATCACTCTTCAATATCACCACGTTACGCTCACAACAGAGGTTATGTCTAACGCAAAAGTTGAGAGAACAACCACATCGCCTCATCAGTGATATCTCACGCAACTGGACAACACGGAGCATTAAGAATCGATACCCGCGTGAATATTAGACCTAAATCTATGTCTAGAGTTTAGAATCTAACAAATGTTTATCTTAGATCTAGTTCGAACCATATATGTCTATAGCAATCCAAACCCATTAAGTAAAAAATCAAAGATGACATCTCTAAAGAGTTGTAAAAGAGATTTTATACAAAGATCCATAAATATACATACAATCAAGATAAACTTACATACAAAACCCCAACAAATGAAAAATACATATAGAGGAAGGAAGAAGAACATAAATCTCGCGGTTTGTCAATTCTGATTGAAGTGGATTCGACTCTGGATCGTCAAGATATACACTCCATGTGTTGCTTATAACCTAAATCTACTCAAGAATGTGTTTGATGAATTTGGGGTAAAACGTTCCCAATATAACTTAGAAAATATCTAAAAATATGACTTTATAGGCAAAAACTGTTCGCCCAGCGAACATATGTCACCTTAGCTTCTACTAAAACAGTGTTTTCCACACGTCTGGGAAATTTTTGATCGCCTTGAGTTCGCAGTGAGAACTCTTGGCGAATTTGCTCGCCTCCAGTTCTCTTAGCGAACTTGACAGCAAACCAGCACTTGTTTTGACCATAAGTTTTGAACCGTAACTCCGTTTTACGCGCCGTCGGAAGCTTTGGAAAGCTTATTCAATACTCTATAAGACAATAAAAAAATATCATTGCTTGTATACCTACAAAAATTGGAGAAAAACAATTAAAATCAATGACATTTACACGATATGCAATATCTACACAATAATGTAAACTATACAACATATGCACAAAAGTTGAGGTTTATTGGTTGAATTAAGCTAATAAGTGTAGACATATATTTTCGACACCATGTCTTGGTAGGTAAAATGATGTTCTTTAACTAAAGAAAGTGGCTACAGATGAAGAAGAAAGAAAACGAAGGTATTCAGAAGAAGTTTTCGACACTTCGACAAGAACAGAATTTCGACACTTCGACAAAGAACAGAGTTTCGTCACTTCGACAAGAACAGAGTTTCGACATTTTCGACAGAAACATAAGGAAGTTTTCATCAGACAAGGTTTAAGGGACATTTATTACTTTTCGACAATTCGACAAGGTGAAGAGGCGCAACATTTCTACACAAGAGGAAAATTAAAATTCAAGAGTTATAACGTTTGGCAGAAGACGCGTGGAAGCTTTAGAAGAAAAGAAGACACGCAGAAGGCCAAGTGTCAAAGATTTAAAATTTTTCCGTTATTAGACAGTTATTGTATTTGTATATAAATAGGATAGTTGTTGTAGAATTTTAGTGTGTGAAAACTTGTACTAAATTCCTGTAAATACTCAAAGTACCCATGCGAGAGAAAAGAGTTTATTATCTAGAAATGTACATGTGAAACACCATCTTTTTAAGTTTATAGAAATTCAAAGTCTTTTATAATTGCCTTTACTTTTCCCAGTCATTTATCCTTTGTCATTTACTTTATGCAAGTTTTAATTTCATTCAATTTACCTTTTCGCCAGAAGTTGTTATTTAACCAAATCATTCATACATAAAAGATATAATAAAACAAACCATCAAAACACCATTATCCTAAGAGTTAGATAAATTTGCACATGTATCCCAGGATTTGTGTGGTTGGTCCTGCAAGTAACCCAGTTTTATAAGAAATTGGTAAACCAGAGGTTGTTCGCCAAAATCAACAGCGAACAATAAGTGCCAATTATTTACACTAAATATCAGTATATTTTAGCACTTATCAACTCTCCCTAACTTAAACTTGTTTGTCCTCAAACAATAATTGATCATCTCAAAGAAACAAAAGTAACAACCAAGCAATCACGACTCAACTAGTTTCGAAAAACAAAAAAAAAATGTATTGTTCAACACAAAAAAGTACATGCAAAGCAAAACTTACCACTAAAATACAACTATAACATGAAAACGAAACAACTCCTAAATACAAAAAACATGTCAAAAATTCTAAGACAATACAATGTTCAAAAATGAATCACACCTAGCAGACACTTCATCAGTAGATGAATAACAAAAACATGAAGGGCTTAAATCTCACCCAACAATCAAGCTAACAACAAGTTAAACTATGCATTCATCAAGAAAAAACTCATATTGAACAGTATAAAAGCAAAAGTCACAAGGGCTTTAAGGGTTGTAATGTGGCTTGGGTAACAAACAATTGTTTTTCTCATGGTAAAAGAAACAAAAACTTGCTTAATCAAATGAGAGTGATCATTTCTCACAATCTCAAGCACTCACAAATTCCAATCACATTTTTATTTTTTCCAAACTGTTACACCATTCCACACAACTTATTAGCACAACATTATTCTATTTTTTTTTCTTTTTTCAATTCTTTTTCCTTTTTTTTTCTTTTTCTTTTTCACTTTTTTCTTTTCTTTCTTTCTCAAAATTTTTCCTTTTCTCAATCTCTTAGCAACCAATCTCTTCTCCCCAACTTGAATGCAACCACACATAGTGACATGAATGTTCCCAAACTTATTAGGCAAGGGTAAAAAACTCAAATAACAAGTCATGGTTATAGCTCAAGAAAAAGTATTAGAATCCATACAAAAATGAACTTAACGCCAACATTGATTCTAACAAAGGCTCAAAGGAGGTAAGCAAATTCTCACTCACTCACAAGGTAGATTGACTATTTGGTCAAGTGGTTATGCTCAAAATCAAACAAAATGCCTTGATCATTTTAGTGCTATTATACAAATCAACACAAATACAAGATTAAACATAATAAAACCGAGTTAAACAAGAATGTTGGTCTCCTGCATATAGTAAATAATGGAAAGCTTCTCACAAAAAGGGTTTAGTTCTAAAGTGATTCAAAACTGAACAAGTATGGCAAAAGAATGAATGACATGAAAATTGTACAAATGAAAAGTCTCTTAATCATGTTATGTTCTAGAAAGCGATAAACGAGTACTTTGCAAAGTACTAACTTCAATCAATATCAACACCATATATTCGCAAGTTGAAACGATCAAACTTGGAAAATCACAAAATGCATCCTCAAGCTAATCAAAATCAAACTTGAGAGCAAACACAAACATTATTCTAACAACCTAACAAAATTGAACTAAAACTAACTAAACACAAAGACCAAAATTAGTGAAAGTGGACGGAAAATGAGAGATTTTCCATACAAAACTGAGCGCGCTAAGCGCGAATAGGCATGCTTAGTTTTTCAAGTTCTTTTTCTCACACAATCCATCCATTCACACTTTATATTAACTATACTACTAAATATAAAACTATACAAAATAAAAAACCATTGGGTTGCCTCCCAACACGCGCTTGTTTCACATCGTAACCTCGACGCCTTATTTACGTACAAGCTCCTCCATGTTGCTTCGTTCACCGGTAAATACCAAATAAAACCTGCAACACTTGAGCTAACGTAAACCAAAAACAAAAGTATGCACAAACATGATGGACAATACCTATATACAATCACTTATGGAAAACAACTATAAACAAGTATATACAAAGCTTACAAACATAGAAACTATCGCAATGCAATTCAATATCAAAACCAATCCTCGACAATAGAACCATTTTGTTGGATTGGTAAAGCGGCAAGCAAAAATATTATTTTCGGAAGAATTCCCTCCGGGATTTATGTCGTCTCCACAAGGATTGATGCGAGGGAAAGAATGTCGTTCGACAATCTCTACGTCTCTAAGTTTGGGTTTAAATGGTTTGGGATAAAAGTGCAAAAGGAAAAACATAAAACAATAAAATAAATACATTCTTAAGAAATGAGAAAACTCGTCTGGAGTTGTATTTCATTATACTCATCATGTACTAAAAAATCTATGGATCAAATGCACGCCACCTAAATCACTCTTCAATATCACCACGTTACGCTCACAACAGAGGTTATGTCTAACGCAAAAGTTGAGAGAACAACCACATCACCTCATCAGTGATATCTCACGCAACTGGACAACACGGAGCATTAAGAATCGATACCCGCGTGAATATTAGACCTAAATCTATGTCTAGAGTTTAGAATCTAACTAATGTTTATCTTAGATCGAGTTCGAACCATATATGTCTATAGCAATCCAAACCCATTAAGTAAAAAATCAAAGATGACATCTCTAAAGAGTTGTAAAAGAGATTTTATACAAAGATCCATAAATATACATACAATCAAGATAAACTTACATACAAAACCCCAACAAATGAAAAATACATATAGAGGAAGGAAGAAGAACATAAATCTCGCGGTTTGTCAATTCTGATTGAAGTGGATTCGACTCTGGATCGTCAAGATATACACTCCATGTGTTGCTTATAACCTAAATCTACTCAAGAATGTGTTTGATGAATTTGGGGTAAAACGTTCCCAATATAACATAGAAAATATCTAAAAATGTGACTTTATAGGCAAAAATGGGTTCCCGTGTTCACACTGCGAACTCCTGTTCGCCCAGCGAACATATGTCACCTTAGCTTCTACTAAAACAGTGTTTTCCACACGTCTGGGAAATTTTTGATCGCCTTGAGTTCGCAGTGAGAACTCTTGGCGAATTTGCTCGCCTCCAGTTCTCTTAGCGAACTTGACAGCAAACCAGCACTTGTTTTGACCATAAGTTTTGAACCGTAACTCCGTTTTACGCGCCGTCGGAAGCTTTGGAAAGCTTATTCAATACTCTATAAGACAATAAAAAAATATCATTGCTTGTATACCTACAAAAATTGGAGAAAAACAATTAAAATCAATGACATTTACACGATATGCAATATCTACACAATAATGTAAACTATACAACATATGCACAAAAGTTGAGGTTTATTGGTTGAATTAAGCTAATAAGTGTAGACATATATTTTCGACACCATGTCTTGGTAGGTAAAATGATGTTCTTTAACTAAAGAAAGTGGCTACAGATGAAGAAGAAAGAAAACGAAGGTATTCAGAAGAAGTTTTCGACACTTCGACAAGAACAGAATTTCGACACTTCGACAAAGAACAGAGTTTCGTCACTTCGACAAGAACAGAGTTTTGACATTTTCGACAGAAACATAAGGAAGTTTTCGTCAGACAAGGTTTAAGGGACATTTATTACTTTTCGACAATTCGACAAGGTGAAGAGGCGCAACATTTCTACACAAGAGGAAAATTCAAATTCAAGAGTTATAACGTTTGGCAGAAGACGCGTGGAAGCTTTAGAAGAAAAGAAGACACGCAGAAGGCCAAATGTCAAAGATTTAAAATTTTTCCGTTATTAGACAGTTATTGTATTTGTATATAAATAGGATAGTTGTTGTAGAATTTTAGTGTGTGAAAACTTGTACTAAATTCCTGTAAATACTCAAAGTACCCATGCGAGAGAAAAGAGTTTATTATCTAGAAATGTACGTGTGAAACACCATCTTTTTAAGTTTATAGAAATTCAAAGTCTTTTGTAATTGCCTTTACTTTTCCCAGTCATTTATCCTTTGTCATTTACTTTATGCAAGTTTTAATTTCATTCAATTTACCTTTTCTCCAGAAGTGGTTATTTAACCAAATCATTCATACATAAAAGATATAATAAAACAAACCATCAAAACACCATTATCCTAAGAGTTAGATAAATTTGCACATGTATCCCAGGATTTGTGTGGTTGGTCCTGCAAGTAACCCAGTTTTATAAGAAATTGGTAAACCAGAGGTTGTTCACCAAAATCAACAGCGAACAATAAGTGCCAATTATTTACACTCAATATCAGTATATTTTAGCACTTACCAACTCTCCCTAACTTAAACTTGTTTGTCCTCAAACAATAATTGATCATCTCAAAGAAACAAAAGTAACAACCAAGCAATCACGACTCAACTAGTTTCGAAAAAAAAAAAAAAAAGTATTGTTCAACACAAAAAAGTACATGCAAAGCAAAACTTACCACTAAAATACAACTATAACATGAAAACGAAACAACTCCTAAATACAAAAAACATGTCAAAAATTCTAAGACAATACAATGTTCAAAAATGAATTACACCTAGCAGACACTTCATCAGTAGATGAATAATAAAAACATGAAGGGCTTAAATCTCACCCAACAATCAAGCTAACAACAAGTTAAACTATGCATTCATCAAGAAAAAACTCATATTGAACAGTATAAAAGCAAAAATCACAAGGGCTTTAAGGGTTGTAATGTGGCTTGGGTAACAAACAATTGTTTTTCTCATGGTAAAAGAAACAAAAACTTGCTTAATCAAATGAGAGTGATCATTTCTCACAATCTCAAGCACTCACAAATTCCAATCACATTTTTATTTTTTCCAAACTGTTACACCATTCCACACAACTTATTAGCACAACATTATTCTATTTTTTTTTCTTTTTTCAATTCTTTTTCCTTTTTTTTTTCTTTTTCTTTTTCACTTTTTTCTTTTCTTTCTTTCTCAAAATTTTTCCTTTTCTCAATCTCTTAGCAACCAATCTCTTCTCCCCAACTTGAATGCAACCACACATAGTGACATGAATGTTCCCAAACTTATTAGGCAAGGGTAAAAAACTCAAATAACAAGTCATGGTTATAGCTCAAGAAAAAGTATTAGAATCCATACAAAAATGAACTTAACGCCAACATTGATTCTAACAAAGGCTCAAAGGAGGTAAGCAAATTCTCACTCACTCACAAGGTAGATTGACTATTTGGTCAAGTGGTTATGCTCAAAATCAAACAAAATGCCTTGATCATTTTAGTGCTATTATACAAATCAACACAAATACAAGATTAAACATAATAAAACCGAGTTAAACAAGAATGTTGGTCTCCTGCATATAGTAAATAATGGAAAGCTTCTCACAAAAAGGGTTTAGTTATAAAGTGATTCAAAACTGAACAAGTATGGCAAAAGAATGAATGACATGAAAATTGTACAAATGAAAAGTCTCTTAATCATGTTATGTTCTAGAAAGCGATAAACGAGTACTTTGCAAAGTACTAACTTCAATCAATATCAACACCATATATTCGCAAGTTGAAACGATCAAACTTGGAAAATCACAAAATGCATCCTCAAGCTAATCAAAAACAAACTTGAGAGCAAACACAAACATTATTCTAACAACCTAACAAAATTGAACTAAAACTAACTAAACACAAAGACCAAAATTAGTGAAAGTGGACGGAAAACGAGAGATTTTCCATACAAAACAGAGCGCGCTAAGCGCGAACAGGCATGCTTAGTTTTTCAAGTTCTTTTTCTCACACAATCCATCCATTCACACTTTATATTAACAATACTACTAAATATAAAACTATACAAAATAAAAAACCATTGGGTTGCCTCCCAACACGCGCTTGTTTCACATCGTAACCTCGACGCCTTATTTACGTACAAGCTCCTCCATGTTGCTTCGTTCACCGGTAAATACCCAATAAAACCTGCAACACTTGAGCTAACGTAAACCAAAAACAAAAGTATGCACAAACATGATGGACAATACCTATATACAATCACTTATGGAAAACAACTATAAACAAGTATATACAAAGCTTACAAACATAGAAACTATCGCAATGCAATTCAATATCAAAACCAATCCTCGACAATAGAACCATTTTGATGGATTGGTAAAGCGGAAAGCAAAAATATTATTTTCGGAAGAATTCCCTTCGGGATTTATGTCGTCTCCACAAGGATTGATGCGAGGGAAAGAATGTCGTTCGACAATCTCTACGTCTCTAAGTCTGGGTTTAAATGGTTTGGGATAAAAGTGCAAAAGGAAAAACATAAAACAATAAAATAAATACATTCTTAAGAAATGAGAAAACTCGTCTGGAGTTGTATTTCATTCTACTCATCATGTACTAAAAAATCTATGGATCAAATGCACGCCACCTAAATCACTCTTCAATATCACCACGTTACGCTCACAACAGAGGTTATGTCTAAGGCAAAAGTTGAGAGAACAACCACATCGCCTCATCAGTGATATCTCACGCAACTGGACAACATGGAGCATTAAGAATCGATACCCGCGTGAATATTAGACCTAAATCTATGTCTAGAGTTTAGAATCTAACAAATGTTTATCTTAGATCGAGTTCGAACCATATATGTCTATAGCAATCCAAACCCATTAAGTAAAAAATCAAAGATGACATCTCTAAAGAGTTGTAAAAGAGATTTTATACAAAGATCCATAAATATACATACAATCAAGATAAACTTACATACAAAACCCCAACAAATGAAAAATACATATAGAGGAAGGAAGAAGAACATAAATCTCGCGGTTTGTCAATTCTGATTGAAGTGGATTCGACTCTGGATCGTCAAGATATACACTCCATGTGTTGCTTATAACCTAAATCTACTCAAGAATGTGTTTGATGAATTTGGGGTAAAACGTTCCCAATATAACTTAGAAAATATCTAAAAATGTGACTTTATAGGCAAAAATGGGTTCCCGTGTTCGCACTGCGAACTCCTGTTCGCGCAGCGAACATATGTCACCTTAGCTACTACTAAAACAGTGTTTTCCACACGTCTTGGAAATTTTTGATCTTCTTGAGTTCGCAGTGCGAACTCTTGGAGAATTTGCTCGCCTCCAGTTCTCTTAGCGAACTTGACAGCAAACCAGCACTTGTTTTGACCATAAGTTTTGAGCCGTAACTCCGTTTTACGCGCCGTCAGAAGCTTTGGAAAGCTTATTCAATGCTCTATAAGATAATAAAAAAATATAATTGCTTGTATACCTACAAAAATTGGAGAAAAACAATTAAAATCAATGACATTTACACGATATGCAATATCTACACTATAATGTAAACTATACAACATATGCACAAAAGATGAGGTTTATTGGTTGAATTAAGCTAATAAGTGTAGACATATATTTTCGACACCATGTCTTGGTAGGTAAAATGATGTTCTTTAACTAAAGAAAATGGCTACAGATGAAGAAGAAAGAAAATGAAGGTATTCAGAAGAAGTTTTCGACACTTCGACAAGAACAGAATTTCAACACTTCGACAAAGAACAGAGTTTCGTCACTTCGACAAGAACAGAGTTTCGACATTTTCGACAGAAACATAAGGAAGTTTTCGTCAGACAAGGTTTAAGGGACATTTATTACTTTTCGACAATTCGACAAGGTGAAGAGGCGCAACGTTTCTACACAAAAGGAAAATTCAAATTCAAGAGGTATAACGTTTGGCAGAAGACGCATGGAAGTTTTAGAAGAAAAGAAGACATGCAGAAGGCCAAGTGTCAAAGATTTAAAATTTTTCCGTTATTAGACAGTTATTGTATTTGTATATAAATAGGATAGTTGTTGTAGAATTTTAGTGTGTGAAAACTTGTACTAAATTCCTGTAAATACTCAAAGTACCCATGCGAGAGAAAAGAGTTTATTATCTAGAAATGTACGTGTGAAACACCATCTTTTTAAGTTTATAGAAATTCAAAGTCTTTTATAATTGCCTTTACTTTTCCCAGTCATTTATCCTTTGTCATTTACTTTATGCAAGCTTTAATTTCATTCAATTTACCTTTTCGCCAGAAATTGTTATTTAACCAAATCATTCATACATAAAAGATATAATAGAACAAACCATCAAAACACCATTATCCTAAGAGTTAGATAAATTTGCACATGTATCCCAGGATTTGTGTGGTTGGTCCTGCAAGTAACCCAGTTTTATAAGAAATTGGTAAACCAGAGGTTGTTCGCCAAAATCAACAGCGAACAATAAGTGCCAATTATTTACACTCAATATCAGTATATTTTAGCACTTATCAACTCTCCCGAACTTAAACTTGTTTGTCCTCAAACAATAATCGATCATCTCAAAGAAACAAAAGTAACAACCAAGCAATCACGACTCAACTAGTTTCGAAAAACAAAAAAAAAATGTATGGTTCAACACAAAAAAGTACATGCAAAGCAAAACTTACTACTAAAATACAACTATAACATGAAAACGAAACAACTCCTAAATACAAAAAACATGTCAAAAATTCTAAGACAATACAATGTTCAAAAATGAATCACACCTAGCAGACACCTCATCAGTAGATGAATAACAAAAACATGAAGGGCTTAAATCTCACCCAACAATCAAGCTAACAACAAGTTAAATTATGCATTCATCAAGAAAAAACTCATATTGAACAGTATAAAAGCAAAAATCACAAGGGCTTTAAGGGTTGTAATGTGGCTTGGGTAACAAACAATTGTTTTTCTCATGGTAAAAGAAACAAAAACTTGCTTAATCAAATGAGAGTGATCATTTCTCACAATCTCAAGCACTCACAAATTCCAATCACATTTTTAGTTTTTCCAAATTGTTACACCATTCCACACAACTTATTAGCACAACATTATTCTATTTTTTTTCTTTTTTCAATTCTTTTTCCTTTTTTTTTCTTTTTCTTTTTCACTTTTTTCTTTTCTTTCTTTCTCAAAATTTTTCCTTTTCTCAATCTCTTAGCAACCAATCTCTTCTCCCCAACTTGAATGCAACCACACATAGTGACATGAATGTTCCCAAACTTATTAGGCAAGGGTAAAAAACTCAAATAACAAGTCATGGTTATAGCTCAAGAAAAAGTATTAGAATCCATACAAAAATGAACTTAACACCAACATTGATTCTAACAAAGGCTCAAAGGAGGTAAGCAAATTCTCACTCACTCACAAGGTAGATTGACTATTTGGTCAAGTGGTTATCCTCAAAATCAAACAAAATGCCTTGATCATTTTAGTGCTATCATACAAATCAACACAAATACAAGATTAAACATAATAAAACCGAGTTAAACAAGAATGTTAGTTTCCTGCATATAGTAAATAATGGAAAGCTCCTCACAAAAAGGGTTTAGTTCTAAATTGATTCAAAACTGAACAAGTATGGCAAAAGAATGAATGACATGAAAATTGTACAAATGAAAAGTCTCCTAATCATGTTATGTTCTAGAAAGCGATAAACGAGTACTTTGCAAAGTACTAACTTCAATCAATATCAACACCATATATTCGCAAGTTGAAACGATCAAACTTGGAAAATCACAAAATGCATCCTCAAGCTAATAAAAAACAAACTTGAGAGCAAACACAAACATTATTCTAACAACCTAACAAAATTGAACTAAAACTAACTAAACACAAAGACCAAAATTAGTGAAAGTGGACGGAAAATGAGAGATTTTCCATACAAAACAGAGCGCGCTAAGCGCGAACAGGCATGCTTAGTTTTTCAAGTTCTTTTTCTCACACAATCCATCCATTCACACTTTATATTAACTATACTACTAAATATAAAACTATACAAAATAAAAAACCATTGGGTTGCCTCCCAACACGCGCTTGTTTCACATCGTAAGCTCGACGCCTTATTTACGTACAAGCTCCTCCATGTTGCTTCGTTCACCGGTAGATACCAAATAAAACCTGCAACACTTGAGCTAACGTAAACCAAAAACAAAAGTATGCACAAACATGATGGACAATACCTATATACAATCACTTATGGAAAACAACTATAAACAAGTATATACAAAGCTTACAAACATAGAAACTATCGCAATGCAATTCAATATCAAAACCAATCCTCGACAATAGAACCATTTTGTTGGATTGGTAAAGCGGCAAGCAAAAATATTATTTTCGGAAGAATTCCCTCCGGAATTTATGTCGTCTCTACAAGGATTGATGCGAGGGAAAGAATGTCATTCGACAATCTCTACGTCTCTAAGTTTGGGTTTAAATGGTTTGGGATAAAAGTGCAAAAGGAAAAACATAAAACAATAAAATAAATACATTCTTAAGAAATGAGAAAACTCGTCTGGAGTTGTATTTCATTCTACCCATCGCGTACTAAAAAATCTATGGATCAAATGCACGCCACCTAAATCACTCTTCAATATCACCACGTTACGCTCACAACAGAGGTTATGTCTAACGCAAAAGTTGAGAGAACAACCACATCGCCTCATCAGTGATATCTCACGCAACTGGACAACACGGGGCATTAAGAATCGATACCCGCATGAATATTAGACCCAAATCTATGTCTAGAGTTTAGAATCTAACAAATGTTTATCTTAGATCGAGTTCGAACCATATATGTCTATAGCAATCCAAACCCATTAAGTAAAAAATCAAAGATGACATATCTAAAGAGTTGTAAAAGAGATTTTATACAAAGATCCATAAATATACATACAATCAAGATAAACTTACATACAAAACCCCAACAAATGAAAAATACATATAGAGGAAGGAAGAAGAACATAAATCTCGCGGTTTGTCAATTCTGATTGAAGTGGATTCGACTCTGGATCTCAAGATATACACTCCATGTGTTGCTTATAACCTAAATCTACTCAAGAATGTGTTTGATGAAGTTGGGGTAAAACGTTCCCAATATAACCTAGAAAATATCTAAAAATGTGACTTTATAGGCAAAAATGGGTTCCCGTGTTCGCACTGCGAACTCCTGTTCGCCCTACGAACATATGTCGCCTTAGCTACTACTAAAACAATGTTTTCCACACGTCTGGGAAATTTTTGTTCGCCTTGAGTTCGCAGTGCGTACTCTTGGCGAATTTGCTCGCCTCCAGTTCGCTTAGCGAACTTGACAGCAAACCAGCACTTGTTTTGACCATAAGTTTTGAACCGTAACTCCGTTTTATGCGCGGTCGGAAGCTTTGGAAAGCTTATTCAATGCTCTATAAGACAATAAAAAAAATCACTGCTTGTATACCTACAAAAATTGGAGAAAAACAATTAAAATCAATGACATTTACACGATATGCAATATCTACACTATAATGTAAACTATACAACATATGCACAAAAGTTGAGGTTTATTGGTTGAATTAAGCTAATAAGTGCCAATTATTTACACTCAATATCAGTATATTTTAGCACTTATCAACTCTCCTAACTTAAACTTGTTTGTCCTCAAACAATAATCGATCATCTCAAAGAAACAAAAGTAACAACCAAGCAATCACGACTCAACTAGTTTCGAAAAACAAAAAACAAATGTATGGTTCAACACAAAAAAGTACATGCAAAGCAAAACTTACCACTAAAATACAACTATAACATGAAAATGAAACAACTCCTAAATACAAAAAACATGTCAAAAATTCTAAGACAATACAATGTTCAAAAATGAATCACACCTAGCAGACGCTTCATCAGTGGATGAATAACAAAAACATGAAGGGCTTAAATCTCACCCAACAATCAAGCTAACAACAAGTTAAATTATGCATTCATCAAGAAAAAATTCATATTGAACAGTATAAAAGCAAAAATCACAAGGGCTTTAAGGGTTGTAATGTGGCTTGGTTATCAAACAATTGTTTTTCTCATGGTAAAAGAAACAAAAACTTGCTTAATCAAATGAGAGTGATCATTTCTCACAATCTCAAGCACTCACAAATTCCAATCACATTTTTATTTTTTCCAAATTGTTACACCATTCCACACAACTTATTAGCACAACATTATTCTATTTTTTTTTTATTTTTTCAATTCTTTTTCCTTTTTTTTTTCTTTTTCTTTTTCACCTTTTTCTTTTCTTTCTTTCTCAAAATTTTTCCTTTTCTCAATCTCTTAGCAACCAATCTCTTCTCCCCAACTTGAATGCAACCACACATAGTGACATGAATCCTCCCAAACTTATTAGACAAGGGTAAAAAACTCAAATAACAAGTCATGGTTATAGCTCAAGAAAAAGTATTAGAATCCATACAAAAATGAACTTAACGCCAACATTGATTCTAACAAAGGCTCAAAGGAGGTAAGCAAATTCTCACTCACTCACAAGGTAGATTGACTATTTGGTCAAGTGGTTATGCTCAAAATCAAACAAAATGCCTTGATCATTTTAGTGCTATCATACAAATCAACACAAATACAAGATTAAACATAATAAAACCGAGTTAAACAAGAATGTTGGTCTCCTGCATATAGTAAATAATGGAAAGCTCCTCACAAAAAGGGTTTAGTTCTAAAGTGATTCAAAACTGAACAAGTATGGCAAAAGAATGAATGACATGAAAATTGTACAAATGAAAAGTCTCCTAATCATGCTATGTTCTAGAAAGCGATAAACGAGTACTTTGCAAAGTACTAACTTCAATCAATATCAACACCATATATTCGCAAGTTGAAACGATCAAACTTGGAAAATCACAAAATGCATCCCCAAGCTAATCAAAAACAAACTTGAGAGCAAACACAAACATTATTCTAACAACCTAACAAAATTGAACTAAAACTAACTAAACACAAAGACCAAAATTGGTGAAAGTGGATGGAAAATGAGAGATTTTCCATACAAAACAGGGCGCGCTAAGGGCCCTCTTAGCGCGCTAGGCGCGAACAGGCATGCTTACATTTTCATGTTCTTTTTCTCACACAATCCATCCATTCACACTTTATATTAACTATACTACTAAATATAAAACTATACAAAATAAAAAACCATTGGGTTGCCTCCCAACACGAGCTTGTTTCACATCGTAAGCTCGACGCCTTATTTACGTACAAGCTCCTCCATGTTGCTTCATTCACCGGTAGATACCAAATAAAACCTGCAACACTTGAGCTAACGTAAACCAAAAACAAAAGTTTGCACAAACACATACACAAACATGATGGACAATACCTATATACAATCACTTATGGAAAACAACTATAAACAAGTATATACAAAGCTTACAAACATAGAGACTATCGCAATGCAATTCAATATCAAAACCAATCCTCGACAATAGAACCATTTTGGTGGATTGGTAAAGCGGCAAAACATATGTCGCCTTAGCTACTACTAAAACCGTGTTTTCCACACGTCTGGGAAATTTTTGTTCGCCTTGAGTTCGCAGTGCGAACTCTTGGTGAATTTGCTCGCCTCCAGTTCTCTTAGCGAACTTGACAGCAAACTAGCACTTGTTTTGACCATAAGTTTTGAACCGTAACTCCGTTTTACGCGTGGTCGGAAGCTTTGGAAAGCTTATTCAATGCTCTATAAGACAATAAAAAAATATCATTGCTTGTATACCTACAAAAATTGGAGAAAAACAATTAAAATCAATGACATTTACACGATATGTAATATCTACACTATAATGTAAACTATACAACATATGAACAAAAGTTGAGGTTTATTGGTTGAATTAAGCTAATAAGTGTAGACATATATTTTCGACACCATGTCTTGGTAGGTAAAATGATGTTCTTTAACTAAAGAAAATGGCTACAGATGAAGAAGATAGAAAACGAAGGTATTTAGAAGAAGTTTTCGACACTTCGACAAGAACAGAATTTCGACACTTCGACAAAGAACAGAGTTTCGTCACTTCGACAAGAACAGATTTTCGACATTTTTGACAGAAACATAAGGAAGTTTTCGTCAGACAAGGTTTAAGGGACATTTATTACTTTTCGACAATTCGACAAGGTGAAAAGGCGGAACGTTTCGACACAAAAGGAAAATTCAAATTCAAGAGTTATAACGTTTGGCAGAAGACGCGTGGAAGCTTTAGAAGAAAATAAGACATGCAGAAGGCCAAGTGTCAAAGATTTAGAATTTTTCCGTTATTAGACAGTTATTGTATTTGTATATAAATAGGATAGTTGTTGTAGAATTTTAGTGTGTGAAAACTTGTACTAAATTCCTGTAAATACTCAAAGTACCCATGCGAGAGAAAAGAGTTTATTATCTGGAAATGTACGTGTGAAACACCATCTTTTTAAGTTTATAGAAATTCAAAGTCTTTTATAATTGCCTTTACTTTTCCCAGTCATTTATCCTTTGTCATTTACTTTATGCATGTTTTAATTTCATTCAATTTACCTTTTTGCCAGAAGTTGTTATTTAACCAAATCATTCATATATAAAAGATATAATAAAACAAACCATCAAAACACCATTATCCTAAGAGTTAGATAAATTTGCACATGTATCCCAGGATTTGTGTGGTTGGTCCTGCAAGTAACCCAGTTTTATAAGAAATTGGTAAACCAGAGGTTGTTCGCCAAAATCAACAGCGAACAAATTGGCACACCAGAGGTTATTTTCATCAACAGTTTTTTCTTTGATTTTGTTCTTTTCTGCAGCCTCTTTTTCTGTTCTTTTCTATTTTTCGACCTCCCTTTTTTCCTCCATGGAGGAACCTCTCTGTATTTCAAAATTCTTCCATCTTTTCTGCCCTTGAGCACCTCTGATTGGTTGGACCCACTTGTCATCCTCAGCTTTGACAGATGGCTTGTAACCTCTGGTTTTGGCGAAAAGAACAAAATCAAAGAAACAACTGTTGATGAAAATAACCTCTGGTGTGCCAATTTGTTCGCTGTTGATTTTGGCGAACAACCTCTGGTTTACCAATTTCTTATAAAACTGGGTTACTTGCAGGACCAACCACACAAATCCTGGGATACATGTGCAAATTTATCTAACTCTTAGGATAATGGTGTTTTGATGGTTTGTTTTGTTATATCTTTTATGTATGAATGATTTGGTTAAATAACAACTTCTGGCGAAAAGGTAAATTGAATGAAATTAAAACGTGCATAAAGTAAATGACAAAGGATAAATGACTGGGAAAAGTAAAGGAAATTATAAAAGACTTTGAATTTCTATAAACTTAAAAAGATGGTGTTTCACACGTACATTTCCAGATAATAAACTCTTTTCTCTCGCATGGGTACTTTGAGTATTTACAGGAATTTAGTACAAGTTTTCACACACTAAAATTCTACAACAACTATCCTATTTATATACAAATACAATTGCTGTATAATAACGGAAAAATTCTAAATCTTTGACACTTGACCTTCTGCATGTCTTCTTTTCTTCTAAAGCTTCCACGCGTCTTCTGTCAAACGTTATAACTCTTGAATTTGAAATTTCCTTTTGTGTCGAAACGTTGCGCCTCTTCACCTTGTCGAATTGTCAAAAAGTAATAAATGTCCCTTAAACCTTGTCTGACGAAAACTTCCTTATGTTTCTGTCAAAAATGTCGAAACTCTATTCTTGTCGAAGTGACGAAACTCTGTTTTTTGTCGAAGTGTCGAAATTCTGTTCTTGTCGAAGTGTCGAAAACTTCTTCTGAATACCTTCGTTTTCTTTCTTCTTCATCTGTAGCCATTTTCTTTAGTTAAAGAACATCATTTTACCTACCAAGACATGGTGTCGAAAATATATGTCTACAAATTGCCCCCCAGCAAAGATGTTTCGACTTATTTCTGGAGAAACCATCATTTGCTGTCGAAAATATTTCGACGCCATGTTACCTGCATTAATGATGCTGGTTTTCAAGACGTGACGTTTTGTTAAGTCCCAAGAAAGTCTATCATTACACTTTTCTTAAAACGTCCCATCTAATCCCATGTTCAGACATGATCTCCATAACCCTAAAACCTAGCTAGCCATGCCTTCCCATACTTTTGATCATCACCGTTGAAATCTTGACACATGTCCTATGATCAATATTAAAACTGGAATGTTTTCTCATCTTTCCCTCTATAAATCCTTATTTTCCAAATCTTTTAACACTTTTACGTTCCTGACCTTCTTCTTCTTCACAAACCCATTTCAAACCTTCATACTTTCTTCTGAAATTTCTTTGCTTCCCTCATCAATGGCTCCTCGCAAAGCTCCTACTGACAAGAAAACCAAGAAGACCAAGAACACTACTGCTCTCCCTTATGCGCACGGGTTGCCTGGACCAGTGATTGTGAGCAATCAACAGTACATTCCAGAGCCTCCAAATGAAAGAGAGAAAGCAAGCATTTATCAATCCCAGGTACTCATTCCGGTCCTTATTTCTGGCACTTGCCATGCAATGTTGGGTCCACTCCCTGACCCCAATGCTGATGCTGATCGTTTAAAGGATTTTTTCCCTACGTATTCTTATTCAAAACCCATAGGTGCTGGAATAAAACCCAAACCTAGTGAAACGTCCTCAAAAAATCCTGAGAGCCCCTCAGCTTCTGAAGAAATAGATTTAGCATATTTGAACCAAGCTAGGATATTTAGAAGTTGCCCTTTGACGAAAGATCCTTCAGACTATTTGGCCTGGCTGACTAAGGTCGAAAAAACTAAAGGGGATTTCTGGAAGCAAACTGGCATCTTCAACTTGATCCAACTGTCGAAGGTGGGCCCTAGTTATTGCCCAAACATGCTCCTGGCTTCCCTTTACTTTTGGGATAGCACCTACAACAACTTCCACCTTCCTTGTGGAATGGTCACTCCAACTTTCTTCGACATAGCTGCCATAGTTGGCCTTAGCCCTATAGGAATAGACTTCGACCCTACTAATTTGGATGAAGACACTATAGGTTTCAACACCAAACATGCCTCCTATTCTTTGTTTATTGCTCGTTATCATGACAAAACAACTACAGAAGTCTCTGATGTAGAACACGTAGCTTTTTTGACCATCTGGTTGTCGAAATTTGTCTTTTACTCTCGTTCTCTTCAGGTTTCCAAAAAATACCTTACCATAGCCAACCAACTCCATGCTGGGAAAAAACTTTGTTTAAGCGAAATGGTTTTGGCCAACCTTTATGAATCCATCAGCGAGATTGTGGATTTTCTGAAGACTGGCCAAGAGAAAGGAAAACTAACCTTGGCAGGGCCTTTTTGGCTTCTACAGCTATGGCTAAATGCCACCTTCGAGGCTTCTCTCCCTATCAAGAATAAAGTAAATGAGGAAGAAGTGAAGAACAGAAACGTCGAATGGCCTAGGTTGGTAAAACTAACTCCATCTGACGAAGGAATCAGCCTTCGACAAGCCTTCACCAGTTATGTAATGATGTTTGCCAAACGCTACAACTTCACTCCGTCCATGGCACCCTTTGCCAACAGAACTATTGGTCCCAAATGGTTTACTAAACAACTTCCTTTAGAGATGCAGAAAGAAGAAGATACATTTTTGGTTATCTGGGAATCGTTCCTAACACCAAGACACCTTTTCTCCCATCACAACACGAATAACACAAAAGTTTCCCTTATTGTTTATCAACCTAACCTAGTGGCTCGACAATTTGGGTTAATCCAAATAAAAACAAAACCCATCTATCCCAAGAAAGGTTTTATTATTTTTTACAATTCTTTTCATAATCTAGAGAAAAGCATAGAGTTATCAGAAAAATACTTTGATGAGACTCTGGAGATTCGACCGATGATCTTTCGACCATCTTTCCTCTGCACTCAAGAATTCGATGTTTGGTGGAAAGACTACTACCTCACTAGATTCTTCGACGTGACGGCCTTTACGACTCATCTGAAGAATGCTTTCACTTTTGTGCAGGATCGAACAAAGAAAGGTACTGAAAGGCATATTAAAGAAATCCAAAAGTTTCAGCATTATTTTGAAACTATTTACAGGCCAAATGATCTTAGTCGAACCATAAGCGAAGCAGCAGTGACTTTGAAACACAAATTTACAGAAAAATTGGAGAAGTTGGCGTTGCCTTCATATGTTCTTCCAGAAACACGTTATGATTTGGCATACAGCTATTATCCACCAAAGTTTCCCCCTCTACCTTCTGCTGAATTTGGTGTGGCATTAAGCCCTCCATTCCCAGATTGGTTTATTTGTGGATCTCACATAAAATTGCTCCGCGAATCTTATTAAAAACCTGCTGAGCGTGTGGTTCCGACTAAGTATCATGTGGACAATTTTCCAGGGCACCTTCATATTGGAATAGAACACGTTCGCGTGGAATCTCCCATTCTTGAAGGTGTTTAAAGAAAACGCAATTTTTCTTTACTTTATTCTAACTTCCTTCTTATGTTTTTCTTCTTTTGTATTCATTTCTCTATCTTTCTTTCTATCTTTCAGCTGTCAAGATTACTGCTAAAAAGGCTTCTGTCGGAAGTAGTTCTGGAAAGGTGGTCGAACAACCAACCTCTACAGTCGAAAATGTTTCATCAGAAAATGTCAACTTTCTTCCATGTAATAAATTTTGTTTAACTCGAACTAAAACAATTTTCTCCTGTGTTTTTAGGTGAGTCAAAACCCACCACCCCCCAAGAAAAGAAAACAAGAGGAGGAGTTAAAGGTAATCGATGAAGAATCTGGGGATGAATCTCCATACCAACAACCTCTTAAGAAAAAGAAGGTCTTGAAAATCAAGACAGTTGCCTCCCAAAGGTCCATTATCAGATCGACCAAGAAAACTCCCCCCACCAGTCCAACTACAAAAGTTTTTATCAAAGATGCAGAGAGTGGGAATTCTAGCTTCAATACTGAGATTCCTCAGGTAAACCTTTATTTCGACTGATGATATTCACTTTTACTTGCATTTTCTTTTCCTTGACTTTTGCTTGTTCTCAGATCCAAGTTAATGTCGAAGAACACCCCATAGCAAAAGCAATACCAACATTTACAGGTGGTCCTACCTCCAAAGCAGCTAGTTCAATGCCTACCTCTTCCAAAGCTTCGACAAAGAAATCAACAAAGGAAAAAGAGCAGGAAACAATTGATCTTAACTCTGAAAAGACTTTGGCTGAGAGACTCCAAGAGGGAATCAACCCTGATGCTGGTAGCTATGAAAGGCAAACCAATGATGAATTCGACACTGACGTGGAAGAGCATTCTGATAATACTTCTCCTGTTCGTCCAGCATTAAATAATGAAAAGGATGGTGACGTTGACATGGATTCTGGGGTCGGAGATGACAATGAAAAAGAAACTGCCGAGGAAAAGAAGAACCTGTCGAAGCAGCCAGATGCTGAGCCAAATTCTGGGCAAAGTATTCAATCAAATCCTGCTCAACTCAAAGAAAAATCTCCATCAACTGGTTCGACTAGTTTCTCTCGCGAGGAACTTGAAAGCCTCAAAGTCAAGAAACCTTTGGAGTATCTAAGGGCTATGCTCAGCGCTCGACACAACTTCCAAGACTCATCCTTCAGTAGTTCGACTACTTCTGAGGTTAAATCACTTGAAGCCATCATGACTGAAATCAAAACCAAAATACTTGGTGTGGATTTATTCAAGGTTTTGGGCGAAAATCCTACTGCCCAGTTCGACCTGAAGAAAATCCTTAAACAAGTAAATGTTTTGGAAGCCTCTGCTGAGGACAGCCGTCTGATGATGGATCTAGCCCAGATAATTGACCTGGTGAGCGCGGACCTGCACCGCCAAAAAGAGTTTTCCCAACAAATCTCTACCAAGTCTGAAACTCAAATTGCAGAGTGGGACGATGTGGCTGCTTCGGCTGACAAAGTTTCTGAGCTAGAGAAACTTTCTGAGGTTTATTCAAAAGGTGTTGCTGACTGTGACATTACCATAAAAAATTGGGAGAAGCAGATAACATATCTTCAAGAAAAAATCTCCCAAGAAAAACAACGCAAAGCAAGCCTTCAGCAACCCAAGCAAAATGAGATTGAAGAAGAGCTTAAAGTGGGATTGCATCATGCAGCTAGAGCTCAGCAGTTGATTCAGGAGATCGACAGCCTTTCTCATAACAAAAACCTTTGTGAATGTCGACTCCAAGTCCAAAAGAGGAAATTTGAAGAACTTAAGGAATCTTTTCTCAAAGATTAACTTGTAATAGAAATAGGGTTATTATTTTTTATTGCTGGTGTAATACCCCAAAATCTGCTCCCCCTTTTTCACATCATAGCATAGCATTATCATATATCATATCATATCCATCTCATTAGCATTGCATTGCATCTTTAACATAGAAAAATGAAGCATAGCATCTCTCTTACCATCAAGGCATGTGATCAGGGGGAAGGTGGACAATCAAGGGATCATTCAAAGCACAAAAAGGTCAGTCAAGATGCCTCAAGGCAAGCCAAGAGGTCTTTCATGTCTCATACTACCTCAACTGACTATCCAAAACCTCAAGAAAGTAAGATTCAATAGGAGATTGAAGCCCTACATCTTTCACTATGCAAGAGATCTAAAAATTAAAGGAAAACCCTCAAAAGAGATAGCTCATTGATCCAAAATCAATCTCAAATGTCATATCTCATCATCCTTTAAAAGGATACACAACATACTCTGAGGAATTTGAAATTAAAGACTGCACATTTTTCTCCTAGGAGGTGGGCACCAAAATTAGGGTTTCTGATTAAATCAGGGAATCTCTGATTTTTTGGACAAAACTTGATGTCATGATATTCTACATGTCCTTAAGTGTATGAGTGTGGAAAATTGCCTCTCAATTGGTTTTAGAAGTGGTTCAATTGGAAGAAAGATCAAAATCAGAGAAATTGGGGGCCAAGTCAAATAATCAGAAGGAAAAGTCAACTCTTGGCTTTTTGAGGCCAAATTCATGAAATTCATGTTACATGTGTCCAATATGCAAAATTTGATCAAGAAACTCCAAAGGAATCATGAAAAAATCAAGATGTGGAAAGTTGCCATTTTTGGAAGAAGTAGGGTTTCCAAAAATAGTAATTTTGGACCATTTTGCATCAGGGTTTGAACCAAGGCCATTTAAAATTGAAGCACCAAATGAAAATTCCACTCGGCCACAACAAAAGATCTTGCTTTAAGCTTCAAATCCATGTGTAGAACATCTCCATTGGATAAATATTGAGGGAGATATGATGGATCAAAGTTGGACGAAAGTAGGCCAAAACCATGTCATGACCAAGGATTTTCAAGGCACGCGCGTAGTCATTTCAACAAACAGTTGGTGGGTCAGAAGTGTACTCATTTTTCCCATGGTTAAAAGCTTCAAATGGAAATCTTTTCAACATCAAAGTTGTTCTTTGTAGTGTCTTCTTCGTGATCCATGTTGGACAAAATGCCATTTGATCAAAGGTTAAGGAGTTATGATGGCTCAAAGAATGGTCAATATAACTGAAATTTGACTAGGTCACAACCAAGTCATGCTACACATGCGCGCATTCTACAGCATTTTAAGCCAGTCTTGAGTTCCTATGTTTAAAGCTCATTTTCAATATGTTGCAAGTCTTATTTTCACTTCTTTTCAACATCAAAGTTGTTGTACCATGTACACACTTTGAAATGGTACCAAGATCACTCATGTCCATGGCTTAAAGAGAGAGATATCCATGCGCAAACTTCACCATTTCCAACTGAGGAATCACATCAGAGTTAGCAGTTTGGTTCAGACATTCATCAAACAATCCATGAACTTTATTTCCACATTTGGTCAAGCACATATCACCTACACAATGTTTAACATCACGTGCCTTGCATGAAAATAGAGAGAACAACTTGTTGAGCAAGTTTCTGCCACAACAGCCTTACCATTCCAAGCTTCACTCTTCATTCCACCATAACTGTCGTGAACATTCCCACACCACACCACAACCAACCTCACTCGCCCCTAACTAACTTGACTCAGTTAGTTAGGGTGCACTCAGTTTAACCATGCTAACTCATTTAACTCAACTCACTAAACCATAGTTTGCTCACATTATAAATAGAAATCACACACTCTAATTTCATTTTCAGCTTCATTTTTCCTACATTCTCTCCAAAAACTCTCTCTGCTCTACTCTCAACATCACCATTGCAAGGAATCTTCGAGCTCACATTGTTCATCATCTTCCTAAATCTTCTTTTATTCTCTCAAATTCACCACCGTGCAACTATTTCTGAAGCTTGGATTTCACTCACCTCCATTGAATCATCATCAAGTTCTACATATCCGCCTTTATTTGGCCAAGTGAAGATTGTAGAAGAGACAAGACCTCTGGTTTTCTGAAGAACACTTCAAGGTTTCAAAACTTCAGGTACGAATCTCCACCATTATAGACCTAATGTGAAGTTGTTTTCAGGTTCTTGAAGCTTCTTATAAGCTCAAGAACTTGTCCGGCTAGTTGATAGGCCTTTAGAGGCATAATGCACAACTTAGGGCTTGCTTTAATCTCCTCTGTTTTCTCTGTGTGTGATTGTTATGTGAAAAATGATGTTAGATTCATGATGTGCATAGCGCAAGCTTCATTTTGATACCACATTTGTGCATTTTGGTGAGAATTGAGGTTGCAGACGGTGGCGGTGTGACCGGAGAAGGTGACCGGAGGTCATCTCCGGCCGGGACTGTTAATGCTAGGGTTTTGTGTGTTTTAATCATGACCTTTAATTTTTCATGATCCAACGCGTGAAAACGTGCCAGCACATTAAAAAAAACGTGCAAGTCACATGCCAATTTTCTGAAATCACTTAAGCTTTGTGTGGCATGGTACACGATAGGGCGTGTGGACATTCATGTGTGCACGTTGATGTTGTTTACTTTGACCTTGGTTTGACCCTGACTTAATCCAATGGCATGTAGTGTTTTGACTATTGTTGACTGAAGTGCATGCTTGTTATCGTGTTCTGTGTGTAATTGGACTTAAGTTGAATTGCTATTCGCACCTTGTATTTCTAAAGCCCAAATCATCTGAACTAAACAATTGCTACGCATGCACCCCCAGTCCTCATTTCATTTCATTTTATTTTCTTCATTTTCATACACGTTTGCTTTTGTAATTTTTAAAAATATCAAATATCATCATAAAATTCCACAAAAATTCATGAACATCATTAAGACATTTTGAAAATTTTTGGTGATTTTATTTTCTGATTTTATGACCTTTTTGCCCCTGTTCAACAATTTTCTTTGATTTTCTTTTGTATGCATTCTTAATGTGGTATATGATTTTGTGCATTTTTGTTCTTGATCCTTAAAAATAGTTTTGATTTGCTTCTTTTTGCATTAAGTCATTAACATCTTGAAGTATGTCCTATGATTTTCATTTTATTTTTTAGATCTTTTTAGGACATGTTTGGATGTCCATCTTTGCATTACTTTGCATGTGCATCCAATTGGATTTAAGTGCATTGTTTGACATCATTTTGCCTTGATTTCTTGCATGCTATTTTGGTATATGGTTCACTTCTGATTTTTGTATCTTTAAAAAATGCTTACTTAATTTCCATGAGTCCATTTAGTTTTTGTTTAATGCATAACCTTGTGCACCTTTAACATGTTGTGTTTGCACTTTCCCTTTGTGAACTTCCATTTCAATTCTACTTCTTCTATCACTTCTTAAATGTCTTGTTGTGTTATGCATGAATACTTGTGAGATGTTTGTGAATCATTTTTCATTTCATTTCAATTCTGATCCTTGGATTACATGTTTCATTTATGCATGTTTCTTCTTTTTCTTTTCATCTTTCATTCTCCCTTTTCTTATGGTAGCATGTTCTAATGTCATGGATGATGTTTGTTGCCTATCCACTGGAACTTGCTTGATGATAATCATTTGTTTTCCATATGATGCACATTCTGGTTGTGACTAATGGGATTTGATCTTTCATCTTATTCTTTTGATCTTCTTTTGATCTTTATGGTGCATTAAATGTTCTTTTACTTCTTATACTTCTTATACATGTTTACTAACCATGTAGGGGCTTTGGTAAGTTGCAATCGAGTGTGGATAAGGAATCCACATTCAAACTTCTATCCTCTCATCTCTTTTACAATTCTATCTTGTGTTTTGATTAAGCACTTATGTGCTTTCTTTTAATAACTCATTACTCTCCCTTTTGGATTACAATTCATCTTCTACTTTGGAAGTGAATTGTTTAATTCATTCTTCTTTAGACTTTAGGTTTTGAAACCTCACAAACCATTAGGATCACTCCCTTTAACTAATCAATTAGGATTGAGTCTTAGATCACATAGATTTTACCTTTCTCTCCTCATTTGTGTCTCTTTTCTCATCTCAAAGAAAATTCAAAATATGTAATAAAGGTAGGCATTTATTGCATTTAGGCCTTTCATATAAAGAAAAGATTATAAGGGGTCTTCTCTTATAATCTTAGAATGTGTTATACATTTGTTGAAAGTATGAGGGACTTAAATGCAATACTTGTTGAAAGTACAAATAAAAAACACTTCTTCATTTCATAATCAACAAAAACACTTAATAAATACAAGTATGCTAGTGTGTTTGAACCTTGATAATTGGAACTAAGTGTGGGGGTCTTCTTCACTCTTAGTGTGCATTCTTATCCATTCCATCTTGGAATGTGAGGATGTATACATTCCAATGACTAAGATTCAGATACACTATCATATGTAAACAAATAAACAAACTTTTAAAAGACGAAACAAACAATAACGTCTTTCCTTCGGGAATTCTTTCCTCATCTCTTTCACTCATTCCTTAAGGATGCGTCATTTCCGTTCTACCGCAAACTGGTAACGCCTAAGTCTTCCTACAGCGAGCTGCAACACCTAAACTGCTAGAACGTGAACGCTGGCGTATTCCACTAAAAAACACAAACAACTTTCCCTTAGGTGAGGGGAACTACGTCGCTCTGATTCTCATGTTCCCGATGAGATACGTAGGCAGTGGGGTAGGGCCCATGCGAGCACTTCTTTTATTTTCCCTACATTTGTTTTTCTTTCTCCTTTCTTTCTTTCAGTCCTTTTTCCAGTATCCTTTTCTATCACCCTTTGATTGAGACAAGCAAGCGTGGATCCCATCGGGTACGATGGACGCGTGGGGGTGCTAATACCTTCCTCTTGCGTAACCGACTCCCGAATCCAGTTCTCTTGGTCGCAAGACCATGCTTTTTCCTTCCCTTCAGGTTTATGCGGTGTTTCCTTTCCCTCTCTTGGGATAAATACACATTGCTGGCGACTCTGTTTCGGTGCCACTTTCGCGTTTGTACTTGGATGAAAATCCCGGGAGCGACAGCTGGCGACTCTGCTGGGGATAGGTTGACCTATTGCTGGTCCATCCTAAGCGAGTCAATCCTAGCGCTTGTTTGCTTTTCTTTTATTGGGTGTTTACTGTTGTATTGTATTTGTTGTTTACTGTATTTTATTACTTGGTATTTTATTACTTGTATCATATTTACAGCATTGTAGCATTTACATTTTTTTGTATTATACTGTGTTGCAATGTGCTGTCTGTTTGGCGGGATTGGGATTTCTGAGAGATAAGCCCATTACACAGGCTTGAGTATACACTTAGGATTAGAGTGGAGAGTAGTGGGACCTACGTGCCGTCTGGAGTACGTTGGGTATTCACGAAATTTACAGCTAGACGAGGCTATCTTGGGACCCATCATGGCATGCGCGTCTTGCGTATTCCAGGATGTCGATCTAGAGAGCTGTCGACTCTGGTGACCATTCCCGAGGACTCAGTTGCGGCACTCCTCCCGAGATGTGACAGTGGCAGACCACATTCTGTGGCAAACCCATTGCACATTCTCGACCCGAGGACCCAATGCTGGGAACTTGCCATAGGGTTTCCTTTTTGGAAAGAGAATCAGTGGAGGCACTCCTTGATTGGCGATAGTACTGTACCCCGAGGGATGAATGTACTATTGCTTCTCGACCTCAGTGCCAGAAGCTGAGGACCTTTCGTCTTGGAGAATCAGTTGAGGCCTCCTCGATTGATGATGATGCTAAACCAGAAATGGTGAACGTATCATCATTTCTCGACCTGAGAGCCCGGGATACTGAACATCCTAGAACCCACGTGTGAGAGGGGGGTTGTTTGCAGGTTTGCAGGTGACCATGACTTCCTACATACCTGATTTTCTGTTGACTTTACACAGAGGAAGGGTTCATCCTATTATATTCAGACAGTTCTTATTTGTGGTTCCATATTGTTCCCAGGGCTACACTGACATTGCACACAGTTCAGCACAGACACCTGATTACCTGATCACATTGCCCCTTTGCATTGCATTATCATATCATAACGGTTATGTTTGTCAATTTCAGGTGCATAATATACTTCTGATTCCAATCCATGGGTTCAACAGAGAATGGCGAGAGAAGGAAGAATAATGTTTCTTACAAGTTTCCGGACCCTACCTTGGATTCGTTGCTCAAAGTTATAGACATGGGCGGTCCCGATGTTCTTGATAGGTTTCAAAAGAAGTACGGGAATTTGGTTAGGATGGTCCGTACTATCACGAAGTATGAACATGATGCTCTACACACCCTGCTGCAGTTCTATGAGCCTTCGCTGAGATGCTTCCTCTTTCCAGATTACATTTTGATGCCGACGCTAGAAGAATTCTCATTTATTTTGGGGGTTCCAATCATGTCAACAATACCATTCTTTTCTGGTAGCTCTCCTAGTGTAAAAGAAATTGCCGCTGCGATGCAAATGGACCAGTCAGTGATCAAAAGTGGTGTGAGTAACAAAAACGGAGTTGACGGATTTCATCTGGAATTCCTTTCTGATCAAGCCCAAGAGGCCGCTAATGCTAAAAACTGAACGGTTTACAACTCCATTTTGGCTCTTTGCATATATGGCCTAGTTCTTTTTCCCAATCAGCAAGACTTTGTGGATATGCAAGCTACGAGAGTTTTTGTTCTTAAAAATCCAGTCCCTACTTTGTTTGGGGATTTTTATTATTCCGTGCACTACAAGAACGAGAAAAGAAGGGGAGGCCCTGTTAGTTGTTGCACTCCACTGCTATGTCATTGGCTTTTCAAGCATCTGCCTCAAACAGGTGCCTTTGTGGAAACCATAGATGTTGCGAAATGGTCCGAGCGAATGATAGGTTTAACTGCTGATAATATTGTCTTGTTCGATCATCGATTGCTGAGAATTGAGCTCATCACAAGATGCGGGAGTTTTCCAAATGTACCTCTGATTGGCAGAAAAGGAGGGATCAATTATAATCCAGTTTTGGCCATCCGACAGTTCGGGTATGCTTCCAGGGGTCCTCCTACAGAGAAAGACGTGGAAGAATCTTTGTTCTTCACAGGAACTAAAGATGAGAAGGCGGTATAGGTAGTGAATGCTTGGAAAGATAAGCATAAAATTGGGAAAGCGGTTTTTGGGAAAGAAGATTGTAGGCCTTATCCTGAATATGACAAATGGATTGAGACGAAAGTAAAGGAATTGCTTTTGCCCTTTTCAAGGAGACCTCTTGTACGTTCAGTACAGCCTGAACAACCCACCATGGTGGCAATTGAGGAGTGCGAGAAATGGAAGAAAAAGGTTAGAGAGCTGCAGATAGAGAACTCTGGAATGAGCAGATGTCTTCAGAAAGCTCTAGCGGACAACAAAGAGTTGGAAAAGAGAGCATTGAAAGCAGAGAAAACCCTGGCAGACAAAGAAGAAGACTTTGATGAGAGAGCTCGATACTTCCGAAAGCTTACCTTGGGAGCAGATGATACTAGTCAGGCTCATAAGGCTACAAAGCAGGCTCTAGCCCAAAGCAAGGATTCGTTAGCTAAACTCCGTCAAGCTTGGGATGAAGTCAGAATTGAGAACTCTGAATTGATGACCCAGTTAAAAGATAAAAATGAAGAGCTGAAGAAAGCACATGAAGCAAGAAGAAAGCATCGAGAAGACCTTGACAGAAGCCAAGAACAGGCAAGGAACGCTGAAGATAAGCTGAAAATTGCCAACAAAGAGCTTGAAGATGTCACAGCGGAGCTGAAGCTGGTTAAAATTCAAGCTGGAATTAAGAGGCGCAAAGGAGCCGGTGAAGATGAAGCCTTGCTGATGCACGTGGGTTCGTTAGAGGATGCGTTGGAAAAAAGGGAGGTCGTAATCAAAGAGCTGATTGAGAACCCACATCATCAGCGTACCCGCATCCTATTTGAAGAGTTAAGTATTCCAGCCAGAAGCTGAAAGACATAGAGCTATCAGATTAGTGATTTTTGTCGTTTCTTTGTAATTGGTAATGGTTACCATCAGGATTGTTGATGGATCCATTTGACTGCTTGTTTCTTATTTTGTTGCTGAAACTATGACTAATGTACTTGAAAACTTCTGGGAATTTGTATGAAAAGAGCTATTTCTGTTCACAATTTCTGGTTTTCAGATATATGTGATAAGATATCTGCACACTGGCACACTACAAAATCACTATGTCTGGTCGTCAGATATTTGTGGTGGGTGTATATGAATATCTCTTCAGAGCAAAACTCACTAATCATGATTTTTGGTCGTCAGGAATTTGTGGTTATGATTGGAATCAGGATGTAAAAAGTATCTTGAAATGACAAACATAATTGTGCATTAGCATTTGCATAGCATATCATTTTTGCATTGCAGGTTTTCCTTTTGCAAGCGCCTGCTAACCTTTATTTGGTTTTCAGGCACGATAGCTGATACCCCAGTTCACCGATATTCTACCCGACGCAATCAAGCAAGAGTAATGGAGCAAGTTCAGACGGAGTTAGCTGATTTGAGGGGAAGGATGGAACAGTTCATGAACCTCATGCAGGGGATTGCTCAAGGTCAACAGGAGCTGAGGACAGGTCAAGAAAACATGAGGATTGGACAAGAAGCTATGAGAACCACTATCCAGAGGCTGGAAACTGAAATCCCAAATCGCACTGTGCGCACTCCTCCTGGTGGCACAATTCCTGCTGGTGGGGTACATCTGGGATTTGACAATAATGAGGATGGTCAAGATGACCAATTCACTGCATTCAACAATGACATGGGTTTCTATAATGACGACCGGAAGTACGAAGGGTTAGATGAAAGACTCAAGGCTATTGAGAGCCAAAATCCTCTGGGAATTGATGTAGAAGACATGGGTCTCGTGCAGGGTGTGCGAATCCCTCCCAAGTTCAAGCTTCCTGCTTTGGATAAGTATAACGGCAGTACCTGTCCCAAAACACATTTGCAAGCTTACAATCGCAAGGTTGCCGCTTATACTGATGACCAGAAGCTCTGGATGTATTTTTTCCAGGACAGCCTGTCAGGCGCCTCCCTGGAATGGTATGTTAAGCTGGACAGGGTTCATATCAAGAGTTGGAAAGATTTGTGCGCTGCGTTTCTGAAGCAGTATCAATATAATTTGGATATGGCACCTAATCGTACTCAGCTGCAGAGTATGACTCAGGATCCTAAGGAAGGCTTTAAGCAATATGAGCAAAGATGGAGGGAGTTGGCTGCACGAGTTCAACCACCTTTGGGTGATCGTGAGATGGCTGATATGTTCATGAGCACACTCCAAGGGTCGTATTTGGATAGATTGGCTGCGTGTCCTTCCACAGGGTTTGCTGATATTGTTGTTACTGGGGAACGAATAGAGAGTTTGCTGAAATTGGGTAAGATTCAAGACGTCAGTGGGACTGGTGCTTCGAGTTCGAGAAAACCCTTTGCCAACGGATCAAGGAAAAGAGAAGGGGAGTCCAGTGCTGTGCATAGAGGAGGGGGCAGAGGTAGGAATCAGTCTTATCATCAGGTGGATGCTGTAACCATTCCGGTTCCAGCTGGACAGCAAGCTCCAGATCAGCAAGGTAGACCCCGATTCCAGAATAACAGACCAAGGGACCGTAAGTTTGATCCTTTGCCTATGTCATATACTGCTTTGTTACCACAACTGCTCAAAGAGAAGTTGGTTGAACTACGGACTATGAGGCCGCTAGACTCCGGAAAATTGCCTCAGGATTATGATGCCAACGCTAGATGTGAATTTTATTCTGGCGCGCAAGGTCACTCGATAGAGAAGTGCTGGGCTTTTCACCATAAGGTTCAAGACCTGATTGATGCAAAAGCTATTAATTTCTCTAAGCCGCCGAATGTTCGTGATAATCCAATGCCCCATCATGGAGGTGCAAGCATGAATGCTATTTCTGATGGTGAGAAACTGAATCTGATTACTGATGTGAATTTGGTAAAGACTCCGCTGTTGATCGTAAAAGAACGTTTGTTAAAAGGAAAAGTGTTTCCTGGATGTGGCTCTGATTGTGAAGATTGTTCAAGATAGATTAATGGCTGCAGTAAGTTGAAAGTTGGACTGCAGGATCTTATGGACGAAGGAAGACTTCAGTTTGATAAGATAGAGAGAGAAAAAGATGTTTCTGCCGTTACTATTTACTATAATCCAGTTGAGATACAGGTGCCTGTTGAGGATCCTGTTGCTATCATCGTGCCCGAGAGGCCGAGACCAGTTACGATTATAGTGCCTGAATCGGCTGCTTATGTGTCTAATAGAGCAGTTCCTTGGCAATATGGAATTGATACTCATCAAGGAGGAAGTCAACCGAAAGCAGAGGCTGTTGATACCAGTGTTGAGAATGTCAGTGGACCAAGTGGCTTCACTAGGAGTGGTCGACTGTTCGCTCCCCAGACTCTAAGGAATGATAAAGAAGCTGAAGCCGCTGCAAGAGCAAAAGGAAAACAGGTTGTTGATGACAAGGTGTCTGCTCAGGAAGAGGACCCTAAAGTCAATTTTGATAATGATGTTGAGGAATTTATGAGGGTTATCAAAAAGAGTGATTACAAGATCATTGACCAGCTTAATCAGACACCCTCTAAAATTTCAATATTATCCCTGCTAATGAGTTCAGATGCACACCGGGCTGCTTTGTTGAAGGTTCTGAATATGGCATACGTTCCCCAAGAGATTACAGTGAATCAGTTGGAGGGAGTAATTTCGAATGTGAATGTGAGCCACGGGTTGGGGTTTACGAATAGGGATTTGACTCCAGATAGGCGTAATCACAACAAGGCTTTGCACATCACACTTGAATGCAAAGGGGCTGTTTTATCACATGTGCTAGTCGACACAGGTTATTCCTTGAATGTGTTACCCAAAAAGGCCCTGATGAAAATTGAAGTAGATGGATTGGTTCTGAGACCCAGTGATCTGATTGTGAGAGCTTTCGATGGATCCCAAAGATCGGTGTTTGGGGAGGTTGAACTACCAATACAGGTTGGTCCACAGATATTCAAGACGATCTTTCATGTTATGGACATTCAGCCTGCTTACAGCTGTTTGTTGGGCAGACCGTGGATTCACGCAGCAGGCGCAGTTACCTCCACACTACATCAGAAGCTCAAGTATGTGTTCGAGGGTCAAGTGGTTACTGTTTGCGGCGAGGAAGATATATTCGTGAGTCATCTATCCACTTTCAAATATGTGGAAATGGAGGGAGAAATTCATGAAACCCTGTGCCAGTCTTTCGAAGCCCTGAATATCAATAACTTACCAGCATCTACTTCAGCCGCAGTGGTGTCGAATGTGCCAGGACGCCGAGTGCATCAATTGCGTCATACAAGCAGGCCAGAGAAGTGGTTGAAAGCGGAAATGCCCAGGGTTGGGGTAAAGCTATTGATGTGTTTGTGAAGGAAGACAAGTTTGGCATTGGATACCGGCCGGGCCGAACGCCAGTTCCCCGATTCCGTGGGCCAATCAATTTCAACAGTGGAGGAATTATCAATCCCAATCAGTCCTGCTCAGTAATAGAGGATGACGCTGAAAGCTCAGATTATCTGGACAAATGGGTGTATGCACTGGCTCCGGGCGAAGTATTGCAGAACTGGTCTAGTGAAGAAATCGTTCATGTTGTACACCATTCAGAGTAATAATTCTTGTCTTTCATAATGCATAAAATCCCACACTCTGCCCAAGGTGTGAGGATCCATTTGTAGGGCCACCATATTTTCTCATATAATGTTCAAATATCAATAAAAGGACGTTTTTGTTTACAAATTTGTGTTCCTTTATTCTTTCTTTATTTTTGCACAAAAGAAAATTAAAAATGATAATGCACTTTCTTTTCTTTTGTTTTCAAGCAAAAATAATCTAAAATAAAGCATAAATCCAATCATGCAGACTTGATTCTGTGAATTCCTCTAAAAATGATTATGTTATGCCCACGTATGATTTCGACAATCCGATCTATCAAGCCGAGGAAGAAAGTGATGAAGACTATGAACTCCCGGAAGAATTGGCTAGATTGTTGAAACAGGAAGAAAAGACCATTCAGCCTCATAAGGAAGCTCTTGAGGTTATCAATATTGGTTCGGAGGAAAGCAAGAAAGAGATCAAGATCGGTACAAATCTGCGGGCTGATGTAAAGCAAGAGTTGATAGTCATGCTACGTGAATACGTCGACATCTTTGCTTGGTCATACCAAGATATGCCAGGTTTAGATACAGACATAGTTGTGCATAGACTACCTTTGAAAGAGGATTGTCCACCGGTCAAGCAAAAGCTGCGCAGAACGAAACCAGAAATGGCTTTGAAGATCAAGGAAGAAGTACAGAAACAGTTGGATGCATGTTTTCTGGCAGTAACCAACTATCCTCCTTGGGTGGCCAACATAGTACCGGTGCCGAAGAAAGATGGCAAAGTCAGAATGTGCGTGGATTATAGAGATCTCAACAGGGCGAGCCCCAATGATGACTTTCCACTCCCTCATATTGATGTGCTGGTTGATAATACCGCTTAGTTTTCAGTGTTCTCATTTATGGATGGATTCTCCGGGTACAATCAGATAAAGATGGCGCCTGAAGACATGGAGAAGACGACATTCATTACCCCGTGGGGTACCTTCTGTTACAAAGTAATTCCTTTTGGGTTGAAGAACGCAGGGGCAACTTATTAAAGAGCAATGGTGACGTTATTCCACGATCTAATTCATAAAAAGATCGAGTGCTATGTGGATGACATGATTGCTAAATCAAAGACAGAAGAGGAACATCTGATCAACTTGAAGAAGTTGTTTGAGAGGCTGAGGAAATTCAGGTTGAAACTGAATCCTAACAAGTGTACTTTCGGCGTGCGATTCAGAAAATTGCTTGGTTTCATTGTCAGTGGAAAAGGGATAGAGGTTGATCCCGCTAAAGTGAAAGCTATACAAGATATGCCTGTACCGAGAACTGAGAAAGAAGTTTGCGGCTTTCTAGGGAGATTGAATTACATTTCATGGTTCATATCTCACCTAAATGCCACTTGCGAACCGATATTCAAAATGCTAAGAAAAGATCAAACGGTCAGGTGGAATAATGATTGTCAAAATGCCTTCGATAAAATAAAAAGATATTTGCAGGAACCTCCGATTCTGATACCTCCAGTTCAAGGGAGACCACTGATTATGTACTTGACAGTGCTCGAAGGATCCATGGGTTGTGTTCTTGGTCAGCACGACGAGACAGGTAGGAAAGAACATGTTATCTACTACCTGAGCAAGAAATTTACAGATTGTGAATCGCGGTATTCAATGCTTGAGAAGACATGTTGTGCACTCGCATGGGTCGCCAAGCGATTGAGACAATACATGCTCACACATACAACCCTGTTGATCTCAAAATTGGATCCGGTCAAGTATATTTTTGAGAAACCAGCACTTACAGGCAGAGTTGCAAGGTGGCAGATGGTGCTGACAAAGTACGATATTCAATTTACTTCGCAAAAGGAAATCAAAGGAAGTATACTGTCAGATTATCTTGCGCAACAACCTCTTAATGATTACCAGCCCATGAGATTTGATTTCCCTGATGAGGACATCATGTTTCTCAAAGCAAAAGACTGCGAGGAACCACTTCTGGAGGAGGGGTCCGACCCTGAATCCAAATGGAGTTTGATGTTTGATGGGGCAGTTAATATGAATGGGTGCGGAGTTGGTGCAGTCCTCATTACGCCAGAAGGTGTTCACATGCCCTTCACTGCCCGAGTAACTTTCGGGTGTACCAACAATGAAACAGAATATGAAGCTTGCATACTAGGGATCGAGGAAGCTATTGATTTACGAATCAAGACCCTCGATGTCTTTGGTGATTCGGCACTGGTAATCAATCAAGTAAAGGGAACTTGGCACACATATCAGCAGAATTTGATTCCGTATAGGGATTATACGAGGAGATTGCTGACATTCTTTACAACTGTCAAGTGGTACCATGTTCCCCGAGATGAGAATAAGTTTGCAGACGCCTTGGCCACTATATCTTCGATGATCAAAGTGCATGGTTGGAACTTTGTACCCAGGATTGATGTATCTCGTCTTGATAGGCCTGCTTTTGTGTTTGATGTTGATGCAGTGTCTGATGATAAGCCATGGTACCATGACATCAAATGCTTCTTGAAAAATCAATAATACCAGCCCGGGGCATCTTCCAATGACAAGAAGACATTAAGAAGGCTAGCTGGTAGTTTCTTCTTGAACAAAGATCGCGTGCTGTATAAAAGGAATTTTGACACGGTTCTGCTCAGATGTGTGGATAGACACGAAGCAGACCTGTTGATGATTGAAGTGCACGAAGGCTCTTTCGGTACCCATGCCGGAGGACATGCGATGGCTAAGAAATTGTTGAGATTGGAGTATTATTGGTTGACAATGGAGTCAGATTGCTGCAAGTATGCTCGCAAGTGTCACAAATGCCAGATCTATGCAGATAAAGTGCATGTTCCTCCCAATCCGTTGAGTATCATGTCCTCTCCGTGGCCATTTGCAATGTGGGGCATTGATATGATTGGGAAAATTGAGCCTACTGCTTCAAACGGCCATCGTTTCATCTTGGTCGCCATTGATTACTTTACTAAATAGGTTGACGCAGCATCTTATGCCAATGTCACTAAGCAAGTAGTGGCTCGTTTCTTGAAACGAGATATCATTTGTCGATATGGAGTGCCCAAAAGAATCATTACTGATAATGGTTCTAATTTGAACAATAAGATGATGGCTGAGCTATGCCGGGACTTCAAAATCGAGCACCACAATTCTTCTCCGTACCGCCCGAAGATGAATGGCGTGGTCGAAGCGGCCAACAAAAATATCAAGAAGATTGTGCAGAAGATGGTTGTCACGTACAAAGATTGGCATGAGATGTTACCACTGGCTTTGTATGGGTATCAAACATCAGTCCGCACGTCCACTGGGGCAACACCATACTCACTTGTATACGGTATGGAGGCAGTTCTGCCGGTAGAAGTTGAGATCCCCTCTCTCTGAGTATTGATGGATGTTAAGCTAGATGAAGCTGAATGGGTACGAGCCTGATTTGATCAGCTGAGCCTTATTGAGGAGAAGCGACTAGCAGCAGTATGTCATGGCCAGCTATACCAGCGCAGAATGAAGAGGGCATTCGATCAAAAGGTTCGACCTCAAGTCTACAAGGTCGGGGATGTGGTAATCAAGAGAATACTTTCTCCGAGTACAGATCACAGGGGCAAATGGACTCCTAATTATGAAGGTCCATTCGTGGTTAAAAAGGTTTTCTCAGGTGGAGCCTTATTGCGGACAACCATGGATGGTGAAGACTTTTCATCCCCTGTTAATTCAGATGCAGTTAAAAAATACTTCGTATAAAGAGACCCGCTGGATAAAATAAAAAAGGAATCCAGGCAAAAAAGGGCATCCCGGCGAACCAAAAATAGAATAAAGGTTCGGGCAAAAATTAGGGATATAATTGAAAAAATTGTACACCCGGTAAGTTGAAAACCCGAAAGGGCAACTTAGGCAAAAAAGGGTATCCCGGTGGATTGAAAACCTGAAGAGGCGGTCCACACAAAAGAGGGATTAAAGCGAATGACTGCAGTCTGAATTAATCTGTACGTTTTCTACTCTTCAGCAAACTGGAAAAATTCCAAAGGAGGAATTGGTCCGACCACGAGCTTCTGAAGGCAAAGATAATTAGGAGAGTTGGAATACATACTGGCTATAACAGAATCAGAAATCAGTTGGAATCCAATTTTCGCATTATCATTAGGATAGATTTTTTTTTCTCTCAATTTTATGGCAATCGCCTCTTTCAGGGGTTTGCTTCCGACTGTAAATCCGCCAATTTTGGCATTTCATCAATAAAATTGAATATTCAGTCATGAGCTTTTATTTTCATTTTACTGTTTTGTTTGCAAAAATGTCCGATTTTTGATAATAAAACGTTATTTTGAAAATATCTTGGCCTTGCAAAAACATGCACAAAGACAATTGAAATTACTTTGCTTGTTGGACAACCTTGGATGGTTGACTCAAAAGACCACGCAATATCCTGGGGCATGTGCATATTCTTTTTCTGTTGCAGGTAATGAGTACGATCGATCCAAGCAGCACGAAAGTTATCTCTCAGCACAATCGACATATATTCGCTTTGACTTGATACTGTTGTATCTTTTAAGTCGATTCTTCCATTCAAGAGTTCCCACCGAGTTTCGTGACGGCAACGGCGGTCGAAGATGGAATTCTTCTGTGTTGATAACGGTAATTAATGCAGTGAATACTCCGGGTCAATAACAAGTACCAATTCTCCAGTACCTTGCAGACGATGTGAAGGGTAGTTCAACGCATAGTGTTCGTATAAGAGTTTGAAAACGTTTGGTTTTCTATAAAATCCTCTTAGGAGACGAAACTTTTAGTACTAACATCCTTCGTGGAGTTTACTCTTGGCAGGAGGTACCAGCAAGTGGTAGTATCATATATCCCGCAGGTTTCAGCAGGTGAAATTTGTCAAAGATCAATCCCCAGCGGAGTTGTTGAACATCCCATGCATGGGGCATGTTATCTCCCCAGCAAAAGATATTCCCGATCTATAATCCCCAGTAGAGTTTGAGGACATTTGGTCTTCTGTAAAATCCTCTTAAAAGGGCATTCCCCAACACGAGACGCTTTAAAGCAGTTTTCTCTAGCAAAGTGTGTTGTAAACTCGTTATCCCCAGCGGAGTCGTCAAAGAGAAAGTTCGCCCGACATGGGGCATGGTGACATTTATCCTAAACTCGACAGTCATCTTCCTCAACAGACTACCGAGGAATTGCTTTGGGGTTTCCCTAACAAATCTTTAGGGACTCTTTCTCAGCATGTTGCAACGGGTTGTCTTTCAACCAAGATTTGCATGTCCCCGGCAGAGTAGCCCTGATCCCCAGCCAGATCATATCTCTGGTAATGGTACCCCCACAGAGTTTAGCATTGAATCTTGTCTGCTATACTCCCCAGCCGAGTCGCGGTAATTTCCCCAGCAAAGTTTAAAGAGATCGACACAATCTCTCCTTCAGCAAGGTGTCAACATATGATATTACCCAGCAGGTGGTGTAATTCTCAGCAGTGTTCATTTACAATCCAAATTCCAATTTATTTTTGGCATGCGTACAGTTTGTCCATGTTATTCCAGCAGGTGGAGTGATCATTTGGCAATTTTGAGCTTCCAACGAAAGTTTGGTAAGCCCCGAAGTCCAACGACAGTTTGGCAAAGCTTCCCACGACAGTTTGGTAAGCACCAAAGTCCAACGACAGTTTGGCAAAGCTTCCAAAGCTGGTTTGGTAAGCACTGAAATCCAACCACAGTTTGGTAAAAGCTGCAAAAGTCCATCTGAAGATGGCAAGTGTGAGATTCCAAACGCCGGTTTGGTAATCTTTGAAGTCCAACGACAGATTGGCAGAAATCCAGCAAATTGGTGAAAGTCCAACGACGGTTTGGCAGAAGTCCAACGACAGATTGGCAGAAATCCAGCACAAATTGGTGAAAGTCCAACGACAGTTTGGCAGAAAGTCCAACGACAGATTGGCAGAGCAGCTAAAGTCCATCGACAGTATGGCAAGCCAGTAGTCGTCTGGCGTCGTTCAAAAAGACGTTGTTGAAAGTCCATCGACAGTATGGTAAGCCAGTAGTCACCTGGCGTCGTTCAAAAAGACATTGTTGAAAGTCCATCGACAGTATGGCAAGCCAGTAGTCGTCTGGCATCGTTCAAAAGGAATTGTTGAAAGTCCATCGACAGTATGGCAAGCCAGTAGTCGTCTGGCATCGTTCAAAAGGCATTGTTGAAAGTCCATCGACGGTATAGCAAGCCAGTAGTCGCCTGGCGTCGTTCAAAAGACAGATCTCCCCGACGACGTTCATTTGAAGATTCAATCCAGCAGTCCTGTTGGGTTTATATCCCTTTTGTTCTTCATCATCCTGAGCAATTTTTTTGTTATATTTGGTATTCAATCGCTATATACCTTGAAAGTCTGAAAGCAATCGCTTTCAGGCATTCAGGTCTACAGCGTTTGAATAGGGGCAGCTGTAATACCCCAAAATTTGCTCCCCCTTTTTCACATCATAGCATAGCATTATCATATATCATATCATATCCATCTCATTAGCATTGCATTGCATCTTTAACATAGAAAAATGAAGCATAACATCTCTCTTACCATCAAGGCATGTGATCAGGTGGAAGGTGGACAATCAAGGGATCATTCAAAGCACAAAAAGGTCAGTCAAGATGCCTCAAGGCAAGCCAAGAGGTCTTTCATGTCTCATACTACCTCAACTGACTATCCAAAACCTCAAGAAAGTAAGATTCAATAGGAGATTGAAGCCCTACATCTTTCACTATGCAAGAGATCCAAAAATTAAAGGAAAACCCTCAAAAGAGATAGCTCATTGATCCAAAATCAATCTCAAATTGCATATCTCATCATCCTTTAAAGGGATACACAACATACTCTGAGGAATTTGAAATTGAAGACTGCACATTTTTCTCCTAGGAGGTGGGCACCAAAATTAGGGTTTCTGATTAAATCAGGGAATCTCTGATTTTTTGGAAAAAACTTGATGTCATGATATTCTACATGTCCTTAAGTGTATGAGTGTGGAAAATTGCCTCTCAATTGGTTTTAGAAGTGGTTCAATTGGAAGAAAGATCAAAATCAGAGAAATTGGGGGCCAAGTCAAATAATCAGAAGGAAAAGTCAACTCTTAACTTTTTGAGGCCAAATTCATGAAATTCATGTTACATGCGTCCAATATGCAAAATTTGATCAAGAAACTCCAAAGGAATCATGAAAAAATCAAGATGTGGAAAGTTGCCATTTTTGGAAGAAGTAGGGTTTCCAAAAATAGTAATTTTGGACCATTTTGCATCAGGGTTTGAACCAAGGCCATTTAAATTTGAAGCACCAAATGAAAATTCCACTCGGCCACAACAAAAGATCTTGCTTTAAGCTTCAAATCCATGTGTAGAACATCTCCATTGGATAAATATTGAGGGAGATATGATGGATCAAAGTTGGACGAAAGTAGGCCAAAACCATGTCATGACCCAGGATTTTCAAGGCACGCGCGTAGTCATTTCAACAAACAGTTGGTGGGTCAGAAGTGTACTCATTTTTCCCATGGTTAAAAGCTTCAAATGGAAATCTTTTCAACATCAAAGTTGTTCTTTGTAGTGTCTTCTTCGTGATCCATGTTGGACAAAATGCCATTTGATCAAAGGTTAAGGAGTTACGATGGCTCAAAGAATGGTCAATATAACTGAAATTTGACTAGGTCACAACCAAGTCATGCCACACATGCGCGCATTCTGCAGCATTTTAAGCCAGTCTTGAGTTCCTATGTTTAAAGCTCATTTTCAATATGTTGCAAGTCTCATTTTCACTTCTTTTCAACATCAAAGTTGTTGTACCATGTACACACTTTGAAATGGTACCAAGATCACTCATGTCCATGGCTTGAAGAGAGAGATATCCATGCGCAAACTTCACCATTTCCAACTGAGGAATCACATCAGAGTTAGCAGTTTGGTTCAGACATTCATCAAACAATCCATGAACTTTATTTCCACATTTGGTCAAGCACATATCACCTACACAATGTTTAACATCACGTGCCTTGCATGAAAATAGAGAGAACAACTTGTTGAGCAAGTTTCTGCCACAACAGCCTTACCATTCCAAGCTTCACTCTTCATTCCACCATAACTGTCGTGAACATTCCCACACCACACCACAACCAACCTCACTCGCCCCTAACTAACTTGACTCAGTTAGTTAGGGTGCACTCAGTTTAACCATGCTAACTCATTTAACTCAACTCACTAAACCATAGTTAGCTCACATTATAAATAGAAATCACACACTCTAATTTCATTTTCAGCTTCATTTTTCCTACATTCTCTCCAAAAACTCTCTCTGCTCTACTCTCAACATCACCATTGCAAGGAATCTTCGAGCTCACATTGTTCATCATCTTCCTAAATCTTCTTTTATTCTCTCAAATTCACCACCGTGCAACTGTTTCTGAAGCTTGGATTTCACTCACCTCCATTGAATCATCATTAAGTTCTACATCTCCGCCTTTATTTGGCCAAGTGAAGATTGTAGAAGAGACAAGACCTCTGGTTTTCTGAAGAACACTTCAAGGTTTCAAAACTTCAGGTACGAATCTCCACCATTATAGACCTAATGTGAAGTTGTTTTCAGGTTCTTGAAGCTTCTTATAAGCTCAAGAACTTGTCCGGCTAGTTGATAGGCCTTTAGAGGCATAGTGCACAACTTAGGGCTTGCTTTAATCTCCTCTGTTTTCTCTGTGTGTGATTGTTATGTGAAAAATGATGTTAGATTCATGATGTGCATAGCGTAAGCTTCATTTTGATACCACATTTGTGCATTTTGGTGAGAATTGAGGTTGCAGACAGTGGCGGTGTGACCGGAGAAGGTGACCGGAGGTCATCTCCGGCCGGGACTGTTAATGCTAGGGTTTTGCGTGTTTTAATCATGACCTTTAATTTTTCATGATCCAACGCGTGAAAACGTGCCAGCACATTAAAAAAAACGTGCAAGTCACATGCCAATTTTCTGAAATCACTTAAGCTTTGTGTGGCATGGTACACGATAGGGAGTGTGGACATTCACGTGTGCGCGTTGATGTTGTTTACTTTGACCTTGGTTTGACCCTGACTTAATCCAATGGCATGTAGTGTTTTAACTATTGTTGACTGAAGTGCATGCTTGTTATCGTGTTCTGCGTGTAATTGGACTTAAGTTGAATTGCTATTCGCACCTTGTATTTCTAAAGCCCAAATCATCTGAACTAAACAATTGCTACGCATGCACCCCCAGTCCTCATTTCATTTCATTTTATTTTCTTCATTTTCATACACGTTTGCTTTTGTAATTTTTAAAAATATCAAATATCATCATAAAATTCCACAAAAATTTATGAACATCATTAAGACATTTATAAAATTTTTGGTGATTTTAGTTTCTGATTTTATGACCTTTTTGCCCCTGTTCCACAATTTTCTTTGATTTTCTTTTGTATGCATTCTTAATGTGGTATATGATTTTGTGCATTTTTGTTCTTGATCCTTAAAAATAGTTTTGATTTGCTTCTTTTTGCATTAAGTCATTAACATCTTGAAGTATGTCCTATGGTTTTCATTTTATTTTTTAGATCTTTTTATGACATGTTTGGATGTCCATCTTTGCATTACTTTGCATGTGCATCCAATTGGATTTAAGTGCATTGTTTGACATCATTTTGCCTTGATTTCTTGCATGCTATTTTGGTATATGGTTCACTTCTGATTTGTGTATCTTTAAAAAATGCTTACTTAATTTCCATGAGTCCATTTAGTTTTTGTTTAATGCATAACCTTGTGCACCTTTAACATGTTGTGTTTGCACTTTCCCTTTGTGAACTTCCATTTCAATTCTACTTCTTCTATCACTTCTTAAATGTCTTATTGTGTTATGCATGAATACTTGTGAGATGTTTGTGAATCATTTTTCATTTCATTTCAATTCTGATCCTTGGATTACATGTTTCATTTATGCATGTTTCTTCTTTTTCTTTTCATCTTTCATTCTCCCTTTTCTTATGGTAGCATGTTCTAATGTCATGGATGATGTTTGTTGCCTATCCAATGGAACTTGCTTGATGATAATCATTTGTTTTCCATATGATGCACATTCTGGTTATGACTAATGGGATTTGATCTTTCATCTTATTCTTTTGATCTTCTTTTGATCTTTATGGTGCATTAAATGTTCTTTTACTTCTTATACTTCTTATACATGTTTACTAACCATGTAGGGGCTTTGGTAAGTTGCAATCGAGTGTGGATAAGGAATCCACATTCAAACTTCTATCCTCTCATCTCTTTTACAATTCTATCTTGTGTTTTGATTAAGCACTTATGTGCTTTCTTTTAATAACTCATTACTCTCCCTTTTGGATTACAATTCATCTTCTACTTTGGAAGTGAATTATTTAATTCATTCTTCTTTAGACTTTAGGTTTTGAAACCTCACAAACCATTAGGATCACTCCCTTTAACTAATCAATTAGGATTAAGTCTTAGATCACATAGATTTTACCTTTCTCTCCTCTTTTGAGTCTCTTTTCTCATCTCAAAGAAAATTCAAAATATGTAATAAAGGTAGGCATTTATTGCATTTAGGCCTTTCATATAAAGAAAAGATTATAAGGGGTCTTCTCTTATAATCTTAGAATGTGTAGCATATAGCCCATCTTGGGTCAATGTGTTATACATTTGATCTTGTATGAGGGACTTAAATGCAATACTTGTTGAAAGTACAAATAAAAAACACTTCTTCATTTCATAATCAACAAAAACACTTAATAAATACAAGTATGCTAGTGTGTTTGAACCTTGATAATTGGAACTAAGTGTGGGGGTCTTCTTCACTCTTAGTGTGCATTCTTATCCATTCCATCTTGGAATGTGAGGATGTATACATTCCAATGACTAAGATTCAGATACACTATCATATGTAAACAAATAAACAAACTTTTAAAAGACGAAACAAACAATAACGTCTTTCCTTCGGGAATTCTTTCCTCATCTCTTTCACTCATTCCTTAAAGATGCGTCATTTCCGTTCTACCACAAACAGGTAACGCCTAAGTCTTCCTACAGCGAGCTGCAACACCTAAACTGCTAGAACGTGAACGCTGACGTATTCCACTAAAAAACACAAACAACTTTCCCTTAGGTGAGGGGAACTACGTCGCTCTGATTCTCATGTTCCCGATGAGATACGTAGGCAGTGGGGTAGGGCCCATGCGAGCACTTCTTTTATTTTCCCTACATTTGTTTTTCTTTCTCCTTTCTTTCTTTCAGTCCTTTTTCCAGTATCCTTTTCTATCACCCTTTGATTGAGACAAGCAAGCGTGGATCCCATCGGGTACGATGGACGCGTGGGGGTGCTAATACCTTCCTCTCGCGTAACCGACTCCCGAATCCAGTTCTCTTGGTTGCAAGACCATGCTTTTTCCTTCCCTTCAGGTTTATGCGGTGTTTCCTTTCCCTCTCTTGGGATAAATACACATTGCTGGCGACTCTGTTTCGGTGCCACTTTCGCGTTTGTACTTGGATGAAAATCCCGGGAGCGACATTTGGCAGCCTTTAAGGCTTTTCTTTTGAAGATATAACAAGAACCTAGGAGGGTAATCGTCCAGAGAGGGTAAGGTTTTATAACAAGAACCTAGGAGGGTAATCGTCCAGAGAGGCGAAGATGCTGATGATGTGTTGCGACAGCGAATACGATATAATAACCTGCCTGCCGAAAACAATTTAGCAGCCATGGTCGAAAGGATAATGGCGCAAAATGGGGTAAATGTAGGATTACAAAGGCCTAGTTATGCTTCCCCATTATCTGAATATGTTCTACAACAGGAATTACCCCCAAGGTGGAAAGTCCCCAAATTTACCAAATTTTCAGGGGACACTAGCGAATCCACCATAGAACATATAGCGCGTTATTTGATCGAAGCGGGAGAAATAGCCCATAATGAAAATTTGAAAATGAAATACTTCCCAAGTTCTTTGACAAAAAATGCGTTTACCTGGTTTACATCCTTGCCTGCGAACTCGATATTCACATGGACCCAATTAGAAAGATTATTCCATGAACAATTTTATATGGGTCAGACTAAGATAAGTTTGAAGGAATTAGCCAGTGTTAAGAGGAAATTTTCAGAGCCTATAGATGATTACCTAAATAGGTTCAAGTTGCTTAAGGCAAGATGTTTCACATAAGTGCCGGAACAAGAGTTAGTCGAAATGGCCGCAGGGGGTCTAGATTATTCTATAAGAAAGAAATTAGACACTCAATATTTTAGAGATATGGCACAATTAGCAGATAGGGTAAGACAAATTGAAAGGCTAAAAGCTGAGAAATTTAGATCAAATAAAAATAAAAAGGAAAGAGTGGCCTATGTAGGAGTATGCCAGGATGATGATAGTGACGAAAATGAACTAATTTTGTTCGACGAACAAGAAATTGATCTGGCAGAATTAAAGTCAGGCCCACCATACGCCTGTAAAGTGCTAGCTCCGTCGAATGGGAAAAATCCAGTCGAACCTAAAAAGAATGATAGGTTTCCTAAAAGAACTTATACGTTCGACGTCACCAAGTGTGACGAAATTTTCGACTTATTAGTCAAAGATGGTCAATTAATAAAACCAGCAGGCACTAAAGAGCCTCCTGTGGACCAACAGAAAAAGAGAGGTTTTTGCAAATACCATAACTTTTTGGGTCATAAAACTTCTCAATGTTTCCTTTTCAGGGATCTTGTTCAGAATGCAATCCGTGATGGAAGACTGAAGTTTGGAGACAAATCAAAACAACAGATGAGGATTGACTCAAACCCCATGCAGGTGGTCGAAGCCAATTATGCTGAACCTTCCACTGTGAATATGGTGGAAGTCGAAGTAGCCTCTGATTATAGTTTTGAAATGGCGGAAGCTGCTGAGGGCTTCGACAATAATATCAACATGGTGGAGGTTGCTGATGATCTCCTAGACAAGCCTGAAGTGGAAAAAGTATCCAAGGATTTTGTAGACCAGCCAGTGTTGATCAAGATTACTGAAAACCTTGATATAGGAAATTTGAATAACGATATCAGCAAAGTTGAGACTACTGAAGGTTTCAACAGTAGAAACAAAGTTGGAGATACTGAAGTCTTCGACAGTCAGAAGAAGGAGGAAACTACTGAAGATTTCAACAACCAGAACGCAGTTGGAATTACTGAAGGGTTCGACGAAGAGAATAACAACAAAATTGCTGAAGATGGAGTAATTTGGGATACTTTAGGGGAGCCCAGTGGAAAATTCGACTATCTCGTGAAATACTCTGCACCCCCAAGTTCTCGTATTGACATCAACAAGATCCAGCCAACTGGCTGGGGAAATTTCTTTGAAGATACTAATGAAGGAGCAAATGATAATGCCCCTATCATCAAAGAGGAGGCTACTGAAGGCCTTAATCGTGACAAAATAGAGACAATGAGAGTTGCTGACAAGATCAACACTATGGAACCAGTCAATAAGAACGTTACCAGAATCAAGGCAGAGGCTGCTGAAGGCCTTGTGAAGCCCGCTCCTTATGGGATTTTGCGTAGAACAATGGAAGACCCTAAAGGAAACTCAGTCGAGCAATGCTGCAAACTTAACTCCAGGGACCTACCCTCAGAGGGAAGCTTCGACCAGGCGAAAGGGAATGCTGAAGAAGAGGCAAGACTGATTGAAAGAATGAATAAATTAAGTATCACTGATGACCAGAATGTGGATATCAACATGGTGAAAATTTCTCAGAAGAAACAAACAGAAACTGACGAAGAACGCCGTCGAGAAGAGTATCAGGAGTTGGCTTACCCCAAGGAGGATGAGAGCTTAGTCGAATTCATCCAAAGGTGCCAGAGAAAGAAGGCTGAAGTCATGTTGTGCCCACGTTGTAGTGCGGTGTTCGACAAGAAAGCAGCAAGCAATCTGGAGTGGGTGGAGAAAGCCAAAAGAAGAGGAAACTGGGGGGCAATCCCAGCAGCCAGAAATGGAAGGTTCGATCCAAGGAGAAGTGAGCATCACAACCAAAGGTTTGGCGAAGGACGTCATAAAACTTACAAGCCATCTGTCAAAGCTGAGGATGACAAGTGGGTCCAACCAATCAGAGGTGCTCAAGGGCAGAAAAGATGGAAGAATTTTGAAATACAGAGAGGTTTCTCCATGGAGGAAAAAAGGGAGGTCGAAAAACAGAAACCAAGACCATACCCATCAGAGAACTATAAAGGAAAGAATCCCATGTCAAGGTCTCAGTGGAGAAGGTTCCAAAGACAGAAAAGAGCAGAAAAAGAGGCTGCAGAAAAGAACAAAATCAAAGAAAAAACTGTTGATGAAAATAAATCTGAGTCAAGCAAGAACATGCAGATAATGAACAAAGAAGAGTCTGTTCCCAAAAACGAGCCCTCTCAAAAAGATGAACCAAGCAACATGGTGAAGATGTCGAAGCCTAACAACAAAGTGCCAGAAAACGATGAAGTGACTGATGATTTTAGGTCAGACTCAGAAGCATCTTTCGATGTCACATGCAATGTGGTTTCAGTGCTGCCTAGAGACTATGATAGAGTGATGGAGATCGAAGACGAAGAAGATGAGGTTGAAGATGACAGCATGGGGCTCAGGCCTGTATGTTATTATATAATGAACAATGGTTGTGTCGAAGAGCAGAACGCTTTCTTTGAAAGACCAGATGATGCAATGAAGGCACACTTGAAGCCATTGTTCATAAAAGGAAAAGTGGAGAACGTTGGTATCGACAAGATATTAGTAGATGGTGGAGCTGCTGTGAATTTAATGCATCATTTCATGATAAAAAAGATTGGAAAGGATGACTCAGACACAAAGCCCCACAACATGGTGTTGTCAAATTATGAGGGAAAAGTAGGAAATACCATGGGAGTGATCCAGGTGAACCTAACTGTTGGAACCATAACAAGACCAACAATGTTTATAGTGATAGCTTCAAGGGCGAATTATAACTTGCTGCTTGGAAGAGAGTGGATTCATGGGATAGGAGCTGTACCATCATCCATGCACCAACGAATAGCCATCTGGAGGCCAGATGGGATTGTTGAGAATATAGAAGCAGATCAAAGCTACTTTATGACTGAAGTAAACAATGTGAATAGTCGAAGTTTCGACAAGAATTTGGCTCACATACCCCCCTGCAACCCAGCAGAATTCGACTTGAAGGAAACTGACAACGCCTATTGTTCCATGTACCTTCACCTAACACATGGCTTTCAATGGGACAAAGAAGTAATTGGCGAACCAAGTTACGTATGGGGAACTTCTCATACTGAACCAACCGGTTAGGGAAGTGAATTTGATGATTGTGATGAGTGAAGCCTCAGCGATCGAAAGAATTACGGCTTATATAGCCGAAAATAAACTCAAAGCGGCCCTAGAGGCCGAAGTAAAATACATGGCTGTCGAAGCCAACAAAGAAGATTTTGAAGAGCAATGTCCCCAAAGGGATATTGAAAAAGGTTATGACAACAATCAGACTGGCGAATGGCAAAATCAGAAGCTTGACGCCATCTATGATGACGAACCCTTGGGGTTCGAAAAGGATCCAGCATCGACTAACATGAAGATGGTGGCACAGGATCCATTAGAAGAAATCAATTTAGGACTGGGGGCAGAAAGAAGGCCAACTTACATCAGCGCCAAGATGGATCCTCAATTTAAAGTCGAAATAGTCCAATTGCTAAATGAGTACAAAGACTGTTTTGTGTGGGATTACGACGATATGCCAGGATTAGACAGGGGTTTGGTCGAATTGAAGCTGCCAATAATGGAGGGAAAGAAGCCAGTAAAACAGACTCCCAGACGCTTCGAACCAGAAATCTTGTCGAAAATAAAAGAAGAGGTCGAAAGACTTATAAAATGCAGATTCATCCGCACCACCAGGTATGTCGAATGGATTGCAAACATAGTTCCTGTAATTAAGAAAAATGGCAAGCTGAGGGTATGCATTGATTTTAGAGATTTAAATTCAGCTACCCCTAAGGATGAATATCCTATGCCAGTGGCAGAAATGCTCATAGATTCTGCAGCAGGCCATGAGTATTTGAGTATGCTTGATGGATACTCTGGCTATAATCAAATTTTTATTGCCGAAGAAGATGTCCCTAAAACAGCTTTTCGTTGCCCTGGAGCAATAGGAACCTATGAATGGGTAGTAATGCCCTTTGGTTTAAAAAATGCTGGAGCAACTTATCAAAGAGCCATGAATTCAATTTTTCACGACTTTATTGACACTTTTATGCAAATATACATTGATGATATTGTGGTTAAGTCTGTTTCAGGAACAAGTCATATAGACCATCTTCCACAGTCCTTTGAAAGGATGAGAAAGTTTGGTTTAAAAATGAATCCCCTTAAATGTGCTTTTGGTGTGCAGGCGGGTGATTTCTTAGGTTTTGTGGTCCACAAGAAAGGGATCGAAATAAATGAAAACAAAGCCAAAGCCATAATGGAAGCGAAAGCGCCATCGACAAAGAAGGGATTGCAGTCTCTACTAGGGAAAATCAACTTTCTCAGAAGGTTCATTTCCAACCTTAGTGGGAAGACACAAGCCTTTTCACCTCTACTTCGACTGAAGAAGGAAGATTTCATATGGGGGCAAGAACAACAAGATGCCTTCGACAAGATCAAAGAGTATCTGGCTAGTCCTCCAGTTTTGATGTCTCCTTGTAGAAAAAGAAGTATGAGGTTGTACATTTCAGCATCAGACAAAACTTTGGGAAGCATGCTATGTCAAGAAGATGAAAATGGCGTCGAAAGGGCCATCTATTATCTCAGCAGAGTCCTAAATGATGCTGAAACTAGATATAGTGTGATAGAAAAATTATGTTTGTGTGTATATTTCTCTTGTACAAAGTTAAAGCACTATATAAAACCTGTTGATGTATATGTTTCTTCTCATTTCGACGTAATAAAGTATATGTTATCTAAATCCATTTTACATAGTCGAATTGGGAAATGGGCTTTGGCATTGACAGAATATTCCTTAAAATATTTGCCTTTAAGGGCTGTTAAGGGACAAGTGGTTGCTGATTTCATAGCTGACCACTCAATAAATGAAAATGAAGTAGAATATGTTGAATTAGAGCCATGGAAGTTATATTTCGACGGTTCCAGTCATAAGAATGAAACTGGTGTTGGAATGCTAATTATTTCTCCTGACAAAATTCCAACAAAATTCAAGTACAAAGTCGAAGGCTTATGTTCAAATAATGAAACAGAATATGAAGCTTTGATTGCCGGACTTGAAATATTGTTGGAATTGGGGGCAACAAGAGTCGAAATAATGGGTGACTCTGAGTTGGTGATAAAACAATTGACAAGAGAATATAAATGTGTCAAAGAGAATCTGATTATGTACTTCGTAATAGCTAACAGACTTCTCAAAAAATTCGACAATGTGGCCATCAAACACATTCCTAGATTGAAGAATCAAGAAGCGAATGATTTGGCTCAACTTGCGTCAGGCTACAAAGTGTCGAAAGAAAACTTGGAGAAAGCTATTGAAGTAAGAGGAAGAGTCATATCCACCAAATTGGCTCCTTCAGATTTGGAGACAATAAAATTAGGTTATGGGGATGAGGAAAATTTTGAAATTTTCAATGTAAATGATTCAGAAATTGAAGATTGGAGAAAACCTATCAAGGATTATCTACAAGACCCAAATCAGAAAGTCGAAAGAAAAGTAAAGTACATAGCTTTAAGTTATGTACTTTTTGGAAATGAATTGTTTAAAAAGACTGCAGAAGGAGTCTTGCTGAAATGTTTGGGCGAAGATGAAGCTTACATAGCTTTGTCGAACGTGCACAGTGGTGCATGTGGCGCATACCAAGCAGGCCACAAAATGAAATGGTTATTATTTCGACAAGGAATGTACTGGCCAACAATGTTGAAAGATTGTGTCGAATTTGCAAAAGGTTGTCAGGAATGCCAAGTGCATGCAGGTATACCACATGTCCCTGCAAGTGAGTTGCATTCAATTATAAAACCTTGGCCATTCAGAGGTTGGGCTTTGGATTTAATTGGTGAAATTCGACCAGTTTCTTCAAAAGGGCAGAAGTACATTTTAGTTGGGATAGATTATTTCACTAAGTGGATTGAAGCTATACCACTGGTAAATATGGATCAAGAGACAGTTATAGAGTTTATCCAGAAACATATAATTTACAGATTTGGGATACCAGAAACAATAACTACTGATCAGGGATCTGTGTTTACTAGGAAAAACATGCAAATGTTTGCAAAAGACACAGGTTTTAAACTCTTAACTTCGACACCTTATTATGCCCAGGCAAATGGACAAGTCGAAGCAGCAAATAAAGTTGTGATAAATTTGATCAAAAAACACGTGGGTAGAAAACCTAGAAACTGGCATAAGACTTTGGATCAAATTTTATGGGCTTGTCGAACATCTCCTAAAGAAGCGACAAATTCTACTCCATTCAAATTGACTTATGGACATGATGCAGTGCTACCAGTTGAAATTTATTTACAGTCAATACGAGTTCAAAGGCATCATGAAATTCCATCAGAAACGTATTGGAGCATGATGATGGATGAACTAGTTGATTTGGATGAAGAGAGATTACGTGCATTAGATCTGATAAAGAGACAAAAAGAAAGAGTCGAAAAGTTTTACAATAAGAAAGTGAAATTTAAGACCCTTTCAGTGGGGAATCTTGTTTGGAAAGTAATTCTTCCTATGGATCGAAAAGATAGATTAATGGGAAAATGGTCTCCTAAGTGGGAAGGACCTTTCCAAATTTTAAAAGTTTTTTCAAATGGCGCATATGAGGTCGAAGAGATAGATAAAGATAAAATAATACTGAAGATAAATGGCAAGTATTTGAAAAAATATAAGCCAATATTGCAAGAAGTTAAAATAGGAATAGAATGATTTTGTAGAATAAAATGATATGTTTCGCCAAATAAATGCCGTCAATGTCATTACAAAAGAAAAACCTTAAAGGCTGCCAGCAATAAAAAATAATAACCCTATTTCTATTACAAGTTAATATTTGAGAAAAGATTCCTTAAGTTCTTCAAATTTCCTCTTTTGGACTTGGAGTCGACATTCACAAAGGTTTTTGTTATGAGAAAGGTTGTCGATCTCCTGAATCAACTGCTGAGCTCTAGCTGCATGATGCAATCCCACTTTAAGCTCTTCGTCAATCTCATTTTGCTTGGGTTGCTGAAGGCTTGCTTTGCGTTGTTTTTCTTGGGAGATTTTTTCTTGAAGATCTGCTATCTACTTCTCCCAATTTTTGATGTTAATGTCACAGTCAGCAACACCTTTTGAATAAACCTCAGAAAGTTTCTCCAGCTCAGAAACTTTGTCAGCTAAAGTAGCCACAGTGTCCCACTCTGCAATTTGAGTTTTAGACTTGGTAGAGATTTGTTGGGAAAACTCTTTTTGGCGGTGCAGGTCCGCGCTTACCAGGTCAATTATCTGGGCTAGATCCATCACCAGACGGCTGTCCTCAGCAGAGGCTTCCAAAACATTTACTTGTTTAAGGATTTTCTTCAGGTCGAACTGGGCAGTAGGATTTTCGCCCAAAACCTTGAATAAATCCACACCAAGTATTTTGGTTTTGATTTCAGTCATGATGGCTTCAAGTGATTTAACCTCAGAAGTGGTCCCAGAAGTAGTCGAACTACTGAAGGATGAGTCTTGGAAGTTGTGTCGAGCGCTGAGCATAGCCCTTAGATACTCCAAAGGTTTCTTGACTTTGAGGCTTTCAAGTTCCTCGCGAGAGAAACTAGTCGAACCAGTTGATGGAGATTTTTCTTTGAGTTGACAGGATTTGATTGAATGCTTTGCCCAGAATTTGGCTCAGCATCTGGCTGCTTCGACAGGTTCTTCTTTTCCTCGGCAGTTTCTTTTTCATTGTCATCTCCGACCCCAGCATCCATGTCAACGTCACCATCCTTTTCAGTATTTAATGCTGGACGAACAGGAGAAGTATTATCAGAATGCTCTTCCACGTCAGTGTCGAATTCATCATTGGTTTGCCTTTCATAGCTACCAGCATCAGGGTTGATTCCCTCTTGGAGTCTCTCAGCCAAAGTCTTTTCAGAGTTAAGATCAATTGTTTCCTGCTCTTTTTCCTTTGTTGATTTCTTTGTCGAAGCTTTGGAAGAGGTAGGCATTGAACTAGCTACTTTGGAGGTAGGACCACCTGTAAATGTTGGTATTTCTTTTGCTATGGGGTGTTCTTCGACATCAACTTGGATTTGAGAACAAGCAAAAGTCAAGGAAAAGAAAATGCAAGTAAAAGTGAATATCATCAGTCGAAATAAAGGTTTACCTGAGGAATCTCAGTATTGAAGCTAGAATTCCCACTCTCTGCATCTTTGATAAAAAAATTTGTAGTTGGACTGGTGGGGGGAGTTTTCTTGGTCGATCTGACAATGGACCTTTGGGAGGCAACTGTCTTGATTTTCAAGACCTTCTTTTTCTTAAGAGGTTGTTGGTCTGGAGATTCATCCCCAGATTCTTCATCGATTACCTTTATCTCCTCCTCTTGTTTTCTTTTCTTGGGGGGTGGTGGGTTTTGACTCACCTAAAAACACAGGAGAAAATTGTTTTGGTTCGAGTTAAACAAAATTTATTACATGGAAGAAAGTTGACATTTTCTGATGAAACCTTTTCGACTGTAGAGGTTGGTTGTTCGACCACCTTTCCAGAACTACTTCCGACAGAAGCCTTTTTAGCAGTAATCTTGACAGCTGAAAGATAGAAAGAAAGATAGAGAAATGAATACAAAAGAAGAAAAACATAAGAAGGAAGTTAGAATAAAGTAAAGAAAAATTGCGTTTTCTTTAAAGACCTTCAAGAATGGGAGATTCCACGCGAACGTGTTCTATTCCAATATGAAGGTGCCCTGGGAAATTGTCCACATGATACTTAGTCGGAACCACACGCTCAGCAGGTTTTTTATAAGGTTCGCGGAGCAATTTTATGTGAGATCCAAAAATAAACCAATCTGGGAATGGAGGGCTTAATGCCACACCAAATTCAGCAGAAGGTAGAGGGGGAAACTTTGGTGGATAATAGCTGTATGCCAAATCATAACGTGTTTCTGGAAGAACATATGAAGGCAACGCCAGCTTCTCCAATTTTTCTGTAAATTTGTGTTTCAAAGTCACTGCTGCTTCGCTTATGGTTCGACTAAGATCATTTGGCCTGTAAATAGTTTCAAAATAATGCTGAAACGTTTGGATTTCTTTAATATGTCTTTCAGTACCTTTCTTTGTTCGATCCTGCACAAAAGTGAAAGCATTCGTCAGATGAGTCGTAAAGGCCGTCGTGTCGAAGAATCTAGTGAGGTAGTAGTCTTTCCACCAAAGATCAAATTCTTGAGTGCAGAGGAAAGATGGTCGAAAGATCACCGGTCGAATCTCCAGAGTCTCATCAAAGTATTTTTCTGATAACTCTATGCTTTACTCTAGATTATGAAAAGAATTGTAAAAAATAATAAAACCTTTCTTGGGATAGATGGGTTTTGTTTTTATTTGGATTAACCCAAATTGTCGAGCCACTAGGTTAGGTTGATAAACAATAAGGGAAATTTTTGTGTTATTCGTGTTGTGATGGGAGAAAAGGTGTCTTGGTGTTAGGAACGATTCCCAGATAACCAAAAATGTATCTTCTTCTTTCTGCATCTCTAAAGGAAGTTGTTTAGTAAACCATTTGGGGCCAATAGTTCTGTTGGCAAAGGGTGCCATGGACGAAGTGAAGTTGTAGCGTTTGGCAAACATCATTACATAATTGGTGAAGGCTTGTCGAAGGCTGATTCCTTCGTCAGATGGAGTTAGTTTTACCAACCTAGGCCATTCAACATTTCTGTTCTTCACTTCTTCCTCATTTACCTTATTCTTGATAGGGAGAGAAGCCTCGAAGGTGGCATTTAGCCATAGCTGTAGAAGCCAAAAAGGCCCTGCCAAGCTTAGTTTTCCTTTCTCTTGGCCAGTCTTCAGAAACTCCACACTCTCGCTGATGGATTCATAAAGGTTGGCCAAAACCATTTCGCTTAAACAAAGTTTTTTCCCAGCATGGAGTTGGTTGGCTAAGGTAAGGTATTTTTTGGCAACCTGAAGAGAACGAGAGCAAAAGACAAATTTCGACAACCAGATGGTCAAAAAAGCTATGTGCTCTACATCAGAGACTTCTGTAGTTGTTTTGTCATGATAACGAGCAATAAACAAAGAATAGGAGGCATGTTTGGTGTTGAAACCTATAGTGTCTTCATCCAAATTAGTAGGGTCGAAGTCTATTCCTATAGGGCTAAGGCCAACTATGGCAGCTATGTCGAAGAAAGTTGGAGTGACCATTCCACAAGGAAGGTGGAAGTTGTTGTAGGTGCTATCCCAAAAGTAAAGGGAAGCCAGGAGCATGTTTGGGCAATAACTAGGGCCCACCTTCGACAGTTGGATCAAGTCGAAGATGCCAGTTTGCTTCCAGAAATCCCCTTTAGTTTTTTCGACCTTAGTCAGCCAGGCCAAATAGTCTAAAGGATCTTTTGTCAAAGGGCAACTTCTAAAGATCCTAGCTTGGTTCAAATATGCTAAATCTATTTCTTCAGAAGCTGAGGGGCTCTCAGGATTTTTTGAGGACGTTTCACTAGGTTTGAGTTTTATTCCAGCACCTATGGGTTTTGAATAAGAATACGTAGGGAAAAAATCCTTTAAACGATCAGCATCAGCATTGGGGTCAGGGAGTGGACCCAACATTGCATGGCAAGTGCCAGAAATAAGGACCGGAATGAGTACCTGGGATTGATAAATGCTTGCTTTCTCTCTTTCATTTGGAGGCTCTGGAATGTACTGTTGATTGCTCACAATCACTGGTCCAGGAAACTCGTGCGCATAAGGGAGAGCAGTAGTGTTCTTGGTCTTCTTGGTTTTCTTGTCAGTAGGAGCTTTGCGAGGAGCCATTGATGAGGGAAGCAAAGAAATTTCAGAAGAAAGTATGAAGGTTTGAAATGGGTTTGTGAAGAAGAAGAAGGTCAGGAACGTAAAAGTGTTAAAAGATTTGGAAAATAAATATTTATAGAGGGAAAGATGAGAAAACGTTCCAGTTTTAATATTGATCATAGGACATGTGTCAAGATTTCAACGGTGATGATCAAAAGTATGGGAAGGCATGGCTAGCTAGGTTTTAGGGTTATGGAGATCATGTCTGAACGTGGGATTAGATGGGATGTTTTAAGAAAAGTGTAATGATAGACTTTCTTGGGACTTACAAAACGTCACGTCTTGAAAACCAGCATCATTAATGCAGGTAACATGGCGTCGAAATATTTTCGACAGCAAATGATGGTTTCTCCAGAAATAAGTCGAAACATCTTTGCTGGGGGGCAATTTGTAGACATATATTTTCGACACCATGTCTTGGTAGGTAAAATGATGTTCTTTAACTAAAGAAAATGGCTACAGATGAAGAAGAAAGAAAACGAAGGTATTCAGAAGAAGTTTTCGACACTTCGACAAGAACAGAATTTTGACACTTCGACAAAGAACAGAGTTTCGTCACTTCGACAAGAACAGAGTTTCGACATTTTTGACAGAAACATAAGGAAGTTTTCGTCAGACAAGGTTTAAGGGACATTTATTACTTTTCGACAATTCGACAAGGTGAAGAGGCGCAACGTTTCGACACAAAAGGAAAATTAAAATTCAAGAGTTATAACGTTTGGCAGAAGACGCGTGGAAGCTTTAGAAGAAAAGAAGACATGCAGAAGGCCAAGTGTCAAAGATTTAGAATTTTTCCGTTATTAGACAGTAATTGTATTTGTATATAAATAGGATAGTTGTTGTAGAATTTTAGTGTGTGAAAACTTGTAATAATTCCTGTAAATACTCAAAGTACCCATGCGAGAGAAAAGAGTTTATTATCTGGAAATGTACGTGTGAAACACCATCTTTTTAAGTTTATAGAAATTTAAAGTCTTTTATAATTTCCTTTACTTTTCCCAGTCATTTATCCTTTGTCATTTACTTTATGCAAGTTTTAATTTCATTCAATTTACCTTTTCGCCAGAAGTTGTTATTTAACTAAATCATTCATACATAAAAGATATAACAAAACAAACCATCAAAACACCATTATCCTAAGAGTTAGATAAATTTGCACATGTATCCCAGGATTTGTGTGGTTGGTCCTGCAAGTAACCCAGTTTTATAAGAAATTGGTAAACCAGAGGTTGTTCGCCAAAATCAACAGCGAACAATAAGTGCCAATTATTTACACTCAATAACAGTATATTTTAGCACTTATCAACTCTCCCTAACTTAAACTTGTTTGTCCTCAAACAATAATCGATCATCTCAAAGAAACAAAAGTAACAACCAAGCAATCACGACTCAACTAGTTTCGAAAAACAAAAAACAAATGTATGGTTCAACACAAAAAAGTACATGCAAAGCAAAACTTACCACTAAAATACAACTATAACATGAAAACGAAACAACTCCTAAATACAAAAAACATGTCAAAAATTCTAAGACAATACAATGTTCAAAAATGAATCACACCTAGCAGACACTTCATCAGTAGATGAATAACAAAAACATGAAGGGCTTAAATCTCACCCAACAATCAAGCTAACAACAAGTTAAATTATGCATTCATCAAGAAAAAACTCATATTGAACAGTATAAAAGCAAAAATCACAAGGGCTTTAAGGGTTGTAATGTGGCTTGGGTAACAAACAATTGTTTTTCTCATGGTAAAAGAAACAAAAACTTGCTTAATCAAATGAGAGTGATCATTTCTCACAATCTCAAGCACTCACAAATTCCAATCACATTTTTATTTTTTCCAAATTGTTACACCATTCCACACAACTTATTAGCACAACGTTATTCTATTTTTTTTTCTTTTTTCAATTCTTTTTCCTTTTTTTTTCTTTTTCTTTTTCACTTTTCTCTTTTCTTTCTTTCTCAAAATTTTTCCTTTTCTCAATCTCTTAGCAACCAATCTCTTCTCCCCAACTTGAATGCAACCACACATAGTGACATGAATGTTCCCAAACTTATTAGGCAAGGGTAAAAAACTCAAATAACAAGTCATGGTTATAGCTCAAGAAAAAGTATTAGAATCCATACAAAAATGAACTTAACACCAACATTGATTCTAACAAAGGCTCAAAAGAGGTAAGCAAATTCTCACTCACTCACAAGTTAGATTGACTATTTGGTCAAGTGGTTATGCTCAAAATCAAACAAAATGCCTTGATCATTTTAGTGCTATCATACAAATCAACACAAATACAAGATTAAACATAATAAAACCAAGTTAAACAAGAATGTTGCTCTCCTGCATATAGTAAATATTGGAAAGCTCCTCACAAAAAGGGTTTAGTTCTAAAGTGATTCAAAACTGAACAAGTATGGCAAAAGAATGAATGACATGAAAATTGTACAAATGAAAAGTCTCCTAATCATGTTATGTTCTAGAAAGCGATAAACGAGTACTTTGCAAAGTACTAACTTCAATCAATATCAACACCATATATTCGCAAGTTGAAACGATCAAACTTGGAAAATCACAAAATGCATCCTCAAGCTAATCAAAAACAAACTTGAGAGCAAACACAAACATTATTCTAACAACCTAACAAAATTGAACTAAAACTAACTAAACACAAAGACCAAAATTAGTGAAAGTGGATGGAAAATGAGAGATTTTCCATACAAAACAGAGCGCGCTAAGCGCGAACAGACATGCTTAGTTTTTCAAGTTCTTTTTCTCACACAATCCATCCATTCACACTTTATATTAACTATACTACTAAATATAAAACTATACAAAATAAAAAACCATTGGGTTGCCTCCCAACACGCGCTTGTTTCACATCGTAAGCTCGACGCCTTATTTACGTACAAGCTCCTCCATGGGCTTCGTTTACCGGTATATACCAAATAAAACCTGCAACACTTGAGCTAACGTAAACCAAAAACAAAAGTATGCACAAACACATACACAAACATGATGGACAATACCTATATACAATCACTTATGGAAAACAACTAAAGACAAGTATATACAAAACTTACAAACATAGAAACTATCGCAATGCAATTCAATATCAAAACCAATCCTCGACAATAGAACCATTTTGTTGGATTGGTAAAGCGGCAAGCAAAAATATTATTTTCGGAAGAATTCCCTCCGGGATTTATGTCGTCTCCACAAGGATTGATGCGAGGGAAAGAATGTCGTTCGACAATCTCTACGTCTCTAAGTTTGGGTTTAAATGGTTTGGGATAAAAGTGCAAAAGGAAAAACATAAAACAATAAAATAAATACATTCTTAAGAAATGAGAAAACTCGTCTGGAGTTGTATTTCATTCTACTCATCATGTACTAAAAAATCTATGGATCAAATGCACGCCACCTAAATCACTCTTCAATATCACCACGTTACGCTCACAACAGAGGTTATGTCTAACGCAAAAGTTGAGAGAACAACCACATCGCCTCATCAGTGATATCTCACGCAACTGGACAACACGAAGCATTAAGAATCGATACCCGCGTGAATATTAGACCTAAATCTATGTCTAGAGTTTAGAATCTAACAAATGTTTATCTTAGATCGAGTTTGAACCATATATGTCTATAGCAATCCAAACCCATTAAGTAAAAAATCAAAGATGACATCTCTAAAGAGTTGTAAAAGAGATTTTATACAAAGATCCATAAATATACATACAATCAAGATAAACTTACATAAAAAACCCCAACAAATGAAAAATACATATAGAGGAAGGAAGAAGAACATAAATCTCGCGGTTTGTCAATTCTGATTGAAGTGGATTCGACTTTGGATCGTCAAGATATACACTCCATATGTTGCTTATAACCTAAATCTACTCAAGAATGTGTTTGATGAATTTGGGGTAAAACGTTCCCAATATAACTTAGAAGATATCTAAAAATGTGACTTTATAGGCAAAAATGGGTTCCCGTGTTCGCACTGCGAACTCCTGTTCGCCCAGCGAACATATGTCGCCTTAGCTACTACTAAAACAGTGTTTTCCACACGTCTGGGAAATTTTTGATCGCCTTGAGTTCGCAGTGCGAACTCTTGGCGAATTTGCTCGCCTCCAGTTCTCTTAGCGAACTTGACAGCAAACCAGCACTTGTTTTGACCATAAGTTTTGAACCGTAACTCCGTTTTACGCGCGGTCGGAAGCTTTGGAAAGCTTATTCAATGCTCTATAAGACAATAAAAAATATCATTGCTTGTATACCTACAAAAATTGGAGAAAAACAATTAAAATCAATGACATTTACACGATATGCAATATCTACACTATAATGTAAACTATATAACATATGCTCAAAAGTTGAGGTTTATTGGTTGAATTAAGATAATAAGTGCCAATTATTTACACTCAATATCAGTATATTTTAGCACTTATCAACTCTCCCTAACTTAAACTTGTTTTTCCTCAAACAATAATCGATCATCTCAAAGAAACAAAAGTAACAACCAAGCAATCACGACTCAACTAGTTTCGAAAAACAAAAAACAAATGTATGGTTCAACACAAAAAAGTACATGCAAAGCAAAACTTACCACTAAAATACAACTATAACATGAAAACGAAACAACTCCTAAATACAAAAAAACATGTCAAAAATTCTAAGACAGTACAATGTTCAAAAATGAATCACACCTAGCAGACACTTCATCAGTAGATGAATAACTAAAACATGAAGGGCTTAAATCTCACCCAACAATCAAGCTAACAACAAGTTAAATTATGCATTCATCAAGAAAAAACTCATATTGAACAGTATAAAAGCAAAAATCACAAGGGCTTTAAGGGTTGTAATGTGGCTTGGGTAACAAACAATTGTTTTTCTCATGGTAAAAGAAACAAAAACTTGCTTAATCAAATGAGAGTGATCATTTCTCACAATCTCAAGCACTCACAAATTCCAATCACATTTTTATTTTTTCCAAATTGTTACACCATTCCACACAACTTATTAGCACAACATTATTCTATTTTTTTTTCTTTTTTCAATTCTTTTTCCTTTTTATTTCTTTTTCTTTTTCACTTTTTTCTTTTCTTTCTTTCTCAAAATTTTTCCTTTTCTCAATCTCTAAGCAACCAATCTCTTCTCCCCAACTTGAATGCAACCACACATAGTGACATGAATCCTCCCAAACTTATTAGACAAGGGTAAAAAACTCAAATAACAAGTCATGGTTATAGCTCAAGAAAAAGTATTAGAATCCATACAAAAATGAACTTAACACCAACATTGATTCTAACAAAGGCTCAAAGGAGGTAAGCAAATTCTCACTCACTCACAAGGTAGATTGACTATTTGGTCAAGTGGTTATGCTCAAAATCAAACAAAATGCCTTGATCATTTTAGTGCTATCATACAAATCAACACAAATACAAGATTAAACATAATAAAACCGAGTTAAACAAGAATGTTGGTCTCCTGCATATAGTAAATAATGGAAAGCTCCTCATGTTAGATGTCAAACATGTTATATATTTGTATGGAATATTTGGCATTTTTCATTTCTTTCTAACGGTATAGTGTGAATTTAAGCGGTAAATGGAGTTGTTATGCTTACATCGGAATATATGTGTGGAGCTTGTAATTTGTGTGTTAATGTCCAGGTATAGGCATGAAAGGGCAAAATGGTGAACACATGGAACCAATGCAAGTTCCACTGAGTTTTTATTGCTGCAACAGGGTGTTCGCAGTGCGAACAATCTGGCGAAGTCCCAGCGAATGTTCGCACTGCGAGGGACCAGCGAGGAGCCAGCGAATGGAGGCAGTGAGTTCAAGGTTTTCAATTACCTTGTGTTCGCACTGCGAACTCCTAGCGAGGGTCCAGCGAATGTTCGCTGGCTGGTTCGCAGTGCGAATGTGCTGGCGAAGAGAGGCAGTAAGTTCCAGTTTTGAGAATTCGGGCTCGCTAGTTTATTCGCAGTGCGAATGAAGCTAGCGAATGATTCGCAGTGCGAATGAAGGGTTCGCAGTGCGAACCCACGATTTCTGCTTGGGGCGGTTTAAGTCTCAGAGGCACTTAAAGTGCCATTTTTCCTCATTCGCAGTGCGAATGGATTGCTCGCAGTGCGAATCATGCAGAATTCTGCTATGTATAAATAGAATTTCACTTGTTGTAAAAAGGATCTTTTGTTCATTTTGATCTAAAATCATAGTTTTCAGTCTTTTTACCATTGGAGCTTGTATTTTCACTTGGAGAAGCTGATTTTGCATCCATTCTTGATTATTTGGAGTGGATGTTTACTCATCTCCTCTCTTTACTTATTCTCCAATCTACCATGAGAAGTGGTAACTAAACCCTCTATGTTGAGGTTAGAAGTAGTTGATTCTATTTTTATGTATTGCTTTTGATCTATTGTATATGAACAAAGTCTTTGATCAATATAAATGAAGTTGTTTTCTCTTAATGCTTTAAGTTTGATTTGTTTTACTCTAGACATAGATTCCACAAATCTTGACCTAACAATTTCATCTCTTAAAAACCAAACTCTAGACATAGATTTGGGATTTGCTATTCGCAATGTATTGATCTTAATGATCGTTGTTTAGATTGTTAGCGTGAGACATCATCTAACGGTTTAAACAGCGGTACTCACGATTTCGCTTTAGACATAAACGTAGTCGGGAGGATACGCGGTTATATTGGTCGGAAACCGAGTTCATGTGCTTGATTAATCGTTTATACATGGAAAGGATTAGCGAAACCTAACCTTAACATGCTTTTATAAAACCTTTTACAAAAATCTTTGTCACAATTTAATCTTTGCTATAAGTGAATGATAACAACAATTGAAACTTTTGAAACCGTTAACTTAGAATATCGCAACTATTGAAAGGCAAGCATCAAATATCAAACAGTCCCTGTGGATACGATAACAAAAACCTACACTATTACTCTTCTAACAAACTGGCGCCGTTGCCGGGGATTGTTATTTGATATTGCAAGCATTACGATAGTTGAGTTATTGTAAGCTGTTACCACTTTATCTTGAACTTGTTAATCTGTTTGTTTAGTGTGCAGACTTAGTTTATGTGAGGGAAACTACCGGCGGACCAACTTCTTTTCGATCCTGAGATTGAGAGAACCGCTCGTAGAATCAATAGCCGAACTAGAAGAAGGAGGCAGCTAGCGAAACAGAGGCGAGAACAAGAGGAAAGTACTTCTACACCACCACCATTTCCACAAATACTTCCAGTTATGGAGGGAGATCCACCACCACCGCCACCACCTGTTTCTAGGCCATGTTCAAATAGTCCGCGACACAACGCCCAGTTCGCTCGCCACGCACACAATGGTCGTCATGCTGAAATGAAGACCGGGATTCTCCAACTGTTATATCAGAGTCCATTTACGGGCATGGATCATGAAGATCCTTTCACCCATTTGACAAAATTTTATGAAATAGCGGGAGCGACTTGTGCACCAGAACCAGAAGAGGAATCTCTGTTCAAGAGACTATTCCCGCATTCCCTCATTGGAAAGGCCAAGGAATGGTACCTTGATCAGTCAACTGCCATAATGACTGATTGGAATGCTTTGGAAGAGAAATTTTTGGAAAGATTTTTTCCACACACTCGGTTTATGGAAGCAAAGACCGCCATTGCGGTATTCACACAAGGAGCAAATGAATCTCTCAATGAAGCTTGGGAGAGGTTCAAATCAATGTTACGAAAGTGCAAAGGCCATGGTTTCGATGAATTGTCACAAATTCATATATTCAGAAATGGGCTGCAGCTAGTACACAAAACCTTGTTGGATGCCACCGTCGGTGGTTCCTTGTTGAGCAAAACTGCAGCGGAAGCCACGACTATCATCGATAAAATGGCCTTGAACGATCATCAAGGTAGTCACAACCGTGGACCTTCTCAACGAACTCCGAGTGTGTTGGAATTAGGAACAAGTGATGTTATCCTTGCGCAGAACAAATTGTTATCACAACAGGTTGAGTTGTTAACGAAGAAAATGTCTAAGCTACCGCAACAATTCAAGGAGATGCATGAATATTCAAGTAAAAATGTGCAAGTGTTAGTGTGTGAGTTATGCAGAGGTGACCATCCGACCGGTTATTGTCCTCCCGTTGAGGAGGAAGCAAATTACGCGGGAAATCAAGGTTACCAACCTCGACCTCCGTATCAACAAGCCAACCAAGGTTACCAACAAAGGCCTAACCAAGGTTATCAACAACAATGGAGACCGCAAGAAGCCGGGCCATCAAACCGCCAACAATATCAGAATTACACTCAACCTCCGCAAGCCCCTATTGGAAATACAAAGATGGAAGACACTCTTACACAATTTATGCAAATGGCAATCTCAAACCAAAAGAACACCGATGTCGCCATAAGGAGTCTTGAAACTCAAGTTGGGAAATTATCAAAACAATTGGCCGACCAACAAAAAGGGCCCTTTACGGCAAATACGCTTCTGAATCCTAAGGATTGTAAAGCTATTCTCACAAGAAGTGGAAGAGAGATTGACATGGGTGTAGGTAAAAAGAGAGTGGAGGAGGAGGTTGAAGTTGAAAATGAAAAAGACAGGGAAGAGATTGAAGTAGAAAAAAATGTGGAGGGTGTGTTAGTTGAAAATGAGATAGAAAAAAATGAGAGAGAAAAAAATGAGAATGAGAAAAAAATAGAGAATGAAGAAAGAGTGAAGAGAACTAAGAAGGGAAAGGAGCCGATGAACAATATTCTAATTCAACATCTACCATATCCGCATGCTCCTACAAAGAAAGATAGTGCGTGGAACTATTCTCGGTTTATGGATATCTTCAAGCAATTACAAATAAATATTCCATTTTCCGAGGCTTTGGAGCAGATGCCTAAGTATGCGAAATTCATGAAAGATATCCTCACGAAGAAGAAAAGGTATACTGATCAGGAGACGATTATGGTGGATGCAAGTTGTAGTGCAATCATTCAACGGACGCTCCCGCGAAAAGATTGTGATCCGGGACGAGTTACATTGCCGGTTACGATAGGAAACATGTATGTGGGCAATGGATTGATTGATTTGGGGTCTAGCATCAACTTGATACCATTGTCGATTGTGAAACGGCTAGGCCACATGGAATTGATGTCCACGCAAATGACGTTGCAACTCGCCGATAAATCCACTACCCGTCCTCACGGTGTAGCGGAAGACGTGTTGGTCAAGGTGGACAAATTTTTGTTTCCAATGGATTTCGTTGTCATTGAAATAGAGGAGGGCGATGATGCACCTTTGATTCTTGGAAGGCCTTTCATGAAAACTGCCCGTATGGCAATTAACATGGACGATGGTCTCATGAAAGTGAGAGTCCAAGATGAAGAGGTGTGTTTTAATCTTTATGATGCAATGAAGCATAAGAAGGATAAGGGTGATTGTTTCCGAATCGATGTAACGGAGGAAGCAAGTTTGGAAGTTACAAGGCAAATTAATATCATTGATCCTTTTCAAAGAGCTTTGGATGAATCCTTGGAAGTATTCTCGGTTGAAGAAGAGCAAGCTCTTGAAGAGTGTTTGTTGGAGCTTGAAGCTTTGGAAGAATTGCAACCGTGGGAGTATGAAGAGGAAATTCTGAAAAAAGAGGTGAATGATGGACCATCCAAACTTGAGCTGAAAGTGTTACCTTCCACATTGAAATATGCTTTTCTCGATGACGGTGGTAATAAACCGGTTATCATAAGTAGTATTTTGTCTGAAAACGAGGAAAGCCGCTTAATTCAGGTGTTGAAGAAAAATCAGGGTGCAATGGGATGGACATTGTCCGATCTCAAAGGCATAAGCCCTTCGTATTGCATGCATAGGATATTCATGGAGGAGGACTTTAAGCCGGTTACTCAACCTCAACGCCGCTTAAATCCTATAATGAAAGAAGTGGTTAGGAAGGAAGTGGTGAAGATGTTGGATGCCGGAATGATTTATCCTATTTCTGACAGCCCGTGGGTTAGTCCGGTGCATGTGGTACCAAAAAAAGGAGGACTAACGATGGTCCGAAACGAGAACAATGAGCTTATACCAACAAAGACCGTAACCGGGTGGAGAATGTGTATCGACTACCGTAGGTTGAACAAGGCTACGAGAAAAGATCACTTCCCTCTACCTTTTATGGATCAAATGCTTGAGAGGCTTTCCGGTCAACAATTTTACTATTTTTTGGATGGTTATTCGGGTTACAACCAAATAATTGTGAACCCAGATGATCATGAAAAAATAGCTTTTACATGTCCGTTTGGAATCTTCGCTTATAGGAGGATGCCTTTTGGATTATGTAATGCACCGGCGACTTTTCAGCGGTGTATGCAAGCTATCTTCTCAGATTTGATCGAAAAGACTATCGAGGTGTTTATGGATGATTTCTCTATTTTTGGACAATCGTTTGATTTGTGCTTGAAAAATTTGGATACGGTGTTAGAACGGTGCGTGGAAACTAACTTGGTGCTTAACTGGGAGAAATGCAACTTCATGGTGAGCGAGGGAATTGTGCCCGGTCACAAGGTTTCGGCAAAAGGCCTTGAAGTTGATAAAGCCAAAGTGGATGTTATCGAGAAATTACCACCGCCGATGAATGTCAAAGGTATAAGGAGTTTTCTTGGGCACGCCGGGTTTTACCGTAGGTTTATCAAGGACTTCGCCAAGGTCGCAAAGCCGTTGAACAACTTACTTGTCCAAGGTAAGGTTTTTGACTTTGACGAGTCTTGTCTTTTCGCATTTAATTATTTGAAACTAAGTTTAACCACCTCACCGATAATCGTTGCACCAAACTGGAAAATAGATTTTGAATTAATGTGCGATGCAAGTGATTATGCGGTTGGGGCTGTTTTGGGTCAGAGGAGAACGAAAGTTTTCCACGCTATACATTATGCAACAACTGAAAAAGAGTTGCTTGCCATAGTGTATGCGTTGGAGAAATTTCGTGCCTATTTGATTGGTTCACATGTCATCGTTTATACGGACCATTCGGCTATAAGTTATCTGCTCACCAAGCCTGATTCAAAACAGAGGCTGATTCGGTGGATCCTTTTGTTACAAGAATTTGATCTTGAAATTCGTGACAAAAGGGGTTCCGAGAATTTGGTGGCGGATCACTTATCCGCCTGGTCAACATTGACGTGACCAAGAATGAATTTGAGGTAAAAGAGGAGTTCCCAGATGAAAAACTTTTTAGAGTGCAGGTTAGACCGTGGTTCGCCGACATGGCTGACCACAAAGCCACCGGATTGATACCGGACGGTCTAACGCACCACCAAAAACGGAAATTTTTGTCTGATGCCAAGTCATTTGTATGGGATGAACCCCACTTATTTAAACTTGGTGTCGACAACCTCCTCAGAAGGTGTGTGTTAGTGGAGGAAGCCATGAGTATTCTATGGCATTGTCATAACTCTCCTTACGGAGGTCACTTCAATGGGTTAAGAACGGCCACTAAAGTCCTTCAGTCGGGCTTTTATTGGCCGTCCTTATTCAAAGATGTGCATGCGCATGCCCTTAGTTGTGACAAGTGCCAGAGAAGCGGCGGTATTTCACAGCGGCAAGAAATGCCATTACAAAATATGTTAGAAATCGAAGTTTTTGACTGTTGGGGGATCGACTTTGTCGGTCCGTTCCCATCTTCTTTTTCTAATGAATATATTTTGGTCGCTGTGGATTACGTTTCCAAGTGGGTTGAGGCGATAGCATGTACCAAAGCCGACGGAAAAACGGTGGTGAAGTTTTTGAAAAGAAATATTTTTGCGCGTTTTGGTACACCTCGAGTGTTAATAAGTGATGGAGGATCTCACTTCTGTAACACTCAGCTTGACAAAGCTCTTGAGCAATATGGTGTGAAGCACAAAGTTGCTACACCATATCATCCTCAAGGTAACGGTCAAGCAGAGGTATCCAATCGTGAGATTAAGCGTGTCTTAGAGAAAACTATTTCGGCCTCGCGAAAGGATTGGGCGAACAAACTGGATGACGCATTGTGGGCGTATCGGACCGCTTTTAAGGCTCCGATCGGTCTCACACCGTTTAAAATGGTTTATGGTAAGAATTGTCACTTGCCGGTAGAGTTGGAGCACAAGGCGTTTTGGGCCTTAAAATTTTTGAATTTTGATCCAACTCTAAGCGGCGAAAAAAGAAAAGTCCAATTGCACGAGTTAGATGAAGTGCACCTTCAGGCATACGATTCCAATAAGTTGTATAAGGAACGTGTAAAGTCTTACCATGACAGAAAAATTGTCATCAAATAGTTTGAGGTCGGACAGCTGGTCTTATTGTTCAATTCTCGATTAAAATTATTTCCCGAAAAATTAAGATCTAAATGGTCCGGTCCGTTTCGGATTGTGGAAATCAAACCCTATGGAGCAATCGTAATTGAGGACACAACGTCAAAGGAAAATTGGACAGTTAATGGCCAGAGGCTGAAAGTGTATCTCGGTGGAGGTTTCGAGCGGAATCCCGCAGTTGTGCCTTTCCGCAATCCATGAGGTCGCGATGGCCCGTCGATCTTAGCCGACGTTAAACAAGCGCTTGTTGGGATGCACCCCAACATTGTAAGTATTTTTGCTTTAATTTGCTGTTTTAAGTCATTTTGACATTTTGGACATTTGGAAGTGTGGCAGCAAGACAGACCTGTAATTTTGAAAAAAACTGTCTTGTTCGCTGGCTCATTCGCAGTGCGAATCTGGGGCGAGCATTCGCCAGCCATTCGCACTGCGAAGCTGGGGCGAGTATTCGCTGTCCATTCGCACTGCGAACGTCAGCGTACCTGCCTGGGTTGTATTGATGCCACATCATTAAAAGTGGGGGTTTTATGGGTGGGCCAACACTTAGGCCCAAAACCAGTGTTGAAAGGCTGAGAACTTTGGGGGGACCAAACCCTAGTCCCTCACTCTCACTTTCAACTGTAACCAAAAGGAAAAAAGAGAAGAAAAACCCTCGCAAAAACTCTTTCCCTCTCACGTGCAATTTTGGGCCACTTTTTCTCTTCTTTTGTACTCAACTGCCATTTCCTAGCAAGGTTAGAATTCATTTTCTCTGAACTTTTTGATTAAGTGAGTTTATTTGTTAATTATGCATATGAATGTGTAGGAAGTTTTGGGGTTTGAATTCTGGGTTTGGTTAGTCAATGCATGTCTAAATTTTTGCTGGATTTTAAGTTGAGTAGACCTGTAGAATGTTGTTATGTGTGAAATCTGGGGGCTGCATAAATTTTTCAACATTTTCGTGCATTCGCTGGCTTGTTCGCACTGCGAACCTGGGGCGAGCGTTCGCCAGGCTTCGCAGTGCGAATGATCTAGCGAGCAGCCCAAATTTTTGATTTTCTGATAGTCCATTTTGATGCATGTCTGTCCTTAATTCTAATGTTTTGTCTTGGTGTTTTTGTGTGGATTCATTTGTCATTTGTGCAGATGGGTCCTAAAACTATGATGAGAAAAAGAAAGATATCCACATCAAGACAAGCGTCGGTCCGTTTTGATGAGACCCGGTTCCGAGGTATTATACAAGCTCAAAGGTATGAAGTGTTAGAAGGAAGGACCATCCTTGCAGAAAGGAGGTTTGTTCTGAATGAACAGGGAAGTTATCCTGCCATTGTTGCCCTGTTAACTGAGAAAAAGTGGGATACGCTGATTAACCCTGTTGATTCTTACGACGTGGAAATGGTTCGTCAGTTTTACGCCAACGCCCTTCCTGATGAAGGCGATCTGTTTACTTGGACTACTTTTGTTGGCGGGAAAACGGTAAGGTTCGACAGAAGAACTATTAATAGAGTTCTTGGAGATCCCCTTCCACTGCGGGCTAGCGAAGAGGATAGGTATCATGAGACGCTGTGTAATTATCTTGATATTGCCGCAATGACTCGTGATCTCCTACGCCCAGGTAAAAATGTAAAGTTTAATCATTTAGGGGTGGCTGTTCGATATCACCGGGAGGATATGGTGCCTTTGGCTCAACTTGTTTTACTTTTGGTTGTGACCAACATTACGCCAAAGTCACACTCCTCCACAGCTCCGATTCGTTTGGCTCGCCTTGTCCACAGTATCCTTACTAACGTGGAAATTGACGTCGCAAGGATCATTGCTGATGAAATAAGGGCCATCGTTGAGAGTGGGTTTGGTGGGACTGCTTCGAGGAAGAATGCCCCTCTTGCTTTCCCTTGTTTGATTATGACTTTATGTGCTTATGCTGGTGTGACTTTGCCTTCGCGCCGTCAAGTTACTGTGCCTTCGACTATTGATGATCAATACGTCGAAAAATTCTGCAAATCGAAGGGTGCTCGGGCTGAATCTTCTGGGGCTGGTGCTGGTGCTGAGACCGGTACAAGCGAGGGTGCTGCTTCTGGATCTCACAGCTTCTATCCATATCAGCAGGAGATCTGCCAATATAATTGGGATTGGATGGCTGCCCAGCAGCATGCCATGACTGATATTTATGATTCTTTGCAGGTTCTACAATTGCAGATCCGCGACCCTTCTACGCAGCACACGATGATGTCGAGGGAGCAGTTCCTCGCGCATGCTGGATGGCCTGAGGCCAGGCCTGATTTCAGTTGGGGAGAGGATGCTGCTGAGCATGATGCTGAGGAGAGGGGAGATGGCGATGATATTATGATTTCTGATGATGATGATGAGGGGCAGAGGACGGATGTTATTGGGACTGAGCCTGAGGATGATCCGGGTACTGATATTATCGAGACGGAGTCCGAGGAGGACTGATTTTTGGATCTTAGAGTTGTACACTTCCTTTGGTCATCAAAGTGAAGTTTCTTGTATTTTGTTTTTTCAGCTTTTACTAGTCTAATATTGATGTACTCGTACTAGTGTGGTACTTTTTGGATTATGTAGGTGTTTTATACACCAGACACTTTTTGATTATTATTAGTAATGAGTATGGTTTGCAGTAAAAATTTTTTGTTTCGCTTTACTAATAAATTGTTGGTTTTTAATTTTCATGTTATGTGTTGAGTTCTTCAGTTTACGAATGCTCAACACTTCAGTATGTTTTTTGTTGTTAAGTGTTAGTAAGAGTTGAATTCTTCAGTTGACGAATGTTTAACTCTTACACTGTGCATATGTGTTATTTTGATGTTCCTTCTTTTAGGATGAATTTGGGGAAGTAGGTTGGAGACTCTTGATTTTAAAGGTAGATTCCTCCAAGACGTGAGGGCTATGATAGTACCGAATGCATTGTGTTGCGACAAGGTATATCGTTACCTAGTTCGAGAATTTTTTATGTTTTTGAACTTTGTGTCTTGGTGTGATTGAAAATGTTGTTTCATGTTACAACTTCCTTTGAATGCATGTGTCATTTTAGGATCAAAACCATTAAAGTGAGAAGCCTCCAAGGTTACTATATGCTAAGGATTGTGATGCATGTTGTCTTTACTTTTAATTCATGCCTTATCTTGTGACCATGTGATTTTGTGGAAGTATGAGAAGTGATCAAGGCACTTGTTTGAATTTAAGCACAACCATGTCCATATATTAATTCACCCGTGAGTAGTGAGCATTTGGTAGCCCTTTTGAGCCTAAATAGTTTAGAACTCAATTGAATGATGAACTTGTTTTATGTACATTATTTGCAAGTTTGGTTCATCATTGAATTTGGTGAGTTCTAACATTTTCTTCTTGAGACCTTGGAAAATTGTATACTTTGACTTCCTTGCCTTAAAAAAGCAAGGAACATTCACTTTAGGGTGAGTTGAAAATGAGTTGGGGAGAATAAAAAGAAGATGGGTGCATTACTCCAAATTTTGAAACATTTTCAAGCAAGCATGTAAAGAAAAGAGTGTGAATATGTTGTACAAAAGAGAAAATGCTTGCTTGGACAAAAAAAAAAATAGAATCAATAAGTGTGCACGGTAGTTTGTGAAGGTGGAATGAAAAATTGGTGAAATGAAGTGTGTTGTGTGAATATGTATATAGTGAATGTTCTTTTGCTTCGGCAATTTCGTTTCAATGGCCATTAGAAATGTCCCTTTTTTGTTCACCCGACCAAACTACATCCTTGAAGTCCTTAGTGATCTTTTACTTCCATGATTTCTGTTATGATCATTGAGATATGGTATGAATTGCTTAGTACTGCATCATTTGTCATTTGAGTGTAATTGTCCCGTGTTTGTATGCACGTTTGCCTTCAATCCTTTTTCGAAGAGGAGTGTAGAATGACATATGCAGGATGAGTTAGTTGTTTCTTGAAATATTGTTTGAAATTGTTTAAGTCACAAGTTCTTTTTCATATCAAATTCTTGAATTGTGTAATTGTGCATTGTTGTGATCGTTGTTTAGTTGAGCCGTTTTTCGCGTCGTGGTTGAATTGAGTGCTCGAGCAAATCCTCGTGAGAGGCATACTTTGCTTGAGGACAAACAAAGATTTAATTGGGGAGAGTTTGTTAGATGTCAAACATGTTATATATTTGTATGGAATATTTGGCATTTTTCATTTCTTTCTAACGGTATAGTGTGAATTTAAGCAGTAAATGGAGTTGTTATGCTTACATCGGAATATATGTGTGGAGCTTGTAATTTGTGTGTTAATGTGCAGGTATAGGCATGAAAGGGCAAAATGGTGAACACATGGAACCAATGCAAGTTCCACTGAGTTTTTATTGCTGCAACAGGGTGTTCGCAGTGCGAACAAGCTGGCGAAGTCCCAGCGAATGTTCGCACTGCGAGGGACCAGCGAGGAGCCAGCGAATAGAGGCAGTGAGTTCAAGGTTTTCAATTACCTTATGTTCGCACTGTGAACTCCTAGCGAGGGTCCAGCGAATGTTCGCTGGCTGGTTCGCAGTGCGAATGTGCTGGCGAAGAGAGGCAGTAAGTTCCAGTTTTGAGAATTCTGGCTCGCTAGTTTATTCGCAGTGCGAATGAAGCTAGCGAATGATTCGCAGTGCGAATGAAGGGTTCGCAGTGCGAACCCACGATTTCTGCTTGGGGCGGTTTAAGTCTCAGAGGCACTTAAAGTGCCATTTTTCCTCATTCGCAGTGCGAATGGATTGCTCGCAGTGCGAATCATGCAGAATTCTGCTATGTATAAATAGAATTTCACTTGTTGTAAAAAGGATCTTTTGTTCATTTTGATCTAAAATCATAGTTTTCAGTCTTTTTACCATTGGAGCTTGTATTTTCACTTGGAGAAGCTGATTTTGCATCCATTCTTGATTATTTGGAGTGGATGTTTACTCATCTACTCTCTTTACTTGTTCTCCAATCTACCATGAGAAGTGGTAGCTAAACCCTCTATGTTGAGGTTAGAAGTAGTTGATTCTGTTTTTATGTATTGCTTTTGATCTATTGTATATGAACAAAGTCTTTGATCAATATAGATGAAGTTGTTTTCTCTTAATGCTTTAAGTTTGATTTGTTTTACTCTAGACATAGGTTCCACAAATCTTGACCTAACAATTTCATCTCTTAAAAACCAAACTCTAGACATAGATTTGGGATTTGCTATTCGCAATGTATTGATCTTAATGATCGTTGTTTAGATTGTTAGCGTGAGACATCATCTAACAGTTTAAACAGCGGTACTCACGATTTCGCTTTAGACATAAACGTAGTCGGGAGGATACGCGGTTATATTGGTCGGAAACCGAGTTCATTTGCTTGATTAATCGTTTATACATGGAAAGGATTAGCGAAACCTAACCTTAACATGCTTTTATAAAACCTTTTACAAAAATCTTTGTCACAATTTAATCTTTGCTACAAGTGAATGATAACAACAATTGAAACTTTTGAAACCGTTAACTTAGAATATCGCAACTATTGAAAGGCAAGCATCAAATATCAAACAGTCCCTGTGGATACGATAACAAAAACCCACACTATTACTCTTCTAACACCTCACAAAAAGGGTTTAGTTCTAAAGTGATTCAAAACTGAACAAGTATGGCAAAAGAATGAATGACATGAAAATTGTACAAATGAAAAGTCTCCTAATCATGCTATGTTCTAGAAAGCGATAAACGAGTACTTTGCAAAGTACTAACTTCAATCAATAGCAACACCATATATTCGCAAGTTGAAACGATCAAACTTGGAAAATCACAAAATGCATCCTCAAGCTAATAAGAAACAAACTTGAGAGCAAACACAAATATTATTCTAACAACCTAACAAAATTGAACTAAAACTAACCAAACACAAAGACCAAAATTGGTGAAAGTGGATGGAAAATGAGAGATTTTCCATACAAAACAGGGCGCGCTAAGCGCCCTCTTAGCGCGCTAAGCGTGAACAGGCATGCTTACTTTTTCAAGTTCTTTTTCTCACACAATCCATCCATTCACACTTTATATTAACTATACTACTAAATATAAAACTATACAAAATAAAAAACCATTGGGTTGCCTCCCTACACGCGCTTGTTTCACATCGTAAGCTCGACGCCTTATTTACGTACAAGCTCCTCCATGTTGCTTCGTTCACCGGTAGATACCAAATAAAACCTGCAACACTTGAGCTAACGTAAACCAAAAACAAAAGGATGCACAAACACACACACAAACATGATGGACAATACCTATATACAATCACTTATTGAAAACAACTATAAACAAGTAAATACAAAGCTTACAAACATAGAAACTATCGCAATGCAATTCAATATCAAAACCAATCCTCGCCAATAGAACCATTTTGTTGGATTGGTAAAGCGGCAAGCAAAAATATTATTTTTGGAAGAATTCCCTCCGGGATTTATGTCGTCTCCACAAGGATTGATGCGAGGGAAAGAATTTCGTTCGACAATCTCTACGTCTCTAAGTTTGGGTTTAAATGGTTTGGGATAAAAGTGCAAAAGGAAAAACATAAAACAATAAAATAAATACATTCTTAAGAAATGAGAAAACTCGTCTAGAGTTGTATTTCATTCTACCCATCATGTGCACGCCACCTAATTCACTCTTCAATATCACCACATTACGCTCACAACAGAGGTTATGTCTAACGCAAAAGTTGAGAGAACAACCACATCGCCTCATCAGTGATATCTCACGCAACTGGACAACACGGAGCATTAAGAATTGATACCCGCGTAAATATTAGACCTAAATCTATGTGTAGAGTTTAGAATATAACAAATGTTTATCTTAGATCGAGTTCGAACCATATATGTCTATAGTAATCCAAACCCATTAAGTAAAAAATCAAAGATGACATCTCTAAAGAGTTGTAAAAGAGATTTTATACAAAGATCCATAAATATACATACAATCAAGATAAACTTACATACAAAACCCCAACCAATGAAAAATACATATCGAGGAAGGAAGAAGAACATTAATCTCGCGGTTTGTCAATTCTGATTGAAGTGGATTCGACTCTGGATCGTCAAGATATACACTCCATGTGTTGCTTATAACCTAAATCTACTCAAGAATGTGTTTGATGAAGTTGGGGTAAAACGTTCCTAATATAACCTAGAAAATATCTAAAAATGTGACTTTATAGGCAAAAATGGGTTCCGGTGTTCGCACTGCAAACTCCTGTTCGCCCAGCGAACATATGTCGCCTTAGCTACTACTAACACAGTGTTTTCCGCACGTCTGGGAAATTTTTGTTCGCCTTGAGTTCGCAGTGCGAACTCTTGGCGAATTTGCTCGCCTCCAGTTTGCTTAGCGAACTTGACAGCAAACCAGCACTTGTTTTGACCATAAGTTTTGAACCGTAACTCCGTTTTACGCGCGGTCAGAAGCTTTGGAAAGCTTATTCAATGCTCTATAAGACAATAAAAAAATATCATTGCTTGTATACCTACAAAAATTAGAGAAAAACATTTAAAATCAATGACATTTAGACGATATGCAATATCTACACTATAATGTAAACTATACAACATATGCACAAAAGTTGAGGTTTATTGGTTGAATTAAGCTAATAAGTGCCAATTATTTACACTCAATATCAGTATATTTTAGCACTTATCAACTCTCCCTAACTTAAACTTGTTTGTCCTCAAACAATAATCGATCATCTCAAAGAAACAAAAGTAACAACCAAGCAATCACGACTCAACTAGTTTCGAAAAACAAAAAACAAATGTATGGTTCAACACAAAAAAGTACATGCAAAGCAAAACTTACCACTAAAATACAACTATAACATGAAAACAAAACAACTCCTAAATACAAAAAACATGTCAAAAATTCTAAGACAATACAATGTTCAAAAATGAATCACACCTAGCAGACACTTCATCAGTAGATGAATAACAAATACATGAAGGGCTTAAATCTCACCCAACAATCAAGCTAACAACAAGTTAAATTATGCATTCATGAAGGAAAAATTCATATTGAACAGTATAAAAGCAAAAATCACAAGGGCTTTAAGGGTTGTAATGTGGCTTGGGTAACAAACAATTGTTTTTCTCATGGTAAAAGAAACAAAAACTTGCTTAATCAAATGAGAGTGATTATTTCTCACAATCTCAAGCACTCACAAATTCCAATCACATTTTTATTTTTTCCAAATTGTTACACCATTCCACACAACTTATTAGCACAACATTATTCTTTTTTTTTTCTTTTTTCAATTCTTTTTCCTTTTTTTTCTTTTTCTTTTTCACTTTTTTCTTTTCTTTCTTTCTCAAAATTTTTCCTTTTCTCAATCTCTTAGCAACCAATCTCTTCTCCCCAACTTGAATGCAACCACACATAGTGACATGAATCCTCCCAAACTTATTAGGCAAGGTTAAAAAAACTCAAATAACAAGTCATGGTTATAGCTCAAGAAAAAGTATTAGAATCCATACATAAATGAACTTAACACCAACATTGATTCTTACAAAGGCTCAAAGGAAGTAAGCAAATTCTCACTCACTCACAAGGTAGATTGACTATTTGGACAAGTGGTTATGCTCAAAATCAAACAAAATGCCTTGATTATTTTAGTGCTATCATACAAATCAACACAAATACAAGATTAAACATAATAAAACCGAGTTAGACAAGAATGTTGGTCTCCTGCATATAGTAAATAATGGAAAGCTCCTCACAAAAAGGGTTTAGTTCTAAAGTGATTCAAAACTGAACAAGTATGGCAAAAGAATGAATGACATGAAAATTGTACAAATGAAAAGTCTCCTAATCATGCTATGTTCTAGAAAGCGATAAACAAGTACTTTGCAAAGTACTAACTTCAATCAATATCAACACCTTATATTCGCAAGTTGAAACGATCAAACTCGGAAAATCACAAAATGCATCCTCAAGCTAATAAAAAACAAACTTGAGAGCAAACACAAATATTATTCTAACAACCTAACAAAATTGAACTAAAACTAACCAAACACAAAGACCAAAATTGGTGAAAGTGGATGGAAAATGAGAGATTTTCCATACAAAACAGGCCGCGCTAAGCGCCCTCTTAGCGCGCTAAGCGCGAACAGGCATGCTTACTTTTTCAAGTTCTTTTTCTCACACAATCCATCCATTCACACTTTATATTAACTATACTACTAAATATAAAACTATACAAAATAAAAAACCATTGGGTTGCCTCCCAACACGCACTTGTTTCACATCGTAAGCTCGACGCCTTATTTACGTACAAGCTCCTCCATGTTGCTTCGTTCACCGGTAGATACCAAATAAAACCTGCAACACTTGAGCTAACGTAAACCAAAAACAAAAGTATGCACAAACACATACACAAACATGATGGACAATACCTATATACAATCACTTATTGAAAACAACTATAAATAAGTAAATACAAAGCTTACAAACATAGAAACTATCGCAATGCAATTCAATATCAAAACCAATCCTCGCCAATAGAACCATTTTGTTGGATTGGTAAAGCGGCAAGCAAAAATATTATTTTTGGAAGAATTCCCTCCGGGATTTATGTCGTCTCCACAAGGATTGATGCGAGGGAAAGAATTTCGTTCGACAATCTCTACGTCTCTAAGTTTGGGTTTAAATGGTTTGGGATAAAAGTGCAAAAGGAAAAACATAAAACAATAAAATAAATACATTCTTAAGAAATGAGAAAACTCGTCTAGAGTTGTATTTCATTCTACCCATCATGTGCACGCCACCTAAATCACTCTTCAATATCACCACATTACGCTCACAACAGAGGTTATGTCTAACGCAAAAGTTGAGAGAACAACCACATCGCCTCATCAGTGATATCTCACGCAACTGGACAACACGGAGCATTAAGAATCGATACCCGCGTGAATATTAGACCTAAATCTATGTCTAGAGTTTAGAATATAACAAATGTTTATCTTAGATCGAGGTCGAACCATATATGTCTATAGTAATCCAAACCCATTAAGTAAAAAATCAAAGATGACATCTCTAAAGAGTTGTAAAAGAGATTTTATACAAAGATCCATAAATATACATACAATCAAGATAAACTTACATACAAAACCCCAACCAATGAAAAATACATATCGAGGAAGGAAGAAGAACATTAATCTCGCGGTTTGTCAATTCTGATTGAAGTGGATTCGACTCTGGATCGTCAAGATATACACTCCATGTGTTGCTTATAACCTAAATCTACTCAAGAATGTGTTTGATGAAGTTGGGGTAAAACGTTCCTAATATAACCTAGAAAATATCTAAAAATGTGACTTTATAGGCAAAAATGGGTTCCCGTGTTCGCACTGCAAACCCCTGTTCGCCCAGCGAACATATGTCGCCTTAGCTACCACTAAAACAGTGTTTTCCACACGTCTGGGAAATTTTTGTTCGCCTTGAGTTCGCAGTGCGAACTCTTGGCGAATTTGCTCGCCTCCAGTTGCTTAGCGAATTTGACAGCAAACCAGCACTTGTTTTGACCATAAGTTTTGAACCGTAACTCCGTTTTACGCGCGGTCAGAAGCTTTGGAAAGCTTATTCAATGCTCTATAAGACAATAAAAAATATCATTGCTTGTATACCTACAAAAATTAGAGAAAAATAGTTAAAATCAATGACATTTAGACGATATGCAATATCTACACTATAATGTAAACTATACAACATATGCACAAAAGTTGAGGTTTATTGGTTGAATTAAGCTAATAAGTGCCAATTATTTACACTCAATATCAGTATATTTTAGCACTTATCAACTCTCCCTAACTTAAACTTGTTTGTCCTCAAACAATAATCGATCATCTCAAAGAAACAAAAGTAACAACCAAGCAATCACGACTCAACTAGTTTCGAAAAACAAAAAACAAATGTATGGTTCAACACAAAAAAGTACATGCAAAGCAAAACTTACCACTAAAATACAACTATAACTTGAAAACAAAACAACTCCTAAATACAAAAAACATGTCAAAAATTCTAAGACAATACAATGTTCAAAAATGAATCACACCTAGCAGACACTTCATCAGTAGATGAATAACAAAAACATGAAGGGCTTAAATCTCACCCAACAATCAAGCTAACAACAAGTTAAATTATGCATTCATCAAGAAAAAACTCATATTGAATAGTATAAAAGCCTAAAATCACAAGGGCTTTAAGCGTTGTAATGTGGCTTGGGTAACAAACAATTGTTTTTCTCATTGTAAAAGAAACAAAAACTTGCTTAATCAAATGAGAGTGATCATTTCTCACAATCTCAAGCACTCACAAATTCCAATCACATTTTTATTTTTTCCAAATTGTTACACCATTCCACACAACTTATTAGCACAACATTATTCAATTTTTTTTTCTTTTTTCAATTCTTTTTCCTTTTTTTTCTTTTTCTTTTTCACTTTTTTCTTTTCTTTCTTTCTGAAAATTTTTCCTTTTCTCAATCTCTTAGCAACCAATCTCTTCTCCCCAACTTGAATGCAACCACACATAGTGACATGAATCCTCCCAAACTTATTAGGCAAGGTTAAAAAAACTCAAATAACAAGTCATGGTTATAGCTCAAGAAAAAGTATTAGAATCCATACAAAAATGAACTTAACACCAACATTGATTCTAACAAAGGCTCAAAGGAAGTAAGCAAATTCTCACTCACTCACAAGGTAGATTGACTATTTGGACAAGTGGTTATGCTCAAAATCAAACAAAATTCCTTGATTATTTTAGTGCTATCATACAAATCAACACAAATACAAGATTAAACATAATAAAACCGAGTTAGACAAGAATGTTGGTCTCCTGCATATAGTAAATAATGGAAAGCTCCTCACAAAAAGGGTTTAGTTCTAAAGTGATTCAAAACTGAACAAGTATGGCAAAAGAATGAATGACATGAAAATTGTACAAATGAAAAGTCTCCTAATCATGCTATGTTCTAGAAAGCGAGTACTTTGCAAAGTACTAACTTCAATCAATATCAACACCATATATTCGCAAGTTGAAACGATCAAACTTGGAAAATCACAAAATGCATCCCCAAGCTAATCAAAAACAAACTTGAGAGCAAACACAAACTTATTCTAACAACCTAACAAAATTGAACTAAAACTAACTAAACACAAAGACCAAAATTGGTGAAAGTGGATGGAAAATGAGAGATTTTCCATACAAAACAGGGCGCGCTAAGCGCCCTCTTAGCGCGCTAAGCGCGAACAGGCATGCTTACTTTTTCAAGTTCTTTTTCTCACACAATCCATCCATTCACACTTTATATTAACTATACTACTAAATATAAAACTATACAAAATAAAAAACCATTGGGTTGCCTCCCAACACGCGCTTGTTTCACATCGTAAGCTCGACGCCTTATTTACGTACAAGTTCCTCCATGTTGCTTCGTTCACCGGTAGATACCAAATAAAACCTGCAACACTTGAGCTAACGTAAACCAAAAACAAAAGTATGCACAAACACATACACAAACATGATGGACAATACCTATATACAATCACTTATGGAAAACAACTACAAACAAGTATATACAAAGCTTACAAACATAGAAACTATCGCAATGCAATTCAATATCAAAACCAATCCTCGACAATAGAACCATTTTGTTGGATTGGTAAAGCGGCAAGCAAAAATATTATTTTCTGAAGAATTCCCTCCGGGATTTATGTCGTCTCCACAAGGATTGATGCGAGGGAAAGAATGTCATTCGACAATCTCTACGTCTCTAAGTTTGGGTTTAAATGGTTTGGGATAAAAGTGCAAAAGGAAAAACATAAAACAATAAAATAAATACATTCTTAAGAAATGAGAAAACTCGTCTGGAGTTGTATTTCATTCTACCCATCATGTACTAAAAAATCTATGGATCAAATGCACGCCACCTAAATCACTCTTCAATATCACAACGTTACGCTCACAACAGAGGTTATGTCTAGCGCAAAAGTTGAGAGAACAACCACATCGCCTAATCAGTGATATCTCACGCAACTGGACAACACGGAGCATTAAGAATCGATACCCGCGTGAATATTAGACCTAAATCTATGTCTAGAGTTTAGAATCTCACAAATGTTTATCTTAGATCGAGTTCAAACCATATATGTGTATAGCAATCCAAACCCATTAAGTAAAAAATTAAAGATGACATCTCTAAAGAGTTGTAAAAGAGATTTTATACAAAGATCCATAAATATACATACAATCAAGATAAACTTACATACCAAACCCCAACCAATGAAAAATACATATCGAGGAAGGAAGAAGAACATAAATCTCGCGGTTTGTCAATTCTGATTGAAGTGGATTCGACTCTGGATCGTCAAGATATGCACTCCATGTGTTGCTTATAACCTAAATTTACTCAAGATTGTGTTTGATGAAGTTGGGGTAAAACGTTCCCAATATAACCTAGAAAATATCTAAAAATGTGACTTTATAGGCAAAAATGGGTTCCCGTGTTCGCACTGCAAACTCCCGTTCGCCCAGCGAACATATGTCGCCTTAGCTACTACTAAAACAATGTTTTCCACACGTCTGGGAAATTTTTGTTCGCCTTGAGTTTGCAGTGCGAACTCTTGGCGAATTTGCTCGCCTCCAGTTCGCTTAGCGAACTTGACAGCAAACCAGCACTTGTTTTGACCATAAGTTTTGAACCGTAACTCCGTTTTACGCGCGGTCGGAAGCTTTGGAAAGCTTATTCAATGCTCTATAAGACAATAAAAAAATATCACTGCTTGTATACCTACACAAATTGGAGAAAAACAATTAAAATCAATGACATTTACACGATATGCAATATCTACACTATAATGTAAACTATACAACATATGCACAAAAGTTGAGGTTTATTGGTTGAATTAAGCTAATAAGTGCCAATTATTTACACTCAATATCAGTATATTTTAGCACTTATCAACTCTCCCTAACTTAAACTTGTTTGTCCTCAAACAATAATCGATCATCTCAAAGAAACAAAAGTAACAACCAAGCAATCACGACTCAACTAGTTTCGAAAAACAAAAAACAAATGTATGGTTCAACACAAAAAAGTACATGCAAAGCAAAACTTACCACTAAAATACAACTATAACAGGAAAACGAAACAATTCCAAAATACAAAAAACATGTCAAAAATTCTAAGACAATACAAAGTTCAAAAATGAATCACACCTAGCAGACACTTCATCAGTAGATGAATAACAAAAACATGAAGGGCTTAAATCTCACCCAACAATCAAGCTAACAACAAGTTAAATTATGCATTCATCAAGAAAAAACTCATATTGAATAGTATAAAAGCAAAAATCACAAGGGCTTTAAGCGTTGTAATGTGGCTTGGGTAACAAACAATTATTTTTCTCATGGTAAAAGAAACAAAAACTTGCTTAATCAAATGAGAGTGATCATTTCTCACAATCTCAAGCACTCACAAATTCCAATCACATTTTTATTTTTTCCAAATTGTTACACCATTCCACACAACTTATTAGCACAACATTATTCAATTTTTTTTCTTTTTTCAATTCTTTTTCCTTTTTTTTCTTTTTCTTTTTCACTTTTTTCTTTTCTTTCTTTCTCAAAATTTTCCCTTTTCTCAATCTCTAAGCAACCAATCTCTTCTCCCCAACTTAAATGCAACCACACATAGTGACATAAATCCTCCAAAACTTATTAGGCAAGGGTAAAAAACTCAAATAACAAGTCATGGTTATAGCTCAAGAAAAAGTATTAGAATCCATACAAATATGAACTTAACACCAACATTGATTTTAACAAAGGCTCAAAGGAGGTAAGCAAATTCTCACTCATTCACAAGGTAGATTGACTATTTGGTCAAGTGGTTATGCTAAAAATCAAACAAAATGCCTTGATCATTTTAGTGTTATCATACAAATCAACACAAATACAAGATTAAACATAATAAAACCGAGTTAAACAATAATGTTGGTATCCTGCATATAGTAAATAATGGAAAGCTCCTCACAAAAAGGGTTTAGTTCTAAAGTGATTCAAAACTGAACAAGTAAGGAAAAAGAATGAATGACATGAAAATTGTACAAATGAAAAGTCTCTTAATCATGCTATGTTTTAGAAAGCGATAAACGAGTACTTTGCAAAGTACTAACTTCAATCAATATCAACACCATATATTCGCAAGTTGAAACGATCAAACTTGGAAAATCACAAAATGCATCCCCAAGCTAATCAAAAACAAACTTGAGAGCAAACACAAACTTATTCTAACAACCTAACAAAATTGAACTAAAACTAACTAAACACAAAGACCAAAATTGGTGAAAGTGGATGGAAAATGAGAGATTTTCCATACAAAACAGGGCGCGCTAAGCGCCCTCTTAGCGCGCTAAGCGCGAACAGGCATGCTTACTTTTTCAAGTTCTTTTTCTCACACAATCCATCCATTCACACTTTATATTAACTATACTACTAAATATAAAACTATACAAAATAAAAAACCATTGGGTTGCCTCCCAACACGCGCTTGTTTCACATCGTAAGCTCGACGCCTTATTTACGTACAAGTTCCTCCATGTTGCTTCGTTCACCGGTAGATACCAAATAAAACCTGCAACACTTGAGCTAACGTAAACCAAAAACAAAAGTATGCACAAACACATACACAAACATGATGGACAATACCTATATACAATCACTTATGGAAAACAACTACAAACAAGTATATACAAAGCTTACAAACATAGAAACTATCGCAATGCAATTCAATATCAAAACCAATCCTCGACAATAGAACCATTTTGTTGGATTGGTAAAGCGGCAAGCAAAAATATTATTTTCTGAAGAATTCCCTCCGGGATTTATGTCGTCTCCACAAGGATTGATGCGAGGGAAAGAATGTCGTTCGACAATCTCTACGTCTCTAAGTTTGGGTTTAAATGGTTTGGGATAAAAGTGCAAAAGGAAAAACATAAAACAATAAAATAAATACATTCTTAAGAAATGAGAAAACTCGTCTGGAGTTGTATTTCATTCTACCCATCATGTACTAAAAAATCTATGGATCAAATGCACGCCACCTAAATCACTCTTCAATACCACAACGTTACGCTCACAACAGAGGTTATGTCTAGCGCAAAAGTTAAGAGAACAACCACATCGCCTAATCAGTGATATCTCATGCAACTGGACAACACGGAGCATTAAGAATCGATACCCGCATGAATATTAGACCTAAATCTATGTCTAGAGTTTAGAATCTCACAAATGTTTATCTTAGATCGAGTTCAAACCATATATGTCTATAGCAATCCAAACCCATTAAGTAAAAAATCAAAGATGACATCTCTAAAGAGTAGTAAAAGAGATTTTATACAAAGATCCATAAATATACATACAATCAAGATAAACTTACATACCAAACCCCAACCAATGAAAAATACATATCGAGGAAGGAAGAAGAACATAAATCTCGCGGTTTGTCAATTCTGATTGAAGTGGATTCGACTCTGGATCGTCAAGATATACACTCCATGTGTTGCTTATAACCTAAATCTACTCAAGATTGTGTTTGATGAAGTTGGGGTAAAACGTTCCCAATATAACCTAGAAAATATCTAAAAATGTGACTTTATAGGCAAAAATGGGTTCCCGTGTTCGCACTGCAAACTCCCGTTCGCCCAGCGAACATATGTCGCCTTAGCTACTACTAAAACAATGTTTTCCACACGTCTGGGAAATTTTTGTTCGCCTTGAGTTTGCAGTGCGAACTCTTGGCGAATTTGCTCGCCTCCAGTTCGCTTAGCGAACTTGACAGCAAACCAGCACTTGTTTTGACCATAAGTTTTGAACCGTAACTCCGTTTTACGCGCGGTCGGAAGCTTTGGAAAGCTTATTCAATGCTCTATAAGACAATAAAAAAATATCACTGCTTGTATACCTACACAAATTGGAGAAAAACAATTAAAATCAATGACATTTACACGATATGCAATATCTACACTATAATGTAAACTATACAACATATGCACAAAAGTTGAGGTTTATTGGTTGAATTAAGCTAATAAGTGCCAATTATTTACACTCAATATCAGTATATTTTAGCACTTATCAACTCTCCCTAACTTAAACTTGTTTGTCCTCAAACAATAATCGATCATCTCAAAGAAACAAAAGTAACAACCAAGCAATCACGACTCAACTAGTTTCGAAAAACAAAAAACAAATGTATGGTTCAACACAAAAAAGTACATGCAAAGCAAAACTTACCACTAAAATACAACTATAACAGGAAAACGAAACAATTCCTAAATACAAAAAACATGTCAAAAATTCTAAGACAATACAAAGTTCAAAAATGAATCACACCTAGCAGACACTTCATCAGTAGATGAATAACAAAAACATGAAGGGCTTAAATCTCACCCAACAATCAAGCTAACAACAAGTTAAATTATGCATTCATCAAGAAAAAACTCATATTGAATAGTATAAAAGCAAAAATCACAAGGGCTTTAAGCGTTGTAATGTGGCTTGGGTAACAAACAATTGTTTTTCTCATGGTAAAAGAAACAAAAACTTGCTTAATCAAATGAGAGTGATCATTTCTCACAATCTCAAGCACTCACAAATTCCAATCACATTTTTATTTTTTCCAAATTGTTACACCATTCCACACAACTTATTAGCACAACATTATTCAATTTTTTTTTCTTTTTTCAATTCTTTTTCCTTTTTTTTCTTTTTCTTTTTCACTTTTTTCTTTTCTTTCTTTCTCAAAATTTTCCCTTTTCTCAATCTCTAAGCAACCAATCTCTTCTCCCCAACTTAAATGCAACCACACATAGTGACATAAATCCTCCAAAACTTATTAGGCAAGGGTAAAAAACTCAAATAACAAGTCATGGTTATAGCTCAAGAAAAAGTATTAGAATCCATACAAATATGAACTTAACACCAACATTGATTTTAACAAAGGCTCAAAGGAGGTAAGCAAATTCTCACTCATTCACAAGGTAGATTGACTATTTGGTCAAGTGGTTATGCTCAAAATCAAACAAAATGCCTTGATCATTTTAGTGCTATCATACAAATCAACACAAATACAAGATTAAACATAATAAAACCGAGTTAAACAATAATGTTGGTATCCTGCATATAGTAAATAATGGAAAGCTCCTCACAAAAAGGGTTTAGTTCTAAAGTGATTCAAAACTGAACAAGTAAGGAAAAAGAATGAATGACATGAAAATTGTACAAATGAAAAGTCTCTTAATCATGCTATGTTTTAGAAAGCGATAAACGAGTACTTTGCAAAGTACTAACTTCAATCAATATCAACACCATATATTCGCAAGTTGAAACGATCAAACTTGGAAAATCACAAAATGCATCCCCAAGCTAATCAAAAACAAACTTGAGAGCAAACAAAAACTTATTCTAACAACCTAACAAAATTGAACTAAAACTAACTAAACACAAAGACCAAAATTGGTGAAAGTGGATGGAAAATGAGAGATTTTCCATACAAAACAGGGCGCGCTAAGCGCCCTCTTAGCGCGCTAAGCGCGAACAGGCATGCTTACTTTTTCAAGTTCTTTTTCTCACACAATCCATCCATTCACACTTTATATTAACTATACTACTAAATATAAAACTATACAAAATAAAAAACCATTGGGTTGCCTCCCAACACGCGCTTGTTTCACATCGTAAGCTCGACGCCTTATTTACGTACAAGCTCCTCCATGTTGCTTCGTTCACCGGTAGATACCAAATAAAACCTGCAACACTTGAGCTAACGTAAACCAAAAACAAAAGTATGCACAAACACATACACAAACATGATGGACAATACCTATATACAATCACTTATGGAAAACAACTACAAACAAGTATATACAAAGCTTACAAACATAGAAACTATCGCAATGCAATTCAATATCAAAACCAATCCTCGACAATAGAACCATTTTGTTGGATTGGTAAAGCGGCAAGCAAAAATATTATTTTCTGAAGAATTCCCTCTGGGATTTATGTCGTCTCCACAAGGATTGATGCGAGGGAAAGAATGTCGTTCGACAATCTCTACGTCTCTAAGTTTGGGTTTAAATGGTTTGGGATAAAAGTGCAAAAGGAAAAACATAAAACAATAAAATAAATACATTCTTAAGAAATGAGAAAACTCGTCTGGAGTTGTATTTCATTCTACCCATCATGTACTAAAAAATCTATGGATCAAATGCACGCCACCTAAATCACTCTTCAATATCACCACGTTACGCTCACAACAGAGGTTATGTCTAGCGCAAAAGTTGAGAGAACAACCACATCGCCTCATCAGTGATATCTCACGCAACTGGACAACACGGAGCATTAAGAATCGATACCCGTGTGAATATTAGACCTAAATCTATGTCTAGAGTTTAGAATCTAACAAATGTTTATCTTAGATCGAGTTCAAACCATATATGTCTATAGCAATCCAAACCCATTAAGTAAAAAATCAAAGATGACATCTCTAAAGAGTTGGAAAAGAGATTTTATACAAAGATCCATAAATATACATACAATCAAGATAAACTTACATACAAAACCCCAACCAATGAAAAATACATATCGAGGAAGGAAGAAGAACATAAATCTCGCGGTTTGTCAATTCTGATTGAAGTGGATTCGACTCTGGATCGTCAAGATATACACTCCATGTGTTGCTTATAACCTAAATCTACTCAAGATTGTGTTTGATGAAGTTGGGGTAAAACGTTCCCAATATAACCTAGAAAATATCTAAAAATGTGACTTTATAGGCAAAAATGGGTTCCCGTGTTCGTACTGCAAACTCCCGTTCGCCCAGCGAACATATGTCGCCTTAGCTACTACTAAAACAATGTTTTCCACACGTCTGGGAAATTTTTGTTCGCCTTGAGTTTGCAGTGCGAACTCTTGGCGAATTTGCTCGCCTCCAGTTCGCTTAGCGAACTTGACAGCAAACCAGCACTTGTTTTGACCATAAGTTTTGAACCGTAACTCCGTTTTTCGCGCGGTCGGAAGCTTTGGAAAGCTTATTCAATGCTCTATAAGACAATAAAAAAATATCACTGCTTGTATACCTACAAAAATTGGAGAAAAACAATTAAAATCAATGACATTTACACGATATGCAATATCTACACTATAATGTAAACTATTCAACATATGCACAAAAGTTGAGGTTTATTGGTTGAATTAAGCTAATAAGTGCCAATTATTTACACTCAATATCAGTATATTTTAGCACTTATCAACTCTCCCTAACTTAAACTTGTTTGTCCTCAAACAATAATCGATCATCTCAAAGAAACAAAAGTAACAACCAAGCAATCACGACTCAACTAGTTTCGAAAAACAAAAAACAAATGTATGGTTCAACACAAAAAAGTACATGCAAAGCAAAACTTACCACTAAAATACAACTATAACAGGAAAACGAAACAATTCCAAAATACAAAAAACATGTCAAAAATTCTAAGACAATACAATGTTCAAAAATGAATCACACCTAGCAGACACTTCATCAGTAGATGAATAACAAAAACATGAAGGGCTTAAATCTCACCCAACAATCAAGCTAACAACAAGTTAAATTATGCATTCATCAAGAAAAAACTCATATTGAATAGTATAAAAGCAAAAATCACAAGGGCTTTAAGCGTTGTAATGTGGCTTGGGTAACAAACAATTGTTTTTCTCATGGTAAAAGAAACAAAAACTTGCTTAATCAAATGAGAGTGATCATTTCTCACAATCTCAAGCACTCACAAATTCCAATCACATTTTTATTTTTTCCAAATTGTTACACCATTCCACACAACTTATTAGCACAACATTATTCAATTTTTTTTCTTTTTTCAATTCTTTTTCCTTTTTTTTCTTTTTCCTTTTCACTTTTTTCTTTTCTTTCTTTCTCAAAATTTTCCCTTTTCTCAATCTCTAAGCAACCAATCTCTTCTCCCCAACTTGAATGCAACCACACATAGTGACATGAATCCTCCAAAACTTATTAGGCAAGGGTAAAAAACTCAAATAACAAGTCATGGTTATAGCTCAAGAAAAAGTATTAGAATCCATACAAATATGAACTTAACACCAACATTGATTTTAACAAAGGCTCAAAGGAGGTAAGCAAATTCTCACTCATTCACAAGGTAGATTGACTATTTGGTCAAGTGGTTATGCTCAAAATCAAACAAAATGCCTTGATCATTTTAGTGCTATCATACAAATCAACACAAATACAAGATTAAACATAATAAAACCGAGTTAAACAATAATGTTGGTATCCTGCATATAGTAAATAATGGAAAGCTCCTCACAAAAAGGGTTTAGTTCTAAAGTGATTCAAAACTGAACAAGTAAGGAAAAAGAATGAATGACATGAAAATTGTACAAATGAAAAGTCTCTGAATCATGCTATGTTTTAGAAAGCGATAAACGAGTACTTTGCAAAGTACTAACTTCAATCAATATCAACACCATATATTCGCAAGTTGAAACGATCAAACTTGGAAAATCACAAAATGCATCCCCAAGCTAATCAAAAACAAACTTGAGAGCAAACACAAACTTATTCTAACAACCTAACAAAATTGAACTAAAACTAACTAAACACAAAGACCAAAATTGGTGAAAGTGGATGGAAAATGAGAGATTTTCCATACAAAACAGCGCGCCCTCTTAGCGCGCTAAGCGCGAACAGGCATGCTTACTTTTTCAAGTTCTTTTTCTCACACAATCCATCCATTCACACTTTATATTAACTATACTACTAAATATAAAACTATACAAAATAAAAAACCATTGGGTTGCCTCCCAACACGCGCTTGTTTCACATCGTAAGCTCGACGCCTTATTTACGTACAAGCTCCTCCATGTTGCTTCGTTCACCGGTAGATACCAAATAAAACCTGCAACATTTGAGCTAACGTAAACCAAAAACAAAAGTATGCACAAACACATACACAAACATGATGGACAATACCTATATACAATCACTTATGGAAAACAACTACAAACAAGTATATACAAAGCTTACAAACATAGAAACTATCGCAATGCAATTCAATATCAAAACCAATCCTCGACAATAGAACCATTTTGTTGGATTGGTAAAGCGGCAAGCAAAAATATTATTTTCTGAAGAATTCCCTCCGGGATTTATGTCATCTCCACAAGGATTGATGCGAGGGAAAGAATGTCGTTCGACAATCTCTACGTCTCTAAGTTTGGGTTTAAATGGTTTGGGATAAAAGTGCAAAAGGAAAAACATAAAACAATAAAATAAATACATTCTTAAGAAATGAGAAAACTCGTCTGGAGTTGTATTTCATTCTACCCATCATGTACTAAAAAATCTATGGATCAAATGCACGCCACCTAAATCACTCTTCAATATCACCACGTTACGCTCACAACAGAGGTTATGTCTAGCGCAAAAGTTGAGAGAACAACCACATCGCCTCATCCATGATATCTCTCGCAACTGGACAACACGGAGCATTAAGAATCGATACCCACGTGAATATTAGACCTAAATCTATGTCTAGAGTTTAGAATCTAACAAATGTTTATCTTAGATCGAGTTCAAACCATATATGTCTATAGCAATCCAAACCCATTAAGTAAAAAATCAAAGATGACATCTCTAAAGAGTTGTAAAAGAGATTTTATACAAAGATCCATAAATATACGTACAATCAAGATAAACTTACATACAAAACCCCAACCAATGAAAAATACATATCGAGGAAGGAAGAAGAACATAAATCTCGCGGTTTGTCAATTCTGATTGAAGTGGATTCGACTCTGGATCGTCAAGATATACAATCCATGTGTTTCTTATAACCTAAATCTACTCATTAATGTGTTTGATGAAGTTGGGGTAAAACGTTCCCAATATAACCTAGAAAGTATCTAAAAATGTGACTTTATAGGCAAAAATGGGTTCCCGTTTTCGCACTGCGAACTCCCGTTCGCCCAGCGAACATATGTCGCCTTAGCTACTACTAAAACAATGTTTTCCACACGTCTGGGAAATTTTTGTTCGCCTTGAGTTTGCAGTGCGAAATCTTGGCGAATTTGCTCGCCTCGAGTTCGCTTAGCAAACTTGACAGCAAACCAGCACTTGTTTTGACCATAAGTTTTGAACCGTAACTCCGTTTTATGCGCGGTCGGAAGCTTTGGAAAGCTTATTCAATGCCCTATAAGACAATAAAAAGTATCACTGCTTGTATACCTACAAAAATTGGAGAAAAACAATTAAAATCAATGACATTTACACGATATGCAATATCTACACTATAATGTAAACTATACAACATATGCACAAAAGTTGAGGTTTATTGGTTGAATTAAGCTAATAAGTGCCAATTATTTACACTCAATATCAGTATATTTTAGCACTTATCAACTCTCCCTAACTTAAACTTGTTTGTCCTCAAACAATAATCGATCATCTCAAAGAAACAAAAGTAACAACCAAGCAATCACGACTCAACTAGTTTCGAAAAACAAAAAACAAATGTATGGTTCAACACAAAAAAGTACATGCAAAGCAAAACTTACCACTAAAATACAACTATAACAGGAAAACGAAACAACTCCTAAATACAAAAAACATGTCAAAAATTCTAAGACAATACAATGTTCAAAAATGAATCACACCTAGCAGACACTTCATCAGTAGATGAATAACAAAAACATGAAGGGCTTAAATCTCACCCAACAATCAAGCTAACAACAAGTTAAATTATGCATTCATCAAGAAAAAACTCATATTGAATAGTATAAAAGCAAAAATCACAAGGGCTTTAAGCGTTGTAATGTGGCTTGGGTAACAAACAATTGTTTTTCTCATGGTAAAAGAAACAAAAACTTGCTTAATCAAATGAGAGTGATCATTTCTCACAATCTCAAGCACTCACAAATTCCAATCACATTTTTATTTTTTCCAAATTGTTACACCATTCCACACAACTTATTAGCACAACATTATTCAATTTTTTTTCTTTTTTCAATTCTTTTTCCTTTTTTTTCTTTTTCCTTTTCACTTTTTTCTTTTCTTTCTTTCTCAAAATTTTCCCTTTTCTCAATCTCTAAGCAACCAATCTCTTCTCCCCAACTTGAATGCAACCTCACATAGTGACATGAATCCTCCAAAACTTATTAGGCAAGGGTAAAAAACTCAAATAACAAGTCATGGTTATAGCTCAAGAAAAAGTATTAGAATCCATACAAATATGAACTTAACACCAACATTGATTTTAACAAAGGCTCAAAGGAGGTAAGCAAATTCTCACTCATTCACAAGGTAGATTGACTATTTGGTCAAGTGGTTATGCTCAAAATCAAACAAAATGCCTTGATCATTTTAGTGCTATCATACAAATCAACACAAATACAAGATTAAACATAATAAAACCGAGTTAAACAATAATGTTGGTATCCTGCATATAGTAAATAATGGAAAGCTCCTCACAAAAAGGGTTTAGTTCTAAAGTGATTCAAAACTGAACAAGTAAGGAAAAAGAATGAATGACATGAAAATTGTACAAATGAAAAGTCTCTGAATCATGCTATGTTTTAGAAAGCGATAAACGAGTACTTTGCAAAGTACTAACTTCAATCAATATCAACACCATATATTCGCAAGTTGAAACGATCAAACTTGGAAAATCACAAAATGCATCCCCAAGCTAATCAAAAACAAACTTGAGAGCAAACACAAACTTATTCTAACAACCTAACAAAATTGAACTAAAACTAACTAAACACAAAGACCAAAATTGGTGAAAGTGGATGGAAAATGAGAGATTTTCCATACAAAACAGCGCGCCCTCTTAGCGCGCTAAGCGCGAACAGGCATGCTTACTTTTTCAAGTTCTTTTTCTCACACAATCCATCCATTCACACTTTATATTAACTATACTACTAAATATAAAACTATACAAAATAAAAAACCATTGGGTTGCCTCCCAACACGCGCTTGTTTCACATCGTAAGCTCGACGCCTTATTTACGTACAAGCTCCTCCATGTTGCTTCGTTCACCGGTAGATACCAAATAAAACCTGCAACATTTGAGCTAACGTAAACCAAAAACAAAAGTATGCACAAACACATACACAAACATGATGGACAATACCTATATACAATCACTTATGGAAAACAACTACAAACAAGTATATACAAAGCTTACAAACATAGAAACTATCGCAATGCAATTCAATATCAAAACCAATCCTCGACAATAGAACCATTTTGTTGGATTGGTAAAGCGGCAAGCAAAAATATTATTTTCTGAAGAATTCCCTCCGGGATTTATGTCATCTCCACAAGGATTGATGCGAGGGAAAGAATGTCGTTCGACAATCTCTACGTCTCTAAGTTTGGGTTTAAATGGTTTGGGATAAAAGTGCAAAAGGAAAAACATAAAACAATAAAATAAATACATTCTTAAGAAATGAGAAAACTCGTCTGGAGTTGTATTTCATTCTACCCATCATGTACTAAAAAATCTATGGATCAAATGCACGCCACCTAAATCACTCTTCAATATCACCACGTTACGCTCACAACAGAGGTTATGTCTAGCGCAAAAGTTGAGAGAACAACCACATCGCCTCATCCATGATATCTCTCGCAACTGGACAACACGGAGCATTAAGAATCGATACCCACGTGAATATTAGACCTAAATCTATGTCTAGAGTTTAGAATCTAACAAATGTTTATCTTAGATCGAGTTCAAACCATATATGTCTATAGCAATCCAAACCCATTAAGTAAAAAATCAAAGATGACATCTCTAAAGAGTTGTAAAAGAGATTTTATACAAAGATCCATAAATATACGTACAATCAAGATAAACTTACATACAAAACCCCAACCAATGAAAAATACATATCGAGGAAGGAAGAAGAACATAAATCTCGCGGTTTGTCAATTCTGATTGAAGTGGATTCGACTCTGGATCGTCAAGATATACACTCCATGTGTTTCTTATAACCTAAATCTACTCATTAATGTGTTTGATGAAGTTGGGGTAAAACGTTCCCAATATAACCTAGAAAGTATCTAAAAATGTGACTTTATAGGCAAAAATGGGTTCCCGTTTTCGCACTGCGAACTCCCGTTCGCCCAGCGAACATATGTCGCCTTAGCTACTACTAAAACAATGTTTTCCACACGTCTGGGAAATTTTTGTTCGCCTTGAGTTTGCAGTGCGAAATCTTGGCGAATTTGCTCGCCTCGAGTTCGCTTAGCAAACTTGACAGCAAACCAGCACTTGTTTTGACCATAAGTTTTGAACCGTAACTCCGTTTTATGCGCGGTCGGAAGCTTTGGAAAGCTTATTCAATGCCCTATAAGACAATAAAAAGTATCACTGCTTGTATACCTACAAAAATTGGAGAAAAACAATTAAAATCAATGACATTTACACGATATGCAATATCTACACTATAATGTAAACTATACAACATATGCACAAAAGTTGAGGTTTATTGGTTGAATTAAGCTAATAAGTGCCAATTATTTACACTCAATATCAGTATATTTTAGCACTTATCAACTCTCCCTAACTTAAACTTGTTTGTCCTCAAACAATAATCGATCATCTCAAAGAAACAAAAGTAACAACCAAGCAATCACGACTCAACTAGTTTCGAAAAACAAAAAACAAATGTATGGTTCAACACAAAAAAGTACATGCAAAGCAAAACTTACCACTAAAATACAACTATAACAGGAAAACGAAACAACTCCTAAATACAAAAAACATGTCAAAAATTCTAAGACAATACAATGTTCAAAAATGAATCACACCTAGCAGACACTTCATCAGTAGATGAATAACAAAAACATGAATGGCTTAAATCTCACCCAACAATCAAGCTAACAACAAGTTAAATTATGCATTCATCAAGAAAAAACTCATATTGAACAGTATAAAAGCAAAAATCACAAGGGCTTTAAGGGTTGTAATGTGGCTTGGGTAATAAACAATTGTTTTTCTCATGGTAAAAGAAACAAAAACTTGCTTAATCAAATGAGAGTGATCATTTCTCACAATCTCAAGCACTCACAAATTCCAATCACATTTTTATTTTTTCCAAATTGTTACACCATTCCACACAACTTATTAGCACAACAATATTCAATTTTTTTTCTTTTTTCAATTCTTTTTCCTTTTTTTTCTTTTTCTTTTTCACTTTTTTCTTTTCTTTCTTTCTCAAAATTTTTCCTTTTCTCAATCTCTAAGCAAACAATCTCTTCTCCCCAACTTGAATGCAACCACACATAGTGACATGAATCCTCCCAAACTTATTAGGCAAGGGTAAAAAACTCAAATAACAAGTCATGGTTATAGCTCAAGAAAACGTATTAGAATCCATACAAAAATGAACTTAACACCAACATTGATTCTAACAAAGGCTCAAAGGAGGTAAGCAAATTCTCACTCACTCACAAGGTAGATTGACTATATGGTCAAGTGGTTATGCTCAAAATCAAACAAAATGCCTTGATCATTTTAGTGTTATCATACAAATCAACACAAATACAAGATTAAACATAATAAAACCGAGTTAAACAAGAATTTTGGTCTCCTGCATATAGTAAATAATGGAAAGCTCCTCACAAAAAGGGTTTAGTTCTAAAGTGATTCAAAACTGAACAAGTATGGCAAAAGAATGAATGACATGAAAATTGTACAAATGAAAAGTCTCCTAATCATGCTATGTTCTAGAAAGCGATAAACGAGTACTTTGCAAAGTACTAACTTCAATCAATATCAACACCATATATTCGCAAGTTGAAACGATCAAACATGGAAAATCACAAAATGCATCCCCAAACTAATCAAAAACAAACTTGAGAGTAAACACAAACTTATTCTAACAACCTAACAAAATTGAACTAAAACTAACTAAACACAAAGACCAAAATTGGTGAAAGTGGATGGAAAATGAGAGATTTTCCATACAAAACTGCGCGCCCTCTTAGCGCGCTAAGCGCGAACAGGCATGCTTACTTTTTCAAGTTCTTTTTCTCACACAATCCATCCATTCACACTTTATATTAACTATACTACTAAATATAAAACTATACAAAATAAAAAACCATTGGGTTGCCTCCCAACACGCGCTTGTTTCACATCGTAAGCTCGACGCCTTATTTACGTACAAGCTCCTCCATGTTGCTTCGTTCACCGGTAGATACCAAATAAAACCTGCAACACTTGAGCTAACGCAAACCAAAAACAAAAGTATGCACAAACACATACACAAACATGATGGACAATACCTACATGCAATCACTTATGGAAAACAACTATAAACAAGTATATACAAAGCTTACAAACATAGAAACTATCGCAATACAATTCAATATCAAAACCAATCCTCGACAATAGAACCATTTTGTTGGATTGGTAAAGCGGCAAGCAAAAATATTATTTTCGGAAGAATTCCCTCCGGGATTTATGTCGTCTCCACAAGGATTGATGCGAGGGAAAGAATGTCGTTCGACAATCTCTACGTCTCTAAGTTTGGGTTTAAATGGTTTGGGATAAAAGTGCAAAAGGAAAAACATAAAACAATAAAATAAATACATTCTTAAGAAATGAGAAAACTCGTCTAGAGTTGTATTTCATTTTACCCATCATGTACTAAAAAATCTATGGATCAAATGCACGCCACCTAAATCACTCTTCAATATCACCACGTTACGCTCACAACAGAGGTTATGTCTAGCGTAAAAGTTGAGAGAACAACCACATCGCCTCATCAGTGATATCTCACGCAACTGGACAACACGGAGCATTAAGAATCGATACCCGCGTGAATATTAGACCTAAATCTATGTCTAGAGTTTAGAATCTAACAAATGTTTATCTTAGATCGAGTTCGAACCATATATGTCTATAGCAATCCAAACCCATTAAGTAAAAAATCATAGATGACATCTCTAAAGAGTTGTAAAAGAGATTTTATACAAAGATCCATAAATATACATACAATCAAGATAAACTTACATACAAAACCCCAACCAATGAAAAATACATATCGAGGAAGGAAGAAGAACATAAATCTCGCGGTTTGTCAATTCTGATTGAAGTGGATTCGACTCTGGATCGTCAAGATATACACTCCATGTGTTTCTTATAACCTAAATCTACTCATGAATGTGTTTGATGAAGTTGGGGTAAAACGTTCCCAATATAACCTAGAAAATATCTAAAAATGTGACTTTATAGGCAAAAATGGGTTCCCGTGTTCGCATTGCGAACTCCCGTTCGCCCAGCGAACATATGTCGCCTTAGCTACTACTAAAACAATGTTTTCCACACGTCTGGGAAATTTTTGTTCGCCTTGAGTTTGCAGTGCGAAATCTTGGCGAATTTGCTCGCCTCGAGTTCGCTTAGCGAACTTGACAGCAAACCAGCACTTGTTTTGACCATAAGTTTTGAACCGTAACTCCGTTTTATGCACGGTCGGAAGCTTTGGAAAGCTTATTCAATGCTCTATAAGACAATCAAAAGTATCACTGCTTGTATACCTACAAAAATTGGAGAAAAACAATTAAAATCAATGACATTTACACGATATGCAATATCTACAATATAATGTAAACTATACAACATATGCACAAAAGTTGAGGTTTATTAGTTGAATTAAGCTAATAAGTGCCAATTATTTACACTCAATATCAGTATATTTTAGCACTTATCAACTCTCCCTAACTTAAACTTGTTTGTCCTCAAACAATAATCGATCATCTCAAAGAAACAAAAGTAAATACTAAGTAATCACGACTCAACTAGTTTCGAAAAACAAAAAACAAATGTATGGTTCAACACAAAAAAGTACATGCAAAGCAAAACTTACCACTAAAATACAACTATAACAGGAAAACGAAACAACTCCTAAATACAAAAAACATGTCAAAAATTCTAAGACAATACAATGTTCAAAAATGAATCACACCTAGCAGACACTTCATCAGTAGATGAATAACAAAAACATGAATGGCTTAAATCTCACCCAACAATCAAGCTAACAACAAGTTAAATTATGCATTCATCAAGAAAAAACTCATATTGAACAGTATAAAAGCAAAAATCACAAGGGCTTTAAGGGTTGTAATGTGGCTTGGGTAACAAACAATTGTTTTTCTCATGGTAAAAGAAACAAAAACTTGCTTAATCAAATGAGAGTGATCATTTCTCACAATCTCAAGCACTCACAAATTCCAATCACATTTTTATTTTTTCCAAATTGTTACACCATTCCACACAACTTATTAGCACAACAATATTCAATTTTTTTTCTTTTTTCAATTCTTTTTCCTTTTTTTTCTTTTTCTTTTTCACTTTTTTCTTTTCTTTCTTTCTCAAAATTTTACCTTTTCTCAATCTCTAAGCAAACAATCTCTTCTCCCCAACTTGAACGCAACCACACATAGTGACATGAATCCTCCCAAACTTATTAGGCAAGGGTAAAAAACTCAAATAACAAGTCATGGTTATAGCTCAAGAAAAAGTATTAGAATCCATACAAAAATGAACTTAACACCAACATTGATTCTAACAAAGGCTCAAAGGAGGTAAGCAAATTCTCACTCACTCACAAGGTAGATTGACTATTTGGTCAAGTGGTTATGCTCAAAATCAAACAAAATGCCTTGATCATTTTAGTGCTATCATACAAATCAACACAAATACAACATTAAACATAATAAAACCGAGTTAAACAAGAATGTTGGTCTCCTGCATATAGTAAATAATGGAAAGCTCCTCACAAAAAGGGTTTAGTTCTAAAGTGATTCAAAACTGAACAAGTATGACAAAAGAATGAATGACATGAAAATTGTACAAATGAAAAGTCTCCTAATCATGCTATGTTCTAGAAAGCGATAAACGAGTACTTTGCAAAGTACTAACTTCAATCAATATCAACACCATATATTCGCAAGTTGAAACGATCAAACATGGAAAATCACAAAATGCATCCCCAAACTAATCAAAAACAAACTTGAGAGCAAACACAAACTTATTCTAACAACCTAACAAAATTGAACTAAAACTAACTAAACACAAAGACCAAAATTGGTGAAAGTGGATGGAAAATGAGAGATTTTCCATACAAAACAGCGCGCCCTCTTAGCGCGCTAAGCGCGAACAGGCATGCTTACTTTTTCAAGTTCTTTTTCTCACACAATCCATCCATTCACACTTTATATTAACTATACTACTAAATATAAAACTATACAAAATAAAAAACCATTGGGTTGCCTCCCAACACGCGCTTGTTTCACATCGTAAGCTCGACGCCTTATTTACGTACAAGCTCCTCCATGTTGCTTCGTTCACCGGTAGATACCAAATAAAACCTGCAACACTTGAGCTAACATAAACCAAAAACAAAAGTATGCACAATGTTGTACCCCAAATTTTTCCCTTAGATTCATTGATTCGTCTGCATAACATATTAGGTCAATCATTCGTGCATGACTAACTTCTTTATCTAGTTTCTTGTTTGTTTGTTTCATTTATGAATACAGGTGCTGATGTAGAAGAGTCAAGACTTGAAGACTGTGTTGTGTGGGTGTTTGTGGTGTTCTCTGTTCTTGCAAGTGTGTATGGATACCTTGAGCTTGTGTACCTCTATCCTCTGGTCCTTAAGCCACTACCAAGCCTCCCTGCCCGCAGATTTCCTCAGATTTCCCTCACAAACAAACCTTGGCCTTTATACCCACTGATATTGGAAATGACCCTTAAAGACTGGTCGCTGGTTGTGTAGCACGTCGTGTTACAAGATGGTTTTTTCCCATCTGTAAGCTCCTCAATTTGAAGATACGTGTTGATATATGTTCCTAAATATTGGTTCAGCAAGGAAGGATCAATTCGGAAAAAAGTAGAAGTTCGATTTCCGGAAGCAAACTCAAAACTGTTATTACCACAAGTCTATAAGACCAAGGTTAAAAATTCCTATACCATCACCATGTTGCAATCACGATTCAAGTACGAAGCTCACTCCCGCCATTTCAAGAAGAATGTTCATATTCTTGAAGTTATCAATTGTTCTTCAAGCAAGTTCGAAGATTGTTGGAAATTAAATGTTCAAGCCGTTGGCAAATTTTGAAAAGCTTGCAAGATCTAAAGTATACTAAGATTTATGCTTCAAGTCACTAATTCAATGAGGCTATTCAACAGGATCGTTTATTCAAATTGAAATTTGTGATATAAGGTTCAACACCACTCCCGCATTCAAGTCCATGTTCAATCATAGCTTACGAATCGGATTCTTAAGTTGTATAATCTCATGACAAGGAAACTCAAATTCATGTTCTCATTCTAATATTCCATGCTACAAAATGCTGAAAGTCATTTGTAAAGCTAAAAACTCATCCCAAGTATTCAAGGAATGTTTTCCAAGTTCATTACAAGTTCAACAAAGAACAAATTACGTCCAAGCTACAATTTTGTCTTAATTCAAACATTTTACAAAAGCAGAGCAAGGATGAAGTTTCCACATGGTGATTAAATCACCGTCATCATCAGCGCTGGGTACCCATTCTAAGGACTTGGCTTCACCGTTGTGTTCTCACTAACCCTTTTTACATAAGACTTTAAAGAGTTAAGACGCAAAGTTTGATCTGAGAGCCAAAGATTTGTAGTGGAGTCCAAGATTATTATCAAGTATAAATTCAAATTCATGCCTTATTTCAAATGTTCATCATAAATTACAAGGGGAGTAATAAAGGAGATACATCTGCCACGGTGAATTCTATCAATCCGGGAGTGAGGTTTATTTTGTGCTTCTTAACTTTTGAAGATACATACAAGTTTAAGTTACAATATAAGGATGGTTTCACTAGCAAGTGCAGGGCAATACAAGGCAATATGATAAAATACAACAGTACAAGAGCATTTGATCACACGGATTGCCACCCTTTTGAGCAACCTCTACCGCCAAGCCCCGTCCCTCATCGTGGAACTCACAAAGCCGGCCATCGTTCCTCTCTCATGCATCCGCCTCCAACCGAATCTAAGAACCTCTTCAAGCCTAAATTCCTGCCAAGCGTCAAAACGAATGGTAAGAAAGATTGTCAATCAAGATCAAAAGGAAGATCGAGAAATATTCGTCACTTGCAAGTACTGATGTAAAACCAGGACCGACCACTATTTTACAAGATGACGACACCCACCCCATGCCAAATCCAACCGACATAGACACTTCATTGCATGACCCACAACATTAATTAACTTTGCTAAGAAAGACTAGCTGGCATTCATTATGCGTAACGCCGACATGAGCTAACAGATAAGACAATCGGAAGTGAAGTTTCATATACCCTTGCATTTCCCATAATGGCGTGTTGCTCCATGTGAGAATACCCAGGGAGGTTGTTAAGAGGTTTCGCTCATATACGATTTAATACACTGAGGTTCTCAATTTTACTAGCTTCAGGTGCTGTGTTTGGGCGGTCTGTCATGACACCAAATGGAGGAAATGAGACCACCCCTGTTAGGGATTATTCATCCTGCAGCCTGTTACAATAGAGCAAACATATTAGTGTTATCTTCATAAAGAAGGTATCAAGTAACCACCCTGCATAACAATTGAAAGATGAATAAAGTCTTGATGTCGGCTATACCCTTCGCAGCAGCAATAATGGGTATTTGGTAGTTACTCCCATTCCCGAATGAATCATCCACCAAAGCGCCCTCCCCGAGTTGCTGCAATAATCCAAAGGTCTATAACGGCAAAAGGGAAGCATATGAAAACACAAATTCTGCAGACTCAATGATTTTGATGTTGGTAGCATGTCTCCCACCAAGAGATCCAGTCCATGACCCTCATGATCATAACACCATCAAGGCCTCCAAATCTTGAGCAAACTCAGTATTCATATATCAAATCCCCGCAACGAGCAGTCCCTGTTCATTCAAAAGCGTCACAAAACTGCATTACAATCACATTACAGAAATCCTAGGCATAAGAAAAATCTACAGAATCTCACAATGAATTTACCCCAAACGCTAAAACTAACCTGCAGTCGGTACACCAGAAGGAGCAAACACCCAGGAAATGGGCTTTCTTCTTGACTTTTGATTCGTATTAGAAGTATAGCCATCACCACAGGAGGAAAGGTGGTCCGCAGAAAAGCTTTCTTTTCATCTGTCAAAGTGACTTCTCCACAAGAAGAATTTGTGGAACTTTTATTTTCTCAAGAACATTTGCAGAAGACGGCCGCATATCGAAATTACCGCGAATATCATCTGTTGATGAGTATATGGTTGCATTAGACTTGCCACGGATAATTTCAATATTGTTCCCAGTAACTCCAAGGCCATTGTCACCAAGCGCATATGAAAAAAACACATCAGGAGAGAGATTAGAAATTCATAAGAATACAAGTCTTAATACATGGTTTCTAATTCGTTTCTACTAAGAACTAAACACGACCCATCTCATTTTCAGACAACAAGATTTCATTCCAAAAACGTACACAAGACATCTTCAGACAATTTTGGTTCTAGACAACAATTCAAGCTCTTTCCAAAACTAAAAAGACATGTTTCTACAGGTTGATACGGAAAAGGAAGGTCATCAAACTGCAATTACACGAGAATAACATGGCAAGCCAAAAAAGGAAGGAAGTAAAGAGGGTTGATCAAAGTGTCAAATACCAATCAACACACAGTCAGACAAACCATTAATGTAGAATTTGGGCAAGCGTTTAAAACCGGTTCAGAAATGCTCAGTCAAGGCAAAATTTGAATTCTTCCCAAAATGGTTCAAACATATCTCAGACAGCTGTTTGAATTACTTCCAAAACCGTTTCAACAGACAATGTTTAATTTCCTTTCCAAAACCAGTCTCAACACAATCAAACACAATGATTTGAAATAAGGAGAATCATGAGCATTATCTTTATTCTCTTTAACAGCATGCCTAAATTCAAAATTTCAAAACCGTCTATAAAAGGAGATGGGATGCGCACATCAAAGGGGAAGAAGAATTTAAAACCCAACAAAAAACATCAACAATATTATACCAGCCCACATTATTCACCAAAAGTAATCATTTACCAGAAATCTAACCAAACAAGTTCAACAAGAAAACAAAAATCACATATATATACCAGAAAATTTCCACAGAGAATTTCACAAAGAGGAAGGGCCGTATACACAAGAACAACGTATACACGTGAGCAGCATTTTCACACCAAGGGGACATACACAAATCGCAGAGAAGTTTCAAAACACGCAGCAGAGAAAACAATATCAGAAGATTCACGGTTACCACACGCACTCAGCGTCGCATACAAGTTTGCAACAACACACGACGAAAATTGGAAGAAGAACGAGACTAACCTGAGAGGAGATCTTGAGGTCACCTTCCATCGCCTTCAACCGCCGGTGTCTCTTTTATTTTCCATTGATCTAATCATGTAATTTGTAATCACAACAATATCATAGTGAAATCGGGGTATGGTTTATGTGGGGTGGGGTTTCTGTGTTGATTTTGTTTGAATCGAGAGAGAACGAAAGGAATCGCGTAACGGCGAGCGGCGGCTAGGGTTTTGAAACCTTCCTGGCCGAGAAGAGACAGTTGATAACGAGAGGGAATGAGAGAAAAGAAGACACGAGAGAGGTTGGTGGCACGCGTGTTTGTTTTTTTTCTTTTTTTTCAGAAGAAGCTTTTTTTAAATCTTAAAACTAATAGCATTTTAGGTTTGATTTAAAACGTTTTTTTATAGTCACTGCACCAAAAACAAAAAGAGAATTTCTTTTAGAAAATAATTAGAAACTTTTTTTAAATAATTTCTAAACTAATACTTTTTTTAATATCTAAAATTAAAACTTTTTAGGTAAAAACCTTTTATTAACTTTCCTTTAAATAACTTTGTAGAGAAAATAAATAAATAATAATCTTTTTTGAAACTAAAACTCTTCTTAATTTATGATAGAACTTTATTAACCTTTTAATAACAAAATAAAAGAAATTAATCAATGAAAAGCTTTTACTAATAGGAAATCGTTGTTTTTTTTCAAACTACTTAACAATCTTCAGCAAAGACTCTCAAGATAATAAACCTTAAGAATAACCAATCAAACTCGTTAGATCCCCAACGTGAGTGAATCGCTTGCTGTATGCCATTTTATATTGTTGCTTGCTATATGCTTATATATCTATATGCATTATGTTTACTGTCTAAACCTTTTTCAAAATACTAAAAAACTCTCGATCCAACGTCGAGCCACTTTTCTGCCTATGTAAGTCGAGTGCCTTCGGGCCTCGCATTCAACCTTTTCGGTCACCATACACTTTTGCTAGCCCACTTTGCTAGTATGCACAACTAATCTAAGTTGGGTCCCTCGACATTCCAAAGGAAGGTTCCTTAATATTGACTAAACCGTCATAGGACTAACACTTTAGAACCCTTGGCCTTAGGATTCGGAGTCGCCGTACTCCACGTCTCGCCGTAGACACTTAGAATCTTAGCCTTAGGATCGGAGTCGCCGTACTCCAAGTAAATGCTCCGCCGCGTACATTTACAATCCTACCCCTCTTGAACCAACCTACAACTTTAGAGTCGCCGCACTCTATGTAAGGTCTTGCCCAAGACTTTACTTCCCCTTGGAACCTTGACCCCGTCAAGAAGTTCCTCTTTTCAGAACTACGCATACTCTGATTCTACTCCCGAGGATACGTAGGCGTAAGGTGCGATACCTTATCGAGTATACTTAGATACTAACCCCTAGGGTTCAACCTTTAGCATAGCACCTTAGCAAGCGAATGAGAGATAACATATGTACTAACGAGAGGTTCCCGTAGAGTACTACGGACGTTTAGGATGCTAATACCTTCCCTAGGCGTAACCAACCCCCGAACCTTAGATCTTTAGGTTTTTTTTCGCTTTTGAACCTTTCCTTTGGATAAATCAAAGACGGTGGTGAACATTTAAAGAAATGCGATCCTAGTTCATTAATAACTATGGTATCCAATTCTCACCGCAACAGAAATGGCGACTTCACTGGGGACTGTCGAGGGTTTCCCCTATCTTGTTTTTCTTATGTTATCTTTTTTTTACTTGCTATACTTGCTTATTATCTGTTGTGCTGGGTTACTATTTGTGTGGTGAGACAAAGTCCTACACCCGGACTAGAGTGAAATTATGATAGGAACGGTGAGAATTCAAGGATACTTTGAGGGAGTCGATTCCTGAAAAAAGTTGAATTGAGACTTCACCACTCAGTCTAGGCCCTCTCGAATTTAATTTTGTCCAACGAGTCTATTCGTGAAGACGCTATTATTTCGAACTAAAGGCCATCGAGACTGGGGACCGTAGTTACCTTTAACCCAACTTGGCCTATTAGGATGTAGTGCGGGGACTATGCGGGAGTCTATTTCTGCAGTAGTCGCTACGCGATACTAGACTCGGACGAGATTCTCTTGAGAATATTATTGACTACCAAGTGATCTAGAAAATTGATAATATCCGAAAGATGGATTGTAGACTCTGGGAACTTTTAGAACCCGTTCGGCAGGTACATTTGAAACCATAGTACATACCTTATGGGAGGGTAGACTTTGGCTCCACGCTGTAATCTCTCAAACCTAGGACTTTTGATTTTGTCTGCTTATCCGTGTTTTGTGCTTTGTGTGGTTGCATTCCCGCATTCATAAGCATCATAACATAAAGGTTCATGGGACTTAGTCTTGTTTATAAACATCATAAGGATATCATGGACTCTAAAAAAAAAACGTTGAAGTACCTTTACAAAAGTCATAACCTGGATGATTTAAGGAGACTGGAGACCTTGCTGACAAATAAAGAAAGGTTCAAATCAAGATCTGGGAAGCTATCATTTCCATTCTATTATGGCCTATCATTATTTCTGATTATCAATTGGTACCTAAACTGGAAGACTATTCTCAGCTGATGGAGTTACTAACTCAAGACAAATATCCATTTCTCAACTTCGATTAGTATTCAAGCTAGCTCAAAGGAGGTTATTGAGAAAGGCTACTTATTGCAAGAATTGGAAAGCTCAAGAAGGCGTCTCATTCCATTCTAATCAGCGGTCAACACTTTGTCGACAAGTCTATTCTAGAGGAAGCTCAATTGAAAAAAGAAGTCAAAGGAACTCAAGAAGACCGTTTGAAGAATCTCCTTAGATCCATCATTATTAGCTTTTATTTAGCTATTACGTTATGACTGTTGTAAGGCGTACGGACGCGTTTTATAATTAATTTTGTAATAAATCAATTTTTAGTATTCCGGTACTAATGATTGTAACCGACCGTTTTATAATTATTAAAACGAGCCTTTTGATACTCCATGATGGTTATAAATAGCTGAGTTTCCATGAATCTTGTTGCATAGCATTCGTATTTGCATCTCTCTCTATCAAGGAACTTAGATTTTGTTTTGCAAGCATTGTACGATGGATTACGAAAAAAAGGGAGTTGTGCCGTACACCTTCGAAGTTTCGGATGTTGAACAACTAAGGGAACTAGGAGGTCAAATCAAAGATCCTGAGGCGTTCGCTGAGAAGTATGGAAATATCCTCCCGTTGTTGCAGGTTCAGATAGTTGATGGTCTTTTGGAAACGCTGGTTCAACTTTACAGCGTAATTTACCATTGTTTCATCTTTCAAGATTTCCAACTGATGCCTACATTGGAGGAATACTCCACCCTTATGGGTATTCCTGTCAAGGACTCACCTCCGTTTTCTGGCGGAGAAGGAAGGCCCAGCCAGGAAGACATCGCAAGAGCGACCCGCATAAAGCTGTTAGAGATCCAAACTCATATGACATTCAGAGAAACAAAAGTAACAACCAAGCAATCACGACCCAACTAGTTTCGAAAAACAAAAAACAAATGTATGGTTCAACACAAAAAAGTACATGCAAAGCAAAACTTACCACTAAAATACAACTATAACAGGAAAACGAAACAACTCCTAAATACAAAAAACATGTCAAAAATTCTAAGACAATACAATGTTCAAAAATGAATCACACCTAGCAGACACTTCATCAGTAGATGAATAACAAAAACATGAATGGCTTAAATCTCACCCAACAATCAAGCTAACAACAAGTTAAATTATGCATTCATCAAGAAAAAACTCATATTGAACAGTATAAAAGCAAAAATCACAAGGGCTTTAAGGGTTGTAATGTGGCTTGGGTAACAAACAATTGTTTTTCTCATGGTAAAAGAAACAAAAACTTGCTTAATCAAATGAGAGTGATCATTTCTCACAATCTCAAGCACTCACAAATTCCAATCACATTTTTATTTTTTCCAAATTGTTACACCATTCCACACAACTTATTAGCACAACATTATTCAATTTTTTTTCTTTTTTCAATTCTTTTTCCTTTTTTTTCTTTTTCTTTTTCACTTTTTTCTTTTCTTTCTTTCTCAAAATTTTTCCTTTTCTCAATCTCTAAGCAAACAATCTCTTCTCCCCAACTTGAATGCAACCACACATAGTGACATGAATCCTCCCAAACTTATTAGGCAAGGGTAAAAAACTCAAATAACAAGTCATGGTTATAGCTCAAGTAAAAGTATTAGAATCCATACAAAAATGAACTTAACACCAACATCGATTCTAACAAAGGCTCAAAGGAGGTAAGCAAATTCTCACTCACTCACAAGGTAGATTGACTATTTGGTCAAGTGGTTATGCTCAAAATCAAACAAAATGCCTTGATCATTTTAGTGCTATCATACAAATCAACACAAATACAAGATTAAACATAATAAAACCGAGTTAAACAAGAATGTTGGTCTCCTGCATATAGTAAATAATGGAAAGCTCCTCACAAAAAGGGTTTAGTTCTAAAGTGATTCAAAACTGAACAAGTATGGAAAAAGAATGAATGACATGAAAATTTTACAAATGAAAAGTCTCCTAATCATGCTATGTTCTAGAAAGCGATAAACGAGTACTTTGCAAAGTACTAACTTCAATCAATATCAACACCATATATTCGCAAGTTGAAACGATCAAACATGGAAAATCACAAAATGCATCCCCAAACTAATCAAAAACAAACTTGAGAGCAAACACAAACTTATTCTGACAACCTAACAAAATTGAACTAAAACTAACTAAACACAAAGACCAAAATTGTGAAAGTGGATGGAAAATGAGAGATTTTCCATACAAAACAGCGCGCCCTCTTAGCGCGCTAAGCGCGAACAGGCATGCTTACTTTTTCAAGTTCTTTTTCTCACACAATCCATCCATTCACACTTTATATTAACTATACTACTAAATATAAAACTATACAAAATAAAAAACCATTGGGTTGCCTCCCAACACGCGCTTGTTTCACATCGTAAGCTCGACGCCTTATTTACGTACAAGCTCCTCCATGTTGCTTCGTTCACCGGTAGATACCAAATAAAACCTGCAACACTTGAGCTAACGTAAACCAAAAACAAAAGTTTGCACAAACACATACACAAACATGATGGACAATACCTATATGCAATCACTTATGGAAAACAACTATAAACAAGTATATAGAAAGCTTACAAACATAGAAACTATCGCAATACAATTCAATATCAAAACCAATCCTCGACAATAGAACCATTTTGTTGGATTGGTAAAGCGGCAAGCAAAAATATTATTTTCGGAAGAATTCCCTCCGGGATTTATGTCGTCTCCACAAGGATTGATGCGAGGGAAAGAATGTCGTTCGACAATCTCTACGTCTCTAAGTTTGGGTTTAAATGGTTTGGGATAAAAGTGCAAAAGGAAAAACATAAAACAATAAAATAAATACATTCTTAAGAAATGAGAAAACTCGTCTGGAGTTGTATTTCATTCTACCCATCATGTACTAAAAAATTTATGGATCAAATGCACGCCACCTAAATCACTCATCAATATCACCACGTTACGCTCACAACAGAGGTTATGTCTAGCGTAAAAGTTGAGAGAACAACCACATCGCCTCATCAGTGATATCTCACGCAACTGGACAACACGGAGCATTAAGAATCGATACCCGCGTGAATATTAGACCTAAATCTATGTCTAGAGTTTAGAATCTAACAAATGTTTATCTTAGACCGAGTTCGAACCATATATGTCTGTAGCAATCCAAACCCATTAAGTAAAAAATCAAAATGACATCTCTAAAGAGTTGTAAAAGATATTTTATACAAAGATCCATAAATATACATACAATCAAGATAAACTTACATACAAAACCCCAACCAATGAAAAATACATATCGAGGAAGGAAGAAGAACATAAATCTCGTGGTTTGTCAATTCTGATTGAAGTGGATTCGACTCTGGATCGTCAAGATATACACTCCATGTGTTTCTTATAACCTAAATCTACTCATGAATGTGTTTGATGAAGTTGGGGTAAAACGTTCCCAATATAACCTAGAAAATATCTAAAAAGGTGACTTTATAGGCAAAAATGGGTTCCCGTGTTCGCACTGTGAACTCCCGTTCGCCCAGCGAACATATGTCGCCTTAGCTACTACTAAAACAATGTTTTCCACACGTCTGGGAAATTTTTTGTTCGCCTTGAGTTTGCAGTGCGAACTCTTGGCGAATTTGCTCGCCTCCAGTTCGCTTAGCGAACTTGACAGCAAACCAGCACTTGTTTTGACCATAAGTTTTGAACCGTAACTCCGTTTTATGCGCGTTCGGAAGCTTATTCAATGCTCTAGAAGACAATAAAAAATATCACTGCTTGTATACCTACAAAAATTGGAGATAAACAATTAAAATCAATGACATTTACACGATATGCAATATCTACACTATAATGTAAACTATACAACATATGCACAAAAGTTGAGGTTTATTGGTTGAATTAAGCTAATAAGTGCCAATTATTTACACTCAATATCAGTATATTTTAGCACTTATCAACTCTCCCTAACTTAAACTTGTTTGTCCTCAAACAATAATCGATCATCTCAAAGAAACAAAAGTAACAACCAAGCAATCATGACTCAACTAGTTTCGAAAAACAAAAAACAAATGTGTGGTTCAACACAAAAAAGTACATGCAAAGCAAAACTTACCACTAAAATACAACTATAATAGGAAAACGAAACAACTCCTAAATACAAAAAACATGTCAAAAATTCTAAGACAATACAATGTTAAAAAATGAATCACACCTAGCAGACACTTCATCAGTAGATGAATAACAAAAACATGAATGGCTTAAATCTCACCCAACAATCAAGCTAACAACAAGTTAAATTATGCATTCATCAAGAAAAAACTCATATTGAACAGTATAAAAGCAAAAATCACAAGGGCTTTAAGGGTTGTAATGTGGCTTGGGTAACAAACAATTGTTTTTCTCATGGTAAAAGAAACAAAAACTTGCTTAATCAAATGAGAGTGATCATTTCTCACAATCTCAAGCACTCACAAATTCCAATCACATTTTTATTTTTTCCAAATTGTTACACCATTCCACACAACTTATTAGCACAACATTATTCAATTTTTTTTCTTTTTTCAATTCTTTTTCCTTTTTTTTATTTTTCTTTTTCACTTTTTTCTTTTCTATCTTTCTCAAAATTTTTCCTTTTCTCAATCTCTAAGCAAACAATCTCTTCTCCCCAACTTGAATGCAACCACACATAGTGACATGAATCCTCCCAAACTTATTAGGCAAGGGTAAAAAACTCAAATAACAAGTCATGGTTATAGCTCAAGAAAAAGTATTAGAATCCATACAAAAATGAACTTAACACCAACATTGATTCTAACAAAGGCTTAAAGGAGGTAAGCAAATTCTCACTCACTTACAAGGTAGATTGACTATTTGGTCAAGTGGTTATGCTCAAAATCAAACAAAATGCCTTGATCATTTTAGTGCTATCATACAAATCAACACAAATACAAGATTAAACATAATAAAACCGAGTTAAACAAGAATGTTGGTCTCCTGCATATAGTAAATAATGGAAAGCTCCTCACAAAAAGGGTTTAGTTCTAAAGTGATTCAAAACTGAACAAGTATGGAAAAAGAATGAATGCCATGAAAATTGTACAAATGAAAAGTCTCATAATATGCTATGTTCTAGAAAGCGATAAACGAGTACTTTGCAACGTACTAACTTCAATCAATATCAACACCATATATTCACAAGTTGAAACGATCAAACATGGAAAATCACAAAATGCATCCCCAAACTAATCAAAAACAAACTTGAGAGCAAACACAAACTTATTCTAACAACCTAACAAAATTAAACTAAAACTAACTAAACACAAAGACCAAAATTGGTGAAAGTGGATGGAAAATGAGAGATTTTCCATACAAAACAGCGCGCCCTCTTAGCGCGCTAAGCGCGAACAGGCATGCTTACTTTTTCATGTTCTTTTTCTCACACAATCCATCCATTCACACTTTATATTAACTATACTACTAAATATAAAACTATACAAAATAAAAAACCATTGGGTTGCCTCCCAACACGCGCTTGTTTCACATCGTAAGCTCGACGCCTTATTTACGTACAAGCTCCTCCATGTTGCTTCGTTCACCGGTAGATACCAAATAAAACCTGCAACACTTGAGCTAACGTAAACCAAAAACAAAAGTATGCACAAACACATACACAAACATGATGGACAATACCTATATGCAATCACTTATGGAAAACAACTATAAACAAGTATATACAAAGCTTACAAACATAGAAACTATCGCAATACTATTCAATATCAAAACCAATCCTCGACAATAGAACCATTTTGTTGGATTGGTAAAGCGGCAAGCAAAAATATTATTTTCGGAAGAATTCCCTCCGGGATTTATGTCGTCTCCACAAGGATTGATGCGAGGGAAAGAATGTCGTTCGACAATCTCTACGTCTCTAAGTTTGGGTTTAAATGGTTTGGGATAAAAGTGCAAAAGGAAAAACATAAAACAATAAAATAAATACATTCTTAAGAAATGAGAAAACTCGTCTGGAGTTGTATTTCATTCTACCCATCATGTACTAAAAAATCTATGGATCAAATACACGCCACCTAAATCACTCTTTAATATCACCACGTTACGCTCACAACAGAGGTTATGTCTAGCGCAAAAGTTCAGAGAACAACCACATCGCCTCATCAGTGATATCTCACGCAACTGGACAACACGGAGCATTAAGAATCGATACCCGCGTGAATATTAGACCTAAATCTATGTCTAGAGTTTAGAATCTAACAAATGTTTATCTTAGATCGAGTTCGAACCATATATGTCTATAGCAATCCAAACCCATTAAGTAAAAAATCAAAGATGACATCTCTAAAGAGTTGTAAAAGAGATTTTATACAAAGATCCATAAATATACATACAATCAAGATAAACTTACATACAAAATCCCAACCAATGAAAAATACATATCGAGGAAGGAAGAAGAACATAAATCTCGCGGTTTGTCAATTCTGATTGAAGTGGATTCGACTCTGGATCGTCAAGATATACACTCCATGTGTTGCTTATAACCTAAATCTACTCAAGAATGTGGTTGATGAAGTTGGGGTAAAACGTTCCCAATATAACCTAGAAAATATCTAAAAATGTGACTTTATAGGCAAAAATGGGTTCCCGTGTTCGCACTGCGATCTCCCGTTCGCCCAGCGAACATATGTCGCCTTAGCTACTACTAAAACAATGTTTTCCACATGTCTGGGAAATTTTAGTTCGCCTTGAGTTTGCAGTGCGAACTCTTGGCGAATTTGCTCGCCTCCAGTTCGCTTAGCGAACTTGACAGCAAACTAGCACTTGTTTTGACCATATGTTTTGAACCGTAACTCCGTTTTACGCACGGTCGGAAGCTTTGGAAAGCTTATTCAATGCTCTATAAGACAATATAAAAATATCACTACTTGTATACCTACAAAAATTGGAAAAAAACAATTAAAATCAATGACATTTACACGATATGCAATATCTACACTATAATGTAAACTATACAACATATGCACAAAAGTTGAGGTTTATTGGTTGAATTAAGCTAATATGTGCCAATTATTTACACTCAATATCAGTATATTTTATCACTTATCAACTCTCCCTAACTTAAACTTGTTTGTCCTCAAACAATAATCGATCATCTCAAAGAAACAAAAGTAACAACCAAGCAATCACGACTCAACTAGTTTCGAAAAACAAAAAACAAATGTATGGTTCAACACAAAAAAGTACATGCAAAGCAAAACTTACCACTAAAATACAACTATAATATGAAAACGAAACAACTCCTAAATACAAAAAACATGTCAAAAATTCTAAGACAATACAATGTTCAAAAATGAATCACACCTAGCAAACACTTCATCAGTAGATGAATAACAAAAACATGAAGGGCTTAAATCTCACCCAACAATCAAGCTAACAACAAGTTAAATTATGCATTCATCAAGAAAAAACTCATATTGAACAGTATAAAAGCAAAAATCACAACGGCTTTAAGGGTTGTAATGTGGCTTGGGTAACAAACAATTGTTTTTCTCATGGTAAAAGAAACAAAAACTTGCTTAATCAAATGAGAGTGATCATTTCTCACAATCTCAAGCACTCACAAATTCCAATCACATTTTTATTTTTTCCAAATTGTTACACCATTCCACACAACTTATTAGCACAACATTATTCAATTTTTTTTCTTTTTTCAATTCTTTTTCCTTTTTTTTCTTTTTCTTTTTCACTTTTTTCTTTTCTTTCTTTCTCAAAATTTTTCCTTTTCTCAATCTCTAAGCAACCAATCTCTTCTCCCCAACTACAATGCAACCACACATAGTGACATGAATCCTCCAAAAACTATTAGGCAAGGGTAAAAAACTCAAATAGCAAGTCATGGTTATAGCTCAAGAAAAAGTATTAGAATCCATACAAAAATGAACTTAACACCAACATTGATTTTAACAAAGGCTCAAAGGAGGTAAGCAAGTTCTCACTCATTCACAAGGTAGATTGACTATTTGGTCAAGTGGTTATGCTCAAAATCAAACAAAATGCCTTGATCATTTTAGTGCTATCATACAAATCAACACAAATACAAGATTAAACATAATAAAACCGAGTTAAACAATAATGTTGGTCTCCTGCATATAGTAAATAATGGAAAGCTCCTCACAAAAAGGGTTTAGTTCTAAAGTGATTCAAAACTGAACAAGTAAGGAAAAAGAATGAATGACATGAAAATTGTACAAATGAAAAGTCTCTTAATCATGCTATGATTTAGAAAGCGATAAACGAGTACTTTGCAAAGTACTAACTTCAATCAATATCATCACCATATATTCGCAAGTTGAAACGATCAAACTTGGAAAATCACAAAATGCATCCCCAAGCTAATCAAAAACAAACTTGAGAGCAAACACAAACATTATTCTAACAACCTAACAAAATTGAACTAAAACTAACTAAACACAAAGACCAAAATTGGTGAAAGTGGATGGAAAATGAGAGATTTTCCATACAAAACAGGGCGCGCTAAGCGCCCTCTTAGCGCGCTAAGCGCGAACAGGCATGCTTACTTTTTCAAGTTCTTTTTCTCACACAATCCATCCATTCACACTTTATATAAACTATACTACTAAATATAAAACTATACAAAATAAAAAACCATTGGGTTGCCTCCCAACACGCACTTGTTTCACATCGTAAGTTCGATGCCTTATTTACGTACAAGCTCCTCCATGTTGCTTCGTTCACCGGTAGATACCAAATAAAACCTGTAACACTTGAGCTAACGTAAACCAAAAACAAAAGTATGCACAAACACATACACAAACATGATGGACAATACCTATATACAATCACTTATGGAAAACAACTATAAACAAGTATATACAAAGCTTACAAACATAGAAACTATCGCAATGCAATTCAATATCAAAACCAATCCTCGACAATAGAACTATTTTGTTGGATTGGTAAAACGGCAAGCAAAAATATTATTTTCGGAAGAATTCCCTCCGGGATTTATGTCGTCTACACTAGAATTGATGCGAGGGAAAGAATGTCGTTTGACAATCTCTACGTCTCTAAGTTTGGGTTTAAATGGTTTGGGATAAAAGTGCAAAAGGAAAAACATAAAACAATAAAATAAATACATTCTTAAGAAATGAGAAAACTCGTCTGGAGTTGGATTTCATTCTACCCATCATGTACTAAAAAATCTATGGATAAAATGCACGCCACCTAAATCACTCTTCAATATCACCACGTTACGCTCACAACAGAGGTTATGTCTAACGCAAAAGTTCAGAGAACAACCACATCGCCTCATCAGTGATATCTCACGCAACTGGACAACACGGAGCATTAAGAATCGATACCCGCGTGAATATTAGACCTAAATCTATGTCTAGAGTTTAGAATCTAACAAATGTTTATCTTAGATCGAGTTCGAACCATATATGTCTATAGCAATCCAAACCCATTAAGTAAAAAATCAAAGATGACATCTCTAAAGAGTTGTAAAAGAGATTTTATATAAAGATCCATAAATATACATACAATCAAGATAAACTTACATACAAAACCCCAACAAATGAAAAATACATATAGAGGAAGGAAGAAGAACATAAATCTCGCGGTTTGTCAATTCTGATTGAAGTGGATTCGACTCTAGATCATCAAGATATACACTCCATGTGTTGCTTATAACCTAAATCTACTCAAGAATGTGTTTGATGAAGTTGGGGTAAAACGTTCCCAATATAACCTTGAAAATATCTAAAAATGTGACTATATAGGCAAAAATGGGTTCCCGTGTTCGCACTGCGAACTCCTGTTCGCCCAGCGAACATATGTCGCCTTAGCTACTACTAAAACAACGTTTTCCACAAGTTTGGGAAATTTTGGTTCGCCTTGAGTTCGCAGTGCAAACTCTTGGCGAATTTTCTCGCCTCCAGTTCACTTAGCGAACTTGACAGCAAACCAGTACTTGTTTTGACCATAAGTTTTGAACCGTAACTCCGTTTTTCGCGCGGTCGGAAGCTTTGGAAAGCTTATTAAATGCTCTATTAGACAATAAAAAAATATCATTGCTTGTATACCTACAAAAATTGGAGAAAAACAATTAAAATCAATGACATTTACACGATATGCAATATCTACACTATAATGTAAACTATACAACATATGCACAAAAGTTGAGGTTTATTGGTTGAATTAAGCTAATAAGTGCCAATTATTTACACTCAATATCAGTATATTTTAGCACTTATCAACTCTCCCTAACTTAAACTTGTTTGTCCTCAAACAATAATCGATCATCTCAAAGAAACAAAAGTAACAACCAAGCAATCACGACTCAACTAGTTTCGAAAAACAAAAAACAAATGTATGGTTCAACGCAAAAAAGTACATGCAAAGCAAAACTTACCACAAAAATACAACTATAACAAGAAAACGAAACAACTCCTAAATACAAAAAACATGTCAAAAATTCTAAGACAATACAATGTTCAAAAATGAATCTCACCTAGCAGACACTTCATCAGTAGATGAATAACAAAAACATGAAGGGCTTAAATCTCACCCAACAATCAAGCTAACAACAAGTTAAATTATGCATTCATCAAGAAAAAACTCATATTGAACAGTATAAAAGCAAAAATCACAAGGGCTTTAAGGGTTGTAATGTGGCTTGGGTAACAAACAATTGTTTTTCTCATCGAGAGTGATCATTTCTCACAATCTCAAGCACTCACAAATTCCAATCACATTTTTATTTTTTCCAAATTGTTACACCATTCCACACAACTTATTAGCACAACATTATTCAATTTTTTTTCTTTTTTCAATTCTTTTTCCTTTTTTTTCTTTTTCTTTTTCACTTTTTTCTTTTCTTTCTTTCTCAAAATTTTTCCTTTTCTCAATCTCTAAGCAACCAATCTCTTCTCCCCAACTAGAATGCAACCACACATAGTGACATGAATCCTCCAAAACTTATTAGGCAAGGGTAAAAAACTCAAATAGCAAGTCATGGTTATAGCTCAAGAAAAAGTATTAGAATCCATACAAAAATGAACTTAACACCAACATTGATTTTAACAAAGGCTCAAAGGAGGTAAGCAAATTCTCACTCATTCACAAGGTAGATTGACTATTTGGTCAAGTGGTTATGCTCAAAATCAAACAAAATGCCTTGATCATTTTAGTGCTATCATACAAATCAACACAAATACAAGATTAAACATAATAAAACCGAGTTAAACAATAATGTTGGTCTCCTGCATATAGTAAATAATGGAAAGCTCCTCACAAAAAGGGTTTAGTTCTAAAGTGATTCAAAACTGAACAAGTAAGGAAAAAGAATGAATGACATGAAAATTGTACAAATGAAAAGTCTCTTAATCATGCTATGATTTAGAAAGCGATAAACGAGTACTTTACAAAGTACTAACTTCAATCAATATCAACACCATATATTCGCAAGTTGAAACGATCAAACTTGGAAAATCACAAAATGCATCCCCAAGCTAATCAAAAACAAACTTGAGAGCAAACACAAACATTATTCTAACAACCTAACAAAATTGAACTAAAACTAACTAAACACAAAGACCAAAATTGGTGAAAGTGGATGGAAAATGAGAGATTTTCCATACAAAACAGGGCGCGCTAAGCGCCCTCTTAGCGCGCTAAGCGCGAACAGGCATGCTTACTTTTTCAAGTTCTTTTTCTCACATAATCCATCCATTCACACTTTATATAAACTATACTACTAAATATAAAACTATACAAAATAAAAAACCATTGGGTTGCCTCCCAACACGCACTTTTTTCACATCGTAAGCTCGATGCCTTATTTACGTACAAGCTCCCCCATGTTGCTTCGTTCACCGGTAGATACCAAATAAAACCTGCAACACTTGAGCTAACGTAAACCAAAAACAAAAGTATGTACAAACACATACACAAACATGATGGACAATACCTATATACAATCACTTATGGAAAACAACTATAAACAAGTATATACAAAGCTTACAAACATAGAAACTATCGCAATGCAATTCAATATCAAAACCAATCCTCGACAATAGAACTATTTTGTCGGATTGGTAAAGCGGCAAGCAAAAATATTATTTTCGGAAGAATTCCCTCCGGGATTTATGTCGTCTACACAAGAATTGATGCGAGGGAAAGAATGTCGTTTGACAATCTCTACGTCTCTAAGTTTGGGTTTGAATGGTTTGGGATAAAAGTGCAAAAGGAAAAACATAAAACAATAAAATAAATACATTCTTAAGAAATGAGAAAACTCGTCTAGAGTTGTATTTCATTCTACCCATCATGTACTAAAAAATCTATGGATAAAATGCACGCCACCTAAATCACTCTTCAATATCACCACGTTACGCTCACAACAGAGGTTATGTCTAACGCAAAAGTTCAGAGAACAACCACATCGCCTCATCAGTGATATCTCACGCAACTGGACAACACGGAGCATTAAGAATCGATACCCGCGTGAATATTAGACCTAAATCTATGTCTAGAGTTTAGAATCTAACAAATGTTTATCTTAGATCGAGTTCGAACCATATATGTCTATAGCAATCCAAACCCATTAAGTAAAAAATCAAAGATGACATCTCTAAAGAGTTGTAAAAGAGATTTTATACAAAGATCCATAAATATACATACAATCAAGATAAACTTACATACAAAACCCCAACAAATGAAAAATACATATAGAGGAAGGAAGAAGAACATAAATCTCGCGGTTTGTCAATTCTGATTGAAGTGGATTCGACTCTAGATCATCAAGATATACACTCCATGTGTTGCTTATAACCTAAATCTACTCAAGAATGTGTTTGATGAAGTTGGGGTAAAACGTTCCCAATATAACCTTGAAAATATCTAAAAATGTGACTATATAGGCAAAAATGGGTTCCCGTGTTCGCACTGCGAACTCCTGTTCGCCCAGCGAACATATGTCGCCTTAGCTACTACTAAAACAGCGTTTTCCACAAGTTTGGGAAATTTTGGTTCGCCTTGAGTTCGCAGTGCAAACTCTTGGCGAATTTTCTCGCCTCCAGTTCACTTAGCGAACTTGACAGCAAACCAGTACTTGTTTTGACCATAAGTTTTGAACCGTAACTCCGTTTTTCGCGCGGTCGGAAGCTTTGGAAAGCTTATTAAATGCTCTATAAGACAATAAAAAAATATCATTGCTTGTATACCTACAAAAATTGGAGAAAAACAATTAAAATCAAGGACATTTACACGATATGCAATATCTACACTATAATGTAAACTATACAACATATGCACAAAAGTTGAGGTTTATTGGTTGAATTAAGCTAATAAGTGCCAATTATTTACACTCAATATCAGTATATTTTAGCACTTATCAACTCTCCCTAACTTAAACTTGTTTGTCCTCAAACAATAATCGATCATCTCAAAGAAACAAAAGTAACAACCAAGCAATCACGACTCAACTAGTTTCGAAAAACAAAAAACAAATGTATGGTTCAACGCAAAAAAGTACATGCAAAGCAAAACTTACCACAAAAATACAACTATAACAAGAAAACGAAACAACTCCTAAATACAAAAAACATGTCAAAAATTCTAAGACAATACAATGTTCAAAAATGAATCTCACCTAGCAGACACTTCATCAGTAGATGAATAACAAAAACATGAAGGGCTTAAATCTCACCCAACAATCAAGCTAACAACAAGTTAAATTATGCATTCATCAAGAAAAAACTCATATTGAACAGTATAAAAGCAAAAATCACAAGGGCTTTAAGGGTTGTAATGTGGCTTGGGTAACAAACAATTGTTTTTCTCATCGAGAGTGATCATTTCTCACAATCTCAAGCACTCACAAATTCCAATCACATTTTTATTTTTTCCAAATTGTTACACCATTCCACACAACTTATTAGCACAACATTATTCAATTTTTTTTCTTTTTTCAATTCTTTTTCCTTTTTTTTCTTTTTCTTTTTCACTTTTTTCTTTTCTTTCTTTCTCAAAATTTTTCCTTTTCTCAATCTCTAAGCAACCAATCTCTTCTCCCCAACTAGAATGCAACCACACATAGTGACATGAATCCTCCAAAACTTATTAGGCAAGGGTAAAAAACTCAAATAGCAAGTCATGGTTATAGCTCAAGAAAAAGTATTAGAATCCATACAAAAATGAACTTAACACCAACATTGATTTTAACAAAGGCTCAAAGGAGGTAAGCAAATTCTCACTCATTCACAAGGTAGATTGACTATTTGGTCAAGTGGTTATGCTCAAAATCAAACAAAATGCCTTGATCATTTTAGTGCTATCATACAAATCAACACAAATACAAGATTAAACATAATAAAACCGAGTTAAACAATAATGTTGGTCTCCTGCATATAGTAAATAATGGAAAGCTCCTCACAAAAAGGGTTTAGTTCTAAAGTGATTCAAAACTGAACAAGTAAGGAAAAAGAATGAATGACATGAAAATTGTACAAATGAAAAGTCTCTTAATCATGCTATGATTTAGAAAGCGATAAACGAGTACTTTGCAAAGTACTAACTTCAATCAATATCAACACCATATATTCGCAAGTTGAAACGATCAAACTTGGAAAATCACAAAATGCATCCCCAAGCTAATCAAAAACAAACTTGAGAGCAAACACAAACATTATTCTAACAACCTAACAAAATTGAACTAAAACTAACTAAACACAAAGACCAAAATTGGTGAAAGTGGATGGAAAATGAGAGATTTTCCATACAAAACAGGGCGCGCTAAGCGCCCTCTTAGCGCGCTAAGCGCGAACAGGCATGCTTACTTTTTCAAGTTCTTTTTCTCACATAATCCATCCATTCACACTTTATATAAACTATACTACTAAATATAAAACTATACAAAATAAAAAACCATTGGGTTGCCTCCCAACACGCACTTGTTTCACATCGTAAGCTCGATGCCTTATTTACGTACAAGCTCCCCCATGTTGCTTCGTTCACCGGTAGATACCAAATAAAACCTGCAACACTTGAGCTAACGTAAACCAAAAACAAAAGTATGTACAAACACATACACAAACATGATGGACAATACCTATATACAATCACTTATGGAAAACAACTATAAACAAGTATATACAAAGCTTACAAACATAGAAACTATCGCAATGCAATTCAATATCAAAACCAATCCTCGACAATAGAACTATTTTGTCGGATTGGTAAAGCGGCAAGCAAAAATATTATTTTCGGAAGAATTCCCTCCAGGATTTATGTCGTCTACACAAGAATTGATGCGAGGGAAAGAATGTCGTTTGACAATCTCTACGTCTCTAAGTTTGGGTTTGAATGGTTTGGGATAAAAGTGCAAAAGGAAAAACATAAAACAATAAAATAAATACATTCTTAAGAAATGAGAAAACTCGTCTAGAGTTGTATTTCATTCTACCCATCATGTACTAAAAAATCTATGGATAAAATGCACGCCACCTAAATCACTCTTCAATATCACCACGTTACGCTCACAACAGAGGTTATGTCTAACGCAAAAGTTGAGAGAACAACCACATCGCCTCATCAGTGATATCTCACGCAACTGGACAACACGGAGCATTAAGAATCGATACCCGCGTGAATATTAGACCTAAATCTATGTCTAGAGTTTAGAATCTAACAAATGTTTATCTTAGATCGAGTTCGAACCATATATGTCTATAGCAATCCAAACCCATTAAGTAAAAAATCAAAGATGACATCTCTAAAGAGTTGTAAAAGAGATTTTATACAAAGATCCATAAATATACATACAATCAAGATAAACTTACATACAAAACCCCAACAAATGAAAAATACATATAGAGGAAGGAAGAAGAACATAAATCTCGCGATTTGTCAATTCTGATTGAAGTGGATTCGACTCTAGATCGTCAAGATATACACTCCATGTGTTGCTTATAACCTAAATCTACTCAAGAATGTGTTTGATGAAGTTGGGGTAAAACGTTCCCAATATAACCTAGAAAATATCTAAAAATGTGACTATATAGGCAAAAATGGGTTCCCGTGTTCGCACTGCGAACTCCTGTTCGCCCAGCGAACATATGTCGCCTTAGCTACTACTAAAACAGTGTTTTCCACAAGTCTGGGAAATTTTGGTTCGCCTTGAGTTCGCAGTGCAAACTCTTGGCGAATTTTCTCGCCTCCAGTTCGCTTAGCGAACTTGACAGCAAACCAGCACTTGTTTTGACCATAAGTTTTAAACCGTAACTCCGTTTTACGCGCGGTCGGAAGCTTTGGAAAGCTTATTCAATGCTCTATAAGACAATAAAAAAATATCATTGCTTGTATACCTACAAAAATTGGAGAAAAACAATTAAAATCAATGACATTTACACGATATGTAATATCTACACTATAATGTAAACTATACAACATATGTACAAAAGTTGAGGTTTATTGGTTGAATTAAGATAATAAGTGCCATTTATTAACACTCAATATCAGTATATTTTAGAACTTATCAACTCTCCCTAACTTAAACTTGTTTGTCCTCAAACAATAATCGATCATCTCAAAGAAACAAAAGTAACAACCAAGCAATCACGACTCAACTAGTTTTGAAAAACAAAAAACAAATGTATGGTTCAACACAAAAAAGTACATGCAAAGCAAAACTTACCAATAAAATACAACTATAACATGAAAACGAAACAACTCCTAAATACAAAAAACATGTCAAAAATTCTAAGACAATACAATGTTAAAAAATGAATCACACCTAGCAGACACTTCATCAGTAGATGAATAACAAAAACATTAAGGGCTTAAATCTCACCCAACAATCAAGCTAACAACAAGTTAAATTATGCATTCATCAAGAAAAAACTCATATTGAACAGTATAAAAGCAAAAATCACAAGGGCTTTAAGGGTTGTAATGTGGCTTGGGTAACAAATAATTGTTTTTCTCATGGTAAAAGAAACAAAAACTTGCTTAATCAAATGAGAGTGATCATTTCTCACAATCTCAAACACTCACAAATTCCAATCACATTTTTATTTTTTCCAAATTGTTACACCATTCCACACAACTTATTAGCACAACATTATTCAATTTTTTTTCTTTTTTCAATTCTTTTTCCTTTTTTTTCTTTTTCTTTTTCGCTTTTTTCTTTTCTTTCTTTCTCAAAATTTTGCTTTTCTCAATCTCTAAGCAACCAATCTCTTCTCCCCAACTTGAATGCAACCACACATAGTGACATGAATCCTCCCAAACTTATTAGGCAAGGGTAAAAAACTCAAGTAACAAGTCATGGTTATAGCTCAAGAAAAAGTATTAGAATCCATACAAAAATGAACTTAACACCAACATTGATTCTAACAAAGGTTCAAAGGAGGTAAGCAAAGTCTCACTCACTCACAAGGTAGATTGACTATTTGGTCAAGTGGTTATGCTCAAAATCAAACAAAATGCCTTGATCATTTTAGTGCTATCATACAAATCAACACAAATACAAGATTAAACATAATAAAACCGAGTTAAACATGAATGTTGGTCTCCTGCATATAGTAAATAATGGAAAGCTCCTCACAAAAAGGGTTTAGTTCTAAAGTGATTCAAAACTGAACAAGTATGGCAAAAGAATGAATGACATGAAAATTGTACAAATGAAAAGTCTCCTAATCATGCTATGTTCTAGAAAGCGATAAACGAGTACTTTGCAAAGTACTAACTTCAATCAATATCAACACCATATATTCGCAAGTTGAAATGATCAAACTTGGAAAATCACAAAATGCATCCTCAAGCTAATCAAAAACAAACTTGAGAGCAAACACAAGCATTATTCTAACAACCTAACAAAATTGAACTAAAACTAACTAAACACAAAGACCAAAATTGGTGAAAGTGGATGGAAAATGAGAGATTTTCCTTACAAAACAGGGCGCGCTAAGCACCCTCTTTGCGCGCTAAGCGTGAACAGGCATGCTTAATTTTTCAAGTTCTTTTTCTCACACAATCCATCCATTCACACTTTATATTAACTATACTACTAAATATAAAACTATACAAAATAAAAAAAAACCATTGGGTTGCCTCCCAACACGCTCTTGTTTCACATCGTAAGCTCGACGCCTTATTTACGTACAACCTCATCAATGTTGCTTCGTTCACCGGTAGATACCAAATAAAACCTGCAACACTTAAGCTAACGTAAACCAAAAACAAAAGTATGCACAAATACATACACAAACATGATGGACAATACCTATATACAATCACTTATGGAAAACAACTATAAACAAGTATATACAAAGCTTACAAACATAGAAACTATCGCAATGCAATTCAATATCAAAACCAATCCTCGAAATAGAACAATTTTGTTGGATTGGTAAAGCGGCAAGAAAAAATATTATTTTCGGAAGAATTCCCTCCGGGATTTATGTCGTCTCCACAGGGATTGATTCGAGGGAAAGAATGTCGTTCAACAATCTCTACGTCTCTAAGTTTGGGTTTAAATGGTTTGGGATAAAAGTGCAAAAGGAAAAACATAAAACAATAAACTAAATACATTCTTAAGAAATGAGAAAACTCGCCTGGAGTTGTATTTCATTTTACCCATCATGTATTAAAAAAACTATGGATCAAATGCACGCCACCTAAATCACTCGTCAATATCACCACGTTTCGCTCACAACAGAGGTTATGTCTAACGCAAAAGTTGAGAGAACAATCGCATCGCCTCATCAGTGATATCTCACGCAACTGGACAACACGGAGCATTAAGAATCGATACCCAGTGAATATTAGACTTAAATCTATGTCTAGAGTTTAGAATCTAACAAATGTTTATCTTAGATCGAGTTCGAACCATATATGTCTATAGCAACCCATATCCATTAAGTAAAAAATCAAAGATGACATCTCTAAAGAGTTGTAAAAGAGATTTTATACAAAGATCCATAAATATACATACAATCATGATAAACTTACATACAAAACCCCAACAAATGAAAAATACCTATAGAGGAAGGAAGAAGAACATAAATCTCGCGGTTTGTCAATTCTGATTGAAGTGGATTCGACTCTGGATCGTCAAGATATACACTCCATGTGTTGCTTATAACCTAAATCTACTCAAGAATGTGTTTGATGAAGTTGGGGTAAAACGTTCCCAATATAACCTAGAAAATATCTAAAAATGTGACTTTATAGGCAAAAATGGGTTCCCGTGTTCGCACTGCGAACTCCCGTTCGTCCAGCGAACATATGCCGCCTTAGCTACTTCCAAAACAGTGTTTTCCACACGTCTGGGAAATTTTTGTTCGCCTTGAGTTCGTAGTGCGAACTCTTGACGAATTCGCTCGCCTCCAGTTCGCTTAGCAAAACTTGACAGCAAACCAGCACTTGTTTTGACCATAAGTTTTGAAGCGTAACTCCGTTTTACGTGCGGTCGAAAGCGTTGGGAAGCTTATTCAATGCTTTGTAAGACAATGACAAAATCATTGCTTGTATACCTACAAAAATGAGAGAAAAAAAATTAAAATCAATGATATTTACACGATACGAAATATATACACTATAATGTAAAACAATTAAAATCAATGAATTAAGCCAATAAGTGCCAATTATTTACACACAATATAAATACATTTTAGCACTTATCAATCGTCCACGTCAAGAACATTATCCTGGTCTCTACCGTGTTGATCCTACTCATGCTACTCATACTACTAATCAACACAATATGATGCAAATGAATATCAACTTACAAAACAATGTCAAAAAGTTTGCTCATTGATAGATGAAAATCTAAGATCAATGATTTGAAAAGAGTTTTGTTAAGACCCACAAATAAGCAATCAAAGACAATCAACAATATTGAACCAAACTAGTTCACAAACATACATTAAATGAAATATATAAGATATCAAATGATTACATTCAGACCTAACAAGGATTGAAGATCTTACCTTCTCCCTCTCAGGATTTGTGTTCCTCTCTCTAAAATATGATCCCAAAAATATATCATATGTTTCTAAAAAGCAAGAAAAGTACTTATATAGTATTTATAAAATCTTTCATGTTCACACTGCGAGCTACCTATTCGCCTAGCGAAGTCCCCTTTTTGGGACTTGAATTGCCTCAGGAACAATTAAACTGCCCTTGGAAAATATCTGAGTTCGACGTGCAAGCAATTCTTCGCACTACGAACTACCTCGCTACAAGTTTGCATAGCGAACATAGGGTCCTTTAGCTACTAACTTCCAAGGTTTTCTCCTCGCTGGACGTCATACCCCAAATTTTAACCACTAATATTTCCCATCGTTGTGCAAATCATCATCACAATATGAATGGACCATCATGCCTCATTAGTCTCCCCAAAGATGGGTGAGCCTTCACTACAATCAGAATTAGGGCTTCAAGCCCTCTCTGAGCTTTAGACAAAGGATCAATCAAGGAATGACATGATCTTCAACTTATCTAAACCTCTTAAACATCCCCAATGTATCAAGAGGACTCCCACCTCAAGGATTAAGCACAAGGCTGCAACAGTCCCAGTGGATCAAGCCTTAAGATCGCCAGTGTCACCAAATTAGGGTTTTGGTCGACCAGGGCCTCTAGATGGGAATTTTCCTTTGGGCATGAGCCAATGATTCAAAGCATAACCTAATATACCCCATGGAACGTCATGGACACAATCATCAAGTCAATTTAGCCTCAGGCGATGCATTCACCAAAAATCAGGAATTAGGGTTTCTTGACCTAATTCACGCCTAAGTTGACTTTTGGGACAAAACATGAGCCAAGACCTCAAAGGAGGATTTGAGGGTCTCTAATACACCACATGGATCCATTTGCAACAATGGATTGGTCTAAGAAGCTTGAGCAACAAGTTTCAATTGCATCAGAACCACAATTAGGGTTTTGAGGAAAAAGTCAACAGTGCCTTTGACTTTTGACCAAGACATGCTCCCAAACCTTGGGACATGATTCAATACACCCTATAATACCTAGGGAACATATCCATCAAGTTTGATTTAGGTCAAGGACTTGATTTCATAGAGGATCGCACAGTTTGGAATTCATCTGACAAAAAGTCAACTGTGCACCAAAGTCAACTTTGACTTTTTGAGATTTTTCACAATTATGGTTCCTTAACCCTAAAATGATGTTAATGTGTGATTGGAATCATCATTCATCAAGAAAAATCGAGAAAAGTGGGATAACTTGTAAAAGGGGTAACCATAAAAACTTAGAAATTTTTCTAAGTTATGGAACAAAGTGGCTAGGGTACCAACTTTGGAGGATCATAACTCCTAAACCACAAGGCCATTTTTTCCCTTTCAAAGTTGGATTTGTAGCTCTCATGGCCCTCTACAAAAGCTTCAAACACAACTCATTCCAATTCCTCATGGATTTTAAGTTATGGAATGATCAAAATCACAAAAAGTGAAAATGTCACTTTTTCCAACACTTAGTGAAATTTTCACTAAGTCAGAATCTGCCTTCACTTTTTTCCAAATGTAGGGGCATTTTTCGCTTGGATACAAAAATTATCAAAACCAATTATGATCAAACAATTGTTGTATCATATGAGGGCTTTCCAAAATGGCCAAGAACTCCATCAAATTCCACTTGTGCCATGAGATATGACAATGGCAATATGCCTTGCTGAAAACTGTCAAAGCAAGGCAGATTTGTGCATTTTGCTTGATGTGCCAAATTTGTGCAAATGAAAAACACACTTATCCATCTGATCACCTCAGGGGAAGACCAAGGAGGGACAAACACTGATCCATCAGCCTCCCAAGTCCTTGGAACAAAAAATAGCATGCCAAACCTAGAAATCCCTAAAGAGGGGACAAGACTCCAATTTTGTTTTGGATCATTCAATGGATGCACCAAGGTGGCATGGACTGAGCCATTTCCAACTAAATTCAGTCAAGACTTATCCAAGACCAAGGGAACCATCAGCCTGTGCCCTAACCTTAGTCAATGGCTAGAGGAGACTTGGATTCTCATTGATCAACATTAGCCAAACCTCTGCTGCAGTTGCCAATCACTATTGCTCCCAAAACAAACTTGCTCTACTATAAATAGAGCTCATTTGTGATCAGTTTGAGTACACCAAAGCCATCAAACATATGCTTTCCTCAAAATATCTTCTTTCACTCCAAAATTGCCTTCCAAAGCAAGTCACTATCGGGTTTTAAGTTTGAGAGCTATTCCAACCAAACTAATCACACACACACTTCATAAACATTATATAGTAGTTATCCAAACAGTTAAACAACATCTGGAACAATGATTTCACAAAATCACCAGCCAACTGCTCAAGGTTTTAACCAAGTTGCAGTTGGGATATCATCTTCAGTTCCAGCTTGTTTCAAACCATTCCAAGCACTCAGGCACATCACTTGGCACCTAGGGAAGCTATCCACATCATTGGAACCTAGTTGTAACACCTCTAACACAAAACACGATCACCAGCTGCAAGAGGTAAGCATGAGCTCTTCTAACTCTATGATCTATGCATTTTTTGCTGCACAATAATTTGGCCATATGTTCATAATCATGCATGGAGTGTTTTCCCTCAATCAATTGTTTTGTTCGAATCGTGTATGGAATTTCTGAGCCTTCATGCAAATTTTAGGGTTCTTGAGGTTTCTCTTTGATTTCTTATTCCATGCTTAAAATAAATGAAATTAAAGACCATAGACATGATCGTGATGTGAAAACGAGCAAATTGATATGTAGATTGCATGATATAATCAAGTATTCAGTGAGATTGATGAGAAAATGCAAATCTGGGCAAAACAGAGCACGCGGGCAAGGCCAAAATGTTCTTGGCGCCCTTTTTCAAATATCTGAATATTTGAATTTTTGTGATTTTATTTAATTGATTCAAAAATTAATTTCTCTCGGAGTTTTAATGATTTTGAGTTGGTTCTTTTTTTAATAATTCATAAAAATGTTAAAATATTTTATTTTACCAAAAAATACCAAAAATATTACTTATTTCATATATTTGATATTTTTCCAAAGAATTAATGTTTATTTGTTTTTAACATTTGAAATATTTTTTCTCCCTTGATTTTCCAAACTTAATTGATTTCCAATTATTTTATGGGTATAAACATGATTTTTCAAACATTAATCCAATACCACAATTTGTTTTTCACACATGTTTAACAATTTTGATCATTTTAATTGAATTTTTATTCAATTAAAATATATTTTGAAAGCAAATTAGGGTTTTGATCAATTCAACCCTCATCAAATATTTTTCAAACATCTTGGGCCTCTTGGTAGAGTGTAAGACCCAACCCTTTGTAAATACAAACCTTTTTGAGCCTCAGTGTATTGTATAAGTCCCGATCCCATCAATAAGCCCCATCTTGAGTTGTAAGCCCCATCTTGAGCCTCCTTGAGTTGTAAGCCCCATCTTTTCTTTTAAAATCATTTTTGGGCCTCTAAAAGAGTGTAAAACCCAACCGCCTTTTTAACAAAAACTTTTTGGGCCTCAGACATGGTATAAGTCCCTCCACGTTAAAAAAGAAATCTCAGCACGATCGCCAGTTCAAAAACAAATCATTTGGGCCTACCCTCGTGTTATAAGCCCCATTCTTTTTCTTTAAACACCTTTGGGCCTCTTGAGAGAGTGTAAGACCCATCCCTTTGTACAGAAAACCTTTTTGGGCCTCAGTCACTTGTATAAGTCCCTGTACAATTTCAAAACAACAGTGCAATCACTGATAAAACCATGGGCCTCTCCTTGAGCTGTAAGCCCCAACAATCTTTTCAAAGCATTTTCTCTTTTGATTTAGAATATAATATTGTTATCAAAGGTTTCTTTGTTGAACAACTAACAAAACAGCATGGAAGTCTTTTTTCACAAACTGTATTGTGGGGTTGCTCACTGTAAGTCTTCTTTCACAAACTTTTATATACTCGTCAAATATCCATTGTGTAATACTAGTATAGTTATTTAGAGTTTTCCCCGACAACTACGTCTAGCACTAGGTAAGGCCCTGTTGGTCACTCTTAAATACAAACAAAACTAGATCCCCATAGGATTACCAGACACAGTCTTCCCTCCTCTTGGGGTTAAACAATATGGAGACGTGAATGGCAGCATTCTCAGTGAACCCTTTCTTAGACTGTCACTCTTAGAAATCGTCAAAGAGACTCTACTCCCCAGAGATGATCTTTTCTCCATGAATGGCATCTCTTGAGTTTCTTCGAAATTCTCAGACTTTCCTGGCTTGATCTATTCTCGGTGAATGGCGTGTATTGAACTTCTCGGGGTTTGGGGACCCACGGGCTTCTTAAAAGCATCCCCGCCTTCTCTTGGGCATTGTACAAGGACCCTTCGGCTTCTTAAAAGCTCTCATGCCTTCTCTTGGGCTTAGTACAAGGACCCATAGACCTCTACAGGTATAGGAACAGAACCTAGTCATCAATTTGCTAGAGCTGTCTTTCTGAGTCAAGTGTCAGACCAGTTAATGGGTTGACCTTCATCCCTTAACATACCAGCTTTCTCTTGGGCATCATACAAAGATCATTTACTACCTGAGAATCGATTTCTAAAACCACCAGTAGTCTTGGACAGTCTCAATACCTTTGGATTTCCCATTTCCTTAAAGAACAGGAAATAACCCTGATCCTCTGATCAGTGCCAAAGCACTACAATACCCTTAATCTTTCCCTTTATAAGAACATATTTTCTCATTATCCAACATACTGGACCTGTCACTAAACTGAAATAGTCACCAGCATAAATAGCCTCCTCTTGGGCTTCGTACAATGATTTTCCCCAACGGAGCTAACCTTTTCACACTCTCTTGTTGAGTATAAAAGACTCTCTTGTTGAGTCAAACCTGTTTAGCCTCCATCTCGGGCTTCGTACGAGATACTAAAACACTCTCTTGTTGAGTATAAAAGTCTCTCTTGTTGAATCAAACCCCCTTTAGCCTTCATCTCGGGCTTCGTACGAGATAAAAATCACTCTCTTGTTGAGTATAAAAGACTCTCATGTTAAGTCAAAACCTTTTAGCCTCCGTCTTGGGCTTCGTACAAGACACATAAAAGCACTCTCTTGTTGAGTCAACCCTTTTACCCTCTCTCCCGGGCTTCGTACGAGACACATAAAAACACCCTCTTGTTGGGTCAATAGCCTCCTCTTAGGCTTTGTATAAGAAAACCCCGGTTGAGTCAATCAACCTTTTAGCATCAAAATTTGTGCCTTGCTCACAGTATACAAACATCAACAACTCCTTTTCCTTCATCTAAATTACTGTAAGCGGCAAGCCTCTAGATAATTTACATCCACGGCACTGTCCCTCTTTTAGCATGAGAAATTCCTAAGGAAAGATGGCATTGCTCTAAACTGAGTTAAAGTCTTCTCCTTCAAGTTAAAAATCCCCTATAAAGGAAATTATGGCATTGCTGGGTTCGCATATCCCAGTTAAAGTAATTCTCCTTTATAATCAGTCACCCAATAGTTGTGACAAATAGACCAAATATCCCCTTTTAGAGATAACAAGTTCTTTCTCATCAAAAAACCCTTTAGCTTCACATAGTGGGCTTCAAACAAGATACAAATAAACCCTTCAGCTTCACATCTTGGGCTTTGAACAAGATACAAACCACATTTAACTTCACGTCTTGGGCTTTGAACAAGCCACCCAAACAACCTTTTTTCCTCCCATAGAATAAGAGGAACTACGATCGCTCTGATTTCCCTATTTCATCAAACGGGAATACGTAGGCATAAGATTGAAAAAATATTAGCGAGCATACCAATCAAAAACCCAAAACCCAGTATCTCCATCAAATCAACCCAAAAGTATCAAATCTAAACACATTACCAAAAACCTCACAAATAATCCAGACACTATGTTCTTAACGAAATAATCAAAGATTGGGCCCCGCATCCACATAGCATCTGTAACCTAACAGACCGCTGTTCAAACTCAGTATGCAAGCAGGTTTAATTGGAGACATCTATTTCCCTTCCTTAATCAGCTCAATAGGATAAAAAATGAATCAAACCGTAGTACCCCAAGCGATAGTGACTCAGGACCACAAAAATCGCGCAACAGAAAAAATGGCGCCCACCGTGGGGCCCCTTTCTTACAATCTTCGATAGAAAACCTTAGGTTCTCGAAATGTCACAGAAATAACGACTCTGCCGGGGAGTCATTGTCTGTATAGGATCATAAGACTAGAGGTCTAGGATGATTAAGACAAATATATATATATATATATATATTGTTTTTCCTAATTGATACCTGTGTTTATTTTTCTGCTAATGGGAATGCGTGTGATGCCCCATGTGGAAAGATTGAGTATACACCTAAGATAGGTGATGGCAATGCGGGTAATCTTGCGGGGAGTGAATCCCAGTTAAGAGTCCCCGATCGACCATCAAACTTAGTGGAGACTCCCTTTGCAGATACATTGCCTATACGACTCCGGTTGTTGAAAGTAGTGTGGTCGACTGGGTTATCTGAGAAGTTGAGGTTTTTAGTAGACTTAAGCCATTTTGTAGTGCGGAAGCTATCAGAAATAGTTGTCACGCGATACTACCCTAATCTGAGATCGCTCTAGGATACATCAGCTCGCTGGCGATCCGCTTGCTATTGTTATCCCAAGAGGGGTCAATGATTTTGCGGACAGGTACAAAATATCACCAGTATAAACCTTTTGGGGGGGGGGGGTAGAGCCTTAACTTCATGACACCGACCCTTTGACCCCATGTTTTTCTATGTTTTTGTGTGCTGCATTCATACATTCATCTAAAAAAAACATTCAAAGAAAAAAATATTTTCTTCTAATCTCTCTTTTTCAAATTAAACTGAGACAATGATTGCAAATATCAGAGAAAGGAGATTGCGCTAATGGATTTCGGTAGAAGAAAAACTCATAAGTACACCTTCAAGGTTCCAAAGCTAGAGGATTTGAGAGGTTTGGCGAGAACGATTACCAACCACGAGGCTTTCAGAGCCAAGTATGGAGGACTGCTGTCCTTGTTAAGGGTCCACGTAATTGAAGGAATCCTGTCCACACTAATCCAGTTCTACGATCCGGTCTATCACTGTTTCACATTCCTAGATTATCAGCTTGCACCAACACTGGATGAGTATTCTCACCTGACTGATTTACATATTACTGATCAAGCTCCCTTTTCTGGACTGGAAGAAATTCCAAAGGATTAGACCATTGCAAGAGCAATTTATTTGGATAAGTCAGAAGTCAGGACTCACATGACCACTAAGGGTGGAATCCAGGGTTTGCCAGCCCAGTTCTTGATAAATAAAGCTATGTACTTTTTTAGTATAGGGAACGTGGCCGCTTTCGAGAGCATCTTTGTTTTGCTTACCTACGGGTTATTTTTGTTTCCCAACATTGATAACTTCATAGATATCAACGCCATTAAGATTTTTCTGATTGGAAACCCCGTACCGACCTTACTCGCAGATGCGTATCATTTGGTACACTTAAGGAATTTGTATAATGGAGGAATGATCACGTGTTGTGTACCCCTGTTTTACAAGTGGTACACTTCCCATTTGCCCAAGTCTGCTACATTTTGGGATCAAAAGAATAATTTACATTGGTCGCAGAGAATCATGTCTCTTACCAACTCTGACATCGATTGGTATAATCGAATCTACGACGGGATCAGAATCATTGACCGTTGTGGAAATTTCCCAAATGTACCCCTTATAGGAACTAAGGGAGGAATCAATTATTATCCAGTTTTAGTTCGTCGTTAATTTGGATACCCGAAGAGACATGTCCTGCGTAATGTTCATCTGGAAGGTCTTTTCTTCAAGGAAGGAGAAAATGACAGGGAACTAAAAATAGAAATAGTGCATGCTTGGAAACACGTTCACAGGAAAGGACGAGAGTCTCTAGGAAAACCAGATTGTGTCTCAGGGGAGCCTTATCTCCACTGGGTACAAATTAGAGCTCTCAAGCTGAGGATGCCTTACCCTCGTCAGGAAGTTCTTCCATTAAGGGACTCTGCCCTTTATTTCATGTCCGAGACGGAAAAAATTCAGGTTACTCTCAGCAAAGTTCAACAGGAGAAGAGGTCTTGGAGTAACAAGTACCGTATTCTCAATGTGGAGTGCAAGAAAATACAGCAACTATTGAGAGAAAAAGATGCTCTGATTAAGATTTTAGAGCAACATGCTGTAGAAAATCTGGAAGACCAAAGGAACTTGCTCGCTCCTTTCACTTGGAAAAGGAATGACAACCTGACAACGGCCCAAGAGCCCCGGTCAAAGAAAAGGAAAGTACCAGAACCAGCACCTGAGCTCTCCTCAGAGATGACTCAGGACCCATTAGCTTAGATTTCCTTTCACAGCACTTTGTAATTTACTGTATTTCCATTTCCGTAATCCTTTGAATTCAATAAAACGGGATCTTCCCCACTGTTTGATATTTGCAATCTAATTGTCGAAGTTTACTTTGAATAAACAGAAATATATACAATTAAAATAATCATTGCATATCATTCATCATTCTCACTTAACGCATTCTTCTTACCTACGAATCTCACGTTTTCGTCTTGATTCTAGAGTCAAACTGTCTCATTCGTACAATACTCGGGCCAATCGTCAGAAAAAGATGGATGATCTCAAGGAAGAGAACAGAGAGTTGAGGGAAGAGATCGACACTCTGAAAGAGGATCTGAGAAAGCTTCATAACAACATGCGAGCTCTAGCAGAAGCTCAAATGCAACAACAAAAGACTGTGATCTCAGATATCACATCTACACCCACAATGGAGAAGTATGATCCTAGGTACAAAATGCCGAAAGATCGTCCCTGGGGCATGCCTATTAACTATATCCCGGAAGGATATGTTCCGCCGATCAATGAGGATCAAGGAACCGCAGCAGGAGCCGCTGGGCCTGAAGGTTACAAACTTCGGGAAAGCGAAGATGCCAGGGGCATGACAGCAACTCCTGAAGGTCACAAACTTCGGGAGGCACCGAGATTCTCGACCATAATGACTATACCACCACCCGTGGTACACACTGCCCCGAAGGGACAGGTTCCACAGATACCTTCTGGTGGAAACGACAACATGTTCAACAGAATGAATGAATTCCAAGAATAGTTCCTAGAAATGCAGAAAGAGCTGCAAGCCCTTCGCGGTCAGGATTTATTTAGAAAGGATGCCGCAGACCTTTGCTTGGTCCCCAATGTGAAAGTTCCACAAAAATTCCAGGTGCCCGATTTTGAAAAGTACAAGGGTAACTCGCCCTCAAAGTCATTTAGTGATGTACGCTCGAAGAATGTTAGCTCAGACAAAGAACCAAGAGCTACTGATTCACTACTTTCAGGATAGTTTAACTGGTGCCGCACTCAAATGGTACATGGGTTTAAACTAGGCTACGATCGGAACATTCAGAGATCTTGGCGCTGCTTTCGTTCAACAATATAAATACAATTTGGACATGGCACCGGACAGAGATCAACTCAAATCGATGTCACAAAAGGACAAGGAAACCTTTAAGGAGTAGGCTCAGAGATGGCGTGAAATTTCCGCCCAGATTTGTCCACCTCTTGAGGAAAAAGAGATGACAAAGATCTTTTTAAAGACCTTAAGCTCATTTTACTACGACAGAATGGTCGCTAGTGCGCCCAGTGATTTCACCGAGATGGTGAGCATGGGGGTTCGTCTTGAGGAACCCGTCCGAGAAGGACATTTAGTTAAAGACGCTGGATCATCAAGTAGTACAAAATGATATGGTAGTGCTCTCCCTAAGAAAAAAGAGCAAGATATCGGGAATATCTCTCTCGAAAAGTAAAGGCGATGATATCAACCAATAGCAGCTGTAACTCCTGCTATCAATCCAGCGCCTGTTCCTACGTATCCAGCTTGGTGGAGTTACATGCTAGGCAGGTCCAACTTTGTTTTCTCACTTCACATGATTATCTGAGCTGTAAAGGATGTTGTGAGAGTAACCAAGGGTGCACTCTCGTTCAGAGAACTTTACAACACTTGTTAAACCACTGGTGGCTTCCAATCTATCTGGATGAAGACACGCAACAAATCAGTGTGGTTGATGGAAACCCTACTCGGCGTCAAAGTCAGTATGTTCGATCTATGGAAACAAACCTGGTAAGGTTGCACTGCATTCAAAGCGTGTGTGGCCAGGTGCCACCACATAACTATGAACGTTGTAGAGTCTGCTCGGAAAATAATCAAGGATGTTACCTCGTGCGAGCAGCCCTTCAGAGTCAGCTGAACCGCAAAGAAATCCAACAATATTTAGTTTCACAGATTAGATTAAGGATGTTGTTGTGATCTCTGATCATGAGAGGACCAAGGATGTTTGTACCATCATCCCTCTACTGGACGAATCAAAGGTTCTTAGCCAAGAACTGATTGAAGTTATTTACGATAGTCAGAAAAATCAGAAGGCTCCTGTAGTTATCTATCTACCGGAGCCATTACCGTATGAATCAGCTAAGCTGATCCCTTACAAATACGGTGCAACAATAATTGCTAATGGAAAGGAAATTCCATTACCCTCCGTTGTGAATATTACAGATATCAGTCGAGTAACACGGAGCGGTCGAATCTTCAACCGAGGAGGTTGAGAACCTAACAAAGAAAAGGAACTTCCGACAGAAGCTCCTGATCCACCAGTCGGTCAATCCAGTAATCCCGACCTTTCAAAGAACGACGATGAGATGCTGAAGCTCATCCAAAGGAGTGAATACAAAATTGTTGATCAAATGTTACAAACTCCTTCAAAGATATCAGTGCTATCACTTTTACTCAGTTCTGAAGCCCACAGAGAGGTTCTACAGAAAGTCTTAGAGCAGGCCTTTGTGGAACAGGATGTGTCAATACGAAAGTTCGATAGCATCATCTCTAACATCACTTCCTACAACAACTTAGGATTCAATGATGAGGATTTGCCAGAGGGGGGCAAAAGTCACAACATGGCGCTCAAAATCAGAGTTAACTTCCAGGACGATGCTTTAGCCAGCGTACTGGTAGACACAGGATTGGCTATCAACGTTATGCCGAAGTCCACTTTAATTAATGCGACTATCATTCAAAAGACCCCCGATGAGGGGCAGTGAGGTCATCGTCAAAGCCTTTGACGGATCTCGGAAAGCAGTTATCGGCGAAGTCGACCTTCCCATAACTATCGGTCCTCACACTTTCCTAATCATTTTCCAGGTCATGGACGTCCGGGAAGCGTATAGCTGTTTGTTGGGAAGACCTTGGATACACCAGGCGGGGGCAGTCACTTCGACACTGCACTAGAAACTGAAGTTTGTCAAGAACGATCAACTTGTCATGGTCTTTGGAGAACAAGCCTTGATCGTGAGTAACCTGTCATTATCTACTTATGAAGAACCCGAGGAGGTCGTTGGGACTCAAGTCCAAGCCCTTTCATCTGAACCACAGTTAGGGTTTTGCGAGAAAAGTCAACTGTAGCTTTGAATTTTGACCAGGACATGCTCCCAAACCCTAAGACATGATTCAATACACCCTATAACACCCATGGAACATGTTCATCAAGTTTGATTTAGGTCAAGGACGTGATTTCCTAAAGGATCGCACAGTTTGGAATTCATCTGACAAAAAGTCAACTGTGCACAAAAGTCAACTTTGACTTTTTGAGATTTTTCACAAAAATGGATTTTTAACCCTAAAATGATGTTAATGTATGATTTGAATCATCATTCATCAAGAAAAATCAAAGAAAGTGGGATAACTTGTAAAAAGGGTAACCATAAAAACTTAGAAAATTTTCTAAGTTATGAAATAAAGTGACAAAGGTACCAACTTTGGAGGATCATAACTCCTAAACCACAAAGCCATTTTCCCCATCCAAAGCTTGATTTGTAGATCTCATTGCCCTTTACAAAAGCTTCATACTGATCTATGTCCAAATTCCTCATGGATTTTGAGTTATGGAGTGATCAAAATCAAGAAAAGTCACTTTGTTCCAACACTTAGTGAAAATTTCATTAAGTCAGAATCTGCCTTATTTTTTTCCAAATGTAGGGGGATTTTTCACTTGGATCCAAAAGGTATCAAAAACAAATATGATCAGACAGTTTTTGTATCATATAAGGGCTATCCAAAATGGCCAAGAACATCACCAAATTCAATTTGAGCTTCGAGATATGGTAGTGGCAAGATGCCTTGCTGAAATCTGCCAAGGCAATGCAGATTTTTGAACTTTTGGTCGATTTGCCAAAATCAGCCAATTCCAAGCCTTGTCATCACTTTGGACACATATGAGGATTAAATCTAAAGAGGACAATCACTGAGCCAAGCCTCCAAAGTCCTTGGAACAAGAAATAGCATGCCAAACCTAGAATTGCCCAAAATAGGGACAAGACTCCAATTTTGGATTGGAGCATTCAATGGAAGCACCAAGGTGGCATGGACTGAGCTATTAACAATTGAATTCAGTCAAGACTTATCCAAGACCAAGGGGACCAGTAGCCTGTGCCCTAACCTCTAGTCAATGGCTAGAGGAGACTTGGATTTTCATTTGCCAACATTGGCCAACCCTACTCAGCAGTTGCCATTCACTATTCCTTGTAAAACAAACTTGCTCTACTATAAATAGAGCTCAATTGTGATCAGTTTAAGTACACCAAAGGCCTACAACACTTGCCTTTCTCAAAATCCACTTCTCACTCTAAAAAATGCCTTTCTTAGCAAGTCACTATCGGGTTTTTCAGTAGAGAGCAATTCCACTCAAACCAATCACACACACACCTCACATACATCATATGGGAGCTGATCAAACACTTAAAAACATCTGGAACACTGATTTCTCAGAATCACCAGTCAATTGCCCAAGGTTTTAACCAAGTTGCAGTTGAGATGCCATGAAGTGATCAGGCTAATTTCCATTAAGTCCAAGCATTCAAACACACTCCATATGGTGTAGGGAAGCTGTTCAGATCATCACAACTCACCTGTAACACCTCCAACTCAGAAATCCCTTTGAACTTGCTGTCACGACCTAGAGGTAAGCCTAAACTTGGTCATCTCTCAATCTATGCATATTTCCTCGCACAATACTTTTGCCAAATGTTCATAATCATGCATGGAATGTTTCCCCTCAATTAATTGCTTTGTTTGAATCGTGTATCAAAATTCTCAGCCTTCATGCAGAAATTAGGGTTCTTGAGGTTTTGTCTTGATTTTTTATTCCATGTTTAATATAAATGAAATTAAATACCATAGACATGATCGTGAGGTTGAGACGAGCAGATTGGTATATGGATTGCATGATATAATCAAATATTCAGTGAGATTGGAGAGAAAATGCAAATCTGGGCAAAACCCAGAACACGCGCGTGTTCTTGGGGTGTTCTTGGCGCCCTTTTTGAAAATTCAAATATTTGAATTTTGTGATTTTATTTAATTGATTCAAAAATTAATTTCTCTCTGAGTTTTAATGATTTTGAGTTGAGTCTTTTTTTAATAATTCACAAAAATGTTAAAATATTTTATTTTCCCAAAAAATCCCAAAAATATTATTTATTTCATATAATTGATATTTTTGCAAAGAATTATTGTTTTAATTGTTTTTTACATTTAAAATATTTTTTCCTTATTGATTTTGCAAATTTTAATGATTTCTAATCATTTTGTACGGTAAAACTTGATTTATGAAGCATTAATCCAAGATCACAATTTATTTTCCACATGTTAAACAATTTTGATCATTTTAATTGAATATTTTATTCAATTAAAACACATTTTGAAAACAAATTAGGGTTTTTGATTAATTCAACCCTCATAAATCATTTTCAAAACTTTTTGGGCCTCTAATAAAGTGTAAGACCCAATCCTTTTTGTAAAATAACCTATTGTGGGCCTCACTGATTGTATAAGTCCCTCCGGGTATTTTCAAAAACCTCGGCGCGATCGTCGTTTTTTACACAAATAACATTGGGCCTACCCTCGAGTAGTAAGGCCCATTCTTCTTTTTTAAAAACACCTTGGGCCTCTTGAGAGAATGTAAGACCCAAACCCCCTTGTGCAAACAATTTTGGGCCTCACTTATTGTATAAGTCCCTCTGTACAAGTAAATGGCGCGATCGTTGCCTTTTAAAAAATCAATTGGGCCTCTCCTCGAGCTATAAGACCCATTCAAAACTTTTGGGCCTATAATAGAGTGTAAGACCCAATCCCCTTTTAACCAAAACAACTTTGGGCCTCAGATATTGTATAAGCCCCTTTGCGTTAAAAGAACATCTCGGCGCGATCGCCATTTTAAACGAAAAATCATCTGGGCCTACCCTCGTGTTATAAGCCCCACTCTTTTTCTTTAAACCTTTTTTGGGCCTCTTGAGAGAGTGTAAGACCCATCCCTTTGTACAGAAAACAGTTTTTTGGGCCTCAATCACTCGTATAAGTCCCTCTGTACAAATTCAATAGTGCAATCACTGATAAAACCCTGGGCTTCTCCTTGAGTTGTAAGCCCCAAATATTTCTTTTCAAAGCACTTTCTCCTTTGATTTTGAAATATACTGTTGTTTTCAATCTTTCTTTGTTGAACAACTAACCAAACAGCATGGAAGCTCTACAACCGAGTAAGTGTTTATATGCTTTCATTTACCACTTTCATATACATATAACTGTCATAAACTCATATCGTTGTGTAATACTAGTATAGATATTTAGAGTTTCCCCGACAATTACGTCTAGCACTAAGCCTTGTTGATCACTCTTAAATAGTCGAAACTAGATCCCCATAGGATTACCAGACACAGTCTTCCCTCCTCTTGGGGTTAAACAATATGGAGATATGAAAGGCAGATTCTTTTTGAACCCTTTCTCAGACTGTCACTCGTAGAAGTTGTCAAAGAAACTCTATTCCCCAGAGATGATCTCTTCTCCGTGAATTGCATCCCTTGAGTTTCTTCCAAATTCTCGAACTTTCCTGGCTCTATCTATTCTTTGTGAATAGCCAGTCTTGAACTTCTCGAGGTTTGGGGACCCACAGGCTTCTTAAAAGCACCCTTAGGAATTGTCAAGAAACTCTACTCCCCAGAGATGATCTCTTCTCCATGAATTGCATCCCTTGAGTTTCTTCCAAATTCTCGAACTTTCCTGGCTTGATCTATTCTTTGTGAATAGTCTGTCTTGAACTTCTCGGGGTTTGGGGACCCACAGGCTTCCTTAAAGCATCCCCGCCTCCTCTTGGGTGTTGTACAAGGACCCGTCGGCTTCTTAGAAGTTTTCACAGCCTCCTCTTAGGCTTCGTATAAATGATTTCTTCCTCCGAGAATGATAGCCTCCTCTTGGGCTTAGTACAAATTATTCCTCGGCTTCTTAAAAGTTTCCAGCCTCCTCTTGGGCTTCGTACAAATTGTCCTGACGACCTCCTAGAGGTATAGGAACAGAAATCAGTCATCTTAATTGAACAGTCTTTCCAAGAGTCTACTACTGTTTCTTAAAGCATAGTACAAAAGATGAAACTCTAGACTTGGACAGTCTAATTGCCTTAAGTCTCAAAGACATTCTCAAGCACCCTTCAAGAATAGGAAGGAACCCCGTAGACTCGAACAGTCTCAATACCCTTTGAATTTCCCATTTCCTCAAAGAAAAGGAAATATCCCTGATCCTCGAATCAAAATCCCTGAGTACAGTGTTACTCATATAAGAACTGATTTTCTCTTTGAACCTATATACTGGCCACTCAACTGAAACAGTACCCTCTTTCGCCTCCATCTCGGGCTTCGTACGAGATACAAAAAAAGGTTCTTATTTAATCAACACTTTAGCCTCCATCTCGGGCTTCGTACGAGATACAAAAAGACTCTCTTGTTGAGTCAAAAATTCCTTTTGCCTCTATCTCGGGCTTTATACGAGATACAAAAACACTCTCTTGTTGAGTATAAAAGACTCTCTTATAGAGGAAACCCTCTTCAGCCTCCGTCTTGGGCTTTGTACAAGACACAAATCACTCCCTTGTTGAGTATAAAACTTTTAGCCTCCATCTCGGGCTTCGTACGAGATACCATAAAAAACTCTCTTGTTGAGTCAACTCCCTTTTAGCCTCCTCTTAGGCTTTGTATAAGGAAAACCTTTTAGCCTCCTCTTAGGCTTTGTATAAGAAAACCACTGGTTGATCCAATCAACCTTTTAGCATCAAAGATGTGCCTCGTTCACAGTACACAAACATCAACAACTCCATCCCTTTCATCTAATCGCTATAAGCGGCAAGCCTCTGGATCATCTACATCCATGCCACTGTCATTCTTTTAGCATGAGAAATTCCTAAGGAAAGATGGCATTGCTCTACACCGAGTTAAAGTCTTCTCCTTCAGGTTGGAAATCCCCTATAAAGGCAATTATGGCATTGCCGGATTCGCACATCCCGGTTAAAGTAATTCTCCTTTATAAATAGTTGTGACAGACAAACCCCTCTTTAGAGATGACAAATTCTCTCTAAAGTCAAACCCCTTTAGCTTCACATCTTGGGCTTTGAACAAGATACAAACTACCTTTAGCTTCACATCTTGGGCTTTGAACAAGATATAGATCACCTTTAAGCTTCACGTCTTGGGCTTTGAACAAGACACCAAAACACCATTTCCTCCCGTAGAATAGGAGGAACTACGAACGCTCTGATTTCCCTCTTTCGGAAAAATGGGAATACATAGGCATAAGATTAAAAGAAAAATCTTAGCGAGCACACTAAACAAAAACCCAAAATCCCGTATATCAGTCAAAACATCCTAGTCCGTATTCCCCGCTAAAAGTCTAAATTCCCTGAAAATAATCTAAGAGAGGCCCCCCACATTGATAGTATCCATAACCTAACAGACCGCTGTTTAAACTCAGTATACAAACAGGGTTAATTGGAGACATCTATTTCCCTTCCTTAGTCAGCTCACAATAGGATAAAAAATGAATCGACCTGGGGCCCACAGGCTTCCTAAAAGCATCCCCGCCTCCTCTTGGGCGTTGTACAAGGACCCGTCGGCTTCTTAGAAGTTTTCACAGCCTCCTCTTAGGCTTCGTATAAATGAATTCTTCCTCCGGGAATGATAGCCTCCTCTTGGGCTTAGTACAAATTGTCCCTCGGCTTCTTAAAAGTTTCCAGCCTCCTCTTGGGCTTCGTACAAATTGTCCCGACGACCTCCTAGAGGTATAGGAACAGAAATCAGTCATCTTAATAGAACAGTCTTTCTAAGAGTCTACTACTGTTTCTCAAAGCATAGTACAAAAGATGAAACTCTAGACTTGGACAGTCTAATTTCCTTTAGTCTCAAAGACATTCTCAAGCACCCTTCAAGAATAGGAAGGAACCCCGTAGACTCGGACAGTCTCAATACCCTTTGGATTTCCCATTTCCTCAAAGAAAAGGAAATATCCCTGATCCTCGAATCAAAATCCCTGAGTACAGTGTTACTCATATAAGAACTGATTTTCTCTTTGAACCCATATATTGGCCACTCAACTGAAACAGTACACTCTTTCGCCTCCATCTCGGGCTTCGTACGAGATACAAAAAAAGGTTCTTATTGAATCAACACTTTAGCCTCCATCTCGGGCTTTGTACGAGATACAAAAAGACTCTCTTATTGAGTCAAAAATTCCTTTTGCCTCTATCTCGGGCTTTGTACGAGATACAAAAACACTCTCTTGTTGAGTATAAAAGGCTCTCTTGTAGAGTCAACCATCTTCAGCCTCCGCCTTGGGCTTTGTACAAGATACAAATCACTCCCTTGTTGAGTATAAAACTTTTAGCCTCCATCTCGGGCTTCGTACGAGATACCATAAAAGACTCTCTTGTTGAGTCAACTCCCTTTTAGCCTCCTCTTAGGCTTTGTATAAGGAAAACCATTTAGCCTCCTCTTAGGCTTTGTATAAAAAAACCACTGGTTGATCCAATCAACCTTTTAGCATCAAAGTTGTGCCTCGTTCGCAATACACAAACATAAACAACTCTTTCCCCTTCATCTAATCGCTGTAAGCGGCAAGCCTCTGGATCATCTACATCCATGCCACTGTCCCTCTTTTAGAATGAGAAATTCCTAAGGAAAGATGGCATTGCTATACATTGAGTTAAAGTATTCTCCTTCAGGTTGGAAATCCCCTATAAAGGAAATTATGGCATTGCCGGATTCGCACATCCCGATTAAAGTAATTCTCCTTTATAAACAGTTGTGACAGACAGACCCCTCTTTAGAGATGACAAATTCTCTCTAAAGTCAAACCCCTTTAGCTTCACATCTTGGGCTTTGAACAAGATACAAACTACCTTTAGCTTCATATCTTGGGCTTTGAACAAGATATAGATCACCTTTAAGCTTCACATCTTGGGCATTGAACAAGACACCAAAACACCATTTCCTCCCGTAGAATAGGAGGAACTACGATCGCTCTGATTTCCCTATTTCGGAAAAACGGGAATACGTAGGCATAAGATTGAAAGAAAAATCTTAGCGAGCACACTAAACAAAAACCCAAAATCCCGTATATCAGTCAAAACATCCTAGTCCGTATTCCCCGCTAAAAGTTTAAATTCCCTGAAAATAACCTAAGAGAGGCCCCCCCACATTGATAGCATCCGTAACCTAACAGACCGCTGTTTAAACTCAGTATGCAAGCAGGGTTAATTGGAGACATCTATTTCCCTTACTTAGTCAGCTCACAATAGGATAAAAAATGAATCGACCTGTAGTAACCCCCAAGGAGCGACAGTGCTTAAGAAACACGTCCAGTTTCGCTCGCTACACCCGCACAGAGTCCGAGATTTATACCAAGGTCAGATGTCAAAATGATATACGGAGATTGTGATCCAGAAGGATGTCGTGCTCCACCAAACTCATTAGAGGAAGACGCTCTGATGAAAGACAACTTTGACCACAACTATTATGTCCCAATGGATGGCCTACCTATCTGGCAGTCGTACCCCGGAGACTTGGGGCAAGAAAATCAGCCGAACAATAAAAATCAGCTGAACATCATTGAGCAGAATACCTGCGTCCCCACCATGTCATGGGATCAACACTCAGGTTATTCAGAAAATATCTAGCACGACGATGAATTTGCAATGTTCGCCGGACTAGAATTCATTAACTATGCTTTTCCCGATGTCAACGTCATCGAGAGAGATGACTCCTCTGGTTCCAAAGAAGTGTGGGACACCTTGGGACAACCGAGTGGGAAATACGACTTCATGATCAAATACACTGCTCCTGAAAGCTCTCGCATCAGGCTTGAAGACAATCAGCCACCTGGGTGGGGAGATCCACCTGAGAGCACAAATGCTATGCAAAATACAACTGAGGAATCCTCCTACGGCGACTCTGCCTGGGAGACAGATTCCAACGATCCTGCTCCACCAGAAATCAGCATTATTTCTGAAGACAAATCAAGGAAGGTACCAGACTTTGTGATTCACAGAGGAGTTCGCCGCCAATGGGTTACTGTCGATGTTTCAAATATCGTTCATAAGTCAAAGTAATTGTCGTCTTTAACCTTTCACCCTGCCTAGGTGAAACAGATGTTTTGATAGGGCTCACTTTCTGTAATTATCCCTCTTCGCTTTGCCCAAAGCGACAGAGTTTTGTTTTATAGGGTTGTAGTTTCAAGAATCGACTTGTTCATAAATAAAATAACGTCGTTCTGTAATCTCCGCATTAATTGCTGTTTTCTTTGTCATTTTTTTTTCGAAAAATGGTAATCCTAAAAAACAACTCAATAATAAAAACAAGCAGTTATCAGAAAATACACTACACACACTTGCATTTTCTCTATCTCTTCTAAACACAAATCATACCGTCATGCAGATTGCTTGTTTTAAACCCCGTTGAAACATACGATCTAATGCCTTCTCCCAACTTTGAGTTCCCGGTATTTGGGGCTGAAGAAGAAGTTGACGACGAAATTCCAGAAGAGATTTCCCGATTACTCAAACAAGAAGAAAGGTCCATTAAACCTCACAAAGAGCCGTTGGAAACGGTCAACTTGGGATCATAGGAAGAGAGAAAAGAGGTCAATATTGGGGCCCTACTCAGTCTAGCTGTCAAAGAAAGTTTGATAAAGCTTCTCAAAGAGTTTCCCAATGTATTCGCTTGGTCCTATCAGGATATGCCAGGGTTGGATACCAGCATTGTGGAACATCATTTACCATTGAAATCGGAATGTCCGCCAGTAAAACAGAGGTTGAGACGGACTCACCCAGACATGGCCATCAAAATCAAGGAGGAAGTACAGAAACAGATTGACGCGGGTTTCCTCGCTACATCAGAATATCCTCAATGGTTAGCCAACATCGTACCCGTTCCAAAAAAGGACGGAAAAGTCAGAATGTGTGTCGATTACAGAGATCTAAACAAGGCTAGCAAAAAGGAAGACTTTCCTTTACCACACATTAACATGCTGGTAGACAGTACAACAAAGTTCAAAGTTTTCTCCTTCATGGATGGATTCTCGGGCTATAATCAAATCAAAATGGCGCCGAAAGACATGGAGAAAACTTCGTTCATTACCCTATGGGGTACCTTTTATACAAGGTAATGCTGTTCGGTTTGAAGAACGGATGGGCAACCTATCAAAGGGCTATGACTACTCTGTTTCATGACATGATACACAAAGAAATCGAGGTATATGTCGATGATATGATTGCCAAATCAAAAACAGAAGAGGAGCATGTGACCCACCTGTCAAAACTATTTGAGCGGTTGAGAAAGTATAAACTCCTCTTGAATCCCAATAAACGCACCTTCGGTGTCTGTTCAGCGAAACTTTTAGGGTTTATCGTCAGCCAGAAAGGAATTGAGGTTGATCCTGACAAGGTCAAGGCCATTCAAGAAATGCCTTCCTCGAAAACTGAAAAACAAGTCAGGGGATTCCTGGGACGTTTGAACTACATCTCCAGATTCATATTCCCCATGACCGTGACGTGCGCGCCGATTTTCAAATTACTAAAAAAGAATCAGGACTGCGTTTGGACAGAGGACTGCCAAACCGCCTTTGACAGTATCAAGGAATACCTGTTGAACCCACCGATTCTATCACCTCCAGTGGAAGGAATACCACTGATCATTTACCTTACAGTCCTGGAAGACTCCATGGGCTGTGTACTTGGCCAACAAGACGAAACAAAAAGGAAAGAGTCTGCCATCTACTATTTGAGCAAGAAATTCACCGACTGCGAGACTTGGTACACTATGCTTGAGAAAAATTGTTGTGCTTTGGCTTGGGAAGCTAAACGTCTTCGCCAATACATGATTCGTCACACTACTTGGTTAATCTCCGAAATGGATTCAATCAAGTATGTCTTTGAAAAACCTGCTCTCACGGGAAGGATTGCCCGTTGGCAGATGTTGTTATCAGAATATGACATCGAGTACCACGCTAAGAAAGTTGTTAAAGGAAGTGTTTTATTCGATCATTTGGCTCATCAACTGATTGACGATCAAGAATCAGTCGGGTTTGACTTCCCAGATGAAGATGTCATGTATCTAAAAATGAAAGATTGCGATGAACCACTACCCAGTGAAGAGCCAGAACCAGGTTCCCAATGGGGACTAATCTTTGACGGAGCTGTCAATCATTACGAAAACAGAATTGGGGCAATCATCATAACACCTCAGGGTACCCACATTCCTTTCACCGCCAGACTTACATTCAAGTGTACAAACAACGAGGCCGAATACAAAGCTTATATTATGGGTCTCGAGGAAGCAATTGATTTGAGGATCAAGAACTTGGATGTATATGGCTACTTAGCCTTGGTTATCAATCAGATCAAAGGATATTGGAACACATACCAATCCAGATTGATTCCTTACAAAGATTACACGAGAAGGTTGTTAACATTTTTCAACAGAATCGAGTTTCATCATATCCCTCGTGAAGAGAATCACATGGCTGATGCATTAGCCCCCTTCTCTTCCATGATTAGTGTAGGTCAATGGAACGACCTACCTAAGATCGACATAATACACCTTGAACGGCCCGCTTACATCTTCATGATTGAAGCAGTCATAAGCAACAAACCTTGGTATCACGATATCAAATGCTTCATTTAGAAACAAGAGTATCCTCCTGGGGCACTAAGGAAAGACAGAAAAACCCTCAGAAGACTGGCAGGCAGCTTCTTCCTGAGCGGTGATACACTCTATAAGAGAAATTTTGACATGGTCTTGCTCCGATGCGTAGACAGACCAGAAGCAGACATGCTGATAAAAGAAATTCACGAAGGATCCTTTGGCACTCATGCCAACAGACACACAATGGCGAGAAAAATTCTGAGAGCAGGGTACTACTGGTTGACCATGGAATCCAATTGCTACAAGTACATGAGGAGATGTCACAAGAGTCAGATATACTCCGACAAAATCCATGTACCGCCAACACCTCTCAAGGTTCTTTCTTCCCCGTGGCCTTTTTCCATATGGGGAATCGACATGATTGGCATGATCGAACCTAAAGCTTCAAACAGACATCGGTTCATCCTAATAGCCATTGATTACTTCACCAAGTGGGTCGAAGAGCGTTATACGCCAATGTAACCCGACAAGTGGTGGTCCGATTTATCAAAAATAATATCATTTGCCGTTATGGTGTTCCAAGCCAGATCATTACTGATAATGGATCTAACTTGAACAATAAGATGATGAAAGAGTTGTGCGCAGAGTTCAAGATCGAACACCATAACTCATCCCTGTGCCAAAATTATACCCATAAAATGAATAAAATAATTGACTAGAGGTTAAGGCACAGGCTGCTGGTTCCCTTGGTCTTGGATAAGTCTTGACTAAATTCAGTTGGAAATGGCTCAGTCCATGCCACCTTGGTGCATCCATTGAAAGCTCCAAAACAAAATTGGAGTCTTGTCCCCTCTTTAGGGATTTCTAAGTTTGGCATGCTATTTTTTGTTCCAAGGACTTGGGAGGCTGATGGATCAGTGTTTGTCCCTCCTTGGTCTACCCCTGAGGTGTTCAGATGGATAAGTGTGTTTGTCATTTGCACAAATTTGGCAAATCGAGCAAAATGCAAAAATCTGCCTTGCTTTGACAGTTTTCAGCAAGGCATATTGCCATTGTCATATCTCATGGCCCAAGTGGAATTTGATGGAGTTCTTGGCCATTTTGGAAAGCCCTCATATGATACAACAACTGTTTGATCATAATTGGTTTTTATACTTTTTGGATCCAAGTGAAAAATGCCCCTACATTTAGAAAAAAGTGAAGGAAGATTCTGACTAAGTGAAAATTTCACTAAGTGTTGTAAGTGTTGGAAAAAGTTACATTTTCACTTTATGTGATTTTGATCATTCCATAACTTAAAATCCATGAGGAATTGGAATGAGTTGTGCTTGAAGCTTTTGTAGAGTTCCATGAGAGCTACAAATCCAGCTTTGGATGGGGAAAAATGGCCTTGTGGTTTAGGAGTTATGATCCTCTAAAGTTGGTACCCTAGCCAATTTGTTCCATAACTTAGAAAAATTTCTAAGTTTTTATGGTTACCCCTTTTACAAGTTATCCCACTTTTCTTGATTTTTCTTGATGAATGATGATTCCAATCACACATTAACATCATTTTAGGGTTAAGGAACCATAAATGTGAAAAATCTCAAAAAGTCAAAGTTGACTTTTGTGCACAGTTGACTTTTTGTCAGATGAATCCCAAACTGTGCGATCCCCTATGAAATCAAGTCCTTGACCTAAATCAAACTTGATGGATTGATTTCATAGGTGTTATAGGGTGTATTAAATCACGTCCCAAGGTTTAGGAGCATGCCTGGATCAAAAGTCAAAGGCACAGTTGACTTTTCTCGCGAAACCCTAATTGTGGTTCTAATGAACTTGGAACTTGTTGCTCAAGCTTCTTAGATCAATCCATTGTTGCAAATGGATCAATGTGGTTTATTAGAGACCCTCAAATCCGGCTTTGAGGTCTTGGCTCATGTCTTGTCCCAAAAATCAACTTAGGGGTGAATTAGGTCAAGAAACCCTAATTCCTGATTTTAGATGAATGTATCCCCTGAGGTTAAATTGACTTGATGATTGGGTTCATGATGTCCCTTGGAGCATCTTAGGTTATGCTTTGAAGCATTGGCTCATGCCCAGAGGAAAATTCCCATCTGGAGGCCCTGGTTTTGTTTGGTGACACTGGCGATCTTGAGGCTTGATCCACTCAGAATCTTGCAACCTTGTGCTTGATTCTTGCTGTGGGAGTCCTCTGGTTCCATTGGGGATGTTTGAGAGGTTAGACAAGTTAAAGATCATGTCATTCCTTGATTGATCCTTTGTCTAAGGCTCTGACAGGGCTTGAAACCCTAATTCCTGCTTGTAGTGAATGCTCACCCATCTTTGGGGAGACTAATGAGGCATAATGATACACCCATATTGTGATGATGGTTTGCACAATGATGGGGAATCTTAGTGGTCAAAATTTGGGGTATGACAGGATGCTATCAGTATAGTATTCTCCACCCTTGGCCTTCTTAGGGCCTCTTCTCCCTTTAACCTCATTAGGTTCCCCTCTTGTGAGCAATATCCTCATAGTTGCTCACTTCCCTCTTTGGCCTCCTTAGAGCCACTTACCTCTCGACTTAGGTTTCATCCAGAGTTCCTCAGCTCTATGTGAACATCATCATTATAATGTTCCTTCCCCTTTGGCCTCCTTAGAGCCATTTACCTTCAAACTTAGAATTAAGTTAGAGTTCTTCAACTCTATGTGATCCTCATCATCACGAGTAATCACTTACCCTTACAACTTAGACTTAGAGAGTTTCTTTAGTCAGGATTCGTCATTTCCCTTAGAACTTTGGCCCTAGCCAATGGTTCCTCAATCTACCCTTAGTGAGGTGAACTACGGTTGCTCTGATTCTTTAGTCAGGATTCGTAGGCACATGATGTGACGTCTTGGCAAGCAAACTTAGTGTGTATACCCCTAGGTCCTTACCTTTATCCTTAGCACAGATCCCTTAGCAATCAAACATAACACAACACACAAACAAACAAGAGGCTCCTGTAGAGTACTATAGATACTTAGGGTGCTAATACCTTCCCTTAGTATAACCAACCCCTGAACCTAGATTCCTCTTAGGGTTTTCTTCGATCTTTACCCTTTCCTTTGGATAAATCAAAGCTCGGTGGGGAATTCAAAGATATGTGATTCAAGTTAATTAATAGCTTGATATTCGATTCTCACCGCAACAGATACTAATCCAGGAAGAAGACTCCACTATCTATAGACCTGTTACAAAGCTAAACTCGCCCGTTTACAACTTCATATCCTAATATCTACCCAATGAAGACTTTATCAAAGAACAACCTCTTTGATGTGAGATACCCCACTCACTTCCCTTAATCACCAACTATGATTTCTACATCATCACTGTCAATACAGAATTCTGTCAAGCATACTTGACAAACAAGCTAACTCATATTTGCTTAAAAGCTTCATCCAAGAACAATACACAATCCAATACCTCAAGGTTTATGGATCTGTGTGACACCTATATCACCCACAATGCATCAACTGATACAAAGGGAGACTTACAACCTAGAGAGACAACGACTCTCAAAACCCTAAACCCTTGTTTCTTACGCAAGAGAACTAGGTTACAAAAGGCATATAAAATCCTAAGTCTAAGTCTTCTATTTATAGGCTTCCGTTTCCTTGGGCTTCAATCTTCTGGTCTTCGATCCATTCCTAGAAAGCACATCAAATCTTGGGCAGATTTGTTACAGATTTAAAACCTGCTAAATCAGTGCAGTACTTCAGGATGTCATATCTTCAGGTTAAGACGTCTTCTTCGACATCTTTGTTCAGGGCCAACTTTCTTCATCTTTATCATTAAAATTGTTTTACCAAAATTCTGTCAAACCAAAGGTGATTTCAATCTCCCCCTTTTGACAAATTTTGGCTAAAACTCCTTTTAGTTTGAATGGCGGTTATGATTGGAATACTGAGCATGTTGGATTCATGTTGGTGTACATGAGGAGGAAGATAACACAACCTTCCTCTTCCCAGGGTTAGTGAAGTTGAGAAAGGTCTAGGAGTTGAGATCCTAAAGAAACAAGAAGAAAGTCTGAAACACCAGAATCCTGGACACTCCTTTCAAACACACTTCTCCTCTAGAGATCAGTTGTAGTCTTCGTGAATCTGAGTACATAAAGCATGTAACTCAGGTCACAAGACACAACTTGATTCTTAATTCAAGTCATAAGACACAAGAGAAACATGATAAAGCCAACACCTTGTTCAATGTTCTTGCTAAACAACTGCATGAACAACACACACATTCCCTTTTCCCGTGACTCATACTCCCCCTTTTTAGCCAAAAATTGGCAAAGGTAACCAAGACATTCTCATACCCAACCAATACTAATCCAGACTTGAACAAAAGACATTTTGAACACACCATAAAGATGACATAGTCTGAGACAACCTGATCCAAGAGCTCCCTTAAATACCCAAGAAAATTCCTTCGAATGTAATGAGCCTTTGAAACTAGCAATGGTAATTCAATGACCTCATTAATCCAAGGATGTAACTCCACTAATACCAATGTGCATCGGTTAAGAATGCTTTGACTATTTCTTCTTTGAAGAAAACCGTCCAAAAATAATGTAAGTTACGATGAACACACATGTTCTCCACCGACCACAAGACCAGTTACTTTTATTACATGTCCTTAACAATGTTCTGACATCATGTCAGACATTGTCTCCCAAAGATATTTTCTGTATTGATCAATACCATCACAGTCTTATGATCCGGAGTCGAATCTCTCGTCGATTGGTGTTGACAAACCAATAAATGTTTTGTTCCTCTTCTCTCTTCTCTTTGTAATTTCTTCTATGTTCGGTTTTGTATATGTTTTTACTTTGATCTTATGTATATTTGTTGATCATGGTGTTGTATAAAATCCACTTTACAAATCTTTATCGATGATTGTCTCTGATTTTTGCTTTATGCGCGGGGTTTGGGTTGTGTTAGAGATAAACATCACAAATCTTGATTAGGGATGATTATCTGTTAGTTTCTGGATGCTAGAAATAGATTTAGAGCTAACAATCTATTTGGGTGTCGAAGCTTAATGTCTTCCGTATTTCAAGGCTTCGTGCGCGAGAGTGACGAAGAGAGTAATACGGTTGTTTTTCTCTCAGCTCGGTGTGTCAGAGATGAACACTTTTGAGAGCGATGTTAGATGATATTGAGGAGTATTGTAGGTTGAGTATAACTGGTCGGTAAGTTTAAGTTTGTGACGAGTGGAATATATACATTCTTGATAAGTCTTTTCTCTCTGACGAATGAATTTTTTTGTGTTAATATTTACTTTTCTGTTTTTATGTTTCAACTAATTCAACAAAAGTATCACCGATCTCTGTGGACACGATAAATTCCCGGAAAAATACTTCCAAAAACTTTTGTTGCTTGCCCTATACCGCTTCCAACAAAATGGCGCCGTTGCCGGGGATTGTTGTTTTTATTGGATTGCATTGCGATAGTTTCTTTGTTTTTGAGTTTTGTAGATATCGTATATATTGTCTGTTTTCACTTGTTTATATTGATACTTGTATATGTTTACCATATTTGTGAATTTTACATGTTTTGCATAATTGTGAATATAGTGTATATGTTTGTTTCTCTTCACATTTACAAAGTGTTTGGCTAGGTTTCATCGTCGGTGAGCGCTAACCATGTAAAGAGGCAACTTGGAGAAGTGTGTATAAATAATAGGCGTCGAACTTATGACGTAAAACAAACATGTTTTATTGTTGTTAGTTTCTAATTTTTCTTCTCCCATTCGTTTAGTATGTTTATGGTAGTTCGTGTTAAGGTGTTAAGTTTTGTTTTCCTCAAGCTTGTCGTATTTAACTTGAGGAAGTTTGTATGTGTAAATATTGTATGTTATGTAATTGAGTTGTGTAGGTGTTAAGTGGAGGCCTACACCAGAACCTTGTTGTTGTACTGGTTTTTCTGGTTCCAGTGTAGCGCACTTAGCGCGCCCTGTTGTGCTGAGCCAGTGAATTCTTTTAATTGTTCAATTGGTTCCCCCTTCTTCCCACTTCCACCAAGGCCTTATATATATTAGTAATTATTAGTAATTTTTCTAATTCTTTTGTTGTTGTTTGGACTCAAATTTTGGTTCGATAGCTTGAAGTTGTATTCGGTGTTTGTCCATTTTTTATCGTTTCAACTTGCGAATGCGTGGTAATGATTTTGTTAAGTTTTGTACACCTCCTAGGTATGTGTTTATCGCTTTCTTGACTTTAGCATATTCATGATACTTAGACTTTTTACAAACTTGCATGCCATTCATTCTTTTGTATACTTGTTCATGTGTGAATCACTTTAGTTCCCACCCTTTTTGTGAGGAAGCCTTCTATTTGTTCATATATGCACGGAGTACCTATATTCTTGTTTTAACTGGATTTTATTATGCTTAATCTTTTGTTTGTGTTGATTATATGAAAGCATGAAAAGGATCAAGGCATTATTGTTTCATTTTTAGCACAACTACCTTAGCCAAATAGTCAATTCACCTTGTGAGTGTGTGAGAATTTGTAACCCCTTTGAGCTTTTTGATCCATGTTTCTATATGAACTTAATGCTTGTCTATGAGTATTTAGTTCACTTATTTTTGAATGAATTTTGTTTTTTCTTGGACCTCAACTCTTTGTGTTGTTGTATGAATTTTTACCTTGCCTTAAAAAGTAGGGAGTATTCACATGATGATGTGGTTGAATTCAAGTTGGGGAGAGAATGATTGTGTATTCATTAGTTGGATTCTATGAGGATTGAAAAAGAAAAGAAAAAAGAGAAAAATTTGTGAAAGAAAAAAAAAAAGAAGAAAAAGAAAAATCCTTGAAAAAGGAAACAAAAAGAGTTTCAATAATTATGCTAAATAAGTATTGTGTTATGTGTAACACTCGGGATTTTGGAAGAAGTTTGATTGAAATTTTGTGTTTGAACTTTTGTGAGTTAATCACTCCCTTAGGTTTAGGCAAGTTTTTGTTTCAATTACCTTTAGAAATTGCCCCTTGTTTGTTTACCCGACCACGCTACAACCTTGAAAAGTCCTTGTGATTCTTGCCTTTGTATGTTCAATGTGAATTGTTGGATGAATGCATAATTTAGTCTTTTGTTTGCAAGATTGTGGTGTGAGTGAAAAGTACCTCAATTTGTGTTTTTCATCCACCGATGATTGTTTTTGCTAGGTGTGATTCACATTTGAACTTGTGTTGTTTTAGAATGTTCGGCATGAATTTTTGTATTTTGCATTTGTTTCGTGACTATGTTATCGTTGTAGTTTCGTGGTAAGTATTTACTTTATGTGTACCATTTTCGATTGAACCATTACATTTGTTTTCCGTTTTCAAAACTTGTTGATTCATGATTCTTTGGTTATTGCTTTCCAAGGGAATTTGTTTTATGTATACCAAGCGAACATGTATGTACACTTGTTATCAATTGACAAAAATCTATGGTGTGCCGTCATTGAGGGACTATTTAATCCTAAGGGCGATGATGATGTTATTAAACACCTAATAGATTGGAATGATGATGAGACCAAAAAGGCTTCATATGATTTGAACGCGAGGAACATACTTATATCCGCTTTAAGCGCTACAGTATTCTACTCAATTTCACATCATACGAGTGTTAAAGGTATGTGGGGTGCTCTCCAAATTCTCTATGAGGGAATGAATGATGTCAAGGATTCTATAATCAATATGATTACAGAGGATTTTGAACTATTTCGTTTGGAACCTGGAGATTCCATGGATTCCATGCAAACTAGATTCCTTCATTTAATCAACCAACTAAGAAACTTAGGTAAAACCTTTTCTAACAAAGATTGTACTAGAAAAATATTAAGATCTATGTGCAGGGAGTGGCAACCAAAGTTCACCGCTATAAAATAATCAAACAATCTTAGTACTTTGGATATTACAAAACTGTTTGGAAAGTTAGTCGTGAGGGTGAGAAAAATACACAAGAATGGGGGGTTGAATTGTGTATGCCCAAAAAACTCATTTCACTTTTGATTCAGAAACATCATATTCTAAACCAAGTTCAGAGTCTAATAATAGAATAGGTAATTGCAGTGAAAATTTTACTTCCTTTTCTTAACCCTGTTTAAGAACCTAAGGTGTCAATCTCATATTCTGGCATAAGTAATAAACTGAATCAGATCAGAGTATGACTTTAGAGTTTGTTGCACAACGAAATATAAATGAACAAATAAATAAAGAAACACACGATATATCTTGGTTCCTCTCAACTGAGATTAGTTCAGTCCCCTTGCACCATAAGAGATTTTAACTATAATCTATTAGATTACAATTGCTTAAGCCAAAGGCTCAAGACTTCCTGCTTAAACCTACAGTTTAAGACTTCTTGCTCAATCACATCAAATCGAGAATTCCTACTCAAGCCCTCAAGCATGAGACTCCATTGCCTAAACAACCTATTTAGGACTTCCTGTTCAATCTATCCAGATCGAGACTTCTTACTCTACCCGCAAGCATGAGACTTCAATACTCAGTCACACTAAACGAAACTTCCCGCTCTTCCTGCAAGCATGAAACTTCAATGCCCAATCTATCCAGAATGAGACTTACATTGAGCACATAGGCTAGAATCTTCAAATTCTCTTAGCATAAGAATCTCATATTAACCTTGGTTTACATGTGTGCTTCTTAGATAAGCAGATACACAAAGTTTACACTCTTGAGAAGAATATGAACCGTTTTCTCATAAGTGTAGAAGAATGAAGTTTTCATTATTCTTCTCTCCTTGCACAGATTTCCTTCTTGTTGTGCCTTCCTGCTCTATTGAACATATTCACATATTCTTTCTTCAGAACATATGTGAATATGTATCACTATACTTTCACACACTTAACCTTCTGGTTATATCTTCTTTGTTAGTGTGTTTCTCTCAACTATGTTTTCTGTTAGACACAGCTTCTCTCAACTCATTTATGTAAACTGGTATCACATCCTTGAGAACATACTTACACATTCTTAAACTCACATTCATTTTCTCTCGTCGAGATCAAGAACTAGAGCTTATGAATGTTTTCAATTTTCTTCTTTAAATAGATGTTAAGGATAGATCCGTTGAAGATCGAAACTACCCATGGTACAAATAGCCATCAAAAGTCTTTAGCTAGTGTAGAATAGAGTGAGCTAAAACCTACCTAGCATAAAGACATTGAGAGGAGCATAACAGAGTTCAGAACAGTTGGAGAGAGAATATCCTGACAAAATTACTTTAAGCTAATAAGACATAAAGTATTGTACAGTTAGCACGTGATCTTTTTAGATAACTTCTGACTTGAGACTTCTTGTAGATATTTGTTGAAGCTTGCTCAGAGTCATTTGTTATCGTTATACTTAGCTTCCCGAATCAAAGGATTTTTATAGAATTAGTTAAAGCATGATTAGAAGATAAAGTATGTCTTCAGAACCTAGTTAGAATGAGACTTCAACTTCTAGAGTTCACAGGTTATGAGGTTTCCTTCATCAAAGTCTTGATCAGAACTAGTCAGGATGAACACTTTTAGACTTGATGACTTAATGTAGACAAATTCCTTTGAAGAAATATCTTCAAAATTGTTGATGAAGCTTGTTCAGAAGATGAAGAGTCGTTCCTTTATAACAGAGTCATCTTGCTTCAAACAATTCCAGTCTTCAGAGCTTTGCTGATCTTTGTATTCCAAGTAAGTTTAGGTTCAACATCTGAAAGACTTGAGTTGACTCTTCAGAGTCTGATAGCTTATTTCTGATTCTTTAGATTGATTTAATGGTTATTCTAAGTGATTAACATGATTTATATTAAGGTTTATGTCTTTTGATCCTGCACACTCGAACAACCATTAGTAAACCTTATTGTTCTTTAAATACTTTGTTATCATCAAAACCTTTTAAAGGTATGAACAAATCGTGTTCCAACAATCTCCCCCTTTTTGATGATGAAAAACAAATATGTTTAAGAACAATGGTTGATGATTTAATTAACACATTCTAACATTAGAGTCTGAGGCTTGTAAGCTTCTTCTAAGTTAGACAGTCCATTAAGGTGAGGTTTGTAAGCTCCCCCTAAGTCTGATAGTCCATTAAGATGAGGTTTATAAGCTCCCCTTAACTCCTTATCCATGTTAATTGAATCTTATAAGTTTAATAAACAGATTCTAACATCAGGTTGAGGTTTGTAAGCTCCCCCTGAGTTTGACAGACCTTAGGTTAAGGTTTGTAAGTTCTTCCTTTAGTCTGACAATTCATTAAGGTAAGGTTTGTAAGCTTTCATTAAGTCATGTTTTTGTTAGTTAAATTTATCCTTTAATCTAAATAAAATAAATGACTAAAAACATAAATAAAAACCACTTTATTCAGGTTCTAATGCATTAATCTCTTCTTAAATACTGCATGCATTTTCTCCCCCTTTGGCATTATCAAAAATATTTTAAAAGAAAGAGAAAAACAGTAAAAAAAAATTAAAACAATTAAATGCACAGAATTTTGAAAGAGTTTAAAACACAAGAATTTGAAACAAATAAAAACCAATTTAAATGATTAAAACAATTGTAAACGTTTTTCAAAAGAATAGGACAATTGAAAACATTTTACAGTCTTTTAACGAAAGAAATATTTTACTTCTGATGGTAAATCATTATTGTTTCAGTTTCAAAGAAGTAATTATTATCCAATATGGTATGCTTAATTAGTGATTGGATTTGAGAATTTTGAAGATCATAAATTGAAACACGCTAAGTGTTTGTTCTTTGGAAATTTTTGTTATAAAAAACCCTAACTTGTTTCAGGCCAGATCACAAATCCATATTCACTCATTCATACATCTGGTTCAAGATGAATACAACTTCTGAGTATACTCCCATTGTTTCAGGGGCTTCTATAGTCTTTGAGGTAACTTCTGATCAGGAGGTCAGTCATTTTCTGAACCTCTCTTCCTCAGGCACTGAAGCCACAGAAGAAGATTATTAAGAAGAAGAGTTCCAAGAGAAGAAAAATATTTAGAGAAGTAATTCATTTCGATTCTAATGAAGAAGAAGAGTTGGATTTAAATTAGGGAAAGTTTTTCCATGCTTGGAAGTCTAGGGATGATTAGGATTAATGTTATAAACATCATTTTGTAATCATTCCTTTAAGTTAATGAAGTTCCTTTCCCTTTTAAATTTGCATACCATCCTTTTAATCATAATTATTTCTTTTAATGTCAACTGATTAAGAAGTCCTGAATCAAAAAACAAAACAAAAAATAACGCTTGTAACTTGATATTTTTTTTCATTAGATTCATTCGATACATCCAATTCACCATATAGATATTTCTTTGGTTATACAATCAGAGGCTAAGAATACATCAGAATACACTAAGAGTCAGAACATACAAGTCTTAAGCAAAAGTAAAATTCTAGAAATGCTCTAAGATCAAGATACGAAAATGGAAAGTAAAGGAAATGACTACAAAAATAAAAAAAAATCAAACACATGTAGCTTAGAAGGACTGCCTAGGTTTGGTGGAAGAAGAAGAAGGAGATGAAACTCGATCGTACTTATGAACTAGCATAATCTTTATCAGCAAATCTTCATCCTAAGGCTAAATGAAATTTCATCCAGAGTTACAATTGTTCCTTATAGAGAGAAGAGTTCACCCGAACTCGTTTTGAAGGAATGAACAACAACTTTCTCTCAAGGAGAGTCTATGTTACCTTCAGGAGGTTGAACATTACTTGAGGAAATTTGATTCAGACGCTTGAGTGAAGGAGAAGTGGAAGATCATAGTCAGAGGCTCCCAATTCTTCAAGGACGACTAACCTTTCATTGATGTTCTCCAATTGGTTTTACAAGCCAAGGTTTGAGCTAGAGGTCATCTCAGAATAAGTTAGGAATGAGAGAAAAGAGATTTTGAACAACTAGAGCAAGGTTATACAATTGTGTCAACCAGATTTGAGAGACACGAATTAAAAACTTAGACTGAGGAGGCTCAGTTTAAATAGGAAATAAAAATGCTTAACCAAGAGAGAAAAAGATTTAAGACAATTAGATTTTGAAAAGACAAATCATAAAAAATCTTTTGGAAAACCAACACGTAAGATACACAAGTACAAAGAAAAAGGTAAGAAATGACAAGAGAGAGAGAGAGAGAGAGAGAGAGAGAGAGAGAGAGAGAGAGAGAGAGAGAGAGAGAGATAGAGAGAGAGAGAGAGAGTCCACATAATATCTAGAGGGTAAATCATCACTACTCCATAGGTTCTGCACATACAGCTGTAGAGTATGCATGATAAATTTTCAAACCCGTGAATTTTTAAGTGGGACAGATATCAAAAAGATTTTTCACTTAAATACTATTTGAATTTTCTTATTCCTTTACTGAGTCTCTGAGTCTGATACTTTTCAGAAGTCCCTCATTATCAGAATTATTCCAGGTTTTTGATGAGGTTACTTCTAATTAGCATCAACCTTTGGTTCTCTTTATCAAAAGCAAGCTTTTAAGATCAGGAATAATAATATACTCAAATCGCCATAATATTTATCCAAAGGGTATAAGTATTCTTTTCATAGGTTTGGAAATCCTCAAGTGAGTATGTTGTCCAAACTGGTTATGCACATACATATCATATACATAGACTAATTACAGATAACTTATCATGCACATAAGTTGTCTAATGAATGAGAATGATTGACCTACCTTTATACAGAGTCTGAATATCTTTTGTAGATTCTTTCCAAAAAGAATCAGTCTTCAAGATTATCCTAATTAACTATAACCTATTTCGTCATTATTGTTACAACAAATGCAATGAACACTACAAATAAAAAAAATCCAGGTAATCTTCAACTGTTTCTTCAGGATCTTCACCTTCAACTTCAATTCGTCATCCTTGGCTTTGAAGGTGTTAACCATCTCCTTCTCCTCATTCAAGTTCTTTAACAGTGAAGAAATTATTTGTTTTTTCCTAGGATCCATCTCCTCATCCAACCAAGCAAAGTGAGAGCATTTTTTGTATCCTCGAATCTTATACATCCCACAACCATAGAAACGGTGACCTGGGTTTGAATATGTCCTTGTCGTCATCAACGGAGCGTCGAAACCACACTTGCATATGTACCTTGAACGAATTGAGGACCTGCTTACATGGCTACAACCGGAGTGCTGAGACATTTTAATGGAAGGATTTGATGGAAACTTGAAGAAACTGGGTGAGAAGAAGACGAACAGTGACTGGGGGGAAAGAAGATGAAAAATAAATCAAAAGGATTTGGTGAAAATTATGACTTTCATCTAGTTTATGAAGTTATGAAGAAAAAGTACAAGGTGAACAAAGTTTACACAATAGCTTCATACTTCTTGTATTTTTCTTCATAGCTACACAAACCATATGTATCATAGCCAAAGTATGAGCTTTGTTAAGGTGGTGAAGAAGAATTTGAAAAAATGAGAACCCATTTTTAACAAGAAACGCAAACTAAATCGAAGCATAAGTTAAATGAACGAACCGCAAGTTAGCGATTGGTGAAGACAAATCTGAAGACGTATCTGAAGGTTGAAGGATGTTAGGGTTATGTTAAGATAGACAATAGTGAAATATGTTATGGTTTTCTTTTGAGAGAAATGGCCGTTATGTACTGAACGGTAAATACTTTCGCTTATATACTAAAAAATATCACTTTTCATCACGGTTACAAAGAAAAACCGTGATGCAATTTACATATCTTACAACGGTTGTATTGTATAATCGTGGTTAAATAAGTCCTCTAACAACGGTTGGTTGACTTCACCGATGTAAAATCATTTACAATTTATTTTTTAAATAATGGACTTAAGTGACACACGCTTAATGTACTCTAAAAAAATGTAGTTGTTGGGAATCGAAGCTTGCTACACATCATTTATTACTACGGTGTTTTGAGGCAACCGTCATTAAATTTCTGTTTATAAATCCAGCCAATCACTAGGCGCGAAAATTTTAACTTTTTACAACGGTGTATATGAATCCACTGTACACCTGGCGTTGTTGTTTACACATTTTGTAGTAGTGAGATGTCCATTATCTTGGCTCCAGAACAAATGCTCCACCTTTTACCTTAGTTTCTAAACCTATTAGAAATTAGGATCCAGAGATTTTAAGTTTAAGATTCCTTTCACCTTTTGATTTAAGGATCATAGTGTCTGGTTTCTTCAAAAACTAATGACTTTAAATTTTTAGGTTTTATTCCAATCAAAACCGTTTACTTCTCTGTCATTGATTCTGGTGCATTTAGAATCTTGCTACACTCAGCAGCAGATGCACCAAGGTCTTTAAACCTTTTATCAGCATTGCTTGAAGAAGATGGTTATAAGGTTCTGTGAATGTCAAGGTTTTGGAATCAAGACATTTTTCATGAAAACCCACAACATCTTCTTTGCTCTATTGTACTCCATAGATCATGAAAGCAAGCTAAGTTTTGTTAAAACTCATTGTTAAGAAATCTTTGAGAGCCCTGACTTGCTCATTTAAAGGTTCCTCGGAATCCCTTATTAGCTTGAGCATCTAGATTTCTTTCCAATGATTCAACAGTTAATTTTAGAATATTTCAATTCTTCTTTAAGAAAAATCAAATTGTTTCTTTAACAGCCTTGTCAGATTCTGAGTAAGAACCAAATTTAGAATCAGAGAGTGTATAGGCCATCAATGCAAGATTGGCTTTTTCAGTTTCTCTGTTTGAAACTATCCTTTTGTAGATCATGACAATTGTTTCTGGATCTGGAACCTCTGAAGTTAGCACTTCTACCAGAGAATATCTTATTTCTATTTGCCAGTTGTTGAAACATTTTGATGATAAAATCTCCTCATCGTCAGAGGCCCTATTAGAATCTTCTTCTTCAGAAGTTTCTTCTGGTTTTTATGACACTTGAGGGTCTGGAAGTTTTTATCACCAGATCTTTCAACATTAGACGTCAAGGCAGGAGATCAAGTTTCAATACAAGTTCATCAACATTCAGTTCCATTTCAAGGCTCTGAAGGTTATAAATAAACCTTTCAAGGTCTAGAGTATTCAGGTTTTTAGCCTCCTGAATTAATGTAACCTTGAAGTTGTATCTTACAGGAAAATTCCCCAAGATCTTTACCATACCTACACCATTGATCTTCTAGTCAATGCAATCTTCAAGAGTGTCTCACAACTTATCATTACAACCAATGATGTGAGTGGACATCTTGCCTTAAGCAAATTAAGATTAAACCTTGATTCCCGTAACAAGCACATTTGCCCCACGAATCAATCTTAAGGATTAACGAATCATTTCATACTCACAAAGCAAATGACTTAAAGAAGAAAACAATTTCTTAATTTCTTCAACAAGTACACTTGTCCCACGGGTCAGTCTTAAAGATTAAAAATCCTTTCATACTCACAAAATAAGTGACTTAAAGCATAAACAAGTTTTTTGATCCACAAAAATTTAAAAGAACTCCTTCTTTGGTTATTCAAGATTTCCTTCAAGGTCATATGCTTATGTTTAAGCACACAACATAACACTGGCAAGACCTTCTTCAGATCATCTTTCTGTAGTTTACATTATTTGATCTGATGAAGGAAACTTCATTCAAGCTGAAGCTCTTGGTTGAATAGTTTTTCTCTCCAGATCTTTTCTATTTCACTGTTAAGTGACAAATCACTGTCGGGCACTGATACCAACTGAAGGTGAGAAATATACATGAGAAGGGAGTTGAATTGTGTATGCCCGAAAATCTCTTATCACTTCTTATTCTGAAACATCAGATTTTGAACAATGTTCAAATTTTGACAACAGAATGAGTAATGGCAGTAAAAAGTTTACTTCCTTTTCTTAACCTTGTTTTAGAACCTAAGGTGTCAAGTGCAGATTCTGATGCAAGTAAGAGACTGAATCAGATCAGAGTCTGACTTCAGAGTTTGTTGCACGACGGAATATAAATGCAGAAGTAAATAAAAAGACACATAATATATCCTAGTTCCTCTCAACTGAGATTATTACAGTCCCCTTGCAACACAAGTGCTTTTAACTATACTCAATCAGATTATAATTTCTTATGCCAGCAGCTCAAGACTTCCTGCTTAAACCTACGGTTCAACACTTCCTGCTCAATCACACCAAATCAAGACTTCCTGCTCAACCCCTCAAGGATGAGAATTCCTTGACTAAACAACCTGTTCATGACTTCCAGCTCAAACTATCCTGATCAAGACTTCCTGCTCTACCCACAAGCATAAGACTTCAATACTCAGCCACACTGACCGAGAATTCCTGATCTGTCAGCAAGCATGAGACTTCAATGCTCAATCTATCCCGAATTACACTTACTCTAAGCACAGAGGCTAGAGTCTTCAGATTCTCTTAACAGGAGAATCTAGTATTAACCTCGTGTTTACATGTGTGCTTCTTAGATAAACAGATACACAGAAGTTTACACTCTTATGTAAGAGCAAAATATGAATTGTTTTCTCTTGAGGGTAGAAGAATAAAGTTTTCGTTCTTCTTCTGTGCTTGCATAAATTTCTTTCTTGTTGTACCTTCCTATTTTGTTAAACATATTCACATATTCTTTCTTCAGAACATATGTGAATACGTCTCACTTTACTCTCACACACTTAACTCTTCTAGTTATATCTTCTTTTTTAGTGTGTGTCTCTTAACTGTGTTTTCTGTTAAACACAATTTTTCTCAACTCATATATGTGAACTAGTATCACATCCTTGTGAACATAGCTACACATTCTTCAACTCATATTCATTTTCTCTGGTTGAGATCAAGAGCTAGAGCTTATGAATGTTTTCAATCTTCTTCTTTAAATAGATGCTGAGAATAGACCCGTTGAAGATTGAAACTGCCCATGGTACAAGTAGCCGTTGAAGTTCTTTAGCTAATGTACAATAGAGTGAGCTAAAAACTCAGCTAGCATAAAGACCTTGAGAGGAGCAGAGCAGAGATCAGAACAGTTGGAGAGAAAAAATACTGAAAAACATTACTTTATGCTGATTAGACATAAAGTATTGTATCGTTCTCATGTGACCTTCTTTACATAACTTCTGACTGGAGACTTCTTGTAAACTTTTGTTGAAGCTTTCTCATAGTCATTTTTATCTTTATACTTAGCTTTCTGAATCAGAGGCTTTTTATAAAATTAGTTAAAGCATGATAAGAAGCTAAAGTATGTCTTCAGAACCCGGTTGAAATGAGACTTCAGAGTCTAGAGTTTACAGGTTCTGAGGTTGCCTTCATTAGAGTCTTGATCAGAACTAGTCTGGATGAACACTTTCAAAGTTGATGACTTGATGTAGACAAATTTCTTTGAAGCAGTAACTATAGAATTGCTGATGAAGCTTGTTCAGAAGATGTAGAGTCGTTCCTTTATAATAGAGTCTGTTTGCTTCAAACGATTCCAATCTTCAGAGCTTTGCTAATCTTTGTATTCCAAGTAAGCTTAGGTTCAGCATCTGAAAGACTTGAGTTGACTCTTTAGAGTCTGAAAGCTTGTTTCTAATCCTTCAGATTCAGAACAACTTTGATTCTCTTTGATGGTTCTTATGAGTGGTTAACTTGATTTATATCAAGATTAATGTCTTTTGATCCTGGACACTCGAACAACTATTAGTAAACTCTATTGTTCTTTAAATACTTTGATATCATCAAAATCTTTTAAGGGTATGAACAAATCTTGTTCCAACAAGCCGAGCATGAGAATGAGCTGAAACGACTCGCCGATAGCAAAGTATAGTCGGAAAAAAAAAAGTAAAGAAGAGAAACATGATATTTCTTTAAAAGTTTCGTCATCTAGAGGGAAGAAGTCAAAAGAAAAAAGTAACAATTCTGACGAAGAAACTTTTTAAAAAGGAAGATAAATTACTAAATTTTATTTATTTAAAAACTACTTATTAAATTTAAATAATTTAAAAATTAAATTGATTTATTGTTCGTTTGAAATATTTCTCTTTTTCTGGTAACATAAGAATGTGATTTTCGAAACAACTCATCCCTTAACAAATATGTATGTTTCGATACATGTATGCAATGCTTCCAAACCATAACATTTCTTATTTGAAAAAATAAAACATCAAAATAATAATAAGAAAAACACATTTTATATAAACTAATGCTATGCAACAAAATAAATTTGTAGAAAATCAATTTTTTTTTTGTAAGCAAAGAATATATTAAAAGTATTAGGGGTACTCTAACCCGATCATAAAAGCCGGATTATAATCGGAAAACAAAAGATATTAAAAACTAATTGAAGCTTAAACAAGAAAGTGCAAAGCATCTTTGCAGAAATCGTAAAAGTTACAATTGAAATTACTAATATCTCTTATAATTGACCAACTCCATATTAAAATTTTGATATTCCAAATAAGGTCTGAAATATTGCATTTATCTTCATTGAATTGGATACCATTTCTCGTTACCCAAATGCTCCAACAAATTGCTAACCAAAAACATCCTTCCTTTACCTTTTTAACTTTCTTTCTTTTGAAAAAATCAACCAAATCAGGAAAAAATCAATAGGATTGACAACTATATGATTATCCTGTAAACTGATCCATGACGATATCGCTTTCCACACTTTTGTAGCAACAACGCAATTAAAGCATAAATGCAGCAAGTTTTCATTACCGTTGTTACAAAGATCACAAAACGAATAATAAGAAGGAAGGATAATACCTCTATCAACCAATAAATCTTTCACAGGGAACCTGTTGAGAAAAAGCCTTCATCCAAAAGCATTTATACGATACGGGACAACAACTTTCCACAACTTGTCGAAGATACCGTTATTCCCAATGTTACAATGAGAGACTTGGTAACTAGAACAAAGGAGGTTGTAACCAGATTTCGTCGTGTAACCAACCAAAGGGTCCGTATACCACTCCAAACGATCAGCAATATCTCTTATAGGAGCTCTAGATTCCACCAGGTTTCTAATAATGAAGGTTGCTTCTATTTCAAAAAATATATATTCTTATAGATAGTTCATTTTTTAACTTCAAATTTAAAATTGCTTTTAAACAATATAATCTTAGTAAAATTTAAATTGATGATATTTTAAAATTTAAAAATAAAAAAGTGGAAAAAAATTTAACACAATAACATCCTATGTCTAAGTTCAAACAAAATGGTTTGTGAGTAATATAATATTTACCCTACAATGCATACATACACATTTTCTGATCCATGATATCAACATCATTAGTGAACTTAGAGAAAAATTAAAGGATTAAAATAGAAAGAAAAAAAATAACATAAGGAAATATCACACTGCATTATCTAAGCTCCCAAAGTATCTAATACTGAAGAAGAAGAAGAAACATTAAAATTTATAAAAAAAAAATAAAACACATTTTCATTATTACTTTGATTTTTTTGTGTTTCTTGTGTTGCAGGCCCTAAAAACATTTTGCATCTTTTAATTTTATGTCCTTTTGCTGTTAGTGTGTGAAAAAACATAGAAAATTGGTTAGAAATTGGCCATAATGTGGAAACCTCCATTCTTGCCCATGCTGAGTTTTTTCTCAAAGAAATGTTTGGAAAAGTAGTTAAAGGAAAGAAGCTCCTTATTTAGTTGTCTATTTGTTGAGGTCTTTGGTTGAGAAAAAATAACATTCTCTTTCAAGACAATATTGTGGGTAGAGGAATTGAAGAAACTTGTTACTTCATCAAAATAACCTCTTGGCATTGGATTGTAATAGGTTTGAAAAATAGATCAATATTGTATTTTTACAATTGGTAGAGAAATCTTGTAGATTATCTCAAATTACGTTAACTCTGTAATTTGTTTGAGCACGTTTCGTGCTCTTTTCAATCAATTTGCTTATTGAAGGAAAAAAAAAAGTCCATCACCACGAGTCATACTCACCAAGTATTAAGTTAGATGAGCCCATAGATTTTATCATGTACTATTTTGCTCTGATATTTTATTTATTTTCCTCTTCTTTCCTTATTTTTGACACTCTCTTCACCATTATCCCTTCCATCATTATCATCACTATCATTATAATGCCAAATTTAATTTTAATTTTTTTATTGTCCTAATAAAATAGAAACAATCCTCAAAAACCAAGTATTTGTTCCCACAACCATTGCATGCAATGATATCAAAATTCCTCATTTTGATCTAGTATTCAATCACCCACAACATTCAACAACAACCAATTTTTTTAGCAACAAGCATGTTCTTCTCTTTTAAACTTAAATTATCAATTTAATTATTTTAATGAAAGAACTTCAAATAAAAAATCATGCCTTCGAGTTAAGTGTTATAGAAGAGAGAAAATTATGAAAATGAATTTTATTGTGTTAGGGTTGGTTGAAAATATATATGTTGAAAATATAGATGTAGTTAAATATTTGTTTTAGAGAGTGTGAGTGTGCTGGGAGTGTGGGTTAGTTGAGGGTACATTATGTGTTGTAACAATTTTCAAATAGTGTTATTCTCTAGTTGTCTATTGGCAACTACCGTAGTTTTTTTCACTGGTTTTGTAGTTTCCACGTTATGTTCTTGTGTTGTGATTGTGCTCCTCTTTTTCTCTATGCTCTGTTTGTTTTTTCCCAACAAACTGGTGTGGTGAGCGTGAGGGAAAAGATGTCATCAACAAAGTATGGGATTGAGAAATTCACTAATGTGAATGATTTCGGTTTGTGGCGCTTGAATATGTAAGCCCTTCTTGTTCAACAGGGTTTGTTAGAAGCGTTGAAAGGATCAGAGAAGATGGATGTTGCCCTATCAAAGAAGGAGAAGACAATGATGGTCAAAAAGCCCACAGTTCTATTGTATTGAGCCTTGGTGATAAGGTTCTCTAGCAGGTTTCAAAGGAGAAAAATGTAGTGAGTGTGTGGAAGAAACTTGAAGGTTTGTACATGACGAAATCGTTGGTAAATCGTCTTTACCTGAAGCAAGATTTGTATTCATTCAAGATGAGTGAAGACAAAGCCTTGGCTGAGCAGTTGGATATGTTCAACGAGTTAATTCTTGATCTTGAAAATATTGATGTCAAGATTGATGATGAAAATCAAGCATTGCTGTTGTTATGCTCTTTACCTAAGTCTCATGCTCACTTCAAAGAAACTCTCTTGTATGGGAAATAGTCATTGACCTTTGAAGATGTTCAATCTTCCTTGTACTCTAAGGATTATAACGAACGAAATGAGCAAAAGCCATCATCTATTGGGGAAGGGTTATTCGTTAAGGGGAAACTCTTGAAGAAATATGGTAGGTTTGAGAAGAAGAAGGGTAAAGTTTTAAAGAATTCTAATGGTGGTAATGCTCTTACTATTAAGTGTTATCATTGTAAGAAGGAGTGTCATACAAAAAAGTATGTCGTGATCGACTGAACAATCATGGTGGAAAGGATAATGGCAATGCATCCATTGTGCAAGATGGTTATGAATCATCTGATGTCCTAGTGGTTTCAAGCACTGACTCTAGCAATGAGTGGATTATGGAATCAAGGTGTACTTAACACATGACTCCAAACAAAGATGTGTTTGATGAATTGTGTGATCAAGATGGTGGATTAGTGCTGCAGGGAAACAATAAAGCTTGCAAAATTGCAAGTATTGGATATGTAAGGTTCAAGCTCCATGATGAGTCAATAAGGCTATTGAATGATGTTAGGTATGTACCTGATCTTAAGATGAATTTGATTTCTCTTGGTGAATTCGACAAGAAAGGATATTTTTTCAAAGGAGAGCAAAGCATCATAAGGGTAATAAAGGGGTCGAAGGAAGTCTTGAGAGGCGTGAAAAAACAAGACTTGTATACCCATGAGGCTGAGGTTGTAAGTGGTTCAGCGGATGTGGAATCTATGAAACTTATGTTGAAGACTGAGCTATGGCACAAAAGACTTGGCCATGTCAGTGAAAGAGGCCTGGTTGAATTGTTGAAACAAAATCTGCTGGGTGGTGACAAGTTCAAAAAAACTGGAGTTTTGTGAACCTTGTGTATTTGGTAAATCCTATAGAATGAAGTTTAACAAAGATAAACAAAGAACACATGGATCCCTTGATTACATTTATGCTGATCTTTGGGGGCCTGCAAGGAATCCTTCACACTCAGGTGCAAAGTATTTTCTATCCATAATTTATGATTACTCCAAAAAGTTATGGGTATTCATCCAGAAAACTAAGGATGAAAATTTTGAAAAATTCAAATGTTGGAAGACTCTGGTTGAAAACTAAACTGGCATGAAGGTCATGAGGTTGAGGACCGACAATAGTCTTGAATTTTGAAATGAGGCTTTCGACAGCTATTGTGCTACGTATCGTATTGCAAGGCACAAAACTACTGCATGAACTCCCCAACAAAATGGTTTGCCTGAAAGGTTTAATCAAACATTTATGGAAAGGGTAAGGTGCATGTGGGTAAGTGCAGGATTGAAAAAGGTGTTTTGGGTAGAAGTTGTTGTGACTACAACATACTTGATAAATAGGCGTCCCTCGACAGCCTTGGGAATGAAGACACCTGAAGAATTCTGGTCGAGACATCCACCTAATCTTGACAGACGTAGAGTATTTGTTTGATTAGCCTATGCTCATATTAGGCAAGACAATATCGAACCTAGAGCTCTGAGATGTATGTTCATTGGATACCTAGAAGGAGTCAAAGCTTATAAGTTGTAGTGCCTAGAGCCAGGTTACAGAAGGTGTATCACAAGTCGATATGCAGTATTCAATGAAGTTGAGATGGCTTTCAAGAAAACTGATGACATTGGTCGAAGTTTGAAGATCTCTGAAGAAGAGTCGAAACAGGAAGAGATTCTTGTTGAGGTGAAGCATAGCGATGCTGAATTGCATAACTCAGATGAAGTCAAAGAAGAATCGCAAGTTGCTGGTAAAGATGAGGAGACTGATAATGACTATCTGCTGGCAAGAGACAGGTCGAGAAGAGTCATCAAGTCACCTCAGAGACTTGGTTATGCAGATCTTATAGCTTATGCCTTAATCTTTACAAGTGAGGTTTTGGACGAAGAACCTAGAGACTATAAGGAAGTTAAGAGGAGTCGATACAAGACATTAACGAGTAACATGTTTTTCCACTGTATGCAATTGATAAAATTGCATGATGAAAACTAATTTGTTCCCTTGTTAGTTTAGAGTTTGTTCCAAGGTGGAGATTTGTGGTATTTTGGATCGAACTCTAGTGTCGACAAGGGTAGTTTTATGGTTCGACATGAGTTGTGCATGTTGGAGTCAAAGTCTGTTCAAGCATGCTGTTGAAATATGTTAACTTTGTGTTTAAGTTAGCATGTCGAATTAAGCCTTACTTGTAAGCCCAATTGTTTAAGTTTGTTTGTTGCTTAAGTTAGCTTAGTAGTTTGTAAATAGACTAGTTATCTCAGGTTGTTGAGAGAGGTTAATTGTTGGTATTCTCTTCTAATCTTTGAACCCTTATTAAAAAAGTGAATAGAAAAACAGATTTAACTAATTCTTATTCTTCTTCTTCCTTCTTCTCTATCTTTTGTAAAACATAATAGGGTTTATTGTGTTTGTTCAAGAAACTCAATCTTTTTCTTATATTTTGGTTTGTTCTTGAAGACATCAATTCACGACATATTTCTTTATGAAATTTGAATTGATCGGTAAACGTGGGTAGAGCTTGTTGTTGTGGTCCTGAGCTTACGATGTGGTGAAGAGGGAGTTGTCCTATAAAGTTAGTGTTGGGAATTCAAGAGGGATTTTTAAAATTTTAATATATTAGCGGAACAATCCTGATGAACGAATCTTAATTAAATTATTAATCACTAATCAGACATAAGTTAAGATTATCATAATATCTCTTAAAGTGTGTTTTAATTTTGATCACAAACGTGCAAAATATCATCATCTCTACAAAATTTCCAAGAGTACAAAGTGGAACACATGCTAGCCATTTTTCTGAGAATGACGATTAAGATTTGTAGGAAAAATAACTCTTCTATTTATATAGAGAGCTATCAAAACTATAATATTTTTTTTTTTTTAGACTTTTCTAAAGTATATTTAATCTTTTTTATATTTAATCAAACTCTTTCAATAAAATAAAATAAAATATTAAATAAATTTAATCATAATTAACTATTATTTCTCATTTTTTAATTAAATCATATTTAATTAATATTTGTGTTAATGTATTAAATAATACAATTGACAACTAATTAAATTAAATCTTATTTAATTTAATACTATGTTCCATTGCGAGTACTCTATGCGTGGGATTCTATAGATTCTCCTAACATTGACAATAATATTAAATTATCTATTTAATATTATAAACCATGAGTGGTATCTTAAAACAAATTAGTGATATCCAAATAACAAAAATGTCATATGATATAACATAACATTCCTATAATAATGATCATGTGTATAATTATCATTTTGCTCTTATATCTAGATTGAAACAAGACATAAAATGTCAATTAAAAAAATCAGAGTTTTACGACATATACGTTAATGAAGCGACCTCTCATTTTTTCTGATAATCATTCGTGGTTGTGTTGACTTTTATTTTTTTCCTCTCATTCACTTGTTCTCATTTCACTCTAAGAATATCCAAAATTGATTGATTTTGAGCAAACAAGTTTCTTTGTTTCATCATAGAAAAAGTTGCTTTGTAGTTTTTCTGAATATGGTTTTCGGCACTTGGCTTTCATCTTCATCGTTTGATCATGTATTGGTTTGTGATTTTCTGTTTCAATCATTCCACTTTTTACACTGTTCTGATTGAAAGATGTATGACTAATGTTTCATGCTATCATGTTGTTCCACTTTTAATTTTTAAGGAATTCTAACTTGCAACTCTGTCTATGAAATTTGGTTGTTCTGCTTTGGTGCACTTTAAAAAGAATTGTGAAATTGTAGCTATAAAACACTAACACTTATGAAACAATAATACCTATGAAATATTTAGTTTTAATTACATGTAAAATAGCTTATAAAATCAACTTAACTTATAACTTAACTACTTTACATACTACTCTCACCGTCTCACAATAGGTGTCCTCTTTGAGATTTTCACACTTTTTAAGATAATGATTAATTTTGTTGATTTCAATGATAAAATTTATTTAATTTACTAAAATAACCTTATTAATAATAGATAGTGAGGTAGTTAAATGAATTAAAATACAATAAATAAGGGTAAATTAGTGGAAAGAAATAATAAATATTACATTGGTATTCTAAAGGGACAAATAATTTGAGACAAATAAAAATAGAAAAGATGACACATATTGTGAGAAGGAGGGAGTAATATTTTTGGAGTTGAAATGTCTTGAAAAGGAGCAAGATTGTAAATTAATAACAGTACATTCGCATGTGAACCAAACTATTCATTAGAAACTAAAAGTGAACTATAACATAACTGAACCAAAACAAAGTCTAATAGCATAAAATCATATCACTAAAACCAAATAAAATCAAACAAATCCTAAAACAAGAAAACTCAAACCCAAATTAGAGATAATAATTTAGCAGTCAACCAATGTTTGTCTCAAATTATGCCGTCAAACTTAGCATCACCACTCATTGCTCAAAAAGTTCAACTGCACAGCAGTGTCGTCGCACATTTGCCTATTATGTGTTTGTGTACATGAACCTATTTAAATTAATAAACTGAAATATATAAAATAATTTACATTTTTGAGTAATGGTTTCCATTCTATTTGGTTTGCTTCAGTTAGTAAATGTAGAACCGGTTCGTAGAATTGTTATGATAGTTTGGTTTGATTCAGAAAAGACAACTAACAGTTTGGTTTAATTTTTGTGAACCACACTACTTTTCGGTTTGGTTCGGTTTAATTTTCTCTTCAAACCAAACCATGAACCGCCCTAATGACTTCCTGTTGGTTATTTTGAGTTCTAGAAAGTGAATTTAATCACTCTTAGTGTTGATTCAACATCTAGAGTTGTTAACAACTTTTGTTGGTGAACTTAGTGCCTCTTTGAACTAACTTTGAGATGTAATCTAAGTTACTTTGAGACGTAATTTAAGGTTTCAATTCTTCATTTGTTTTGTTTTAGGTGAAGCAAATTTATTTGAACAAGAATCGTTCAAGTTATCTCTTTTGATTAGAACTGTTTTGATCTTCTTCTATCTAAAATACTGTAATTTTTCTTAACTTACTATTGGCAATGAGATTATTAAATAGGTGTTTTAAAATTTCAAATTCGAAAAAACCCAAGCTATGGACTCTTTTAACAAATAATTGTCATATAAAGTGCTAGAACTACATATGGAAAATGTGTTTAGTTTAATATAAAATCTAACCATTGCAACCATTCTAAATTTTTTAGAGTTGCAATCAACTTCAAAAATATGTGGTGATTTAGGGTTCATTTTAGTGTGTTTGTTTATGCTCGTTGTTTTTTTTTTAGAGTTGCAATCAACTTCAAAAATATGTGGTGATTTAGTGTTCATTTTAGTGTGTTTGTTTATGCTCGTGGTTTTTTTATATGTTGGGCAAATATGTGGTGATTTATTTTTTATTAAAGTGTATTAGAGCTCTTGAACATATAATATAATTAATTTTTTTTTTTAAGAAATAAGTTATGGATTACGAAATCACAGTCATTGATTGTATATTAGCAAGGGATAAAAGAATTTATTAATAATGTATTTAAAGGTGAAAAATAAAACGACATAGTAATATGTTATTTAAAGAAGAGAGACAAATATATATTAATTTTAATTTTTTTTACTTTCATTTATTAATCCAATATTTAAGAGACAAAAATGATTACACATAATTAAAATGAGAACGTTAATTTTCTTTAATTTCTATAATATTATAATTATTCTTATTTTTATTTTTAAAAAATAAAAAAGTTAAATTAACTACTTAATTATATTAGTGACAGATAGTTTTTCTATTCAAAAGCAGCAAAACACTCCTAAACAATCCTAATCTTGTGAAGCAATTTCAGCATCTGTCATTGTTATTGGACAACATTCTATAGCATCGCTTGTGCTAAGAATGTGTATTAAAATCATTCTCTTGATTGTTCAAAAAAATGGTTTTTTCATATATATATATATATATATATATATATATATATATATATATATATATATATATATATATATATATATTGTATTCTTTAACGTTTATTTTAGCCACACATTTTTAAAAAAATAATATTTAAGAAATAAAGTATGGTAAATTATAATTGATTTATAATAATTATTTTTTTATATTGAGAATATTATAAAATATTAAATTTAATTATTTTTTACTTACATACATTTTTTTGGTTACAATTTTTAAAATAAATAATTATCATTTTGATTATTCTCATTTTTATTAAATGTAAAAAATAATTTAATTAATTGATTAAATATATATAAAAATATTTTAATTATTGCCAAATAATATTTTTTTAATAAAAAATATTAAAATGAAGAAAAACAACGTATATAGCAACAAATTATATGAGAACGTTGTAGTCTTTTTCTCTCTCTTCTTTAAATGATATTTTTTCTGTTATTTTTTTAACTATTTTAGACTAGTCCAAGAGTATGTAATTGCATATAAGAGATGACATGAGAGAAAAAATGGGAGAGGATCCAATTCATAGTAATATATCCTTGTAAATGTTGTGGTTTCAATAAATCATAGAGTAAGAATGTCATGTTCAACCACTTAATGTGGCCACCAATTTTGAATGGATACGCCATGTGGATTCATCATGGAGAGTCATTTGTACTACCTAGTACTACTCCGAATATGGTTGAAAATACTATCATTGTCGAAGATCCTATTTAAAACATGATCAACGATGCATATGGAGTTGATATTAATCATGTTAATTGTCGTACTTCGAAAAATACGATCTTCGCGAAGGACGCGGAAAAAGTTGTTCGAACAGAGTCGCCACCGAACTTTAATTTATTCCAATGAAGGAATAGAAAAATATTGAGAAAACGTTTTTTTAGAAATGGAAAATGGTCATCGCAACCATATCCGGGTTCGGGAGTCAGTTACGTGAGAGAAAGGTATTAGCACCCCCTCACATACGCTGTACTCAACAGGAACCTCTTTGTTTAATTAGTGATTTTTAGTGTCAACTACACTTATTTGCTTCTTTGAATAATAAAAAGGAAAAAGATTTGCTAAAGGTTTTAACTAGGAAAAATGGTTGATTTTATTATTAGGGTCCTAGCCAAGAATTGAGGCCCTTCTGCCTACGTATTCCTTCGTGCAATGGAAAAGTCAGAGCAATCGTAGTTCGTACTATTGTTTGTTAAAAAGGGTCTCGATCGCACGGGGGAGAGAGAAAAGGTTGGTTAGTTGTTAGTGGGCTCGTCAAGGAATGTGATCCTTGTGCCTGCGTATTCTCAACAAGAATGAACGAGTGTAGGATCGTCAGGGACTACAAATTGTTGGTTTGTGTCTTTTAATGAACGAGTGTTTAGATCGCATTCTAAATGCTAAACATTGACTTTTCTTCTCACAAGGGGAGGCTGAAGCATTAGTTTATATGCGCGATAGAAGGGACTAAACAATGTTCTTTTGCAAAAGAGTATTTGATCGCACGGGGACGAGTAATTAGGTTTGATGTGTTTTGTATAGATGTCAACTGTTCAAACACGAGAAAGACTTCTCGTACCCAAACAATTGAAAGAGAGGAATGGAAGACTCCACACCCCTCTGTTTCATCTTGAGCGAAATAATGTTAAGATATGGTTAGGTATTTTAAGGAAATAGTTGTTTGAACACGAGAAAGACATCTCGCATCCAAACAAATGAGGAGAAAATCTTGAAGACTTAAACGCCTCCCTTTATTTTTAATAAAATAGTTTTTAAATTAATTAGGTAATTTGAATTTGTTTTAAGAAAAATACTCGATGTTGATCGAGATTTGAGAGGTTGATGGCGATGCATGAAGCGATCGACTTACAAGGGTGTTACAATGGGATCGACATTGAATCAATAATTGTTTGATCTTTTTGAAAATGGTTTGATATGATTGTGAACCGATGATGAAAATGGTTTTTAATTAACAAAATTAATCGATTAAAGTTTGATTAAATCATTTAATTAAGGGTAATTAAGATTAATTATAAAAATTATTCGATTAAATCAAATAATCAAGTTAATTAAAATTAATTAATCAAAATTAACTAATTACACATAAATTTAATTTATTAATTAATTTAACAAAAGTGAAATAACGGATGAACGATGATCGAGGCAAATTAACACACAATGTACTCAAAGCTAGTTTGTACATAACAACCACGTAATCGAAGTGTCGTACGTAAGGACCAAAACGCGGCGAAAATACGGAATTAATATATGAAATTTTGGTGGCATAACGACATGGAATTTTCGAATCCACAAATTGGAAATCCAATTTAAAATGCAATGAAATAGAACAACCAACATCAACACAAAATTATATTTACATATTATAAAAGTTATTTATAATGACAAAAACATGTTAATCTAACAAGATGCACATTTTATATCAATATGGAAAATAAGGTACAAGCATATTCTAGCAAGATACTAAAAACTATTTGAAATATATAATACTTCAAGATAAGAGTCTAAACAAATTAAAATAAAAAAAATACATTAGTATAACAAACATTGAAAACAAATAAAGTAAAAAATAGACAAGCGAAATTCTGGTTAAGCAGATCACTAAGATGTCAGACAGGATGTCGGGACACTTGATCTCTGCTTCTCACAAGGATTAAGGAAGAACAAAAGCAAACAGCAGAAAGAAAATAACACACAAGAATTGTTAACCCAGTTCGGTGATCAACAACACCTACGTCTGGGGGCTACCAAGCCAGGAATGAAATCAACTAAGTAGAATTGGTTCTAAGCTAAACTCCAACGTTTACAACTTAGCACCTAGAAACTACCCTTCTTAGATTTCTACCTAAGACACTCCTAGGTATGAGACCCTTCTCAATTCCCTTTCAATCACAGCAGTGATTGAAAATTACAACTCAATTAACTATCATACTCAGGCATTCACGCAATACAAGAGAGGCTCACAAAAGTACAAACCCTAGTACTCTATTTCAGCTGTAAAACTTCCACCCATTCTAGGTCAAATCCATCCTATTTATATAGCAAAACAGAACTGGATTTGGGCTTCAAAAACGCAGGAATTCTGCTCCACAGAATCTGCGACCTATTCTTTTCTTAAACCAAAATTAATGCCAACCTCAAAGGCTTGGATTCATCAATCTCCCCCTTTGGCAGATTTTGGCTAAAACTAACTATAGTTAACCTGTAAAAGAAATCAGAGCAGGGAGACCTTCATCAGAACAGCAGTGGAAACACAACTTTGTCTCCCCCTCAACCAGTATCTTCTGTAAGCAGCACAAAACTACTCCCCCAAACACAAATTTGTCTCCCCCTCAACCAGTACCTTCTGCAAGTAGCACAAAACTACTCCCCCTCGGTTGTTAGTAGCCTAACAGCAGTGGTTAGTGATGTTAGTATTTCTCCCCCTTTTTAGCCACAATATGACAAAGGCAGAAGGACTAACTCAAAAACCAATTTATCAGTTCATAGTAATTAAATTACACACCCAACAAAAGTAAAAAATATCCTGGCCATTCAGCCCTTACACAACCAAAAGTAAAAAGTAAAATAAACGAGAATTTGACAGAATTTAAGATAATCCTCTCAACTCATATGGGAATACATATTCAGATAATTGAATAGTATTCCCATAACCAATGAAATGTTATGCTTCTTCAGATAGGCAAACACCAAGCTTGTCTCTTAAAACTTCAAATTGACTTGCATCCAAAGCTTTAGTAAAAATGTCAGCTAGTTGATTCTCTATGTCAACATGCTCCAGAGTTATGATTTTGTCCTCCACAAGGTCTCGAATGAAATGATGTCTGATGTCAACGTGTTTGGTTCGGCTGTGCTGAATTGGATTCTTTGAAATATTTATTGCACTCAAGTTGTCACAGAAAAGTGTCATAACATCTTGCGTGACATTATATTCAGTCAGCATTTGCTTCATCCACATCATTTGAGAACAGCTGCTCCCTGCTACAATATATTCAGCTTCAGTAGTTGACAAAGAGACACAATTTTGCTTTTTACTGAACCAGAAGATTAAATTATTCCCTAGAAAAAAAATCCTCCAGAAGTGATTTTTCTATCGTCTGCATTTCCAGCCCAGTCAGCATCACAATATCCTATTAGTACATTATCAGAGTTGTGTGTATAGAGTAGTCCATAGTCACATGTGCCATTTACATACTTCAGAATTCTCTTGACCTAATTAATATGGCTAACTTTGGGTTCAGCCTGATACCTAACACAGACTCCTACTGCAAATGTGATATCAGGTCTGCTAGCTGTCAGGTATAAAAGGTTTTCAATCATGCTTCTATAGAAACTCTGATCAACACTCACTATTTTCTCGTCTGTAGATGATTTCATATGAGTAGGAGTCGGAGTCCTCATGTGTTTTGCATTTTCTAAGCCAAACTTTTTAACAAAATTCATGGCATTTTTTAAGACACACATGCGAACTGCTACAATACTTTCTAACTCTATTCTTTCTTAAGTTATTCTTGGTCTAAAAACTTGTTTACATTATCAGCTTGATGAGAAGCAATTTTCTGTAAACCATTGTATTTGAACTTAAAGTTGTATTCCTTAAGAGAGTCTTAGTGATTAGATCTCTTGAGAAGTCTAGGACGTGTGTCTTAGAGATTGTGCCTTAAGTAAGACCAGTGTGGTTGGATTACTTGAGAAGTCTAGAACGTGTGAGTTCTAGAGGTTGTTGTTAGTCACCAGTTGTGTTAGCTCGTGCAGTGTACTATTTTGTTGAATAGTGGATTAATACCTCGTTGAGAAGGGCGAAATCACCTTGGCGGGTGGACTAGATTAACTTGAGAGGTTCTCAAGTGAACTAGTATAAACATAACGTGTTTATATCTCTTTGTTTAACCAAGTTGTTTTTCTTTAGAAAAGGGGTAAAGTTTAAAAGAGAAAGTTATTTTAAAGAAACGATTTATTTTGAAAAACCAATTCAAACCCCCCTTTCTTGCATTTTTCACACCTTCAATTGGAATCAGAGCTCCGGTTCTGAGGTGATAAAAAGATTGAATTTTTATCAAGCACTTAACAGTGTTCAGTACCGATCCAAGTGTGAAAAACAATGACTACACCACCACCAACAACTTCTGAAACAAATGTTATTGAAAGAGAATCTTACACTGCAAAACCTCCTATCTTTGATGGCGAAAAGTTTGATTATTGGAAAGATAGAATTGAAAGTTATTTCTTATCATTTGACCTAGATCTATGGGATCTAGTACTTGATGGCTATAGTCATCCTGTAGATTCTGTAGGTAAAAAGATTGAAAGAAGTGAGTTTACAGATGCTCATAAGAAAACTTACAAAAATCATCACAAAGCAAGAACTATTCTGTTGAACGCAATTTCTTATACCGAGTATTAGAAAATCACAAACAAAGAAACTGCAAAGTCCATCTTTGACTCTCTTCGTATGACTCACAAAGGAAATGCTCAAGTCAAGGAGACGAAGGCTCTTGTGCTAATCCAAAAATACGAAGTCTTCAAAATGGAAGATGATGAGTCTGTTGAAACCATGTTCTCAAGGTTTCAAATGCTTGTTGCCAGACTCAGAGTTCTGGACAAAAGCTATTCTACTGCTGATCATGTCAAGAAAATCATCAGAAGTCTTTCGGCCAAATGGAGACCAATGGTGACTGCCTTGAAACTTGCAAAGGACTTGAATAGTATCAGTCTTGAAGAACTTATCAGTTCTTTAAGAAGTCATGAAATAGAGCTTCAAGGAGATGAACCTCAGAAGAAAAACAAATCCATTGCACTAAAGGCAAAGCCAGAAAAGAAGAAGGTGTATCAGGCATAAGAAGAAATGGAAGAATCTGAAGAAGATTCAGAAGAAGATGATATATCACCCATATCAAGAAAGATAAGTCAGCTCTGGAAATACAGAAGGAACAAGTTCAAAGGACCAAGGAGAAGATCTGAATCTACATTCGGTCAAAGAAGAAACTATGGAAAAGATGTTACGTGCTTTGAATGCAAAGAACCTGGACATCTCAAAAATGACTGTCCAAAGGCCAAGAAAGAAGAAAGACCTAGGAAAGCCAAAAAGGGTCTCATGGCAACCTGGGATGATTCAGAATCTGAAGATGGTGCTGATGAAGGTGGGGTGAACATGGCATTCATGGCAGAAACCGGAAGCGACTCGTCAGAGGAAGAACTATCAGACTCCGACGATGAAAGAGAGGTACTTTCCTCCTTATCACGTTCTGAACTTGAATTAGGATTAACTGAACTTATAAAAAGATATCAAAACCTTCAAAGCAAATTCAAAATCTTGAAAAAGAGTTTTATAGTTTCTTCAGAAGATCTTACTAAAAACAAGAAAACCATTTCTGAACAAAATGAGAAAATATTTGTCTTAGAAAACTCAAACACTGTCCTGAAATGTAAATTATCTAAGTTAGAAGAAGAAATTGTTTCAAACTTAGCTAACACTAGTGAAGAAGACAAATATGATAACACATTTAAAAACTTTCTTGCCAAAAGCGTAGATAGAAGCAAAATGGCTTCACTAATCTATGGAGTCAGTAGAAATAGCAGTAGAGGTCTAGGATATTCAGGACCATCTCAACCATATGATGAAACCAAAAACATCAAAATAATACCTCTATCCAAACAGTTTATTCCCTCTGGTACTAACCTTAAGCACTCAGAACCAAAAGGTTCAAACACTAGGATTACACAAACACACACACTAAAGAAATATCCTAAACACGAACACTATGCACAAACTCCACACCGTTTTGCTAACGTAAGGAAATCTAAAGGGATCAGAACCTTTAGAAAAACTAATGTGAAAGGACCCACAAAATGGGTACCTAAAAATAAGATAATTTATGTTGCAGATATCTTTAATAGCTCCATTGAAACACCAGTCATGGTACCTGGACAGTGGGTGCTCGTGACACATGACGGGAGAAAGGCTTATGTTCCAAGATCTGAAACTTAAGCCTGGAGGCGTCGTCGGTTTCGGAGGAAATCAGAAAGGAAGAATCATTGGCTCCGGAACTGTTGGAAATGGTAAGCTTCCTTCCATTAAGAATGTTTTATTAGTAGAAGGTCTAATGCATAATCTGTTGTCAATAAGTCAACTTAGCGACAGAGACTATGATCTCATTTTTAATCAAACGTCTTGTAAAGCTGTAAGTCAGAAGGATGGATCTGTCCTATTCAACGGAAAGAGGAAAAACAACACTTACAAAATTAAATTATCTGATTTAAAACATCAAAATGTAAAATGTCTTCTTTCTGTAAACGAAGAGCAATGGGTCTGGCACAGACGTCTTGGCCATGTCAGTTTGAGAAGAATCTCTCAGCTTAACAAGCTTGGTCTTGTTAGAGGCTTGCCAAATCTGAAATATTCGTCAGACACTCTTTGTGAAGCATGTCAGAAAGGAAAGTTTTCAAAAAACTCTTTCAAAGCTAAAAATGTTGTTTCCACCTCTAGACCGTTGGAACTTCTTCACATTGATCTGTTTGGCCCTGTAAAAACGGCCTCTCTCAATGGTAAGAAATATGGACTAGTCATTGTTGATGACTACAGCAGATGGACATGGGTAAAATTCTTGAAACACAGGGATGAATCACATTCTGTGTTTGCTTCCTTCTGCACTCAAGTACAAAATGAGAAAAATTGTAAAATAGTCAGAGTCAGAAGTGATCATGGTGGAGAATTTGAAAATAAAAACTTTGAAGAACTTTTTGATTCACATGGAATATCTCACGATTTTTCGTGCCCTAGAACTCCACAACAAAACGGAGTTGTAGAAAGAAAGAATCGAACTTTACAAGAAATGGCTCGCACCATGATCCAAGAAACTGACATAGCTAAGCACTTATGGACAGAAGCAATTAACACAACATGTTATATTCAAAATAGAATCTCTATAAGACCTATCTTGAATAAAACTCCATATGAATTGTGAAAGAATAAATTACCCAACATTTCTTATTTTCATCCATTTGGATGTGTCTGTTTTATGCTTAACACTAAAGAGAATCTTAGCAAGTTTGATTCCAAAGCACAGAAGTGTCTGTTGTTGGGATACTCTGAACGCTCGAAAGGCTACAGAGTTTACAACACAGAATCAAGAATTGTGGAGGAATCTATTCATGTTAGATTCAATGACAAGCCTGACTCAGAAAATTCAGAGCTAGTTGAGAAACTTACATATTTGGAAATCAGATTCTCCGAACCTAAGGAAAAGACAGATGAAGTTAAAGAACAGCAAGATCCTACACCAGAAACCACTGAAGTAACTCCAAATACCCCATCTCAACGAAGAAGAAGACTGTCCACATCCCATCCAGAGGAACTAATTCTGGGTAACAAAGATGCTCCTATCAGAACCAGATCAGCCTTTAGACCATCAGAAGAAACACTTGTAGGACTAGTATCATTGATAGAACCAGCTACAATTGAAGAAGCCCTCATGGACAAAGACTGGGTTCTGGCTATGGAAGAAGAACTTAACTAGTTCTCCAAAAATGATGTTTGGGATCTAGTTCCTAAACCTAAGAATGTTCATGTAATAGGAACTAAGTGGGTATTTAGGAACAAGCTAAATGAAAAGGGAGAAGTTGTCAGAAACAAAGCACGACTTGTTGCTCAAGGATACAGTCAACAAGAAGGAATTGACTACAACAAAACATTTGCTCCAGTTGCTAGACTTGAAGCAATACGTTTACTAATATCCTTTTCAGTAAATCATAGCATCACTCTATATCAAATGAATGTTAAGAGTGCATTCTTAAATGGTTATATATCAGAAGAAGTTTATGTTAAACAACCTCCTGGTTTTGAAAATTCAGAAAAATCAAACTTTGTTTTTAAACTTAAAAAATCACTCTATGGTTTAAAGCAAGCTCCCAGAGCTTGGTACGATAGATTGAGCAAATTTTTATTAGAAAACAATTTCAGCAGAGGAAAGGTTGACACAACTCTTTTTCTGCAAAACATATAAGAATGACATTCTTATTGTTCAAATCTATGTTGATGACATTATTTTTGGTTCTGCTAACTCTTCTCTATGTGAAGAATTTTCAAAGTTAATGCAGGCCGAATTTGAAATGAGCCTCATGAAAGAACTGAAGTTCTTCCTTAGAATTCAGATTGATCAAAGATCAGAGGCCACTTACATCCATCAAACCAAGTACACAAAAGAACTTATGAATAAGTTCAATAATGACGGATTGCAACATTGCTAAAACACCAATGCATCCAACTTGTGTCATGGGAAAAGAAAAAATAGGAGTTAAGGTTTGTCAAAAACTCTATCGTGGTATGATAGGTTCTCTCTTATATCAAACTGCTTCTAGACCTGATATATTATTCAATGTACATCTATGTGCTAGATTCCAATCAGATCCAAGAGAATCACATCTAACCGCTGTCAAACGAATTCTAAGGTATCTGAAAGGAACAACTAACCTTGGCCTGATGTATAAGAAAACATCAGAGTATACTCTTTCTGGTTACTGTGATGCAGATTATGACGGAGACATATTAGAAAGAAAGAACACATCGGGGAACTATCAGTTCTTAGGAAGCAACCTAATCTCATGGTCAAGCAAGAGACAATCTACAATTGCTCTCTCAACAGCTGAAGCAGAATACATATCAGCTTCCCTATGCAGCACTCAAATGATATGGATGAAAAATCAGCTGGAAGACTATCAGATATATGAGAGTAACATTCCTATCTTCTGTGATAATACTGATGCTATTTGCTTAAGTAAAAATCCAATTTTGCATTCTAGGGCTAAACACATTGAAATAAAACATCATTTTATCAGGGACTATGTTAAGAAGGGAACTCTATGCTTAAAATTCATTGATACAGACCATCAGTGGGCTGACATTTTTACAAAACCCTTAGCTGAAGATAGATTTCTAATCATTTTAAAACATCTGAATATGGAGTACTGTTCAGAATAAAAACATTTTCAGAACCTTATGTGTTTAGTCAGAAGAAAAGTATTTTCAAATCATCAGAACCTTTTTCTTAACGCATCTCAAGTTCTGATAAATATGTGACATGTCATATATTCGGAAAATTATTTTTGCATGTGATTTAAATAAAATTAAGTCACTTTAATTATTCAAATTGAACGAACAACATTTTTCTCGAGATTGACTCAATTTTATCACATTTATTCACCTATTCCCTTACGTGTCTATCCACTCAAATACTTCACAATCTCATAAATACCAGAACTTTTCACTCCATTAGAGAATAGTTAACACGCGTAACCTAGATTACCTCTAATTCTTCTTGGGAACAATCCAAAGACGTTCATTCTTCTCCCTTCGTGTTCTTTAACTCTTCAAAACATTTTATCACTCTCACTCCTCACCAAAACCCTCAAAAACCCTAAATCTCTACTCTTCCTCTAAATCGGTCATCTTTTCAAAATGATGACCCCAATGCAAGAAGAAGCCGTCAAGTTCTCGCAAAAATTTGAAGCATTATCAAGGAGATTGTCAGCTCCCTTAACCGAGCCATCCTCAACAATATCTCTAACAAACCAAATGGTCGCTTCATCTTAATCTCATTCTTCTTAAATAAACGAAGAACACATTACCCAAAGAGAAGCTTCTGACACCTGTAATCTTGTGAATCTAACTGTACTCAAGGAACTGCTTGTAGATTTCCAGAATCTTGCCAAAAATAGATTTAATCTGATCAAAGAAGTAGAAGCTCAAGGATGGACCAATTTCTTTGATAGGCTCAAAGGACCAGTTTTTGAAGCACTTGTAAAAGATTTTTGGAGACAAGCTGTTTGTGACAAGATCTATGTTGTCTCCTATGTCCTGGGAAGAAAGATCGTCATCACCGAAAAATCCATTGTCGATCTTTACAACCTGGAGTTTATGAAGAACAAGAGAGTCTATGGGATGAACAGTAAATCTTCATTTGTGGAAAATAAAATCAACCCAATCATCTACGCTAACTATCAACTGAGCAAAAAGGAGTACAAGAGAGAAGATTTGCATGCACACTTAAAAATCTGGCACAAGATCATTCTTGGTTGCATCAATCCTAGGCCTTTATCACATGTTGCAGATTTCTTCAATGCCAACCAGAAATACATGCTTTACTATCTGATCACCAAAGAAAGAATGTGCCTACCGTTTATCCTATTTTACTATCTGAGAGACATGGTAACAAAAACCAGGACAACCGGTGGATACAAAAATGATATACCAAGATACATCCCTTTTGGAAGAATGCTCTCAGAAATTTTCTATGAAAGTGGTATAATAGACACTCTGGTTACAGAAGTTAAATACTCAGAAGATCTGACCACAACCCTTGGAGAACCAGTAAATGCCACAACTCTTAAGAAAATGAGAATAATCAATAAAGTAAAGGTGAATCCTTTCACCATCTCTGACGATTTAAGTAAACGAAGGGTCACTGTGCCGGGTTATCCAATCTATCACAGAAGTTACCAAATTGAAGAATTAGCTGTATACTTAGATGGAGTAAAAGCACGAGGGTATGATGTCTGTGAAATCAAGCATGAAGAAGAAGAGTGGGAGCAAACAGAGCAAACTAAGCAGACTGATCAATTGAATTCTGAACCAACTCTTATTGGGTCTCCTAAAAGGAAAAGAAAGTATGCTACCATCATCTCTAAGCCTCAGAAAAGGAAGAGGAGTAAAAGATAAAAAATCCTCGAGAATAAAAGTTTATCTACTACATTAAAATCCAATCCTGATCCATCATTCTGTGTCAAACCATCTAACCTACAACCATCAATGTCTCATTCAGAAACCCCACAAATTCCTTCTTCATCAACAACCTTACCTATCATAAAACAAGACATACATGTCTCACCAATGGCTTATGCTTTTCATCAGAAAATCATAACTGAGTCCTTAATCCAGCCTTCTGATTTTCCTTCTCCTAAAATCCATAACAATCTGGAAACACTTGAAGTATCCTCTCCTAACGATCAACAACAACCACCTGAACCAGCTGCTACTGAGATTGACTTATCTCAGCAACCACCACCTGAAACCAACTCTAATAAATCCAACCTCGCTCTGGTTATCTACAATGCTCCACCTCCAACATCCTTTGAAGAATGTACAAGTCAATTTCATGACAAAGCACTTGATATGTTTGCTAAGCTAAGAGCGTAACTTTGTACAAGCACAAAGCTCATGGAACTTGAGAGTGCCTGTCAAAGTTTTCAAAAATGGCTGGACATGGAACTTACAAGAATTATAAGTTTCTCAAATACAACCATAATTACTGAACTAGCAAAGGCTAAGGAGAGAGAAGAAGTTGAAGCAAGAGTCAAAGTACTCAAGTTCTTGGCTGCCAAGCAGAAAGAAGCTGAAGAAAAGGCTGCTAAAGAAGCAGAAGAACAAGCTGCTAGAAAAGCACAAGAAGCTGCTGAAGCTGAAAGAGCTAAAGAAAGTGCTATGATTGCTTCCACTTCTGATTCTGTTATCAAGCATCTGGGAGACGCCATTGATGAAATCAGAATTGAACAGAAGAACTTCAGAGAAAGGTTTGACAAGTAAGATATTGTCAATGAAAATCTTCAGATCATGATGAAGAAGATTTGGGACAAGATGTCCTCTGACAGCAAATAAACCTCCATTTTTCTTTTAAGTTTTAGTTCTGTGTTTTTCACCCTTGGACTACCCTGTGTTTATCTTTTTGATTCATGACAAAAAGGGGGAGAAAGTATATGTGTGATAATTTTGATCCTATAGTCATTCTCTGAAAAACAATGATGCTTACATGCTAACATATAAATCTATCATCTATATTAGATTGTTTTTCTGTATTTTTCCTCTGTGCAGATAAATCATAACTCTAATGATGAAGAAGAACTCAAAAGGTTAATGAAGTCAGGGGGAGCCCGAGCACGAACCTTAATTAAATCTAATACTCAGGGGGGGAACTTCATAAAAAGGATAAGCTATCCTGAAAACCTTTTTCCATGTTCTCTGTATTTTATATTTATATATCAAAATTGTGTCATCATATACATAATTTTGTCATCATCAAAAAGGGGGAGATTGTGAGAACAAGATTTGGTTCTGCAATATTATCTCTAAGTTTTGATGATAACAAATGAGTATTGCCATGAACAATTTTGCACAACTAATGTTGTTACTTGTGAGAACCTAGCAAACAGGTTATGCTCCTGAGAATCAGCACAATGTTTAAAGAAAGACATTTCGTCTATGCACTTAAAAGAGCTGAACGAAGATAACACAAAAGACTTTAATTCGAAAGGAAAAGAGTATGAGTTCTGAAGATCTGAAGACGAGGGTTATGATGGAACGAAGTCCAGATGCTGAAGCCTCACGCTCTCTGATCAAGGTTCTGAAGACCTACCCAAAGTCGACTCTCATGCTTCAATCAAATATTATCATAAGCCTCTAAAGATATGAAGAAAGGGGATTAAGAGAACAAGGTTCTGAAGACAAGTTCTGAAGATTCTGGAAGCGCAGAGCTGATGATTCGAAGACTTGATAATCTCAAGAACCGAGCAATGTTTTCCCTTCTTACTCATTCTCACAAAAAGCCTCTGAAGTTGAGAAGCCAAGAAAACTTGCCACACTGTACACCTGTACCACATTACAACGTTAAAATTCTTGAAGACGGTGTGAAATACAAACAAGACAATCTGACACAGACAGGACGCGCAGCATGCAGAAGACTTTGTACCTGTCCTCACGCTTCTAGCCGTAAGCCTACTTAGCTATCATAATTCCATCTTAACGGCTCTTTTCACTCGGCTATAAAAGGAAGCCTAGAGACTTGAAGAAAGACACACATGCGAACTGCTACAATACTTTCTAACTCTATTCTTTCTTAAGTTATTCTTGGTCTAAAAACTTGTTTACATTATCAGCTTGATAAGAAGCAATTTTCTGTAAACCATTGTATTTGAACTTAAAGTTGTATTCCTTAAGAGAGTCTTAGTGACTAGATCTCTTGAGAAGTCTAGGACGTGTGTATTAGAGATTGTGCCTTAAGTAAGACCCGTGTGGTTGGATTACTTGAGAAGTCTAGAACGTGTGAGTTCTAGAGGTTGTTGTTAGTCACCAGCTGTGTTAGCTCGTGCAGTGTACTATTTTGTTGAATAGTGGATTAAGACCTCGTTGAGAGAGGCGAAATCACCTTGGCGGGTGGACTAGATTAACTTGAGAGGTTCTCAAGTGAACTAGTATAAACATAACGTGTTTATATCTCTTTGTTTAACCAAGTTGTTTTTCTTTAGAAAAGGGGTAAAGTTTTAAAGAGAAAGTTATTTTAAAGAAACGATTTATTTTGAAAAACCAATTCAAACCCCCCTTTCTTGCGTTTTTCACACCTTCATATTTACCTTGATAGAGAAATATAGAATCATCCATTTGTTTGACTTAAAGACCAAGGAAGTAAGTTAATTCTCCAACTAGGCTCATTTCAAACTTAGATTGCATTTGCTTAACAAAATGTTGAACCATCTCTTCTGACATTCTACCAAAAACGATATCATCAACGTAAATTTATGCTATCATGAGATTGCCTTCCCTTTCTCTGACAAAGAGGGTTTTATCAATTCCTCCCTTTCTGTAGCCATTTGTAACAAGAAAGTCAGTTAGTCTTTCATACCAAGCCCTTGGAGCTTGTTTCAACCCATACAAGGATTTCTTCAACTTGTATACATGATCTAGAAATGTTGGATCAATAAAGCCTTTGGGTTGTTCCACACAAGCTTCTTCATTTACATATCCGTTCAGAAATGCACTTTTGACATCCATTTGAAAAAGCTTGAATTTTAGCAGACAGGTTATCCCAAGTAACAGTCTTACCGACTCCAGTCTAGCTACAGGAGCAAAAGTTTCATCAATGTCCACTCCCTCTATCTTAGTGTACCCTTGCGCAACAAGTCTAGCCTTGTTTCTTGTGATTACTTCGTGTTCATCAGACTTGTTCTTAAACACCCATTTTGTTCCAATTACATTTGACCCTTTTGGTCTAGATACAAGATCCCAGACATCATGTCTCTTGAACTGCCATAGCTCTTCTTGCATCACATTGATCCAGAATTCATATGTCAAGGCCTCCTTGACATTCTTGGCTTCCATCTTAGACACAAAACAGGCACTAGCAACAACATCTCGAGATCTGGTCATCTTTCCTCCATTTGGATCCCCGGTTATGAGTTCCTTGGGGTGATCTTTCTAAATTCTGATAGAGGGTCCCTTGTCAACTCGCTCAGTCACATTAGGTTCATGATTGTCATCATTGGATACTGCAGCACCTTCAAAGTTATCATGGGGTGTCTCAACATCCTCTGTGACATCTTCCTCCTCCATGGGAAAGAATGCTCCAACATCATTTGTAGCTTTGGCTTCCATATGTGTGTCATCAACTACTACATTTATGGACTCCTGTACCACTTGAGTTCTTGAATTATAGACACGGTATGCTCTACTATTAGTAGAGTATCCTAAAAAGATTCCTTCTTCACTCTTGGGATCCATCTTTCTTCTCTGCTCATGATCTGCAAGGATGTAGCATTTGCTTCCGAAGACATGGAAGTATTTCACTGTTGAGTTTCTACCTTTCCATAATTCATATAGTGTGGCAGATGTTCCTGACCTGATAGTTACCCTGTTTAAGATGTAGCAAGTTGTGTTCATTGCCTCAGCCTAGAAGTGATAAGGAAGTTTCTTTGCATGAAGCATGGCCCTTGCATATTCTTGAATCGTTCTATTCTTTCTCTCAACCACACCATTCTGTTGAGGAGTGATGGGTGAAGAGAACTTATGGCTGATTCCTTCGGAGGAGCACAACTCATTAAACTTATTGTTCTCAAACTCTTTCCCATGATCGCTTCTAATTCTAACAACCCCACAACCCTTTTCTCTTTGAAGTTTCTGACACAATCCTTTGAAAACTTCAAATACTTCTGACTTCTCTTTGATAAAATGCACCCAAGTGTATCTGGAGAAATCATCTACAACAACATATGCATAACTTTTTCCACCCAGGCTTTCAACCTGCATAGGCCCCATTAAGTCCATGTGAAGGAGTTCTAAATTTTTTGAGGTGGTTTGATGTTGAAGCCTTTTATGTGACATTCTGGTTTGTTTCCCAATTTGGCATTCTCCACATATCTTGCCTTCATCTATCTTCAAATTATGAATCCCTCAGACAGCCTCCTTGGATATGACTTCCTTCATTCATTTCAAGTGCAAATGACCAAGTTTTTTATGCCATATATTTACTTTATCTTCCCTTGACACCAGACAGGTGGGAGGACACTTACTTTCATGAGGAGCCCATAAGTAACAGTTATCCTTAGATCTTGTACCTTTCATGATAAGTTCCTCTTTGTCGTTTGTCACCAGGCACTCAGATTCAGAGAAGTTAACCTTAAGGCCTTGGTCACACAATTGACTAATGCTTATTAGGTTTGCAGTCAAACCTTTGACATACAAGACCCTATCAAGGCTGGGCTGTCCCTCATATTTTAACTTACCAACACCTTTTATTTCTCCTTTTGAAGCATATCTAAAGGTTACATGACCAGTGGAATGAGGTTTAATGTCGGCCAATAACTTCTTGACACCTGTCATGTATCTAGAGCAGCCACTGTCAAAATACCAGTCTTCTTTGGTAGAGGCTCTCAAGGAGGTGTGGGCTATTAAGGCTACCGTTTGATCCTTAGGGATCCACTTCTTCTTCCCTTTAGGAACCTTCTTTCTTCTTCTAGATCGTGTTGATGATTTAGGATAACCATTTAGCTTATAGTAGTGAGCTTTTATGTGACCGAACTTTCCACAGTAATAGCATTGCTTGTCTTGTTTTTGTTTTCTTGGAGAGATGTTATGAGGCCTTTGATGATGTTGAGACATCTTCCTTGACATCACATGGGCTGAGTTCCCTCCAGTTCTCTGCCCTTCCACCTGATCATTTTAGCCGAGACCTCTTCCGCTTCCAGTACTCCTTCCTGACATAAGGATTTCATCTAGCACATCTGTGCTATTGTTCATCATCCTTATGTACTTGGTAATGTTGTTAAGTTTGGAGTTTAGCAATACCACTTCATCCTCTAGATCAGAGATCATCTCCAAATGATTTAGTCTTTCATCACAAGTTGGGAAATAATATTTTGTTGATCTTGTCCTAATTGACACAATTCAGCAAGATCACCAGGGTAGAGGTATCCAGTTTCTAATTCCTTGTCAGAGTCATAAACTCCAGTCCTTGTAGACACCTTTTTAGCATACTCTACATCGCTTGAGGAGTCATCCTCAGACCATGAGGTGGTTAGACCCTTTTTCTCCTTCTTGTGAAAGGTAGGATATTCACCTCTTGTGTGTCAAAAACCCCCACACTCGAAGCATTGAATTCCCTTTCCATGGTTTGGTTTCCTATCATAGCTAGGTCTTCATCCAAAGGTTCTCAGTCTATAGATGTCGGAAGTCTGAGCCTTGACATTGGTCTTAGACTTCTAATCTAGTTTCTTCACAAGTTGATGATAATGTTTCTCAAGAAACCCTACTGCTTTGGACAAATCCTCATTGGAGTCACCCTCTTCTTGGTTGGTTACCAAGGCAAGACTTTTCTTCTTTTCATCCTTTTAACTAATGGTTATCTCAAAAGTTTGGAGTGATCCCATAAGCTCATCTACTTTCATAGTAGTTATATCTTGAGCTTCTTCTATAGCAGGCAATTTCATATCAAACCTCTTGGGGAGAGACCTTAAAATCTTCTGAACAAACTTGGCTTCAGGATTTTTTTTCTCCAAGGTCACTAGATGTGTTGGCAATATCAACAATATTCATGTGAATGTCATGTATACTTTCATCCTCTCTTATCCTCAAGTTCTCAAACTTAGAGGTGAGAAGCTGAAGTCATGAAGATTTAACTCGGGAGGTACCTTCATAAGCAGTCTTCAAGATTTCCTAAGCTTTCTTAGCAATAGTACAGTTCTTGATCAGTCTGAAGATATTCTTGTCCACACCATTGAACAAGGCATTCAAGGCATTAGAATTACCTTGAGCAAGCTTATCATCCTCATCATCCCAGTCTTCCTCGGGTTTTAGCTCATCAGTGAGCTTCCTATCTTTGTCTTTGGCCTTTGGTGGATCCCACCCTTTAACCACAGACTTCCAAGCTTTACCATCCATTGACTTGATAAACGCCACCATGCGTACTTTCCAATATTCATAATTGGAACCATCAAGTATTGGTGGTGAATTTAAAATTCATCCTTCTTTATCCATCAAACCAGAAAGTATCGTCCCTGAATCTCACCCAGATACAGAGCAGGATGCCTGCTCTAATACCAATTGAAATTCTGGTTAAGCAGATCACTAAGATGTCAGATAGGATGTCATGACACTTGATCTCTACTTCTCACAATGATTAAGGAAGAAAAGAAACAAACAGCAGAAAGAAAATAACGCACAAGAAATGTTAACCCAGTTTGGTGATCAACAACACCTACGTCTGGGGGCTACCAAGCCAGGAATGAAACCAACTAAGTAGAATTGGTTCTAAGCTAAACTCCAACGTTTACAACTTAGCACCTAGAAACTACCCTTCCTAGATTTCTACCTAAGACACTCCTAGGTATGAGACCCTTCTCAATTCCCTTTCAATCACAACAGTGACTGAAAATTACAACTCAATTAACTGTCCTACTCAGGTATTCACGCAATACAAGAGAGGCTCACAAAAGTACAAACCCTAGTACTTTATTTCATCTATAAAACTTCCACCCATTCTAGGTCAAATTCATCCTATTTATATAGCAAAATAGAATTAGATTTGGGCTTCAAAAACGCAGCAATTCTACTCCATAGAATATGCGACCTATTCTTTTCTTCAATCCCAAGTTTCCAAAAATGTCTCCTTACATGGAAACCGCATATTCCTTTTAGAATCAAAATCTCTGATTCCTCAATCTCAGATGCCACATAGGATCAAATCATATTCCAATCACACCTGAAACATAAATACAGTTATTCCAAAATGGTAACAGACAAAGATGTCGAATCCACCTGATAGGACATCTTGTCTAACATCTTAACCTGCAGTTAGTTCATCATATCAGAACATCTTGTCCAACATCTTTATGCTAAGTTAGTTTTACCAAAATTGATGCCAACCTCAAGGGCTTGGACTCATCAACAAGATATATAATTGAAAATGAAATAAGGAAAGGATAAGAATGAGATTACCAATGGTTTCTACATGATATTTCGCCTGATTTAAGCTGAAGCTGGGTATGCCTGCTTACATTTTTTATGTAAGATGTCTCATCTGGTGTTTTGTCTCCCTTTTTTTCTTTTTCTCGAGTGTTGGTCTCTTGCCATGTATATATAGTACTTCTAGGTTCTCTATTATGAAATAAGAAAAAGACAAGGTACTACAAATAATTTAAAAAATGTTTTTGTGTTTTTTCCTAAATGGGGAAAGAAAGACAAGAATACTAAATCGAAATAAAAACAAATGTTTTTGTGCTTTTTCCTAAATGAGACAAGAAATACAAGAATACTAAAACGAAATAAAAACAAATGTTTTTATGCTTTTTCCTAAATGAGGAAAGAAAGACAAGAATACTAAAATGAAATAAAAACAAATGTTTTTGTGTTATTTCCTAAATGAGGAAAGAAAAACAAGAATACTAAAACAAAATAAAAACAAATGTTTTTGTGTTTTTTTATAAAAAAGGAAAGTATTAATAAACAAATTAAAAATAAAATTAATTAATTAAAATATATTTAACCTAAAAAACCTAATTAAATCTAAATAGATTAAATTATTATTTAACTAAAAATAAAATAAAATAATTAAAAAACGAATAAAAAGTCGGGCATCAAAGTGCTTGGAAAATTTAAATGAATGCACCAAAATGATCAGCGCGAAAAAACATATTAGAAAAATACAGCATTTGGTCATATTTTGAAATAAGTTTAGACTGGTTAAAAGGCTCAGACGGATCAAAATGTGACCGAAAAGTAGTCAAAAAATAAAAATGAGCATGTTAGGCTAAACTACGTGAAACGTAGATTAATATAACTGACGTCTGCAAGCTCGATTTTGAAATTTTTTGTCCACTGATTTTGCGCACAATTAAAGTTCAGTTCAACCGATATATTTGTATATCCGAGACTTCATTCTGGCTGACATTTTAGACTTTTTTTTTTGTATGACAGATGCCCCTATTTAATTAACTTGAACCAGAAGGTATGAATGACAGCGGTCTTCGTACATTCCTGGTGAAAGATAACTAAATACAGAAAGACCCCAAATTTTGTCCTAAAAGGTGGACATGAAATGCAGATATGAAATGTAGATAGAGAAAGAAATGAAATTGCAATGAAATAAAGGAAGAACAAGTTTATTGGCAAAGCTCTGCAGTGGAAAAGCTCATAGGAGACTTTTTAGGGTAACCTCTGCTTGAGGAGCAACAAAAGCGAAGATGTTGGGGAAAATCATTATCAACCATAGAGTTGAAGCATGACTTGCTGGGGAATAGAAATTCCATGAGTGCATGTGGGGTATTAACTCTTTTTAGAGAAATGCTGTTGACTTTGAAAAAGGACTGATCGGGGTTTGTTGATTGATCATGGATCCTGTTATGATATGTTTGATATGATGTTCCATTTTGGGTGGAAATGTCATGCATTGCATGATGCATGGAGATGTATATAAGGTAGGGGTGTTCATGGTTCATGAACTGCGTTGAACCGAACCACATTTATGGTTTGGTTCAGTTTGCAATAACCATTTACGGGGTATTACATGAGGGTTGAAGGTAGTTTGATTGTTTCTATGGGTTCTTCTTGATTTAGTTCCCTAATGCATTCATCAATGATGTCTATGGCATAACATGCGTCTCCTAATACTGGTGCCATAAGAAATTTCCACAAAATGAATTCTATCTTTTCATCACCAACCTCAAAAGTCAACTTTCCTCTCTTGATATCTATTATGGCTCCTGCGGTTGATAAGAATGGCCTACCTAGGAGGATTGAGATGTCATCATCTTCTTTAATGTCCATGACAACGAAATCAGTGGGGATAAACAACTGATCGATCCTAACTGGGACGTCTTCTAATATGCCTACTGGATATTTGACGGATCTATCGGCTAATTGAAGAGACATCTTAGTAGGTTGAAGTTCTCCTAGTTTTAACCTTTCACAAACTGCTAGAGGAATTAAGCTCACACTAGCTCCTAAGTCCAGGAAAGCTTTATCGATGACATGACTCCCCAAAATACAAGGTATGGAGAAATTTCCAGGATCTTTCTCCTTTTTGGCAAGTTTATTCTCAGAAATGGAATTGCATTCCAAAGGTTTTGGATTGTCAAGTCTACATTTATTGGTAAGGATGTCTTTGAGGAACTTTGCATAAGATGGTATCTGGATGATGGCTTCTATGAAAGGGATCTCCACATGAAGTTTCTCTATGACTTTAATGAATTTCTGGTATTGGTTATTGGTCTTGGTTTGTTTGAGTCTTTGTGGATAGGGTATTGGAGGTTTGTATGGCGGGGGTGGTTCATTAGTTTTATCTATAGTTTCTCCCCTATCTTGGTTTTTCTGTTCTTCAGATTCCACCGATTCCTCTACTTCGTCCGTAGGTACAACACTTTTCTTAGAAGTTTTGGGTTTGCCCAATGCCGGGTTAAACTGTTCATCGTAAGCGGTCCCACTTCGTAAGGTAATTGCATTGGCTTGTCCTCGGGGGTTTTGTTGAGGTTGTCCAGGAAATTATCTTCCAGGTGTGGTTTCAGGAGCTTGTTTGAGAGCTACCTGAGAGATCTGGGTTTCAAGCATCTTATTGTGGGTGACTATTTGGTCTACCTTGGTTCCTAACTGGGTAATTATTTCGTTTACATGAATGTTTTGGTTTAGGAATTCTTTGTTTTGCTGGGTTTGAGCCGAAATGAAATTTTCCATGATTTTCGCAAGGTTCGGCTTGGGCGGCACAACTTGCATAGGTTGGTTTTATCTCTGGACTTGAAAATCGGGTGGTCTCGGAGGTGCAGGGTTTTGGATAGGGTTATTGTTTTTGTAGGAAAAGTTTGGGTGATTCCTCCATCCAGGGTTATAAGTGTTTGAAAATGGGTTCCCTTGGGTATAGTTGACCTGGTCTGATTTAGTTTCATTCAACAGATTGCATTCCGCTGATTGGTGTCTTTTGGTTCCACATAATTTGCATTCCGACGAGACTGCTGCTGCAGTAGTTGGGTTTGCATACATATGTTCGACCTTAAGGGCCAAAGCGTCCATTTTGGCTTGCATCATGTCTATAGAAATTATCTCATGTATTCCTCCTTGGGCTTCTTTCTTCTCCACGGTTGCTCGTTCTGTTCCCCATTGACAATGGTTTTGAGCCATATCTTTGATGAGAGCGCAAGCTTCAGGGTAAGGTTTATTCATCAGAGTGCCACCAGCGGCAGCGTCGATGGTCATCTTAGTGTTATAATGAAGTCCATTATAGAAGGTATGAATGATTAGCCATGATTCCAGGCCATGATGTGGACATATTTTCAATAGGTCTTTATATCTCTCCCAAGCTTCAAAGAGTGATCACCTTGGTTTTGAGTGAATCTGGTTATTTGGTTTCGAAAAACAGCAGTTTTACTTGGGGAAAATATCTAGCAAGGAATACTCTCCTAAGGTCTTCCCGAGTTGTTATAGAATTGGCTGGAAGGGAATCTAACCATGTAAGGGCTCTGTCTCTGAGGGAGAAAGGAAATAGTCTTAGACGAATCGCCTCAGGAGTAGCACCATTGGTTTTAAAAGTGTCAGCTAATTGGATGAAGACTTTTAGATGTTGATTTGGGTTCTCAGAAGGGAGACCCGCGAATTGGTTTTGCTGTACTAATTGTAATAGGGAGGGTTTCAGTTCAAAATTGTTAGCAGGAATATTAGGGTTTGCTATACTAGAACTGGGTTCGTCATCGGATGGTTGAGCGAAATCCTTAAGGGGTCTTTGGTTACGGTCTTCGGCCATAGTTTCCTTAATTCTACGATGTGAGAGACGTGCGCGAGCATAACGTTCAGGTTCCGCTAAAGGATCTATAAGACTACCGATGCTGCGAGTTCTTCGCATTGACCAGTAGGTAAAGCCTTAGTCTAGACGGTGTAACAACAGGGTACGAAATTTGACGTAATTGGTCCCCGGCAACGGCGCCAAAAACTTGATGCGGTGTTTTCGCAAGTATACGAATCGCGTCAGAGTAATATAAAAGATTATCGATCCCACAGAGACCAAACGTCAATCTATCGGTTTCTGTTGTTACGATGTTTATCTAAGGCAAATCAATTGGGAGTTCGTGAGTGCACAGTAAAAGCGAAGTAAAGTACGAAGATATAAAATTCAATTTAAAACAACAGGCCTGAATGTAATTCACACAGTCGGATAGTATTCCAAATGCTTGTAAATAGAACCACTTATGGGGTAATGTTTTCTACTTATGAAAAGAACTAATTTAACGGGAACTGTCGCTTTCGCGTATTCAGAACCGAGTTTATCCCTTAATCGAACCCTCTTATTGTCACTTATAAAAAGGCGCGCATTGTGTTAAAGTAATAAACCTATTTTTAAGAAATATAGTTTCTTGACTCAGTTGAAAAGTATTTTGACTTGGAACTTTTAACAAAAAGAGGTTCATGCAACCCGGACTTTAAACCCATAAACGCGTCCGAAAATAGTTTTAAAATCGTTTTTCTAAAGTATTAAAAACTCCTACTTAACTAGACAAAGTGCTTTCACTTCCTTTGAACAGTTAAGACTAACCAAGTTTAACCAAAGGTTGGACTGCTTTCGATCTTACCCAACAGAAATAAAGTGCAGAAAACTTGTGTTAAAAATCAGAATAACCCCTAAGCATTTCTATTGACACCTTGTATGGAATACTACTTTAACTATGATCCTTACATTCTAACCTTTAAAATTTAGCCGGACATGGAAATGTAAATAGACATGTTGAAATAGATCATGTTAAAGTAGATTCTTTTTTAAGTAAATGGTGCGAGAAAATAAATAGTGCAAGAAAATAAATAGTGCGAGAAAGTAAATAGTGCTAGAAAATAAATGGTGCGAGAAAGTAAATAGTGCGAGAAAATAAATGGTGCGGGAAAGTAAATAGTACGAGAAAGTAAATAGTGCGAGAAAATAAATGTTGGAAAGTAAATAGAAACCTGCTCCAAATCGGAGGCTTTAAATCTGGTACAACTGGAAATAAATGACTGGAAATGAAAATGGAGGCAGGATTAACTTCTACCAGAGTGCGTCAAACTCGATTACAGACTCGATCAAACAGTGTGATAACTCCCCGATGTGAGAAGTTTATCACTTTACAATACTGAAAATATATGGCTTGAGTTCTGAAACTAAGCTTGGATGAAGAAAAAGGATCAAGGACTCATCTATTTATAGCCTAGGAAAAACTATGGAAAGACCAAAGTGCCCCCCAACTTCTTTTGGGAGGGAAACCATATGACAAAGGTGGTGCCCGCCACCCCCTCATGGTGCCCGCCATGTGAACCAAAGGAAAAAGAAGTGGAGATCATGGCAGTTGACAGCAGTTGACTCCTATCCAAGTCATGGCCTACCCTATGGCGCCCGCCATGGTGGATGCCATGTGTACAATTTCCTCAAAAACTGGTTTTCTTGCTCCTTTTTCTTCATTTTTTCACGAGGAGCTCTGGGAATACAAAGAACCTGAAAACAAAACAAAACACAAGCATAACACAAGAAAATAGCAATAAAATCCTAAGAAACATGTGCAATCCGAGTCAAATACGTAGTGTGATTCAGTGTTATCAGCACACACCGCACCTTATTTTTTTTAACAATTTTTGCAGGTACTTCCTTCGGAAATAGGCAATATGATGAGCGGCTTCAAGAAAATGAAGTTTCAGCAAATTCAGATAACTCGTAGTACAAGACACCGGAGTAGAAGTGGCCAGCAAAGACAGGGACAACAAGGGAAGAATCGGCGCGAATTTAGCCATGGTAGCACGCAATGGCATTCATACAGGTTCTATCTTTCCTTTACCACCTTTTATCAAAACATTGAAGACAATGTTTGGTTTAAGTGTGGGGGAGGAACTTTACCGCTTTCATTTTACCGCTTTCTAGTTAGATTTACTATTTTCTAGCATGATTTAAAAAAAATGTTGTTTTAATGTTTTGTGCTTCTTTGCATGTGATGTCGAGTCTTTATGCGTGATTTTATGTTGTTTATCGATTTCCGCATTCTCTTGAGCCATACCAAATATTTTGAAAATTTTTGAGTTAAAAATAGTGTTTCTTTTGAAAATCTTAGGTTACAGACGAAATTGAGGTTAGATTTTGAGACTTGGGAAAATTCCGCAAGATCGGTATCGTTTCAATACCGTGAGCCTCTCAATTATAGAAATCAATTTGAGTACTTGTTATGCCATAGCCTTAAGTCCTCACCCCTTCAGGAGTCCCTAAGTAGTTTATTTAGCAGTCAGCACCATCCTAAGAACACACTAAGTAGGAAGCCGATGCAAATAAATGTATGATCTCAAGCTTAAAAGGTAAATTAAGAAGGAAAAAAAATGAATGAATGAAAAGAAATGCTCCTCCTAAGTTAGGTGATCCTCACCCGATCATTTAGCCCAACGGTGCAAACTTCTTTATTTTATTGATATTTAAGCCAATGTGCAAAAAGAAAAAAAAATGAATGATGATAATGAGATCATAGTCATTAACAGGCTATCCTCCCATGAGTGTGAAAGGATAACGGGCTTAATGTGATTGCGCCAGAATGAAAAGGGAGAAAAGAAGGATGAGTGAGTTAGGCTTAGGTATAATGACATGATTCAGATTGGTTTGTATAGGAGGAAGGTTAATGACCGCAAAAGCGGAATTGTGTTGTTACGATATCCTTAGTGTATGAGCAAGTACCTATCGACACAAACTTAACCGAAGTAGAGTTGGTAGCCTAGGATGAGTATCTGTATGCACTATTTTTCCTACGAGTCATGGTTTGCTTGAGGACAAGCAAAGGTTTAAGTGTGGGGGAGTTTGATAACGCGAAATTATATCGTGTATTTGACTTGACTTGCATGAATTTTTATTATGTTTTATTCGCTTTTTCCCGATTTATGATTTATATTACCCACATTTATTTATGTTTTTCAGGCACTCGAGTCGGAGCGGAATTTATCGGAAAGTGAAGATTTAAAGAAGACTTGAAGGGGAAAATAGAAGAAAATTAAATATTAGAATAAGAAGAAAATAAAAAGAAGAAAGGAAAAAAAGAAAAGAAAAGAAAAAGAAAAGAAGAAAAAAAATAAAAAGGGTGGGCCCACCACCACTCACAGATGTGGCGTAAGCCACATTATGGGGTGGCGCCCACTACCTTGCATAAAAGTGGCACAAGCCACATGGGGAAAGTGGGGAAGTGGCGCAAGCCACCTGTATGTGAGGAGAAGAAATTTCCCACTTCTCCTATTATTTCTCCTTCTTCAGTTTTTGCCGGATCGACTTCTTACCCGTTTCTCACGCGCACTCAACCGACGATTCTGAATCTTCGACCCAGTATAAAAAGAAAAGGAAACCTCCATTGCCCAGGGGGTGAATTTTAGCCAAATTTTATTTCTGTAGATTTTAAGCAGTTTTGATTCACTCTGTAAAAGTAATAGTTCTCCACATCAGAGGACTATTACAAATATAGTTTTAGGATTTATTTCTGTAGTTTAATATATGTATTACGACTTCAGTTCAAGCATTGTTTCCAGTTCCATTTAATTACAGGTTCTGTTTTATTATTTACCTTACTGTCTTCAATTAATTGCTTAATTATGTCTTGCCTTATATTAAATTATTTTAAATCGCTTATCATGTTTTTGTTTAATCTAAAACCCCAAAATTGCTTATTTCTTTCTGTCATTATGTCTAGCTAAATAGTTTAGAGTCCGGCGTATGAGGACCGCCGTTACCGACGGGACTCGGTAGAAAATAATAGGTGCGAATTTATGATTAAAAATTTTGTTTTGGTTTTAATTTCCAGGTCTAATTTAAATATCTTTGTCAAGAGAGTGAGAGGTTATTTAACACGATTTTGTCACGAGAGTTAGAAATTAATTAAGGTTAGAGCCGGCACTGCGAGAGCGTGGGGGTCGAACCGGATAGTGAAAATTAGGCAACATATCTAAATACAGTGAGAGCGCTTTAGATATGTTTAGGATATTATTGGCTTTCAAAATATATTTCCTAGTTACCAGGCGAGCGAGAGCAAAATCTTGGGATTAGGGAACATGACTTTAGTTAATACCGCGAGAGCGTGAGGCGGAGTTTTTAAGTCGGTATATTCTACAGAACTAAGTTATAGTTGTAATTAGTACCCGAATTCTACAAAGTCCTTTAGGAACGCGGAATCCATATTCCAGCCTCTCTTTATTATCATATTTTCTAAGTTCATTTTTAGTTTTAGTTCTAGTTTCCTCTTAATTAAATATTCATTAGCCTTAGCTTTACAAAGCAACGATAGATTACAGTAGGTTGACATTGGTCTCTGTGGGTTCGAGAATCTTTTATATTACTTCGATATTTCTGTGCACTTGCGGAGCATCGCCGTTCAGGGAAACTTTTAGGGTTCATCGTCAGCCAGAAAGGAATTGAGGTTGATCCTGACAAGGTCAAGGCCATTCAAGAAATTCCTTCTCCAAAGACTGAAAAACAAGTAAGGGGATTCCTGAGACGTTTGAATTACATTTCCAGATTTATATTTCTCATGACCGCGACATGTGCGCCGATCTTCAAATTACTCAAAAAGAATCAGGACTGCGTATGGACAGAAGACTGCTAAACCGCCTTCAATAGTATCAAGGAATACCTGTTGAATCCACCTATCCTGTCACCTCCAGTAGAGGGAAGACCGCTGATCATCTACTTAACAGTCTTGGGAGACTCCATGGGTTGTGTACTTGGGCAACAAGACGAAATGAAAAGAAAAGAGTCTGCCATCTACTATTTGAGCAAGAAGTTTACCGACTGTGAAACTCGGTATACTATGCTTGAGAAAACTTGTTGTGCTCTGGCTTGGGCAGCCAAACGTCTTCGCCAGTATATGATTTGTCACACTACTTGGTTAATCTCCGAAATGGATTCAATCAAGTATGTCTTTGAAAAGCCTGCTCTCACGGAAAGGATAGCCCGTTGGCAGATGTTGTTATCAGAATACGAAATCAAGTACCATGCTCAGAAAGCCGTCAAAGGAAGTATTTTAGCCGATCATTTGGCACATCAACCGATTGACGATCAGGAATCAATCGGATTTGACTTCCCAGACGAAGATGTCATGTACTTGAAAATGAAAGATTGCGATGACCCACTACCCAGTTGTAGCGAGCGATTTTGGACGCGGTTCTTAAGCGCTGTCGCTCTTTGGGGTTTACTACAGGTCGATTCATTTTTTATCCTATTGTGAGCTGACTAAGGAAGGGAAATAGATGTCTCCAATTAACCCTGCTTGCATACTGAGTTTAAACAACGGTCTGTTAGGTTACAGATGCTATATGGTAATGGGGACTTTCTTTCTTCTTACTTTATTAAGGTGGAAAACTGGGACTATTCACGGGGGATTTGTCAGATTGGGTGGAGATAGGGGACTTTATGTTTTTTGATTAGTGTGCTCGCTAAGATTGTTCTTTCAATCTTTTGCCTACGTATTCCCGTTTACCGAAACAGGGAAATCAGAGCGTTCGTAGTTCATCCTATTCTATGGGAGGAAATGGGTGTTTTGGTGTCTTGTTCAAAGCCCAACACGTGAAGTAAAAGGTGATCTATATCTTGTTCAAAGCCCAAGATGTGAAGCTGAAGGGTCTATTTGTATCTTGTTCAAAGCCTAAGATGTAAAGCTAAAAGGTGTTGTCTTTAGAGAGAATTTGTCATCTCTAAAGAGGGTCTGTTTGTCACAACTGTTTATAAAGGACAATTATTTTAACCGAGATATGTGAATCCGGCAATGCCATAATTTCCTTTATAGGGGGTTTCAACCTGAAGGAGAAGACTTTAACTCAGTGTAGAGCAATTCTATCTTTCCTTAGGAATTTTTCATGCTAAAAGAGGGACAGTGGCATAGATGTAAATAATCAAGAGGCTTGCCGTTTACAGCGATTAGATGAAGGGGAAGGAGTTGTTGATGTTTGTGTACTATGAACGAGGCACAACTTTGATGCTAAAAGGTTGATTGACTCAACCGGGGTTTTCCTTATACAAATCCTAAGAGGAGGCTATTGGCCCAACAAGAGGGAGTATTTGTGTGTCTGGTACGAAGCCCGAGAGAGAGAGGCTAAAAGGGTTGACTCAACAGGAGAATATTTTATACTCAACAAGAGAGTGTTTTTATATCTCGAACGAAGCCCGAGACAGAGGCTAAAGGTTTGACTCAACAAGAGAGTCTTTTATACTCAACAAGAGAGTGTTTTTGAATCTCGTACGAAGCCCGAGATGGAGGCTAAAAGGGAGATTGGCTCAACAAGAGAGCCTTTTATACTCAACAAGAGAGTGTTTTTGTATCTCGTACGAAGCCCGAGATGGAGGCTAAAAGGGAGATTGGCTCAACAAGAGAGCCTTTTATACTCAACAAGAGAGTGTTTTGGTATCTCGTACGAAGCCCGAGATGGAGTCTAAAAGGTTTGAATCAACAAGAGAGTCTTTGTATCTTGTACGAAGCCCGAGATGGAGGCTAAAAGGGTACTGTTTCATTTGAGTGACAGGTCCAGTATGTTGGTTAAGAGAAATCAGTTCTTATATGAGTAATGTTGCACTCATGGATTTGATCTAAGTATCGGGGTTATTTCCTGTTCTCTAAGGAAACGGGGAATCCAAAGGGTATTTAAGACTGTCCAAGTCTGCGGGTGTCTTCCTATTTTTGAAAGGGACTTGAGAATGTCTTTGAGACTCAAGGAAATTAGACTGTCCAAGTCTAGAGTTTTATCTTTTGTACTATGCTTAAAGAAACAGTAGTAGTACATTCACGGTAGAAAGATCTAGACTCTTTGAAAGACTGTTCTATTAAGATGACAAATTTCTGTTCCTATACCTCTAGGAGGTCGTCGGACAATTTGTACGAAGCCCAAGAGGAGGCTGGAAACTTTTAAGAAGCCAAGGGACAATTTGTACGAAGCCCGAGAGGAGGCTATCATTCCCGGAGGAAGAAATCATTTATACGAAGCCTAAGAGGAGGCTGTGAATACTTCTAAGAAGCCGACGGGTCCTTGTACAACGCCCAAGAGGAGGCGGGGATGCTTTTGAGAATTTGGAAGAAACTCAAGGGATGCAATTCATGGAGAAAAGATCATCTCTGGGGAGTAGAGTTTCTTGACAATTCCTAAGGAGGACAGCCGAAGAGAAGACTGTATCTGGTGCTCCTATAGGGGATCTAGTATTGTCTATTTCTAAGAATGATCGAAACGGCTTTACCTAGTGCTAGACGTAGTTGCCGGGAAACTCTAAATATCTATACTATTATTACACAGTCGATATGAGTTTATGAAAGAAGACTTACAGTGAAACAGCCCCACAATACAGTCATATGTATCTGAAAGCGGTAAATGAAAGCATATAAACACTTACTCGGTTGTAGAGCTTCCATACTGTTTGGTTAGTTGTTCAACAAAGAAAGATTGAAAACAACAGTATATTTCAAAATCAAAGGAGAAAGTGCTTTGAAAGGAAAAATTGGGGCTTACAGCTCAAGGAGAGGCCCAAGGTTTTAGTAGTGATTGCACTGTGATATGAGTTTGTACAGTAGGACTTATACAAGTGACTGAGGCTCAAAAAGTTTTCTGTACAAGGGGAATGGGTCTTACACTCTCTCAAGAGGTCCAAAAAAATGATTTAGAGAAAAGAATCGGGTCTTACTACGCGAGGGTAGGCCCAGATGATTTTGTTTAAAAATGGCGATTGCGCCGAGGTTTTAGAATGTACAGAGGGACTTATACAATAAGTGAGGCCCCAAAATGGGTTATGTAAAAAAGGGGGTTGGCACTTACACTCTATTAGAGGCCCAAGTGAGTTTTAAGAAAATAAATGGGTCTTACTACTCGAGGGTAGGCCCAATGTTTAATTTTGAAAAGGCCGACGATCGCGCCGAGGTTTTGGAAACACCGTGGGACTTATACAAGTGATTAAGGCCCAAAATTTTGGTATTTACAAAGGAATTGGGTCTTACACTCTATTAGAGGCCCAAAGGTTTAAAAATGAAAAGAAATGGGACTTATAGCTCAAGGAGAAGCCCAATGGTATTTTTTTGTTAAAAGGCGACGATCGCGCCGAACTTTGTAAATGTACAGAGGGACTTATACAATATCTGAGGCCCAAAATATTTTATTTACAAAAGGGGTGGGACTTACACTCTATTAGAGGCCCAAAGTGTATTTTAGGAAAAGAAATGGGGCTTACAACACGAGGGGAGGCCCAGATGATTTTCAGTTTGAAAATGGCGATCGCGCCGAGATTTTTAACGTATCGGGACTTATACAATAACTGAGGCCTAAAATATTTTTGTACAAAAAGGGTTGGGTCTTACACTCTATTAGAGGCCCAAGTGTTTTAAAAAAAAGATTTGTTAGGGTGAAAATCAAAGAAACCCCAATTTCGTTTTTTAAAGGCATTTTTCAAAGAAAAATCAAGTAAAAAAATGATAAAAATATCAAATAAAATCATTAATCATGTTATAAACAATGATTAAGGTTTATGAAAAAGTATTTTATCCACATGAATATTTAAAATCATTTTGGTTTTAAAAATCAAGAAAAAGAAATCATTTTAAAAGCATTTAAAACAATTTAAAACAATATTTTTTAATAGATTAAAAATATATCAAATAATAATATTTTTTTTTATTTTTTGTGGATTAAAATATTATGGAGTATGAATAAGAAGTGTGTAAAACAGAATTGGAAAATGATGATTTTTGCTATGTAAAAGAATTGGTTGAGTTTTGAAGATAAACTAAGAAAAAGAGGAAAGATGTCACAACATCACATTCGACATGAGTTTTTGAAGATAAGAGAAAAAAGGGAAGATGTCACAACATCACATTCGACATCTTAAAGAACCAGAACTGCACCTTGGTTTTCAACATCTTTGCTATCAAACTTCAAACATTCATAACTCTCTAAATTTTTAACGAAATTGAAATCCGTAAGAACCTATCTTGACCGATTTTTCGCAAGGAATCCAATGCACACTGAAACTTAATGTACAGAACATACAAAGCAAAAAACCAAAACTGCATGTTGATTTTAAACATCTTTGCTTATCAAACTTCAAACACTCATAACTCTCTCAATTTTTAACGAAACTAAAATCCGTAAGAACCTATCTTGACCAATTTTTCGCAAGGAATCCAATGGTATCACTCATACATACTGAAACTTAATGTACAGAACACACAAGGCAAAAAACCAGATCTGCACCTTAAGTTTAAAACAACATAAACTCCACATATAAACATGTTAAAGTGCAAACAGTAGAAGGATCATATCATACAAATTAAGGACTACATTTTTGCTTCAAGAATTGTTCAATATGAAGTATGTATGTGGACAACAAAGGAAAGAATGATTCAAAGAATTCAAGTTGTGAATTTTACCTCTTTTTTGGAGATTTTGTGCAACCTACCAAGTGCTTTGTTCCAGAAATGATTTGATGCTTTGGACACCCTCAAATGACCTCTTAGAAGCTTTTAGGATGGTTGGAATCAGCTGGAAACCTCTGGAGCAAGTTTGGACACTTTCTTGCAAAATGGGCAAAAGTGGCCAAAATGCCAACTCTCTCAAATGGTGTTCCAGATGTGTGGCACCATTTGGGATAGTTCAAGGATGATATTTGGAGTGTGTTCGAGGTTTTATCTGATTTGGAAAGTGACTGAATCAAGACATGGCTTGAAAAATGCAAAAAAGTCAAATTTTGAGGTTTTGAGAGGTGACTTTGTGATATTGGTGTTACAGGTCACTTGTGATAGTTTGGGTCACCTACATATGATGTTTATGAGGTGTTAGGATCATGAGATGTGATGGAAATGCTCTCTAACTCAAAAACTCAGAATTACCTTGCTAAAGAAGGCATTTTGGAGTTAAAGAAGTGATTTTGAGGAAAGCATCTGTTTGATGGCTTTGGTGTACTCAAACTAAGCACAAATGAGCTCTATTTATAGTAGAGCAAGTTTGTTTTGGTAGCAATAGTGAATGGTGGATGCAGCAGAGGTTTGTTCAATGTTGGCCAATGAAAATCCAAGTCTCCTCTAGCCATTGACTAGAGGTTAGAGCACAGAGCTTTGGTTCCCTACTTGTTGGAGGAATCTTGACTGAATTCAGTTGCAAATGTGTCAGTTCATGCCACCTCTAAGCATCTATTGAATGCTCCAATCTAAAATTGGAATCTTGTCTCTCTTTTAGGGATTTCTAGGTTTGGCATACTACTTCTTGTTCCAAGGACTTTGGAGGCTTGGCTCAGTGATTGTCCCCTTTGGATTTGATCCTCAGATGTGTCCAAGATGATGACAAGGCTTGGAAATTTGTGTGGCACAAAAAATGTGCAAATCTGTCCTGAAACATGTCTTAAAAATCAGCTGCAACAAGCCTTGTTGTAAAATCCATAACTTCTTGCTCAAGAATGATAAATGGCTGTTCCAAGACTCTATGGAAAGCTGAGATGACATACTTCAACTTTGATGTTTGACCCTATACTTGGTTCAACTTGGATCATGGAGAAAAACATCCTTGAAGTTGGGACATTCTTGCTGGAAAAATATTAATGATGTCCTATGAAATGTTGGAACATCAGACAACTTTGAACATTAATAATTCCAAACTTTAATCACTTATATCTTTTAATCCACTATGATATTTTGAGTTGAAGTGAATTGCATCTTTGATGCTTGTCTTGCATGGTGACAAAGCTTGAAAATTGTGTGGCACAAGAAAAAGTGCACAAAATCTGTCCTAAAAAACAGCTGCAGCAAGCCTACTTGTAAAGTCCATAACTTCCTGCTCGAGTGTGATAAATGGACGTTCTACAACTTTCTGGAAAGCTGAGATAACTTACTTCAACTTTAATGTTCAAGGTTTATGAAGATAAGACTTGTAAAGTTGTCAAAAATGACCTTGAACTTGTGTGATCAAATCTATCCTAAAAGCTGTCATGAAAATTCTATTTTATCAATGCCTTTTGCAGAGACCATAACTTTCTGATCGAGAATGATAAATGAGCTTTCTAGGACTTTCTGGAAAGGTGAGATGACGTACTTCAACTTTGATGTTCAAGGTTTGGCTTGAATCAACTTGGGTTATGGAGAAAAACATCCTTGAAGTTGGGACATTCTTGCTGGAAAAATATTAATGATGTCCTATGAAATGTCAGAACACTGGACATTAAGAATTCCCAACTTTGATCACTTATATCTTCTAATCCTTATGATATTTTGAGTTGATTCCTTCTACAATGTTGAAGTATCAAATACCCTCTTTAAAAGTAGCTCTTACGCAAAATCAATGGATTCTTGGATCAATAGTTACAACCTTGAAAAGTTGTGTACTTGAACATGATTTTAACTTAGAAAAAATTTCTAAGTTTCTATCAATTTGATCAATTTTACAATTTTGCATGATTTCTTTATTTAAATTTGATCAAATTAAATCATCCATCATATTTTCTTGAGTAATAGCTTGTGAAGCTCAAAGTTGACCAAAAGTCAAATTTTGACTTTCTGCGTCAGTTGACTTTGTATTAGATGAACTTGAGACTTTATCCACTTGAAATGTTGCACTCTTGTGCTTAATTCTTGATGTGGGAGTCCTTTTGATCCATTGTGGATGTTTGAGAGGTTAGACAAGTTGAAGATCATGTCATTTCTTGATTGATCCTTTGTCTAAGAGCTCTGAGAGGATTTGAAACCCTAGTTCTGATTGTAGTGAGTGTTCACCCATCTTTGGGGAGACTAATGAGGTATAAAGGTACATCTATATTGTGCTGATGATTTGCACCATGATGGGAAATCTTAGTGGTCAAAATTTGGGGTATGACAGATGCCCCTATTTAATCTTCTTGGACCTGAAGGTATGAATGGCGAAGGTATTCGGGCATTCGGGGTGCAAGAGGATTAAATATCAGAATACCCGAAATTTTGATGGTGGTTATGAATGGTAACTTACGCATTCATCTTCTTTAGCTAAGTGATGATGCTTAGAAAAGGTAAACTTCCCCTCGATCCTGGTCTTCAGCCAAGGAGCTGGTCTCAGTTTTCTTTTGAAATAAACCTCTCCACGATCCTGGTTTCCTACCAAGGAATTGGTCTTAGTTTCTTTTGTCAACTTCCCCTCGATCCTGGTTTCCTACCAAGGAACTGGTCTTAGTTTCTGATTTGTGAACTTCCCCTCGATCCTGGTTTCCTGCCAAGGAACTGGTCTCAGTTTCTTTTGTCAATAAACTTTCTTGACAAGGAACGTTATTCGCAGCGGCTTTCCTCAAACTTCTCACCGAATTTTCCTGGGGAGATGCCATTTGACGAAAAAAGTTTTGATGTCAGACTTGTTGGGGAACCCATTCGTCTGAATTGTAGAGGTACACAAACTTCTCTGTTTGGAGACGCCATTTGTCGATTCTATTGGGGAAGCGAGTCTCTTGAGAGACTGTTTCCGCTTAGGGGTGTTACATCATACTTTTCCTGAGGTCTTTTCAGAGAAATGCCATACGATGTACCCCAATTTTGAGGGACTTTCTCTGGGGATTTTCCTTAATCCGGGAAAGCGAAAATATCATCTTCAATGGCAAAGAGTGATATTTGTCAAAGATTCTCTGGTTTTTCAGAGGTTCAAGTTATCGAAGTGGTCAAGGACCGTCTCTAATCCAGAGATAAACGGGAGAGAGATTACTTAGATGATTCATTTCCTAACAAGGAAAGATCTGACAACTCGATTGAGAGGACTTCTATCACTAGGGGACAAGATCGACTAGAGTGATAGTGATACAATATGAATATGAATGTAGATCAATAATGCATGATGTATGTATGTATATGCTGACAAAACTGACGCAACATACAGACTAAAGGATGAACACGACTGGATACTCGGCCACAGTGGGGCATGTAGAAATATCGCTGGTTTAAGGTAGCAATTATGCCTTGCTTAGGAGAAACGGTACCTGTTGGGAGCGATGCTGGTCGGGCTTAGGAGATGAGAACTCGGCTGAGGATGTCAGACGAAACATGGTCTCTGACACAGTTGATCCTTCATTTAGGCGTACTAGTCTAGAAGGAGTACTTTGATTCTGCACTTTGAGGTTCGAACACCTTTGGAGAAGCGACCGATATTCTTCTGATGTTCAACAGTTAAAAGAAATTGCCATCTTTATTTTAAAAGCAGAAAAAGTTTGACAAGTAAATTCATTTTTATTTTATTTTCAAGAATCGTTAATCATGTGAAAAACATCATTCTGTAAAGCTAAAACAAGTAAGAATTACAAACAAAAGCACAAGGGCTTAAATTTTATTGATAGGATGGAAATCAGCCGAATGCGTGATTCCATAGAGTATTTACAAGGTTAGAAAATGGTAATTTACAGGGAAAAGGGCTACGTTGAAACATAACGACCACTATCCTTCTACCAACTTTGAATTCGGGACATCCTGAGCTTTTGTCGAAGATGACCTTGACTGGAGTCTCTGATGGATGGCATGACTACTGAAGCGCGGTATTGATCAGACGTAGTTACTTGCCATTAATCCCTAACTTTTGCCTGGATTGTACTTTGAGATTTCCAACCCACCGGGATGATTTTTTTTATTTTGTCTCTAATTTTTGCCTGGACCGCCCTTTCGGGTTTTTAATCCACCGAGACGTTTTTTTTATTTAGTTTAGGCGAAGTATTTCTTGACTACATCAACATTTGTGGGGTAGGCAAATTCTTCTCCATCCATGGTTGCGAGTCTCAAGGCGCCGCCTGAGAAAGCTTTCTTGACCACACAGGGGTCGTCATAATTCGGAGTCCATTTGCCCCGGGAATCAGTGAGAAATGATTGTATCTTCTTGAGCAGTTTGAAGATTGGCACGCATGTCGCGGTCATGAGGAATATAAATCTGGAGATGTATTTCAAACGTCCCAGGAATCCTTTGACTTGTTTTTCAGTTTTCGGAGAAGGCATTTCTTGAATGGCCTTGACCTTGTCAGGATCAACTTCAATTCCTTTCTGGCTGACGATGAACCCTAGAAGTTTCCCCGAACGGACACCGAAGGTGCATTTGTTGGGATTCAAGCGGAGCTTGTACTTTCTCAACCGCTCAAATAGTTTTGACAGGTGGTTCACATGCTCCTCTTCTGTTCGAGATTTGGCAATCATATCATCGACATATACCTCAATTTCCTTGTGTATCATGTCATGAAACAGAGTAGTCATGGCCCTTTGATAGGTTGCCCCGGCATTCTTCAAACCGAACTGCATTACCTTGTAGCAAAAGGTACCCCATGGGGTAATGAACAAAGTTTTCTCCATGTCTTTCGGCGCCATTTTGATTTGATTATAGCCCGAGAATCCATCCATGAAGGAGAAAATTTTGAACTTTGTTGTACTGTCAACCAGCATGTCAATGTGTGGTAAAGGAAAATCGTCCTTTGGACTAGCCTTGTTTAGATTTCTGTAGTCGACACACATTCTGACCTTTCCGTCCTTTTTTGGAACAGGTACGATGTTTGATAGCCGTTGAGGATATTCAGATGTAGCGAGGAAACCCGCGTCGATCTGTTTCTGTACCTCCTATTTGATTTTGATAGCCAAGTCCGGGTGAGTCCGTCTCAACCTCTGCTTTACTGGCGGACATTCCGATTTCAACGGTAAGTGATGTTCCACGATGCTGGTATCCAACCTTGGCATGTCCTGATAGGACCAAGCGAATACATCGGGGAATTCTTTGAGAAGCTTTATCAAACCTTCTTTGGCAGTTGGACTGAGCAGTGCCCCAATCCTGATTTCTTTTCTTTCTTTTTCTGAACCCAAGTTTACCATTTCCAACGGCTCTTTGTGAGGTTCAATGGACCTTTCCTCCTGTATGAGTAATCGGGAGATCCCTTCTGGAATTTCGTCGTTAACTTCTTCTTTAGCCCCAAATACCGGGAACTCAAAGTCGGGAGAAGGTATCGGATCGTATGTTTCAACGGGGTTTAAAACAAGCAATCTACATGACGTGATGATTTTTGTTTAGAAGAGATAGAGAAAATGCAAATGTGTGCAGTGTATTTTTCTTTTACTGCTTATTTTTATTATTTGTTTTGTTTTTTAGGATTACCATTTTCTGAGAAAAGCAAAAAGAGAAAACAGCCATAAATGCGGAAATTACAGAACGACGTTATTTTATTAATGAACAAGTTGATTCTTGAAACTACAACCCTATAAAACAAAACTTTGTCGCTTTGGGCAAAGCGAAGAGGGAAATTTACAGAAAGCGAGCCCTATCAAACATCCGTTTCACCTGGGCAGGGTGAAAGGTTAAAGATGGCAATTACTTTGACTTATGAACAATCTTCGGAACATCGACAGCAACCCACTGGCGGTGAACTCCTCGGTGAATCATAAAGTCTGGCACCTTCCTCAATTTGTCTTCAGAAATAACGTTGATTTCTAGTGGAGCATGATCATTAGAATCTGTCTCCCAGGCAGAGTTGTCGTAGGAGAATTCCTCTGTTGCATTTTGCATAGCATTTGTACTCTCTGCTGTATCTCCCCATCCAGTTGGCTGGATGTCTTCGAGCCTGATATGAGAGTTCTCAGGAGCAGTGTAATTGACCATATAGTCGTATTTTCCACTTGGTTGTCCCAAGGTGTCCCACACTTCTTTGGAACTGGAGGAGTCATCCTTCTCGATGACGTTGACCTCGGGGAAAGCATAGTTGATTAACTCTAGTCCTACAAATGTTGCAAATTCATCGTCGTGATGGGTATTTTCAGGATAACCTGGGTGTTGATCCCATGACATGGTGGGGACGCACGTATTCTGTTCAATGATGCTCAGCTGATTTTCATTGTTCGGCTGATTTTCTTGCCCCAAGTCTCCTGGGCACGGCTGCCACATTGGCAAGCCATCCATCGGGCCATAATAGTCGTGGTCAAAGTTGTCTTTCATTAGAGTGTCCTCCTCTAATGAGTTTGGTGGAGCACGACATCCTTCCGGATCACCATCTCCATATATCATTTCGACGTCTGACCTGGGTATAAATCTCAGACTCTGTGTGGGAAAGCAGAATGGGGTCTGCGTTTTGTCCATACAGATTGGAAGCCACCAGTGGTTCAACAAGTGCTGAAGTGTTTTCTGGACAAGGGCACAACCTTGATCGTTTTCGCAACCCGCTTTACAGCTCTGATAATCATGTGATACCAGGAATCCAAGACGGACCTGTTCTGCGTGTAACTCCACCAGGCTGGTATTCATCAGACGAATATCAAAGATTTGAATCATGTTGATCTGATAGGGATTCCTATCATGGTAGTCCTGGATCCATCCAAGATCCATCTGACGCTGGAGGGCCTCTTGTACAAAAGAGCATCCCTGTTTGTTTACCGAGCAAGTCAGACAAGAACTGTAATCCTGCTGCGGCAGATTATGATACTGGCTTTGCCTTGAGTGCATTGCCACCATGTTGACATTCATCGCACGAACGTCGTGGTTTTGAATGACGTTGGAATTCATATAAACCATGTTAACTCCACGAACTCGGTGCTCTTGGATCCATCCGAGATCCATTTGTTCCTATAGAGCTGATTGCACCACAGAACATCCTCGATTGCTTTTAGAGCAGATATCACACTGGTGATAATTATGAGGTGGCACATGGCCATATCCACTCTGTCTACAATGCATCTTGACCAGATTGGTCCTTAACAAGAGTACATCATGAATTTGATAGACGTTGTTAGACTCTCCCTCTATCAGGTTGACTGCAGCTTTCTCGTGTTGAGGCAGCGGGTTCGTGAGAACATTGGGATTCGTATCTTTGAAAGATAAGAGCCTGCTCCTAACAAGCTTTTGCACTTCAGATTTGGAACTGAGACAGTTCTCTATGTTATGCCCTGGTCCTCCTTGATGATAAGGGCAAGTCTGATCCGCTTTGAACCAAAAAGGCGAATTTTCCGATACTGTAAGAGGAGCCTTGGTCTGGACGTGCCCTTTGACCAGTAATAACGGAAATAGTTCCGCGTACGATACAGGTATAGGATCGAATCCTGGTGTCCGCGTAGTACCGTTGTTATTGCATGGAGGACGAGCCTGCTGAAGAGGCTATTGTGTCCTTTGTTGATTAGGTTGGTTCTGTGCAACCTGAGGTTGATACGTAGAAACAGGCGCAGGGTTGATAGCAGGCGTTACAGCTGCTACTGGTTGATACCATCGCCTTTGCTTTTCGAGAGAGAAATTCCCAATATCCTGCTCTTTTTTCTTAGGGAGCTCACTACCATATCGTTTTGTACTACTTGATGATCCAGCGCCTTTTACCAAACGTCCTTCTCAGACGGCTTCCTCAAGGCGAACTCCCATACCGACCATTTCGGTGAAATCACTGGGCGCACTGGCAACCATTCTGTCTTAGTAAAATGAGGTCAAGGTCTTTAAGAGGATCTTTTTCATCTCTTTTTCCTCAAGAGGTGGACAGATCTGAGCGGCAATTTCACGCCATCTCTGAGCGTATTCCTTAAAGGTTTCCTTGTCCTTTTGTGACATTGATCTGAGTTGATCTCTGTCGGGTGCCATGTCCAAATTGTATTTGTACTGTTGGACGAAGGCAGTGCCGAGATCTCTGAAAGTGCTAATCGTAGCACAATTTAAACCCATGTACCATTTTAATGCGGCACCGGTTAAACTATCCTGAAAGTAGTGAATCAGTAGATCCTGATTCTCTGTCTGAGCTGACATTCGTCGAGCGTACATCACCAAGTGACTCTGAGGGCAAGAGTTACCCTTGTATTTTTCAAAGTCGGGCACTTGGAACTTGTGTGGAACTTTCACATTGGGGACCAAGCAGAGGTCTGCGGCGTCCTTTCCAAATAGATCCTGACCGCGAATAGCTTGCAATTCCTTTTGCATTTCCAAGAACTGTTCCTGGAACTCGTTCATTCTTTCGAACATGCTTTCGTTTCCACCAGAAGGTATCTGGGGAATATGTCCTTCCGGGACAGTGTGTACCACGGGTTATGGTATAGTCATTACGGCCGAGACTCTCGGTGCCTCCCGAAGTTTGTTACCTTCAGGAGTTGCTGTCATGCCCCTGGTATCTTCGCTTTCCCGAAGTTTGTAACCTTCAGGCCCAGCGGTTCCTGCAGTGATTTCCTGATCTTCAGTGATCGGCGGAACATATCCTTCCAGGATATAGTTAACAGGCATGCCCTAGGGACGATCTTTCGGCATTTGATACCTAGGATCATACTTCTCCACTATGGGCATTGAGGTGATCTCTGAGATCACAATTATTTGTAGCTGAGCTTCTGCCATGGCTTGCATGTCGTTACGAAGCTTTCTCATATCCTCTCTTAGAGCGTCGATCTCTTCTTTCAACCCTCTGTTCTCTTCCTCGAGATCATCCATATTTTTCTGACAATTAGCCCGAGTATTGTACGAATGAGACAGTTTGACTCTCTAGAATCGAGACACAAACATGAGATTCGTAGGTAAGAAGAATACGTGACGTGAGAATGATGAATACAATGATCATATTAATTGTTTTTTTGGTTTAATCAGAATAAAATTCGACAATTAGATTGCAAATATCAAATAGTGGGGGAACCCCGTTTTATTGAAATTCAAAGGATTGCGGAAATGGAAATACAGTAAATTACAAGGTGCGGAAACAGAAACCTAAGCTAATGGGTCCTGAGTCCTCTCTGAGGAGAACTCGGGTGCTGATTCTGGTACTTTCCTTTTCTTTGACTGTTGCTCTTGAGCCGTTGTCGGGTTGTTATTCCTTTGCCAAGTGAAAGGAGCGAGCAAATTCCTTTGGTCATCCTGATTATCTACAGCATGTTGCTCTAAAATCTCAATCAGAGCATCCTTTTCTTTCAGTAGCTGCTGTATTTTGGTACACTCCACGTTGAGAATACGGTACTTGTTCTTCCAAGACCTCCTCTCCCGTTGAACTTTGTTGAGAGTAACCTGAAGTTTTTCAGTTTCCGTCATGAAGTACATGACAGATTTTCTTGGCGGAAGAACTCTGTGACGAGGATACGGCATCTTTAGCTTGAGAGCTCTAGTTTGTACCCAGTGGAGATAAGGCTCCACCGAGACACAGTCCAGTTTTCCTAGAGACTCCCTTCCTTTCTTATGAACATGTTTCCAAGCGTGCACTATTTCTGTCTTTAGTGCTCTGTCATTTTCTCCTTCCTTGAAGAAAATACCTTCCAAATGAGCATTACGCGGGACATGCCTCATCGGGTATCCAAATTGACGACGAACCAATAACGAATGGTAGTTGATTCCTCCCTTAGTTCCTATAAGGGGTATGTTGGGGAAGTTTCCACAATGATCAATTATCCTGATCTTGTCATAAATCCTATTGCACCAATCTATGTCAGAGTTGGTGAGAGACATAATTTTCTGCGACCAGCGTAAGGCACTCTTATGATCCCAAAAAGCAGCAGACTTAGGCAAATGGGAGATAAACCATTTGTATAGCAGGGGCACACAGCACGTGATCTCTCCTCCGCTGTACAAATTCCCTAAGTGTATAGAATGATACGCATCTGCGAGCAGAGTCGGTACAGGGTTTCAAATGAGAAAAAACTTAACGGCGTTGATATCAACGAAGTTATCAATGTTGGGAAACAGAAATAACCCGTAGGTGAGTAAAACAAAGATGCTTTCAAAAGCAGTCATGTTCCCTATACTAGCAAAGTACAGAGCTTTCTTTGTCAGAAACTAGACTGGCAAACCTTGTATGCCACCCTTAGTGGTCATGTGAGTCCTGACCTCTGACTCGTCCAAATAAATTGCTCTTGCAATGATTTGATCCTTTGGAATTTCTTCCAGTCCAGAAAAATGAGCTCGATCAGTGATGTGTAGATCAGTCAGGGAGAGTACTCCTTCAGCGTTGGTGCGAGCTGGTAATCCGAGAATGTGAAACAGTGATAGACCGGATCATAAAACTGAACGAGTGCATCCATGATTCCTTCAATCACATGGATTCTTAATAGAGGTAGCAGACCTCCGTACTTGGCTCTGAAAGCCTCAGGGTTAGTGATCATCCTCGCTAACCTTCTCAAATCCTCAAGTTTTGGAACCTTGAAGGTGTACTGGTGAGTTCTCCTTCTACCGAAATCCATGAGCGCAATCTTTTTCTCTGACATTTGCAATCATTGTCTCAGTTTAATTTGAAAAAGAGAGACTAGAAGAGAAAATTTTTCTGTGTTTTAATGTTTTTTTTAGATGAATGCATGAATGCAGCACACAAAAACATAGAAAAAACATGGGGTCAAAGGGTCGTTGTCATGAAGTCAAGGCTCTACCCATCCCCCAAAGGTTTATACTAGTGATTTTTGTACCTGTTTCTCAAAATCATCAGTTCTTGTTAAGAAAACACCAGCGGACTAGGAACCGTGCTAGGTGATGTTTTTTCGAAGAACCTTCAGAAGAGGGTGGTATCGTGTGACAACCATTTCTAATAGTTTCCGCACCACTAAAAGAGGTTTTTCCTAGGTGTATACTCAATCTTTCCACATGCGGCATCACACGCATTCCCATTAGCAGAAAAATAAACACATATATCAATTAGGAAAAGCAGTATATATATTTGTCCTAAAGTCCTAGACTTTTAAGAGTTGTGAATCCTATGTTCCTGACAGAAAATGGCTCCCCGGCGGAGTCGCCATTCTGTGGTACCTTCCCAATTTAAAGGTTTTGACCTAAGATCCTAGTGAAGTCATCAAAAAGTCCTATCCCAGTGAAATTCCCAGTGAAGGTTTAAATTGAGATGAAAAGATCGGCCCCACGGTGGGCGCCACTTTTCTGTGGTGGCCACCGCCATGAGAATGACTAGTCAAAGGATTAAAGCTGTAAGAAAGAACGAGAAGGCCCCACGGTGGGCGCCACTTTTCTGTAGCGAGCGATTTTGGACGCGGTTCTTAAGCGTTGTTGCTCTTTGGGGTTTACTACAGGTCGATTCATTTTTTATCCTATTGTGAGCTGACTAAGGAAGGGAAATAGATGTCTCCAATTAACCCTGCTTGCATACTGAGTTTAAACAGCGGTCTGTTAGGTTACAGATGCTATATGGTAATGGGGCCTTTCTTTCTTCTTACTTTATTATGGTGGAAAACTGGGACTATTCATGGGGAATTTGTCAGAATGGGTGGAGATAGGGGACTTTAGGTTTTTTGATTAGTGTGCTCGCTAAGATTTTTCTTTCAATCTTATGCCTACGTATTCCCGTTTACTGAAACTGGGAAATCAGAGCGTTCGTAGTTCCTCCTATTCTATGGGAGGAAATGAGTGTTTTGGTGTCTTGTTCAAAGCCCAAGACATGAAGCGAAAGGTGATCTATATCTGGTTCAAAGCCCAAGATATGAAGCTGAAGGGTCTATTTGTATCTTGTTTGAAGCCCAATATGTGAAGCAAAAAGGTGTTGTCTTTAGAGAGAATTTGTCATCTCTAAAGAGGGTCTGTTTGTCACAACTATTTATAAAGGACAATTACTTTAACCGGGATATGTGAATCCGGCAATGCCATAATTTCCTTTATAGGGGGGTTTCAACCTGAAGGAGAAGACTTTAACTCAGCGTAGAGCAATGCTATCTTTCCTTAGGAATTTTTCATGCTAAAAGAGGGACAGTGGCATGGATGTAAATAATCCAGAGGCTTGCCGCTTACAGGGATTAGATGAAGGGGAAGGAGTTGTTGATGTTTGTGTACTATGAACGAGGCACAACTTTGATGCTAAAAGGTTGATTGACTCAACAGGGGTTTTCCTTATACAAAGCCTAAGAGGAGGCTATTGGCCCAACAAGAGGGAGTATTTGTGTGTCTCGTACGAAGCCCGAGAGAGAGAGGCTAAAAGGGTTGACTCTACAGGAGAATCTTTTATACTCAACAAGAGAGTGTTTTTGCATCTCGTACGAAGCCCGAGATAGAGGCTAAAGGTTTGACTCTACAAGAGAGTCTTTTATACTCAACAAGAGAGTATTTTTGTATCTCGTACGAAGCCCGAGATGGAAGCTAAAAGGGAGATTGGCTCGGCAAGAGAGCCTTTTATATTCAACAAGAGAGTGTTATTGTATCTCGTACGAAGCCCGAGATGGAGGCTAAAAGGGAGATTGGCTCAATAAGAGAGCCTTTTATACTCAACAAGAGAGTGTTTTGGTATCTCGTACGAAGCCCGAGATGGAGTCTAAAAGGTTTGAATCAACAAGAGAGTCTTTGTATCTCGTACGAAGCCCGAGATGGAGGCTAAAAGGGTACTGTTTCAGTTGAGTGACAGGTCCAGTATGTTGGTTAACAGAAAATTAGTTCTTATATGAGTAATGTTGCACTCATGGATTTGATCTGAGGATTGGGGTTATTTCCTGTTCTCTAAGGAAATGGGGAATCCAAAGGGTATTTGAGACTGTCCAAGTCTGCGGGTGTCTTCCTATTTTTGAAAGGGACTTGAGAATGTCTTTGAGACTCAAGGAAATTAGACTGTCCAAGTCTAGAGTTTTATCTTTTGTACTATGCTTAAAGAAACAGTAGTAGTACATTCACGGTAGAAAGATATAGACTCTTTGAAAGACTGTTCTATTAAGATGACAAATTTCTGTTCCTATACCTCTAGGAGGTCGTCGGACAATTTGTACGAAGCCCAAGAGGAGGCTGGAAACTTTTAAGAAGCCAAGGGACAATTTGTACGAAGCCCAAGAGGAGGCTATCATTCCCGGAGGAAGAAATCATTTATACGAAGCCTAAGAGGAGGCTGTGAATACTTCTAAGAAGCCGACGGGTCCTTGTACAACGCCCAAGAGGAGGCGGGGATGCTTTTAAGAAGCATGTGGGTCCCCAAACCCCGAGAAGTTCAAGACAGGCTATTCACAAAGAATAGATCAAGCCAGGAAAGTTTGAGAATTTGGAAGAAACTCAAGGGATGCAATTCATGGAGAAGAGATTATCTCTGGGGAGTAGAGTTTCTTGACAATTCCTAAGGAGCATAGCCGAAGAGAAGACTGTATCTGGTGCTCCTATGGGGGATCTAGTATTGTCTATTTCTAAGAATGATCAAAACGGCTTTACCTAGTGCTAGACATAGTTGCCGGGAAACACTAAATATCTACACTATTATTACACAGTCGATATGAGTTTATGAAAGAAGACTTACAGCGAAACAACCCCACAATACAGTTATATGTATATGAAAGCGGTAAATGAAAGCATATAAACACTTACTCGGTTGTAGAGCTTCCATGCTGTTTGGTTAGTTGTTAAACAAAGAAAGATTTAAAACAACAGTATATTTCAAAATCAAAGGAGAAAGTGCTTTGAAAGGAAAAATTGGGGCTTACAGCTCAAGGAGATGCCCAAGGTTTTAGTAGTGATTGCACTGTGATATGAGTTTGTACAGTAGGACTTATACAAGTGACTGAGGCCCAAAAAGTTTTCTGTGCAAGGGGAATGGGTCTTACACTCTCTCAAGAGGCCCAAAAAAAATGATTTAAAGAAAAGAAGCGGGTCTTACTACGCGAGGGTAGGCCAAGATGATTTGGTTTAAAGAATGGCGATCGCGCCGAGGTTTTAGAATGTACAGAGGGACTTATACAATAAGTGAGGCCCCAAAATGGGTTATGTAAAAAAGAGGGTTGGCACTTACACTCTATTAGAGGCCTAAGTTATTTTTAAGAAAAGAAATGGGTCTTACTACTCGAGGGTAGGCCCAATGGTTAATTTTGAAAAGGGCGACGATCGCGCCGAGGTTTTGGAAACACCGTGGGACTTATACAAGTGATTGAGGCCCAAAATTTTGGTATTTACAAAGGAATTGGGTCTTACACTCTATTAGAGGCCCAAAGGTTTAAAAATGAAAAGAAATGGGACTTATAGCTCAAGGAGAAGCCCAATGGTCTTTTTTTGTTAAAAGGCGACGATCGCACCGAACTTTGTAAATGTACAGAGGGACTTATACAATATCTGAGGCCCAAAATATTTTATTTACAAAAGGGGTGGGACTTACACTCTATTAGAGGCCCAAAGTGTATTTTAGGAAAAGAAATGGGGCTTACAACACGAGGGGAGGCCCAGATGATTTTCAGTTTGAAAATGGCGATCGCGCCGAGATTTTTAACGTATCGGGACTTGTACAATAACTGAGGCCAAAAATATTTTTGTACAAAAAGGGTTGGGTCTTACACTCTATTAGAGGCCCAAGTGCTTTAAAAAAAAAGATTTGTTAGGGTGAAAATCAAAGAAACCCCAATTTCATTTTTTTAAAGGCATTTTTCAAAGAAAAATCAAGTAAAAAAATGATAAAAATATCACATAAAATCATTAATCATGTTATAAACAATGATTAAGGTTTATGAAAAAGTATTTTATCCACATGAATATTTAAAATCATTTTGGTTTTAAAAATCAAGAAAAAGAAATCATTTTAAAAGCATTTAAAACAATTTAAAACAATATTTTTGAATATATTACAAATATATAAAATAATAATATTTTTTGTGATTTTTTGTGGATTAAAATATTATGGAGTATGAATAAGAAGTATGTAAACAGAATTGGAAAATGATGATTTTTGCTATGTAAAAGAATTGGTTGAGTTTTGAAGATAAACTAAGAAAAAGAGAAAAGATGTCACAACATCACATTCGACATGAGTTTTTGAAGATAAGAGAAAAAAGGGAAGATGTCACAACATCACATTCGACATCTTAAAGAACCAGAACTGCACCTTGGTTTTCAACATCTTTGCTATCAAACTTCAAATATTCATAACTCTCTCAATTTTTAACAAAATTGAAATCCGTAAGAACCTATCTTGACCGATTTTTCGCAAGGAATCCAACGGTATTACTCATGCACATTGAAACTTAATGTACAGAACACACAAAGCAAAAAACCAGAACTGCATGTTGATTTTAAACATCTTTGCTTATCAAACTTCAAACACTCATAAATCGCTCAATTTTTAACGAAATTAAAATCCATAAGAACCTATCTTGACCAATTTTTCGCAAGGAATCCAATGGTATCACTCATACATACTGAAACTTAATGTACAACACACACAAGGCAAAAAACCAGATTTGCACCTTAAGTTTAAAACAACATAAACTCCACATATAAACATGTTAAAGTGCAAACAATAGGAGGATCATATCATACACATTAAGGACTACATTTTTGCTTCAAGAATTCAAAGAATTCAAGTTGTGAATTTTACCTCTTTTTTGGAGATTTTGTGCAACCTACCAAGTACTTTGTTCCAGAAATGATTTGATGCTTTGGACACCCTCAAATGACCTCTTAGGAGCTTTTAGGATGGTTGGAATCAGCTGGAAACCTCTAGAGCAAGTTTGAGCACTTTCTTGCAAAATGGGCAAAAGTGGCCAAAATGCCAACTCTCTCAAATGGTGTTCCAGATGTGTGGCACCATTTGGGATAGTTCAAGGATGATATTTGGAGTGTGTTTGAGGTTTTATCGGGTTTGGAAAGTGACCGAATCAAGACATGGCTTGAAAAATGCAAAAAAGTCAAATTTTGAGGTTTTGAGATGTGACTTTGTGATTTTGATGTTACAGGTCACTTGTGATAGTTTGTATCACCTACATATGATGTTTATGAGGTGTTAGGATCATGAGATGTGATAGAAATTCTCTCTAACTCAAAAACTGAGAATTACCTTGCTAAAGAAGGCATTTTGGAGTGAAAGAAGTGATTTTGAGGAAAGCATCTGTTTGATGGCTTTGGTGTACTCAAACTGAGCACAAATGCACTCTATTTATAGTAGAGCAAGTTTGTTTTGGCAGCAATAGTGAATGGTGGCTGCAGCAGAGGTTTGTTCAATGTTGGCCAATGAAAATCCAAGTCTCATCTAGCCATTGACTGGAGGTTAGAGCACAGAGCTTTAGTTCCCTACTTGTTAGAGGAATCTTGACTGAATTCAGTTGCAAATGTGTCACTCCATGCCACCTCTAAGCATTTATTGAATGGTCCAATCCAAAATTAGAGTCTTGTCTCTCTTTTAGGGATTTATAGGTTTGGCATGCTACTTCTTGTTCCAAGGACTTTGGAGGCTTGGCTCAGTGATTGTCCCCTTTGGATTTGATCCTCAGATGTGTCCAAGATGATGACAAGGCTTGGAAATTAGTGTGGCACAAAAAATGTGCAAATCTGTCCTGAAACATGTCTTAAAAATCAGCTGCAGCAAGCCTTGTTGTAAAATCCATAACTTCTAGCTCAAGAATGATAAATGGTTGTTCCAGGACTCTATGAAAAGCTGAGATGACATACTTCAACTTTGATGTTTGACCCTAGACTTGGTTCAACTTGAATCATGGAGAAAAACATCCTTGAAGTTGGGACATTCTTGCTGGTAAAATATTAATGATGTCCTATGAAATGTTGGAACATCAGACAACTTTGAACATTAATAATTCCAAACTTTAATCACTTGTATCTTTTAATCCACTATGATATTTTGAGTTGAAGTGAATTGCATCTTTGATGCTTGTCTTGCATGGTGACAAAGCTTGAAAATTGTGTGGCACAAGAAAAAGTGCACAAAATCTGTCCTAAAAAACAGCTGCAGCAAGCCTTCTTGTAAAGTCCATAACTTCCTGCTCGAGTGTGATAAATGGACGTTCTACAACTTTCTGGAAAACTGACATAATGTACTTCAACTTTAATGTTCAAGGTTTGTGAAGATAAGACTTGTAAAGTTGTCAAAAATGACCTTGAACTTGTGTGATCAAATCTGTCCTAAAAGTTGTCATGAAAATTCTATTTTATCAATGCCTTTTGCAGAGACCATAACTTTCTGCTCGAGAATGATAAATGAGATTTCTAGAACTTTCTGGAAAGGTGAGATGACGTACTTCAAATTTGACGTTCAAGGTTTGGCTTGAATCAACTTGGATCATGGAGAAAAACATCCTTGAAGTTGGGACATTCTTGTTGGAAAAATATTAATGATGTCCTATGAAATGTCAGAACATTGGACATTAAGAATTCCCAACTTTGATCACTTATATCTTTTAATCCTTATGATATTTTGAGTTGATTCTTTCTACAATGTTGAAGTATCAAATACCCTCTTTAAAAGTAGCTCTTACGCAAAATCAATGGATGCTTGGATCAATAGTTACAACCTTGAAAAGTTGTGCACTTGAACATGATTTTAACTTAGAAAAAATTTCTAAGCTTCTTTCAATTTGATCAATTTTGCAATTTTGCATGATTTCTTGATTTAAATTTGATCAAATTAAATCACCCATCATATTTTCTTGAGTAATGGCTTGTGAAGCTCAAAGTTGACCAAAAGTCAAATTTTGACTTTCTGCGTTAGTTGACTTTGTATTAGATGAACTTGAGGCTTGATCCACTTGAAATGTTGCACTCTTTTGCTTAATTCTTGATGTAGGAGTCCTTTTGATCCATTGTGGATGTTTGAGAGGTTAGACAAGTTGAAGATCATGTCATTTCTTGATTGATCCTTTGTCTAAGAGCTCTGAGAGGGTTTGAAACCCTAGTTCTGATTGTAGTGAGTGTTCACCCATCTTTGGGGAGACTAATGAGGTACAAAGGTACATCCATATTGTGCTGATGATTTGCACCATGATGGGAAATCTTAGTGGTCAAAATTTGGGGTATGACACCAGTGAAGGGCCAGAACTGGGTTCCCAATGGGGGCTTATCTTTGATGAAGCTGTCGATCATTATGGAAACGGAATTGGGGCAATCATCATAAGATCTCAGGGTACCTATATTCCTTTCACTGTCAGATTAACGTTCAAATGTACAAACAACGAGGCTGAATACAAAGCTTGTATCACGGGTCTCAAAGAAGCGATTGACTTAAGGATTAAGAACTTGGACATGTATGGAGACTTAGCCCTGGTTATCAATCAGATCAAAGGAGATTGGAACACATACCAATCAGGACTTATTCCTTACAAAAATTACGCGAGAAGGTTGTTACCATTCTTCAACAGAATTGAGTTTCATCATATCCCTCGTGAAGAAAATCACATGGCTGATCCATTAGCCACTCTCTCTTCCATGATTAGTGTAGGTCAATGGAATGACGTACCTAAGATTGACATAATGCGCCTTGAACGGCCCGCTTACATTTTCGCGATCGAAGCAGTCATAGACGACAAACCTTGGCATCATGATATCAAATGCTTCCTTCAAAAACAAGAATAACCACTTGGAGCATTAAGAAAATACAGAAAGACCCTCAGAAGGCTGGCAGACAGCTTCTTTCTGAGCGGTGATACACTCTATAAGAGAAACTTTGACATGGTCTTGCTCCGATGCGTAGACAGACCAGAAGCAAACATGCTGATGAAAGAAATTCACGAAGGATCCTTCGGCACTCATGCCAATGGACACACGATGGCGAGAAAAATTTTAAGAGCATGGTACTATTGGTTGACCATGGAATCTGATTGCTACAAGTACATGAGGAGGTGTCACAAGTGTCAGATATACTCAGACAAAATCCATATACCGCCAACGCATCTCAAAGTTCTCTCTTCCCCATGGCCCTTTTCCATATGGGGAATCGACATGATCGGCATGATCGAACCCAAAGCTTCAAATGGACATTGGTTCATCCTGGTAGCCATTGATTACTTCACCAAATGGGCTGAAGCTGCGTCATACGCCAATGTAACCCGACAGGAGTTAGTACGTTTCATCAAGAACAATCTCATCTGCCGTTATGGTGTTCCAAGCCAGATCATTACTGATAATATATCTAACTTGAACAACAAGATAATGAAAGAGTTGTGCACTGAGTTCAAGATCGAACACCATAACTCATCTCCCTACAAAGACTGGCACGAGATGCTACCCTTTGCTCTTCATGTTTATCGAACATCTGTCCGCACTTCAACAGGGGTAACCCATTTCTCTCTAGTGTATGGTATGGAAGCAGTGCTCCCCATAGAAGTAGAGATCCCATCAATCCGGGTGTTGATGGAAGCTAAGCTAACAGAGGCTGAATGGTGTCAGAGCAGACACGGCGAACTGAATCTGATTGAAGAAAAGCGAATAACAACACTATGCCACGGTCAGTTATATCAGCAAAGAATGAAGAAGGCGTTCGAGAAAAACGCCCGACCCCGTGTCTTCAAGAAAGGAGACCTCGTGCTCAAGAAGATACAATCATTTCTCACTGATTCTCGGGGCAAATGGACTCCGAATTATGACGGCCCTTATGTGGTCAAGAAAGCCTTCTCAGGCGGCGCCTTGAGACTCGCAACCATGGATGGAGAGGAATTTGGCTACCCCACAAATGTCGATGTAGTCAAGAAATACTTCGCCTAAACAAAAAAAAATTATAAAAAAAAACATCTCGGTGGATTGAAACCCCGAAAGGGAAATCCAGGCAAAAATTAGAGACATAAGCAAAAACTCATCCCGGTGGATTCGAAATCTCAAAGTACAATCCAGGCAAAAGTTAGGGATTAATGGCAAGTAACTACGTCTAACATGGTGAAATCCCTCAGCAGTCATGCCATCCATCAGGAAAACTCCAGTCAAGGTCATCTTCAACAGAAGCTCTGGATGTCTAGAATTCAAAGTTGGTAGAAGGATAGCGGTCGTTATGTTTCAATGTAGCCCTTTTCCCTTAAATTACCATTTTCTAACTTTGTAAATACTCTATGAAATCACGTGCTTGGCTGATTTCCATCTTATCAATAAATTTTGAGCCCTAGTGCTTTTGTTTGCAATTATTATTTATTTTAGCTTCACAGAATGATGTATTTAATATGATCAACGATTCTTGAAATAAAATAAAAATGAATTTACTTGTCAAAAACTTTTATGTTTTTTTATAAAGAAAAATAAAGATGGCAATTCTTTTGACTGTTGAACATCGAAAGAATATTGATCGCTTCTCCGAAGATGGCTGAACCTCAAAGTGCAGAATCAAAGTACTCCTTCTAAACCAATACACCTGAATTAAGGATCAACTGTGTCAGATACCATGTTTCATCTGACACCCCGGCAGGGTTCTTACCTCCTAAGTCCGACCAACGTTGTTCCCCGTGGGAACTATTTTTTCCTAAGCAAGGCAAAATTGCTATCTTGAACCACTGATACTTTTTATCCCCACAGTGGCCAAGTATCCAGTCGTGTTCATCTATTAGTCTCTATGTCGCGTCAGTTTTGTCAGCATATACATACATACATCGTGCATTATTGATTCACATTCATAAACATATTGCATCAATATCACTCTAGTCGGTCTTATCCCCTAGTAATAAAAGTCCTTTCACTCGAGTTGTCAGTTCTTTCCTTGTCAGGAAGTGTTTCGTCTGAACAATCTCTCCTCTAGTTTATTTCTGGATCGGAGATGGTCCTCGTCCACTTTGATAACTTGAACCTCTGAAAGACCAGAAGGCATTCAATAAACGTCACTCTTCACCATTGAAGATGATATCTTCGCTTTCCCGGATTAAGGAAAATCCCCAGAGAAAGCCTCGCAACTAAGGACTCTCAGAAACACATTGGTTTTTCTCTCCAGAAAGTCAATGTTAATGAAGTCATCAGCACCTCAAAATTGGATTACATCACATGGAATTTCTCCGAGATGATCTCGAGGAAAAGTATGATGTAATATACCAAGCTGGAAACCGTCTCTCAAGAGACTCGTTTTCCCCAGTAGAGTCAACAAATGGCGTCTCCAATAGAGAAGTTTGAACACCTCTACAACTCAGACTAATGGGTTCCCCAGCAAATCTCACATCAAAACTTTTTTTCCATCAAATGGCATCTCCCCAGGAAAATCTGGCGAGAAGTTTGAGGAAAACCGCTACAAATAGCGTCCCTTGTCAAAAAAGTTTATTGACAAAAGAAACTGAGACAAGTTCCCTGGTTGAAGACCAGGATCGAGGGGAAGTTTACATAAGAAACTAAGACCAGTTCCCTGGCTGAAGACCAGGATCGAGGGGAAGTTTATATCAGAAACTAAGACTAGTTCCTTGGCTGAAAACCGGGATCGAGGGGAAGTTTATTGACAAGAGAAACTAAGACCAGTTCCTTGGCTAAAGACCAGGATCGGGGGAAGTTTTTAACTTTTCTAAGCATCATTGCTAAGCAAAAGAAGATGGATGAGCAAGCTGCCATTCATAACCACCATCAAAATTTGGGTATCCCGATATTTAATTCTCTTGCACCCCGAATGCCCGAATACCTTCGCCATTCACACCTTCGGGTCCAAGAAAATTAAATAGGGGCATCTGTCATACCCCAAATTTTAACCACCAAGATTTCTCATCATTTTACAAATCATTACCACAATATGGATGAACTTTCATGCCTCATCAATCTCCTCAAGGATTGTTGAGCATTCACTACAATCAAGAATTAGGGTTTTGAGCCCTCTTAGAGCATTTAGACAAAGGATCAATCAAGAAATGACATGATCTTCAACTTGTCTAGCCTCTCAAAACACCCACAAAGGATCAAGAGGAATCCCACATCAAGAATCAAGCACAAGGTTACAGTATTCCAAGTGGATCAAGCCTCAAGATCGCTTGTGTCCCCAAATTAGGGTTTTGGTCGACTGAGGCCTCCAGATGAAAATTTCCATCTGAACATGAGCCAATGCCTCAATGTGTGGTCCTATAAGCTCAAAAATATCTCAAGAGCCTACCCACAATGGCAAAATCACCTTGAAGGTCCATCTATCAAAGAATCAGGAATTAGGGTTTTGACCTAATTCAACCCTTGAGTTAACTTGTGAAGTGAGGCAAGGCTTGAAGCTTCAAAATGAACTTCAAAGACTTCAAATACATCATGTTGACATGTTTACAAGATTTGATTGACTCAAAGAGCTCAAATCATAAGCCACAAGAGCTCAAAACCATCTGATCACAAATTAGGGTTTCTGAGGGAAAAAGTCAAACCCTATCCTTGACTGTTGGCCTACCCTTGATCTCAAACCTTGGAGAGGGGTCTAAGACATTCATCAATACCCTTGGAGGCCATCCATGAAGTTTGATTGAACCCAAGGATTGATTTCACAAAAGAATCACAAAGTCAAAATTTTATCTGATAAGAAAAGTCAACTGTACAAAAGTCCAAGTTTGACTTTTTGGATTTTTGGTCAACCAAGGTTCCTTAACCCTAAAACAATGTTAATATGTGATTTGAATCATCATTCATCAAGAAAAATCAAAGAAAGTGAGTTAACTTGCAAAAGGGGTAACCATAAAAAAAACTTAGAATTTTTCTAAGTTATGGAACAAAGTGGCTAGGGTGCCAACTTCGAAGGATCATAACTTGAGATCCAAGCAACCATTTTGGGTGATCCAAAGCTGGATTTGTAGGTCTTGCTACACTCTACAAAAGCTTCAACTACATCAAGTTCCAATTCTTCATGGATTTTTAGTTAGTAGTGGATCAAAGTGGTGAAAAAACCAAAATATGTCAAAAAACACTTAGTGAAAATTCTGCCTTGAAATTTCAGCATGAAACATCAAACTTCCAAGGCATTTTTCACATTGATCCATGATGAATCAATAAAATCTTCAAACTTCAATGTTTTAGTACATCATTCAAGCTTTTCAAAAAGTACAAGAAGTCTCTCTAATTCATTTTGAGCTGAGAGATACATCCATGGGAAGTTAGCTCTAAAATCTGATTTTTCACTAAGTCAGAATTGTGCATTTGGTCGAATTTGCATATTATGAGTCATCAAAGACATGTTTATCCATCTGCACACCTCAGAGGGAGACCAAGGAGGAACAAACACTGATCCATAAGCCTTCCAAGTCTTTGGAACTACATGTAGGTGTGCCATCCCTAAAAGCTAAAGATGCCTCAAGACTCCAATTTTGTTTTGAGACATTCAATGGATGCATAGAGCTGGCGTGTATCAGTCCATGATCAACTAAATGAGTCAAGATAAGCTCATACAATAGAGGACCATAGGCCTGTCCTCTAATCTCAAGTCAATGGCTAGAGGAGACTTGAGATTCCATTTGATCCACATTGGCCAAAGGCCTGCTGCAGTTGCCACACACTATTGCTTGCAAAACAAACTTGACACACTATAAATAGGCCTCAATTGTGATCAGGTTGAGTACACCAAAGGTCCTAAACAGATGTCGTTCTCAAAATCACCACTTTCACTCCAAAAACACCTTCTCTTGCAAGTCACTATCGGGTTTTGCATTTGAGAGTGATTCCAACCAAACCAATGGTTCACACACCTCACACTTAACATATAGGAGTGGTCTAAACCATTACATCCCATCTGTAACATCAAAATCACCAAATGGCCACCCAATTGCACAAGACTCATGACTTGCTGCAGAAGGAATCAGGCTGATCAATCCAGAGGTTTTCCAATCAACCTAAGCACTCAAACACATCCATTGAGGTACAAAGAAGCTGTCCAAATCGTTGGAACTCATTTGTAACACCTCCAAACCAGAATTCGATTCTCACTTGCAGAGGTAAAACTTGAACTCTCAAACTCAATGAATCATGCATCATAAACATGTTTTCTTGTTACATTGTGTTTCTGGATGTATGTAGATCATTTACCCTCAATTAATTGTTGTTTACAGTTCATGTATAGGATTTCATTGAGTTCATACCAATTTTAGGGTTCTTCAGGTTTTATCAGATTATGTTTTGATTCACTTAATTTCAATAAAATTGAGTATTCCGATTGTGTTCCTCATCTGAAAACGCACGATTTTCATATTTGGATCATGTGAAATGGTTGAGAGATGAGTGAGGTAGGAGGCTTCACGTATCTGAGCTTGAAGATGAAGATGGCCATGGCGCCATTCTTCAGAAATCGAACTTGTTTTACTATATATTTATTGCTTGCCATATATTAAATGAATTGGCATTACGCCCTAGTGGTTGATCAACTGGTTTGTGTGTATTGAGCGAACGAGAGGTATGGGGTTCGAATCCCCCTCGCCCCATACCTCTTTTTTATCACTTGTCCTATTTTAATATTCTTTATATTATTTTTGTTAATAACTTGGAAAATTAATTTCTCATTCAATTTTAATCATTTTTTATTGGTTCTTTTTCTGAAAAATCACAAAAATATTAAAGTATTTTATTCTACAAAAAATCATATTTATATTATTTATTTAATAAAGTTGGTATTTTTGTGAATAAATTCATTTTTATTGTTTTTAAACATTTTTAAAAGTCAAATTTTATCTTGAAAATCAAAATCAAATGAGTTCTAAATCATCTTGTGATTAAAACCTCATTGTTGTACTCCAAATTTTACCCTTAGATTCTTTGTTTCATTTGCATATCGTCTTTTTTATTTGCCATCTTTGCATTTTTAGTTAAATTTTGCATCGATGCATTTTAGCCGATTTTTTATTATTCCATAAGTATTTTGAATTTTCCTAAAAAAAAAGAAAATATATAGATATCTTGAATCATTTAGAACTAAATTAGTTAGTTAATGTTTTAGCTTAGTTTACATATTTGTTAAGTTTTAATTAAATTTACTTTAATTTAACTAGTTTAATTTTTATCAATTTTAGTTTACTTTTAATTTGAATTTTATTTAAGTTTACATTTAAATTTAGGTTTTATTCTTACTTTATTTATTTAACCCTCACTTAATTTTCTCTTGCAAAAAGGTCATTTAAATATAGAGATTTCATTTTCTTTCATTTAAGCCCAATGCCAATTAATTCTACTGTATTAGTTTCTTTTTTTAAAAAATTCATTTCCTTTTCCTTTTATCCTTTCCTTGCTTTTGTACTGCCGTGAGTGAATATTGGTTTCAATTTTACCGTTGATTTTCACCTTGCTTGTCCTCTGATACTTGCCCATTTGAGCTCACACGCTATGACACAACCAAAAGGAAATATGCAGTAAAACATGAATGAGGGAAGATGCCAAAGCTACCTCTTGCTTCTCTGAGATTTTTTCTTGAACGGCCAAGTTTAAAATATCCTTGCCAAACTGATGGGTGTTATCCGCAAGTATACGGATTGCGTCAGAGTAATATAAAAGATTTATCGATCCCACAGAGACCAATGTCAATCTATCGATTACTATTGTTATGTTGTTTATCTAAGGCTAATTAATATCAGGGTAAAGGTTTCCTATAGAACGAAAATAGAAATAAATCAAATTAATACTATACTGGAATGTAATTCACATCAATCAAACAATACTCCTATCATCTAAATAGTAACACTTACGGGGCAATGTTTTCTTCTTTGAAAAAGAGTTAATTAAAAAGGATCTGCCGCGTTCGCGTGATCGGAAACAGACCTAACCTTTAATCTATACCAGCCGCTCACGCTGCACCGATCGTTCCTTGCGTTAAAGTGATAAAGTCCTTTTTTATGTAATTACCTCTAAAACTTAGTAAAAAAGTGCTTTCGATTGAAAATATTTTATACCAAAGGGTTTCCGGCATATGCTCGGCCAACCGGATCCTAAATCTATAAACGCGTCCAAAAATAGTTTTAAAACCTCTTTCTAATAATATAAAACTTTCCTAGTTAATCAATAAAGTGCTTCCGCTGTATTAATCAATTAATAACTAACAAACTCTTTTCTAAAATGTCGGACGGCTTTCGATCTTACATGATCTAGTCACAGTCATTACGCAAACAAAAACACTGTCTCATTTACGTAATGACCGATTAATTGAAGTTCAGAAGAGTTTAATTAAAATCAAAAACAGCCCCTAAAGTATTTCTAAAGAGATGTCATGTGGAGCACCGTCAGAACGACGATCCTCACATCCCAGCACAAGGGATTTAGCTAGACATAGTAATTGAGAACATAAAGATAAATTGATTTTCAAAGTAAGGCATATTTAAGATAAAAACGTGTGAAGTGTGAGAGTGTATTTCGAGAGAGTGAACACAAGTGTCACGCTTAAGTTCAGTTCCAAGAGACACAGATCACACAGATAAATAAAATAATAAGGTAATGGCAGAGACGGAAAATAAACGAATATAAAGCAGTGCAGGAAAATAAATAATATAAAAGCGATGTGGATAAAATAAATTGTAATTTATAAAAGAAACCTGCTCCAAAGCGGAGACTGAATCTGGTACAGATGCTGGAAAATAAATTACGGGAAAGTAAATAGCTCCTAACTATGATTGCTCCAATCCAACTAACAACTATAGTGCAACAACCCCTCGATATGACGGATTATTGCTTTACAAAGTGAACTCTATGCCTATGTTGAAAACTAAGATTGGATATCTAAAAAGTGAAAATGCAAGGCCTATTTATAGGAAATTTGAAATTGCAACTGCCCCTAATCATTATGAAAAACGTTTTAGAAACTAATTTCTTCAGGTGTAACTGCCTTGAACGTTTCAGACTGTTTCCTCTTTATAACTGTCGGCGCCCGCCGACCCCTGCTCCGCGTCCGCCGAGTGTACTTTGGAAGGTGAAACGTCTTTTGTGACCGTTTGCGTGTGAGTGAAGTTATTATGCAAACGGCGTCCTCCTTGGCGTCCGCTGAGTGAAATGGCTAGTATACAGTTTACACAAGAAATCTTCATTTTAGCTCTGTTTTGCTTCGTTTTCTTACTGTAGGCTCAAATCAGGCAATATATCTGAAAGTAAAACAAAATACCATAATAGCAAAGGAAAATAACAAATAAACAACTAAAAACATGTGAAATCAGAGTCAAATATATAGTGTAATTTGGTGCTATCAAATTCTCCCACACTTAAACCTTTGCTTGTCCTCAAGCAAACTTTCATAAACTGAAATAGGAAAAACAGCAAACATACGAGTATCTAATCCGGGCTAAGAACTTAAGCTTGATCAATGATACATTGGTAGGTACTAACTCATGAACCAAGGGTATCGTAATCACACTTTCCGCGATTTTGCAGGTCATAAGTTTCTCTCCTATACAAGCCAATCCAAACCATGATACTTAGGCCTATCTTACTCATTCCTTTCTTACCCCTTTTCATTCGAGCGCAATCACATTAAGCCCGTTATCTTTCACTCGCATGGTGAACATAACCTGTGGTAATCCTGATCCTTTTATATCAATGACTTGATATTTTTTTTTTCTTTTTGGATATATAATTTTTCTTGCAAAAATATTTTCTAAAGATACTTTAGTATCTTCTTGGATTTTTCTTTTTTTTTTTTTCTTTTTGCAGGATCTTACCTATTTGCATCGGTTTGTCACTTAGCGGTGGCTAAGATGGTGTTGACTGCTAGGATAAACTATTTAAGGGTAAGTGATGAAGGGTGAGATTTTAAGGCCATAGTATAAAAAAACTGGATATAGGCTCCTATATTTGAGAAACTTACGGTGTAAAAACGATATCGATTTTTCAAAAAGGTTTTCCCAAGCCCTTGCAAATGATCTTACTTGTTCTAATAGCCCAAATTTTCAAAATAAATGATGTTTTCTTTGTTAAAATTTTTTTGTTAAGGCTCAAGAATTGGAAGAATAGATAAACTACACAAAATGACTCGTTAAGCACATTTTAAAACAAACTTAACTATACTAGAAAGCATAAAAATAAAGACAACTAAAAATAGTAAATATCTCCTCCCACACTTAAACCGAACATTGTCCTCAATGTTTCGATAAAAGTAAGAAGGGGATAGGTAAAACCTGTCAATCAATCGTGCCGGCCACTGGGGACCTCTCCATCCTGCTCTGAACGTCTGGGACGACGGCTCCTACTGCGGTGTCGGGTGGTATGTGACAACTCCATCTGCTCAATCCTCTCTATTAGAGAGGCATTTTGACTTCTAAGTGCATCGAAACACTCAAGAGTGGATTGCTGTGACACCCGCATAAAATCCATCATCTCTTGCTGTTGTTGGTACATGGCATAGAATAGGCCATCACTCTCTTCTTCTTTGACTTGCTGTGCTTGCCACATTTCTTAAGTGATATAAAATCCAGAAGAAGTACCTGCTGGATGATCAGTAACAGGTGGGGTGTGTGCAGGTGATACACGAATGGGGGACTGCTCCATATGGTCATATTCATCATCTGTCTCATTTCCTTCGTCCTCGGGGATGTTTGGAAGTAATGGGCCTAAAATAGGAGCAGCCTTCAAATCATAGAGCCAGTTTTCTCTTTTGCGCACATCAGTGCGTGTTGAACAAGGTAAGGCAACACTCGGGATGGCAGCATTGCGAACCATGAGGATATAGCCTCCTTCCGGCCTCGTTTTACATAAATGCATATCTCGCAAAAATTTTAAATCAATGGTGCGAGGAGGAAGTGGTTCCAATGTGGCCAACTCAGCATCCAGGTGGAGGGCTCGTGCAATGAAGGTAATCAACCCTCTAAATGACACGGTGTTGCCCTTTTTCTCAATTGCCCTCATATGTGATATCATAAACGGTACAGGATTTAATCTTCTTCTAAGTAAAGCAGCCTGTAAAAATATAAATTCTTTGGAATTCATCTTGTTAGAGTTTTCACGAGCAAAAATAGCATCAGCTAATAAAAGGCGGAATACCCGTATGGTCGGGTTATGAATGTTAGAAGCCAAATTTCCATCAAAGGAGCAAGTGGTTTGGCCTGAGATGTTTCTCCACAGTTGAAAGGCCTCAGTTGACCAATTTGTGTCTATGGGTGCCTCACAGGCTGCACCATTCCCAAAATGGAATCCTAATAACTCAGCAAGTGCATCAGTGGTATAAATGTATTCAACATTGAACATCCTAAATCTCACTGTGCCTACTGTGCTGGCAGTGTTTTCTCTGACAGTGTACTCCAAAGAACTCAAAAATTCGCGGGTTAGCCTTTCGTAGGTAGGCTCCTTGCGAATGAAAATATTCTCTAATTTCAAATTTTGTAACAGATAAAATAAGCTAAATCTTATACCAAGGTTATACAGACAAATATCATTAATGTACCTCGTCGCAAGAATGTGGCGTGTCCGAAGTCTCTCCCATTTTTCCCATTGCTTGACTCCGTCATCTCCATCTCGAAAAATGATGTTTTCTTGGTTCTCCGCTGCCATTGTTGAAGTGAAATGAAGGTTTGGTGATGGAGAATGGGTAATTTTTGTTTTTGTAGATTTTGGTGAAATCTATGGTTTTTATAGAGATAATGTGTAATGGAAGGTGTAATGGCAGTGGGGAAGTTATTAAATGAGGGATTTTAATGGTTTAATGGGGTTTTATGGTGATTGAAATCGGAATTTTTAGAGGTAGAAGATGAAGAGAGTGACAAAAATGGGGGTTTTCTTATTCTGGTCCGTTTAAAACCCAGAACGCCTCCGCGTTCGCCGAGAGGGGGTCCGCGTCCGCGGACTGTGTTAACTGGGCTGGCACGGGTTTGGGCTTTGATTAGTCCATGTGAGAAACATTTTGTTTATTATTTTATATATTTGTAAAATATGATTGTAGGAATTAAATAACAATTCTAAAAATTATTATTATTATTTTTTTTTTTTAGAATGAAATAAATTTCTCTTTTTATATTTTTATATTTTTTTTATAATACCTACAGATTTTAATAATGAAGATATTTATTATAGCTTGAAATAATAAAACACTCGCATAAAGCATATGGTTGCCATGATTCTAGTAACAATAACGATGGAAAATAAAATCTACTAATAGTCTGATAATAAAGATAATAACAATAAAGATAGAAATACGGTAAAGGTAAAAATAAACGATCATAACAAGCATGTGGTAAGTCTCCTCCACACAAAGTGCGAGCTATGCCCCAGAGCTCCTGAATATCTTCTAGGAAGACTGACGATGGACACCCTGAGTCATGTGAGGACAAGGTGCCTGTGCCTCTGCAAGCTGGCGTTTGAGATCGCAAATCTCCTGCTCCAAAAGATCATATGATAAAGCGTTTGTTGCGTCTGAGATCTGCCTCTGCAAGCTGAAGTTGTGCACTTGAACATGATTTTAACTTAGAAAAAATTTCTAAGATTCTTTCAATTTGATCAATTTTGCAATTTTGCATGATTTCTTGATTTAAATTTGATCAAATTAAATCATCCATCATATTTTCTTGAGTAATGGCTTGTGAAGCTCAAAGTTGACCAAAAGTCAAATTTTGACTTTCTGCGTTAGTTGACTTTGTATTAGATGAACTTGAGGCTTGATCCACTTGAAATGTTGCACTCTTTTACTTAATTCTTGATGTAGGAGTCCTTTTGATCCATTGTGGATGTTTGAGAGGTTAGACAAGTTGAAGATCATGTCATTTCTTGATTGATCCTTTGTCTAAGAGCTCTGAGAGGGTTTGAAACCCTAGTTCTGATTGTAGTGAGTGTTCACCCATCTTTGGGGAGACTAATGAGGTACAAAGGTACATCCATATTGTGCTGATGATTTGCACCATGATGGGAAATCTTAGTGGTCAAAATTTGGGGTATGACACCAGTGAAGGGCCAGAACTGGGTTCCCAATGGGGGCTTATCTTTGATGAAGCTGTCAATCATTATGGAAACGGAATTGGGGCAATCATCATAAGATCTCAGGGTACCTATATTCCTTTCACTGTCAGATTAACGTTCAAATGTACAAACAACGAGGCTGAATACGAAGCTTGTATCACGGGTCTCAAAGAAGCGATTGACTTAAGGATTAAGAACTTGGACATGTATGGAAACTTAGCCCTGGTTATCAATCAGATCAAAGGAGATTGGAACACATACCAATCAGGACTTATTCCTTACAAAAATTACGCGAGAAGGTTGTTACCATTCTTCAACAGAATTGAGTTTCATCATATCCCTCGTGAAGAAAATCACATGGCTGATGTATTAGCCACTCTCTCTTCCATGATTAGTGTAGGTCAATGGAATGACGTACCTAAGATTGACATAATGCGCCTTGAACGGCCCGCTTACATTTTCGCGATCGAAGCAGTCATAGACGATAAACCTTGGTATCATGATATCAAATGCTTCCTTCAAAAACAAGAATAACCACTTGGAGCATTAAGAAAATACAGAAAGACCCTCAGAAGGCTGGCAGACAGCTTCTTTCTGAGCGGTGATACACTCTATAAGAGAAACTTTGACATGGTCTTGCTCCGATGCGTAGACAGACCAGAAGCAAACATGCTGATGAAAGAAATTCACGAAGAATCCTTCGGCACTCATGCCAATGGACACACGATGGCGAGAAAAATTTTAAGAGCATGGTACTATTGGTTGACCATGGAATCTGATTGCTACAAGTACATGAGGAGGTGTCACAAGTGTCAGATATACTCAGAAAAAATCCATATACCGCCAACGCATATCAAAGTTCTCTCTTCCCCATGGCCCTTTTCCATATGGGGAATCGACATGATCGGCATGATCGAACCCAAAGCTTCAAACGGACATTGGTTCATCCTGGTAGCCATTGATTACTTCACCAAGTGGGCTGAAGCAGCGTCATACGCCAATGTAACCCGACAGGAGTTAGTACGTTTCATCAAGAACAATCTCATCTGCCGTTATGGTGTTCCAAGCCAGATCATTACTGATAATATATCTAACTTGAACAACAAGATAATGAAAGAGTTGTGCACTGAGTTCAAGATCGAACACCATAACTCATCTCCCTACAAAGACTAGCACGAGATGCTACCCTTTGCTCTTCATGGTTATCGAACATCTGTCCGCACTTCAACAGGGGCAACCCATTTCTCTCTAGTGTATGGCATGGAAGCAGTGCTCCCCATAGAAGTAGAGATCCCATCAATCCGGGTGTTGATGGAAGCTAAGCTAACAGAGGCTGAATGGTGTCAGAGCAGACACGGCGAACTGAATCTGATTGAAGAAAAGCGAATAACAGCACTATGCCACGGTCAGTTGTATCAGCAAAGAATGAAGAAGGCGTTCGACAAAAACACCCGACCCCGTGTCTTCAAGAAAGGAGACCTCGTGCTCAAGAAGATACAATCATTTCTCACTGATTCCCAGGGCAAATGGACTCCGAATTATGACGGCCCTTATGTGGTCAAGAAAGCCTTCTCAGGCGGCGCCTTGAGACTCGCAACCATGGATGGAGAGGAATTTGCCTACCCCACAAATGTCGATGTAGTCAAGAAATACTTCTCCTAAACAAAAAAAAAATTAAAAAAAAAACATCTCGGTGGATTGAAACCCCGAAAGGGAGATCCAGGCAAAAATTAGAGACATAAGCAAAAACTCATCCCGGTGGATTGGAAATCTCAAAGTACAATCCAGGCAAAAGTTAGGGATTAATGGCAAGTAACTACGTCTAACATGGCGAAATCCCTCAGCAGTCATGCCATCCATCAGGAAAACTCCTGTCAAGGTCATCTTCAACAGAAGCTCTGGATGTCTAGAATTCAAAGTTGGTAGAAGGATAGCGGTCGTTATGTTTCAATGTAACCCTTTTCCCTTAAATTACCATTTTCTAACTTTGTAAATACTCTATGAAATCACGTGCTTGGCTGATTTCCATCTTATCAATAAATTTTGAGCCCTAGTGCTTTTGTTTGCAATTATTATTCATTTTAGCTTCACAGAATGATGTATTTAATATGATCAACGATTCTTGAAATAAAATAAAAATGAATTTACTTGTCAAAAACTTTTATGTTTTTTTATAAAGAAAAATAAAGATGGCAATTCGTTTGACTGTTGAACATCGAAAGAATATTGATCGCTTCTCCGAAGATGGTTGAACCTCAAAGTGCAGAATCAAAGTACTCCTTCTAAACCAATACACCTGAATTAAGGATCAACTGTGTCAGATACCATGTTTCATCTGACACCCCGGCAGGGTTCTTACCTCCTAAGTCCGACCAACGTTGTTCCCCGTGGGAACTATTTTTTCCTAAGCAAGGCAAAATTGCTATCTTGAACCACTGATACTTTTTATCCCCACAGTGGCCAAGTATCCAGTCGTGTTCGTCTATTAGTCTCTATGTCGCGTCAGTTTTGTCAGCATATACATACATACATCGTGCATTATTGATTCACATTCATAAACATATTGCATCATTATCACTCTAGTCGGTCTTATCCCCTAGTGATAAAAGTCCTTTCACTCAAGTTGTCAATTCTTTCCTTGTCAGGAAGTGTTTCATCTGAACAATCTCTCCTCTAGTTTATTTCTGGATCGGAGATGGTCCTCGTCCACTTTAATAACTTGAACCTCTGAAAGACCAGAAGGCATTCAATAAACGTCACTGTTCACCATTGAAGATGATATCTTCGCTTTCCCGGATTGAGGAAAATCCCCAGAGAAAGCCTCGCAACTAAGGACTCTCAGCAACACATTGGTTTTTCTCTCCAGAAAGTCAATGTTAATGAAGTCGTCAGCACCTCAAAATTGGATTACATCACATGGAATTTCTCCGAGATGATCTCGAGGAAAAGTATGATGTAATATACCAAGCTGGAAACCGTCTCTCAAGAGACTCGTTTTCCCCAGTAGAGTCAACAAATGGCGTCTCCAATAGAGAAGTTTGAACACCTCTACAACTCAGACTAATGGGTTCCCCAGCAAGTCTGACATCAAAACTTTTTTTCCATCAAATGGCATCTCCCCAGGAAAATCTGGCGAGAAGTTTGAGGAAAACCGCTACAAATAGCGTCCCTTGTCAAAAAAGTTTATTGACAAAAGAAACTGAGACAAGTTCCCTGGTTGAAGACTAGGATCGAGGGGAAGTTTACATAAGAAACTAAGACCAGTTCCCTGGCTGAAGACCAGGATCGAGGGGAAGTTTATATCAGAAACTAAGACTAGTTCCTTGGCTGAAAACCGGGATCGAGGGGAAGTTTATTGACAAGAGAAACTAAGACCAGTTCCTTGGCTAAAGACCAGGATCGGGGGAAGTTTTTACCTTTTCTAAGCATCATTGCAAAGCAAAAGAAGATGGATGAGCAAGCTGCCATTCATAACCACCATCAAAATTTGGGTATCCCGATATTTAATTCTCTTGCACCCCGAATGCCCGAATACCTTCGCCATTCACACCTTCGGGTCCAAGAAAATTAAATAGGGGCATCTGTCATACCCCAAATTTTAACCACCAAGATTTCTCATCATTTTACAAATCATTACCGCAATATGGATGAACTTTCATGCCTCATCAATCTCCTCAAAGATTGTTGAGCATTCACTACAATCAAGAATTAGGGTTTTGAGCCCTCTCAGAGCATTTAGACAAAGGATCAATCAAGAAATGACATGTACTTCAACTTGTCTAGCCTCTCAAAACACCCACAAAGGATCAAGAGGACTCCCACATCAAGAATCAAGCACAAGGTTGCAGTATTCCAAGTGGATCAAGCCTCAAGATCGCTTGTGTCCCCAAATTAGGGTTTTGGTCGACTGAGGCCTCCAGATGAAAATTTCCATCTGAACATGAGCCAATGCCTCAATGTGTGGTCCTATAAGCTCAAAAATATCTCAAGAGCCTACCCACAATGGCAAAATCACCTTGAAGGTCCATCTATCAAAGAATCAGGAATTAGGGTTTTGACCTAATTCAACCCTTGAGTTAACTTGTGAAGTGAGGCAAGGCTTGAAGCTTCAAAATGAACTTCAAAGACTTCAAATACATCATGTTGACATGTTTACAAGATTTGATTGACTCAAAGAGCTCAAATCATAAGCCACAAGAGCTCAAAACCATCTGATCACAAATTAGGGTTTCTGAGGGAAAAAGTCAAACCCTATCCTTGACTATTGGCCTACCCTTGATCTCAAACCTTAGGGAGGGGTCTAAGACATTCATAAATACCCTTGGAGGCCATCCATGAAGTTTGATTGAATCCAAGGATTGATTTCACAAAAGAATCACAAAGTCCAAATTTTATCTGATAAGAAAAGTCAACTGTACAAAAGTCCAAGTTTGACTTTTTGGATTTTTGGTCAACCAAGGTTCCTTAACCCTAAAACAATGTTAATATGTGATTTGAATCATCATTCATCAAGAAAAATCAAAGAAAGTGAGTTAACTTGCAAAAGGGGTAACCATAAAAAAAACTTAGAATTTTTCTAAGTTATGGAACAAAGTGGCTAGGGTGCCAACTTCGAAGGATCATAACTTGAGATCCAAGCAACCATTTTGGGTGATCCAAAGCTGGATTTGTAGGTCTTGCTACACTCTACAAAAGCTTCAACTACATCAAGTTCCAATTCTTCATGGATTTTTAGTTAGTAGTGGATCAAAGTGGTGAAAAAACCAAAATATGTCAAAAAACACTTAGTGAAAATTCTGCCTTGAAATTTCAGCATGAAACATCAAACTTCCAAGGAATTTTTCACATTTATCCATGATGAATCAATAAAATCTTCAAACTTCAATGTTTTAGTACATCATTCAAGCTTTTCAAAAAGTACAAGAAGTCTCTCTAATTCATTTTGAGCTGAGAGATACATCCATGGGAAGTTAGCTCCAAAATTTGATTTTTCACTAAGTCGGAATTGTGCATTTGGTCGAATTTGCATATTATGAGTCATCAAAGACATGTTTATCCATATGCACACCTCAGAGGGAGACCAAGGAGGAACAAACACTGATCCATAAGCCTTCCAAGTCTTTGGAACTACATGTAGGTGTGCCATCCCTAAAAGCTAAAGATGCCTCAAGACTCCAATTTTGTTTTGAGACATTCAATGGATGCATAGAGCTGGCGTGTATCAGTCCATGATCAACTAAATGAGTCAAGATAAGCTCATACAATAGAGGACCATAGGCCTGTCCTCTAATCTCAAGTCAATGGCTAGAGGAGACTTGAGATTCCATTTGATCCACATTGGCCAAAGGCCTGCTGCAGTTGCCACACACTATTGCTTGCAAAACAAACTTGACACACTATAAATAGGCCTCAATTGTGATCAGGTTGAGTACACCAAAGGTCCTAAACAGATGTCGTTCTCAAAATCACCACTTTCACTCCAAAAACACCTTCTCTTGCAAGTCACTATCGGGTTTTGCATTTGAGAGTGATTCCAACCAAACCAATGGTTCACACACCTCACACTTAACATATAGGAGTGGTCTAAACCATTACATCCCATCTGTAACATCAAAATCACCAAATGGCCACCCAATTGCACAAGACTCATGACTTGCTGCAGAAGGAATCAGGCTGATCAATCCAGAGGTTTTCCAATCAACCTAAGCACTCAAACACATCCATTGAGGTACAAAGAAGCTGTCCAAATCGTTGGAACTCATTTGTAACACCTCCAAACCAGAATTCGATTCTCACTTGCAGAGGTAAAACTTGAACTCTCAAACTCAATGAATCATGCATCATAAACATGTTTTCTTGTTACATTGTGTTTCTGGATGTATGTAGATCATTTACCCTCAATTAATTGTTGTTTACAGTTCATGTATAGGATTTCATTGAGTTCATACCAATTTTAGGGTTCTTCAGGTTTTATCAGATTATGTTTTGATTCACTTAATTTCAATAAAATTGAGTATTCCGATTGTGTTCCTCATCTGAAAACGCACGATTTTCATATTTGGATCATGTGAAATGGTTGAGAGATGAGTGAGGTAGGAGGCTTCACGTATCTGAGCTTGAAGATGAAGATGGCCATGGCGCCATTCTTCAGAAATCGAACTTGTTTTACTATATATTTATTGCTTGCCATATATTAAATGAATTGGCATTACGCCCTAGTGGTTGATCAACTGGTTTGTGTGTATTGAGCGAACGAGAGGTATGGGGTTCATATCCCCCTCGCCCCATACCTCTTTTTTATCACTTGTCCTATTTTAATATTCTTTATATTATTTTTGTTAATAACTTGGAAAATTAATTTCTCATTCAATTTTAATCATTTTTTATTGGTTCTTTTTCTGAAAAATCACAAAAATATTAAAGTATTTTATTCTACAAAAAATCAGATTTATATTATTTATTTAATAAAGTTGGTATTTTTGTGAATAAATTCATTTTTATTGTTTTTAAACATTTTTAAAAGTCAAATTTTATCTTGAAAATCAAAATCAAATGAGTTCTAAATCATCTTGTGATTAAAACCTCATTGTTGTACTCCAAATTTTACCCTTAGATTCTTTGTTTCATTTGCATATCGTCTTTTTTATTTGCCATCTTTGCATTTTTAGTTAAATTTTGCATCGATGCATTTTAGCCGATTTTTTATTATTCCACAAGTATTTTGAATTTTCCTAAAAAAAAGAAAATATATAGATATCTTGAATCATTTAGAACTAAATTAGTTAGTTAATGTTTTAGCTTAGTTTACATATTTGTTAAGTTTTAATTAAATTTACTTTAATTTAACTAGTTTAATTTTTATCAATTTTAGTTTACTTTTAATTTGAATTTTATTTAAGTTTACATTTAAATTTAGGTTTTATTCTTACTTTATTTATTTAACCCTCACTTAATTTTCTCTTGCAAAAAGGTCATTTAAATATAGAGATTTCATTTTCTTTCATTTAAGCCCAATGCCAATTAATTCTACTGTATTAGTTTCTTTTTTAAAAAAATTCATTTCCTTTTCTTTTTATCCTTTCCTTGCTTTTGTACTGCCGTGAGTGAATATTGGTTTCAATTTTACCGTTGCTTTTCACCTTGCTTGTCCTCTGATACTTGCCCATTTGAGCTCACACGCTATGACACAACCAAAAGGAAATATGCAGGAAAACATGAATGAGGGAAGATGCCAAAGCTACCTCTTGCTTCTCTGAGATTTTTTCTTGAACGGCCAAGTTTAAAATATCCTTGCCAAACTGATGCGTGTTATCCGCAAGTATACGGATTACGTCAGAGTAATATAAAAGATTTATCGATCCCACAGAGACCAATGTCAATCTATCGATTACTATTGTTATGTTGTTTATCTAAGGCTAATTGATATCAGGGTAAAGGTTTCCTATAGAACGAAAATAGAAATAAATCAAATTAATACTATACTGGAATGTAATTCACATCAATCAAAAAATACTCCTATCATCTAAATAGTAACACTTACAGGGCAATGTTTTCTTCTTTGAAAAAGAGTTAATTAAAAAGGATCTGCCGCGTTCGCGTGATCGGAAACAGACCTAACCTTTAATCTATACCAGTCGCTCACGCTGCACCGATCTCTCCTTGCGTTAAAGTGATAAAGTCCTTTTTTATGTAATTACCTCTAAAACTTAGTAAAAAAGTGCTTTCGATTGAAAATATTTTATACCAAAGGGTTTCCGGCATATGCTCGGCCAACCGGGTCCTAAATCTATAAACGCGTCCGAAAATAGTTTTAAAACCTCTTTCTAATAATATAAAACTTTCCTAGTTAATCAATAAAGTGCTTCCGCTGTATTTATCAATTAACAACTAACAAACTCTTTTCTAAAATGTCGGACGGCTTTCGATCTTACCCGATCTAGTCACAGTCATTACGCAAACAAAAACACGGTCTCATTTACGTAATGACCGATTAATTGAAGTTCAGAAGAGTTTAATTAAAATCAAAAACAGCCCCTAAAGTATTTCTAAAGAGATGTCATGTGGAGCACCGTCAGAACGACGATCCTCACATCCCAGCACAAGGGATTTAGCTAGACATAGTAATTGAGAACATAAAGATAAATTGATTTTCAAAGTAAGGCATATTTAAGATAAAAACGTGCGAAGTGTGAGAATGTATTTCGAGAGAGTGAACACAAGTGTCACGCTTAAGTTCAGTTCCAAGAGACACAGATCACACAGATAAATAAAATAATAAGGTAATGGCAGAGACGGAAAATAAACGAATATAAAGCAGTGCAGGAAAATAAATAATATAAAAGCGATGTGGATAAAATAAATTGTAATTTATAAAAGAAACCTGCTCCAAAGCGGAGACTGAATCTGGTACAGATGCTGGAAAATAAATTACGGGAAAGTAAATAGCTCCTAACTATGATTGCTCCAATCCAACTAACAACTATAGTGCAACAACCCCTCGATATGACGGATTATTGCTTTACAAAGTGAACTCTATGCCTATGTTGAAAACTAAGATTGGATATCTAAAAAGTGAAAATGCAAGGCCTATTTATAGGAAATTCAAAATTGCAACTGCCCCTAATCATTATGAAAAACATTTTAGAAACTAATTTCTTCAGGTGTAACTGCCTTGAACGTTTCAGACTGTTTCCTCTTTATAACTGTCGGCGCCCGCCGACCCCTGCTCCGCGTCCGCCGAGTGTACTTTGGAAGGTGAAACGTCTTTTGTGACCGTTTGCGTGTGAGTGAAGTTATTATGCAAACGGCGTCCTCCTTGGCGTCCGCTAAGTGAAAGGGCTAGTATACAGTTTACACAAGAAATCTTCATTTTAGCTCTATTTTGCTTCGTTTTCTTACTGTAGGCTCGAATCAGGCAATATATCTGAAAGTAAAACAAAATACCATAATAGCAAAGGAAAATAACAAATAAACAACTAAAAACATGTGAAATCAGAGTCAAATATATAGTGTAATTTGGTGCTATCAAATTCTCCCACACTTAAACCTTTGCTTGTCCTCAAGCAAACTTTCATAAACTGAAATAGGAAAAACAGCAAACATACGAGTATCTAATCCGGGCTAAGAACTTAAGCTTGATCAATGATACATTGGTAGGTACTAACTCATGAACCAAGGGTATCGTAATCACACTTTCCGCGATTTTGCAGGTCATAAGTTTCTCTCCTATACAAACCAATCCAAACCATGATACTTAGGCCTATCTTACTCATTCCTTTCTTACCCCTTTTCATTCGAGCGCAATCACATTAAGCCCGTTATCTTTCACTCGCATGGTGAACATAACCTGTGGTAATCCTGATCCTTTTATATCAATGACTTGATATATTTTTTTTTCTTTTTGGATATATAATTTTTCTTGCAAAAATATTTTCTAAAGATACTTTAGTATCTTCTTGGATTTTTCTTTTTTTTTTCTTTTTGCAGGATCTTACCTATTTGCATCGGTTTGTCACTTAGCGGTGGCTAAGATGGTGTTGACTGCTAGGATAAACTATTTAAGGGTAAGTGATGAATGGTGAGATTTTAAGGCCATAGTATAAAAAAAACTGGATATAGGCTCCTATATTTGAGAAACTTATGGTGTAAAAACGATATCGATTTTTCAAAAAGGTTTTCCCAAGCCCTTGCAAATGATCTTACTTGTTCTAATAGCCCAAATTTTCAAAATAAATGATGTTTTCTTTGTTAAAATTTTTTTGTTAAGGCTCAAGAATTGGAAGAATAGATAAACTACACAAAATGACTCGTTAAGCACATTTTAAAACAAACTAAACTATACTAGAAAGCATAAAAATAAAGACAACTAAAAATAGTAAATATCTCCTCCCACACTTAAACCGAACATTGTCCTTAATGTTTCGATAAAAGTAAGAAGGGGATAGGTAAAACCTGTCAATCAATCGTGCCGGCCACTGGGGCCCTCTCCATCCTGCTCTGAACGTCTGGGACGACGGCTCCTACTGCGGTGTCGGGTGGTATGTGACAACTCCATCTGCTCAATCCTCTCTATTAGAGAGGCATTTTGACTTCTAAGTGCATCGAAACTCTCAAGAGTGGATTGCTGTGACACCCGCATAAAATCCATCATCTCTTGCTGTTGTTGGTACATGGCATAGAATAGGCCATCACTCTCTTCTTCTTTGACTTGCTGTGCTTACCACATTTCTTGAGTGATATAAAATCCAGAAGAAGTACCTGCAAGATGATCAGTAACAGGTGGGGTGTGTGCAGGTGATACACGAATGGGGGACTGCTCCATATGGTCATATTCATCATCTGTCTCATTTCCTTCGTCCTCGGGGATGTTTGGAAGTAATGGGCCTAAAATAGGAGCAGCCTTTAAATCATAGAGCCAGTTTTCTCTTTTGCGCACATCAGTGCGTGTTGAACAAGGTAAGGCAACACTCGGGATGGCAGCATTGCGAACCATGAGGATATAGCCTCCTTCCGGCCTCGTTTTGCATAAACGCATATCTCGCAGAAATTTTAAATCAATGGTGCGAGGAGGAAGTGGTTCCAATGTGGCCAACTCAGCGTCCAGGTGGAGGGCTCGTGCAATGAAGGTAATCAACCCTCCAAATCACACGGTGTTGCCCTTTTTCTCAATTGCCCTCATATGTGATATCATAAATGGTACAGGATTTAATCTTCTTCTAAGGAAAGCAGCCTGTAAAAATATAAATTCTTTGGAATTCATCTTGTTAGAGTTTTCACGAGCAAAAATAGTATCAGCTAATAAAAGGCGGAATACCCGTATGGTCGGGTTATGAATGTCAGAAGCCAAATTTCCATCAAAGGAGCAAGTGGTTTGGCCTGAGATGTTTCTCCACAGTTGAAAGGCCTCAGTTGACCAATTTGTGTCTATGGGTGCCTCACAGGCTGCACCATTCCCAAAATGGAATCCTAATAACTCAGCAAGTGCATCAGTGGTATAAATGTATTCAACATTGAACATCCTAAATCTCACTGTGCCTACTGTGCTGGCAGTGTTTTCTCTGACAGTGTACTCCAAAGAACTCAAAAATTCGCGGGTTAGCCTTTCGTAGGTAGGCTCCTTGCGAATGAAAATATTCTCTAATTTCAAATTTTGTAACAGATAAAATACGCTAAATCTTATACCAAGGTTATACAGACAAATATCATTAATGTACCTCGTCGCAAGAATGTTGCGTGTCCGAAGTCTCTACCATTTTTCCCATTGCTTGACTCCGTCATCTCCATCTCGAAAAATGATGTTTTCTTGGTTCTCCGCTGCCATTGTTGAAGTGAAATGAAGGTTTGGTGATGGAGAATGGGTAATTTTTGTTTTTGTAGATTTTGGTGAAATCTATGGTTTTTATAGAGATAATGTGTAATGGAAGGTGTAATGGCAGTGGGGAAGTTATTAAATGAGGGATTTTAATGGTTTAATGGGGTTTTATGGTGATTGAAATTGGAATTTTTAGAGGTAGAAGATGAAGAGAGTGGCAAAAATGGGGGTTTTCTTATTCTGGTCCGTTTAAAACCCAGAACGCCTCCGCGTTCGCCGAGAGGGGGTCCGCGTCCGCGGACTGTGTTAACTGGGCTGGCACGGGTTTGGACTTTGATTAGTCCATGTGAGAAACATTTTGTTTATTATTTTATATATTTGTAAAATATGATTGTAGGAATTAAATAACAATTCTAAAAATTATTATTATTATTATTTTTTTTGAATGAAATAAATTTTTCTTTTTATATTTTTATATTTTTTTTTATAATACCTACAAATTTTAATAATGAAGATATTTATTATAGCTTGAAATAATAAAACACTCGCATAAAGCATATGGTTGCCATGATTCTAGTAACAATAACGATGGAAAATAAAATCTACTAATAGTCTGATAATAAAGATAATAACAATAAAGATAGAAATGCGGTAAAGGTAAAAATAAATGATCATAACAAGCATGTGGTAAGTCTCCTCCACACAAAGTGCGAGCTATGCCCCAGAGCTCCTGAATATCTTCTAGGAAGACTGACGACGGACACCCTGAGTCATGTGAGGACAAGGTGTCTGTGCCTCTGCAAGCTGGCGTTTGAGATCGCAAATCTCCTGCTCCAAAAGATCATATGATGAAGCGTTTGTTGCGTCTGAGATCTGTATCTGTAAGGTAAGCTCGGCGCATTCTTCGCGAAGAGAAATGATCTCCTTGCGCATAGCGTCAAACTCTGAATATATGTCCCTGCGTTGCAGATTAACGTTAGAGGAATAAACAGTAGTCCTTTCAGGATACAGTGTAGGGTGGTACTCAGGCACAGGGTGGTTCCTAGGTCTGATGGGTGTCTCGTCTTGGCCTTCCAAAGCGTATGACCAGTTAGCTCTATCATGGACACTTGTTCGGGTATGGTTTGGCAAACCAAAGTAGTGAATGACTTCGTTGTCTATTAGGAGCTTAAAGTTATCTGCACTAAAGAATGCTCTCCTGATAAGACCATGGTCAAGGCAATGATGAATGTCAATTAAGGTGTAGCCACAATGGGAGGTAAGATGAGTTAGCTTGTTGGCTAGACCTAGGGCATAAGCTATGTGTGTAATAGTACTGCCTACATGGATGGGTCCTCTGGAAGATGCAGCATTCAAATATAGGTTATACATCAGAAAATTACCACTGGCTAATGGTCGTGACTCAGCAGTACAAAAGAGCATCAGAATCTCTTCTGCATTAACTTGGTTCTCGGTTTCACTTCTACCAAAGAAAGTCTCAGCTAGGATCATTTGGAAATAAAGGAAAGCTGGGTTGTGGATTTTGTTTGCTAATTGGGTGGAAGGATCAGGTCCTCCTCCACCGGTGATTTTGCTCCAGAATAGGTTAAGCTCATCTTGCATAACATTGGTTTCATGCATAAAATGGATTGCATCCAAGCCACATTGAAAACCAAGTATTCTAGCAAAATCTCTGTGGTTAAGGGCATACTCATTTCCAAATAGTCTGAATCTTATGTTTCCACTGTTGTAACCTCTTCCACTATAAGGGTCATAAATGAGTGAACTGAGGAACTCTAAGGTTAGATTCTTATAGGTTACATTCATAGCTTCAGAATACTCATCCCACTCGAGCTGGTGACAAAGGTACCTCACACTAGCCTCAATACCTAAAGCTGATAGACAGTTTGGGCCAGGGTACCTAGTGGGTAGGATTGGTCTCTCAGAAAGGACTACGTATTTCTTCCTCTATTCGTCATCTCTGAACACAATGTGCATGTCATCATAGCTCTGCATCCTGCAAAGAAAGTTAGTGTGGAATGTCTGAGATGATGTGATCTGTAACCTGTAAACATAGACATTGCATAAGTCAATCACGTTAGAAAAAAAATATAAATAATAAATCTTTTTCTTTTTCTGAAATAAATTCTATGCATAAATAAGAAAGATAACGAAAAGAAAATCGTGGGTTGCCTCCCACGCAACGCTTGTTTAACGTCGTTAGCTTGACGACTGAAGAACTTACGTTGTTGATGTTTCTGTAGGTGGGTCTATCAGAGTGTGACCAGAGTAGTAAGTAGGTATGTCACCTCCATAGTAGGGTTTTAATCTTTGTCCATTCACTAGAAAGGGACTACATGAATGATTTGCAATTTCAAATGCTCCATATTTTAGGACTTCGGTGACCTCATAGGGTCCAGTCCATCTTGAGCATAACTTACCTGGAAACAATCGTAACCTAGAATTGAAAAGAAGAACAGGGTCGCCTAAGTTGAACTCTTTTTTGATAATCCTTTTGTCATGCCATGCTTTGGTTCTCTCTTTATATATTACGGCATTTTCATAAGCATTTCGGCGTAACTCTTCTAATTTATGAATATCTAGAATTCGTTTATCTCCGGCAGTTAAGTAATCCATATTAAGGGCTTTTATGGCCCAGTAGGCCTTATGTTCAAGCTCAAAGGGTAAATGGCAAGATTTTCCGTAGACTAATTGATATGGGGTTGTTCCTATAGGGGTTTTGAAAGCGGTCCTATAAGCCCACAAGGCTTCTTGTAGTTTTAAGGACCAATCTTTTCTAGAGATTGATACGGTTTTCTCTAAGATTTGTTTTATTTCCCTATTAGAGACTTCCACTTGTCCACTAGTCTGTGGGTGGTAAGGTGTGGCTACTCGGTGTTTCACTCCGTATTTCTTTAATAGGTTCTCAAATATCCTAGATATGAAATGCGATCCTCCATCGCTTATAACCAATGAGGTACTCCAAACCTAGGGAAAATATAGTTTTTAAATAGTTTAATGACTACACGAGTATCGTTGGTGGGTGCAGCTATGGCCTCAATCCATTTGGATACATAATCAACGGCTACTAAGATATACTTGTTTCCCATCGAAGATGGAAAAGGTCCCATAAAATCTATACCCCAAACATCGAAGAGTTCTACCTCCTGAATATTTTTCAAAGGCATTTCATCTCTTCTTGAGACGTTCCCAGTGCGTTGGCATCTGTCACATCTTACAATGTAGGCATGAACATCGCGCCATAACGTTGGCCAGAAAAGACCTGCTTGTAGTATTTTAGCGCATGTTTTGGACGAGCCTAGATGTCCACCATATGGTGAAGAGTGACAATGTTTAATTATAGTTTCTACTTCTTCTTCAGGGACACAGTGACGGAAAATGCCATATGCGCCTCTCTTGAATAGAAGAGGTTCGTCCCAATAGAAGTGTTTTACGTCATAAAAGAACTTCTTCTTCTGTTGGTAATTTAGATTAGGGGGTATGATATCAGCTGCTAGATAATTAACAAAATCTACATACCAAGGTACGGTTGTCACTGCGAATGCTTTTTCAATTCCTACTTCTAAATAAGGGTCAGGATCATCATCATGGATGGTTCTAACTGCTCCTACTAATCTATCGTATGCGAAATCATCATTGATAGGAACAAGATATGGTTTTAGATATTCAAGCCTTGAGAGGTGGTCAGCGACCACATTTTCAGTGCCTTTCTTATCTCGGATTTCCAAATCGAATTCTTGAAGTAAAAGGATCCAGCGTAGTAATCTAGGTTTAGCGTCCTTTTTGCTTAATAGATATCTTATCGCAGCATGATCAGTGTAGACTATGATTTTTGCTCCTACTAAATAGGATCGGAATTTGTCGATTGCAAAGACTACTGCCAGGAGTTCCTTCTCGATTGTGGCATAATTCAGTTGAGCCGCATCCAAAGTTCTACTGGCGTAGTAAATTACATGGAGTTTCTTATCCTTCTTTTGTCCTAAAACAACGCCTATAGCGTAATCGCTAGCATCGCACATAATTTCAAAAGGTTGATTCCAATCAGGTGGTTGAATTATAGGTGCGGAAATCAGTGCTTGTTTTAGGTATTTAAAGGCTTGAAGACATTTATCATCGAATTTGAATTCGGCGTCTTTCATAAGTAAGTTGGTTAATGGTTTAGTTATTTTGGAGAAGTCTTTAATGAAGCGTCGGTAGAAACCGGCGTGTCCAAGAAAACTTCAGATTTCTCTAATGGTTTTGGGTGGTTAAAGGTTTTCTATTACTTCTATTTTAGCTTTATCAACCTCAATGCCTCTTTCGGACACTATGTGTCCCAATACTATGCCTTCAGTCACCATAAAATGGCATTTTTCCCAGTTTAGAACAAGGTTGACTTCTACGTATCTTTCTAGGATTTTCTCGAGGTTTGTTAAACAGTTTTTAAAACTGGATCCACATACCGAGAAATCATCCATAAATACTTCCATGATCTCATCAAGGAAATCTGCGAAGATTGACATCATACAGCGTTGGAAGGTAGCTGGGGCATTGCATAGTCCAAAGGGCATTCGTCTGTAAGCAAATGTTCCATAGGGGCATGTAAAGGTTGTTTTCTCCTGATCGTCAGGGTGAATGGGTATTTGGAAAAATCCTGAGTATCCGTCTAAATAACAAAAGTAAGAATGCCTAGCTAAACGTTCGAGCATTTGATCAATGAATGGAAGCGGGAAGTGATCTTTCCTAGTTACCTTATTGAGCTTTCTGTAATCGATACATATCCGCCAACCATTTTCTACACGTTTGGCTATTTGTTCTCCTTTTTTATTTTGTACAACGGTGACACCTCCTTTCTTAGGTACCACATGTACGGGGCTTACCCATTTACTATCAGATATTTGGTATATTATTCCAGCCTCTAACAACTTTAACACTTCCTTTTTTACTACGTCGCTCATTATAGGCTTTATCCTTCGTTGATGTTCTCTGGAGGGTTTAGTGTCTTCCTCCAGCATAATTCGGTGCATACACACAGAAGGACTTATTCTTTTGAGATCGGAATTTTTATAACTTAAAGCTGAGGGATATCTTCTTAAAACATCTCTAAGAGTTGATTGGTTTCAGGACCATCTAACGTGGCACTGACTATGACTGGGCGATTTAATTCTTCATCTAAGAACTCATATCTTAAATTCTTAGGTAGCTCCTTAAGCTCTATTGATGGTTTTTTCGGATATGGCATATGATCTGGGGTAAGTGTCATGCATTCATAAAGACTGTTATCTATATAAGGTTCAGGTAAGCGTTCGAATCCGTCGTCGTCCATTATGGGGATCGAAGGTAGTTTGATGGTTTCTACTAGATCTTCTTTATCTAATTCTCTTATGCATTCATCAATTATATCAACGACATAACATGAGTCATCTATGGCTGGTGCATTTAAGAATTGGGATAATATAAATTCTACTTTCTCATTACCTACCTCGAATATCATTTTTCCTTTTTTGACATCAATTATAGCTCCAGCTGTTGATAAGAAGGGTCTACCTAAAAGGATTGGGATCTCATCGTCTTCTTTAATGTCCATTACTACGAAATCTGTTGGAATATAAAGTTGACCAAGTCTAACTGGGACGTCTTCCAAAATGCCAATTGGATATTTAACTGATCTGTCGGCTAATTGGAGAGACATCCTAGTTGGTTGTATTTCTCCTAGGTTTAACCTTTTACAAACGGCTAAAGGCATTAAGCTTACACTTGCTCCTAAGTCCAGAAGTGCTTTATCTATAACTTGGTTTCCCAAAACAAAAGGTATAGAAAAACTTCCTGGGTCTTTCTCTTTCTTAGCAAGCTTATTCTCAGCGATTGAATTACATTCTATAGGTTTAGGATCTTCTAATCTTCGTTTATTGGTTAGAATGTCTTTAAGGAATTTGGAATAAGATGGTATTTGGGTAATAGCTTCGGTGAATGGAATCTCTACATGGAGTTTCTCAATCACTTTCATGAATTTCTTATATTGGTTATCCAATTTGGTTTGTTTAAGTCTTTATGGGTATGGAATCGGAGGTTTATAAGGAGGAGGTGGTACATAAACTTTTTCATTCTCTTCTTTTTCCTTCTCCTTAACTTTCGTATCTTTAGATTTCTCAGGTTCCACTGATTTCTCAACTTCTTTCTCAGGTGTGGTCACAACCTTTTTTCTAGGAGGTTCTGGATTATTCAACCTAGGGTTTATAGGCCCATCGTAAGTGGTCCCGCTCCTTAGGGCTATAGCATTAGCATGCCCTTTAGGGTTAGGTTGAGGTTGTCCAAGAAATTGTCCTCCTGGTGTAGCATGAGTAGATTGTTGTTGTGCTACTTGAAAGATTTGGGTTTCAAGCATTTTGTTATGGGTAATTACAGAATCGAGTTTAGTACCCAACTGAGTAATTAGTTCATTTATGTGAACGTTTTGGTTCATGAACTCCTTGTTCTGTTGTAATTGAGCTGAGATGAATTCGTCCATCTTTTTCTCAAAATTTGATTTCTGAGGGGCATATGTTGCAGATTGGTTGGGTCTTTGAGTTTGGAAACCGGGTGGTCTTTGAGGTATTGAATTTTGAGTGGGGTTATTATTCTTATAGGAAAGATTTGGGTGATTCCTCCATCCAGGGTTATATGTGTTTGAATAAGGGTTTCCTTGGGCGTAATTTACCTGATTTGTGGGACTTTCGGTTAGCAGGTTGCATTCATCCATGGTATATCCTAGGGTTCCACAGATTTCACATCCGGGTTGTATTGCTGCTACAGTTGTTGTGGGGTTGATAGTTAGGTTTTCTACTTTTTGGGCTATAGCGTCCATTTTTGCGTTCATATGGTCAAAACAACTTACTTCATACACACCTCCTTTGGTCTCTTTCTTCTCTACTTGTGCTCGTTCGGTCCCCCATTGGTAATGGTTTTGTGCCATATCCTCAATGAGAGCGCTAGCTTCGGCGTAGGGTTTATTCATTAGAGCGCCACCAGCGGCAGGGTCTATGGTCATCTTGGTGTTGTACATGAGTCTGTTATAAAAGGTATGGATTATGAGCCATTGTTCTAAGCCATGATGTTGACATGCTCTTAATAGCTCCTTATATCTTTCCCAAGCGTCGAAAAGTGACTGTCCCTCGCATTGGGTAAATCGGGTTATTTGGTTTCGTAAGACAGCAGTTTTACTCGGTGGAAAGTATCTAGCAAGGAATACTTTCTTTAGGTCATTCCAAGTGGTTATAGAGTTGGCTGAAAGGGAATCTAACCATGATCGGGCTCTATCTCTGAGAGAAAATGGAAATAGTCTTAGACGTATTGCCTCAGGAGGAGCTCCGTTCGCTTTTAAGGTATCGGCTAGTTGAATAAAGACTTTAAGATGTTGGTTCGGATTTTCCGTAGGAAGACCTGCGAACTGGTTCTGTTGAACTAATTGTAATAGAGATGGTTTTAATTCGAAGTTATTGGCTGGTATAGCTGGGTTAACTATACTAGAATGAGGTTCTTCGTTTGAGGGTAAGGCGAAATCCTTAAGAGGTTTAGCGTTTTCTTCTTCTTCCATTGCTCTTTTAAGTTTTCGAAGTAAAAGACGAGCTCGGGCGTAACGTTCAGGCTCTTCTAAAGGATCAACTAAGTTTCTGGTACTGCGAGTTCTTCGCATTTACCGGCTAAGGGATGCCTTAGTCTAGACGGTGTAACAATAGGGTACGAAATTTTGACGTAATTGGTCCCCGACAACGGCGCCAAAAACTTGATGCATGTTATCCGCAAGTATACGGATTGCGTCAGAGTAATATAAAAGATTTATCAATCCCACAGAGACCAATGTCAATCTATCGATTACTATTGTTACGTTGTTTATCTAAGGCTAATTGATATCAGGGTAAAGGTTTTCTATAGAACGAAAATAGAAATAAATCAAATTAATACTATACTGGAATGTAATTCACATCAATCAAACAATACTCCTATCATCTAAATAGTAACACTTACGGGGCAATGTTTTCTTCTTTGAAAAAGAGTTAATTAAAAAGGATCCGCCGCGTTAGCGTGATCGGAAACAGACCTAACCTTTAATCTATACCAGCCGCTCACGATGCACCGGTCGCTCCTTGCGTTAAAGTGATAAAGTCCTTTTTTATGTAATTACCTCTAAAACTTAGTAAAAAAGTGCTTTCGATTGAAAATATTTTATACCAAAGGGTTTCCGGCATATGCTCGGCCAACCGGATCCTAAATCTATAAACGCATCCGAAAATAGTTTTAAAACCTCTTTCTAATAATATAAAACTTTTCTAGTTAATCAATAAAGTGCTTCCGCTGTATTTATCAATTAACAACTAACAAACTCTTTTCTAAAATGCCAGACGGCTTTCGATCTTACCCGATCTAGTCACAGTCATTACGCAAACAAAAACACGGTCTCATTTACGTAATGACCGATCAATTGAAGTTCAGAAGAGTTTAATTAAAATCAAAAACAGCCCCTAAAGTATTTCTAAAGAGATGTCATGTGGAGCACCGTCAGAACGACGATCCTCACATCCCAGCACAAGGGATTTAGCTAGACATAGTAATTGAGAACATAAAGATAAATTGATTTGCAAAGTAAGGCATATTTAATATAAAAACGTGCGAAGTGTGAGAGTGTATTTCTAGAGAGTGAACACAAGTGTCACGCTTAAGTTCAGTTCCAAGAGACACAGATCACACAGATAAATAAAATAATAAGGTAATGGCAGAGACGGAAAATAAACGAATATAAAGCAGTGCAGGAAAATAAATAATATAAAAGCGATGTGGATAAAATAAATTGTAATTTATAAAAGAAACCTGCTCCAAAGCGGAGACTGAATCTGGTACAGATGCTGGAAAATAAATTGCGGGAAAGTAAATAGCTCCTAACTATGATTGCTCCAATCCAACTAACAACTATAGTGCAACAACCCCTCGATATGACGGATTATTGCTTTACAAAGTGAACTCTATGCCTATGTTGAAAACTAAGATTGGATATCTAAAAAGTGAAAATGCATGGCCTATTTATAGGAAATTCGAAATTCCAACTGCCCCTAATCATTATGAAAAACATTTTAGAAACTAATTTCTTCAGGTGTAACTGCCTTGAACGTTTCAGACTGTTTCCTCTTTATAACTGTCGGCGCCCGCCGACCCATGCTCCGGGTCCGCCGAGTGTACTTTGGAAGGTGAAACGTCTGTTGTGACCGTTGGCGTGTGAGTGAAGTTATTATGCAAACGGCGTCCTCCTTGGCATCCGCTGAGTGAAATGGCTAGTATACAGTTTACACAAGAAATCTTCATTTTAGCTCTGTTTTGCTTCGTTTTCTTACTGTAGGCTCGAATCAGGCAATATATCTGAAAGTAAAACAAAATACCATAATAGCAAAGGAAAATAACAAATAAACAACTAAAAACATGTGAAATCAGAGTCAAATATACAGTGTAATTTGGTGCTATCACAAACCCTAATTCCTTATCCATCAGTCCTTGCAAACCCTAATTCTTTCCCCAAAGGATTTTTCTTTTACCCACTGTGCATGAACCACTTTGTTTGCCTATAAAAGGAGCTCATTTCCTCCTTGTTCGACGGACAGAAGGAGCTCACAAAACCCTCAGAAACTCTCTCAAATTTCCCACGTCCTTACTCTTGCAATTCATCCTCAAACTTGCAAGAAACTCTCTACTTTTATTACTCAGTAAAACACTGCAAAACACTTCCCACAAACCCAACACCAAAGCGTTCACCCATCCTGTTCTTGGTAGTTGAAGGAGGAGAGGAGGAAGCTTGCTCTTTTCCAGAACTCGCAGTTAAAGAAGTAATGTAGTAAGTCCACTAGGTAACACCCTTTTGCTTCACTCGGTTTCTTTCTGTTTTATATTAATACATGTTGTTCATACTGTTATCATTCTATTTCTTATGTTGTGAGGTTTAATAAATATTGTGATGTAACTGTTGTTTCTGATACTGTAGTGGATGTTGATGATGCTGAGAATCTTTGATGTCTTTTTATGAATGTGTGAGTTTGTTTCGTAACTGGAATGAATTTTGAAAATATCACTGAACAATGAATCTGGCGGTCGCCAGATTGCACTAAAAAAAACACCACACTGAGGTGGCGCACGCCACCCCCATGCAAAAAAGAAACAAAAAAATAATAACACAGGTGGCGAGAGCCACCCTCCCACATACAAGGAGGTGGCGCAAGCTACCCTTGATGCACACAGTGGCGCAGGCCACTTGCACTTACACACACAGTGGCGCAAGCCACATGCACACACAAGGAGGTGGCGCAAGCCACTCTCCATCACACACACGGGTGGCGAGCGCCACCCTTTTCCTTTTTCCTTTTGTTCTTTTATTTTCTTTATTTTTTTTTTATTCGTTGTACATTTCTTTTTTTCATTTTGTTTTTTTCTGTTTCATATATTATCTTAAAAAAACAACAACAAACAAAATATGCCCCATTTCATTTTTTTAACCTTAAATCTTTTTTCAGAAAATCAAATACTATTTTCCTAAAGACATAAAAAACAACATTATATGCTGTAAGTTATGAGATGTTGTTTCCAGACTTTGAACAAATCTTCATCATAAGAACATTGTCTATACTTCCTGGCTACTGTCATTAAGTTGCACGACTCTAAATGTTTTTGTTTTCAAACTGTGAGAATGTCTTCTCAACCATACTTATCATATTTATGTGACCATTAATCCATGTTGTCATAATCATATTTGAAAATTGATTCCCTATGTTGATTAAACCATCATACAATGAACCACCTTTGGTCCAATATCAAATAATGCGATTAAATCAATCAACTGAAAACTAAGTTTTTCTCAATCGAACATACCACTCAAATTATTTTCTTATCAAATACGAAAGGAGAGGACTGTTAGAATCTAGCATTCTAGCAGAAGCCTCGAACGATTGGTCTCAAGTCTTGCACTTTGGGGTAGCCATTCATTCATTCTTTCGCTCTTCAAAATACCTTTAATTAATTTGGACAAATAAGAGCCGTCGAGATCTAGCATCTTGGCACAACTCTTCGAACAATTGATTACTATCAATGTTTATTGTCCAGCAAACAATTTTACAACCAATCTTGAATTAAAAGGACTGTTAGAGTCTAGCACTTTGGCATAACCCTTTGGCATTCTTAAAACATATTCAAGCCACTTTTAAATCGTTAGCTTTTCCGAGAGATAGCCATTAATCTCTTGTGATTTTTAACCCTTCCTTTAACCTTCATAAGAGATAGCCATTAATCTCTTCTCCTAAACAATCAATCCTCACAAGCTTTGCTTTCAAGCTTTTCACTGTAGTAGCCAGAACTACGGACGCTCTGATTTCTGAAGTTCATCTTGAGAATACGTAGGCATAGGATTGCGACGATCCTAGCGAGCCACCTTTTTCTTTTTTCTTTTGTTTCCTTTACATCCAATGCCTTCTTGGATTCCACCTTTTCTTTTTTCTACCTTTTTCCTTTATATCCAATGCCTTCTTGGATTCCACCTTTCCATTTTTCATCGTAGCCCCGAACTACGAAGGCTCTGAGTTCCTCATTGCACTATGAGGATACGTAGGCACGAGATTGTGAAGTCTTGTCGAGCCCCCTAATAACAAAAACCCTTAAGTCTCCCCTTTAAAAAATCCTAAAAAACATTTCTCTCTCTTCCCATTCCAAGTAGAAGATTAGAAACAAACCTTGAGCTAACACACATTCGACCTTGACTAAATGGTTCCCGTTGAGTACAACGGACGTGAGGGGTGTTAATACCTTCCCCTTGCGTAACCGACTCCCGAACTCAGACATTGGTTGCGATGACCATATTCTTATCCTTTCTTTTTAGGGGGTTTTATTCGATATTTTCCCTTTCCTTCTATGGAATAAATAAAGATCGGTGGCGACTCTGTTAAGTCCATCCCGCGGGCGTGCGATTGCGCCTCGCGAGGTCGTTCTCATTTTTTGAGGTACGACACTCATTTTTCAAACCTTAACCAAAAATCACAAGTGGTTTATTTAAACTTATTTGGTATTTTTTATCATTTTTATTAATTTTCTTTAAAGAATTACTTTTAAAAATGAAAATTAGGGTTTCTTTGATTTTTGATCCTTATCAAACATTTCAAAAACACTTTTGGGCCTCTAATAGAGTGTAAGACCCAACCCCTTTGTAAATAAAATAATTTTTGGGCCTCAGTCATTGTATAAGTCCCAGTACAATTTTCAAAACAACGGTGCGATCATTGTTTCGCCGTGGGCCTCTCCTTGAGTTGTAAGCCCCATCACTTGTACAAAAATAAATCTTTGGGCCTCTAAAAGAGTGTAAGACCCAACCCCATTTGTACATAAATAATTTTGGGCCTCAGTCATTGTATAAGTCCCACTGTGTTTTAGAAAATCCCGGCGCGATCGCCAGTTCAAAACAAAATAACCTGGGCCTACCCTTGTGTTGTAAGTCCCATTTCTTTTCCTTTTTTCAAACTCTTTGGGCCTCTCCTTGAGTTGTAAGACCCATCCCTTTGTACAGAAAATCTCTTTGGGCCTCAGTCATTGTATAAGTCCCATTACAATTTTTAAAACAACAGTAAAATTACTGTTGGGCCTCTCCTTGAGTATAAGCCCCAATAATCTTTTCAAAAATAACTTCTCTTTTGATTTAGGTTCAAATATACAGTTGTTATCAAAACTTTCTTTAATTTCTTTGAACAACTAACAATATGGCATGGAAGCTTGCTCACCTGTAAGTTTTTATCAGCTTTCATATATATATAACTGTATTGTGGGAAGCTGCCCCCCTGTAAGTCCTTCTTTCATACCCTTTTACATACTTGTCATATATCAACTGTATATATACTAGTATATCTATTTAGAGTTTTCCCTGACAACTAGGTCTAGAACTAGGTAAAGCCAGTTGGTCACTCTTTGATACATTCAAAACTAGATCCCCATAGGATTTCCCGATACAGTCTTGCCTTCTCTTGGGCTTAAACAATATGGAACAAAGAGAAAGGTAGTATTCTCGGTGAACCTTTTCTCAGACTGTCGCTATTAGAACTTGTCAAAGAAATTCAGTTTCCCCATAGAGGATTAATTCCCGGTGAAACTTCTCTTGAATTTCTTCAAACCCTATAACTGTTCACTAAAGAAAAGATTATTCCAGGTGAAACTTTTCTTGAACTCTTCTTATGTTTGGACCCACAGGCTTCCTAAAAGCATCCCCGCCTCCTCTTGGGCTTTGTACAAGGACCCTCCGGCTTCTTAGAAGTTCTCATGCCTTCTCTTGGGCTTAATACAAGGACCCTGAAGACCTCTTAAAGGTATAAGACAGAACTTAGTCATCTTTTGCTAGAGCAGTCTTTCCAGTGTCAAATCTCAGACCAATTTAGGGTTGATTCTCATCCCTTAAAAAGACCTGCCTCCTCTTGGGCATCATACAAATATAAACACTTCCATACCAGCAGACTTAGACAGTCTAATCCCCTCTCAGATCTCAAAGACATTCACAAGCACCTTATAAACCTAGGAAAAGCCCCGGTCATTCTGGATCAATCTCCAGTAAAGTTAAAACACATGGATTCTAAAACCCAGTCTCTCTCCTAAAAATCCCCAACCAGGGTCAGTTTATCATCAGTATAACACTATCAGAACCTCAAAGTATCTGATACCCCAACTCTGCTGTAACCCTCAGCAAGAGTTGATTCCCCATTTGGACCTGCCTCGGGATCCCAATAATTCCTAGCAGAAGATAGCCTCCTCTTAGGCTTTGTATAATGATCCTTCTGTTCCTCAGCATAGTCAGCCCCCTCTTGGGCTTTGTACAATGATTCTCCCCAGCGGAGCTAACCTTTTCAGACTCTCTTATTGAGTCAATCACCTTTCAATACTCTCTTGTTGAGTCGACCCTTTTAGCCTCAATCTTGGGCTTTGTACAAGACAGATAAAACTGTTCTCTTATTGATACAATCTCCCAGCCTCCTCTTAGGCTTGATATGATGATTTCCCCTAGCAGAAGTCAGCCTCTTCTTAGGCTTTGTATAATGATTTCTCCAGCTTGTTCAGCCACAATCCTGGGCTTTGTACAGGACAGATAAAAGCACTCTCTTGTTGAGTCAAACCCTTTTTAGCCTCAATCTTGGGCTTTGTACAAGACACCATATAAATTTTCCTAAGCAGAGTCAAACTCTTTGCAGCCTCAATCTTGGGCTTTGTACAAGACAGATAATACTCTTCCGTAGAGTCAAACTCATTTCAGCCTCAATCTTGGGCTTTGTACAAGACACTTAAAATATCCTCAGCCGAGTCAGTAAAGTCTCTTTTTGCCTCAATCTTGGGCTTTGTACAAGACAGATAAAGATTTCTTTCCCATAGAGTCAGTCTTCTTTTCAGCCTCAATCTTGGGCTTTGTACAAGACACATACAAACCCTCCCCGACGGAGTCAAAATCCTTTTTAGCCTCAATTTTAGGCTTTGTATAAGACAAAATATTTTCCCCGAAAAAGTCAAACTTTTAGCCTCCTCTTAGGCTTTGTATAATGATATCCCCAAAGAGTCAGTCTCTTTTAGCCTCAATCTTAGGCTTTGTACAAGACATATAAAAACTCTCTTGTTGAGTCAGTCATTTCCAGCCTCCTCTTAGGATTTGTATAAGGACTTCCCTAGTGGAGTCGATCAACCTCTTAGCTTCAACCTTGGGCTTAGATCAAGGCACACAAAAATCATCATCCCCTCAGAGGAAATCAAAATTTCTCTGTAGGAAGTCATCTCTCTGTTTATCAGTTATCAAAACAGAAAATCAAAACAAAACCTAATCTCAGATAACTATTGTAAGTAGCACACTTGTTGATTCAAATATCCAAGTTGTTGTCCATCTTTTATCCTGGTAAATCCTTTCTTTCATCTAATTGTTGTAAGCGGCAAGCCTCTGGATTATTTACATCCACGCCACTGTCCCTCTCTTAGCATGAGTTCCTATGGAAAAATGGCATTGTTCTACACTGAGTTAAAGTTTTCCCCTTCAGGACAAATCCCCTATAAAGGAAATTATGGCATTTCTGGATTCTCATATCCCAATTAAAGTAATCCTCCTTTATAAACAGTCACCCAACAATTATGATAAATAGACCAGATGTCTCCCCTTTAGAGATGACAAATTCTCTCTTAGTCAAACCTTTTATCTTCAATCTTGGGCTTTGAACAAGACACAAATATCCTTTAGCTTCAATCTTGGGCTTTGAACAAGACACCAAAACATCATCTTTTTCCTCCCATAGAATAGGAGGAACTACGATTGCTCTGATTTCCCTGTTTCTTTAAACGGGAATACGTAGGCATAAGATTGTGAAATCTTAGCGAGCATACTAATAAAAAACTCTAGGTCCAGTACCTTCACACATACCAATCAAAACTTAGGTCCAGTACCTTACCAAAAAATTCGGAAAACCCGAACATCAACAAAAATTCACTCTCTCTCTCTCTCTCATATTTCCCAAGAAACTTTCCCAACCCATCAACAGGTAAACACCATCAAGTACAAAGCAGAACCTAAAACTAACATCATGTGGATAACCACATATAGGATGGGTAATTGACAACTCCCCATTGTATAACCTGGCCCTGAACTCCCCGAATCTCTTTAAGCGTTTGTTCAGTTAAACATTCGTGTGCAAGGTTAGTTTGAGATAACTTCCCTTTCCCTTCTAGCTTCACGGGATAAATAGGAAATCAGAAAGTAGCACCCCCTCCTCTTCATTGAGGAGAAAACCCAAATTCTGCGATAAGGTGGTCGCGTCACCGACAAAAATTACGCGCTACAGCGGGAGTGGCTTCTGCTCTGCATCCGGGGTTGACTTCTCTCTGGTCTTGGACTTGACGTTGATCGAGTTCAGACCCTTGGTCGCAGCTTCGAAGCACCTCCTTGCAGGTTCAATATCCCCGTGGAGGGTGACGACTGACCTCTGGTGGTGTAGTACTTCATCTTCAGATGGACTGTAGATGGTACCGCTGTGAGCTCGGCCAGAGTTGTCCTCCCCAGGATGCACTGGTACAGGGAAGGACAGTCCACAACCAGGAAGCGGGTCTTGACTTGTCGGGCAGTGTCATAACATCCAAAGGTGACCATCAGCTCGACATAACCCCATGGTCTGGTAGTCGTGCCGTTGAAATCCTGGAGATCTGAGCCCACATAAGGGGTCTGATGCCATTCATTGAGCTGGAGGGTCTCGAAGAGGTGGGCATACATGATATCCACCGAACTCCCTTGGTCGACTAGGATTCGGTGGATATCGAAGTTTTCCATATGCGCCCTAATCAGGAGAGTGATGGTGGAGTTAGGGGCGCCACCTAGCAGTTTCTCGAGATAGAAGGTGATGAGGTTCGACTTCCCTTGTACCTTCTCGAAGGTGGCAGTCTGGGTCGAGCTCGCATCGATTAGCTCGTCGAACTTCCACTTGATCGACCCTACGGAGACCTTGTTGAACCCCCCGCTTGATATAACTATTGTCGTGGGGAAGCTTTCCCACGGGCTGCGAGCCGTCACAGGATCCTCGGGGGGAAGACTTTCCCACAAGCTACGAGCGGTCGCGGGGACCTCGGGCTCGTCGGGGATGTAGAAGTCCTCTGGTTGAGTGATACTCAGAGTGACTTGCAGCCCGTTCTCTCCAACGGGAGGGGTCGTCTCCCCAACCCTTTGTGTCTCCCAGGCATCCTGTCTAGGGGGCGTCGTTCCTCTTTGTGTACTGCTTGAGGTGCCCCTCCTTGATAAGAATTCTATCGCATCCTTAAGGTGGATGCAGTCCTCGGTGACATGCCCATGGTTCCTATGGAACCTGCAGTACTTGGACTTGTCAACATTTGGTTTAAGTGGTGTCGGGTTCGGAAAGCGGACACCTCCTTTCTGGAAATCCGAGTTGATGCACTCGGCCAAAATTCGCTCGCGGGGAGCGGTGAGTAGCGTGTACTCTGTGAACCAGCCAGCTGGACCTCTCGATTCACGAGAGTCTCTGGGACGGTCTTCTCTTCTTCTGTCACCCCCTTGTCGGGGAGCGGTAGAGTCTTCTTTCCTGGAGCTTCGCGGGGCCTATTGGTGCCGCGAGTCGCGGGCACAATGGGCAGCCTCTAGCTCCTCATACTGAATGCATGCTTGGGCCTTGTGGAGGAGCTATTCCATGTTGCGGGGACTCTGGATGCCCCTAACCTTGGCGAACTCAGTGTCCTCGCTTGATCAGAAACTTCTTCATGTCGTCGGTGGCGGCTACCTCGACGGCTTCCCGATTGAATCTCTCGATGTAATCTCTGAGAGATTCATCCCTCCCTTGGATGATGGCTTCCAGGGAGGTCACCGTCTTCGGGTGGCGTCGGGACGTAGTGAAATGCCTGCAGAGCTGTCTCTTTAGTTCCTTCCAGACAATGATGGACTTCGGTGTGAGGCTCTTGTACCACGCCATGGCACCCTTTCGGAGGGTGGTCGGGAAGAGCATGTACTTGATAGCTCCCCAGACATTCCTATAGTCGAGCATTGCCTCAAATCTCTCGACGTGGTCGTCCGGGTCGGCCATGTCGTCGTACGTCACCAAAGGTGGAGGCTTCTCCATCCCGACGGGCAAAGGCGTCTCAATAATTTCCCTGGACAGGGGGGTACGTTGGTCGTCTTTGTCACTCCTAACTGGTGACTATGAAGGGGAGTGATCGCCGCGATCTCGCCTGTTTCGTCGGGAGGGACTCCTTGGTCGGCTCTTCGGCTTCTCGCCGCAGCCATCAGCTTTGTTCCTCTTTTGGATAGGGGAACGTCCTTGTTCCTTCCGAGTAGGGGACCGATTGCGGTTCTGGACGACCACGGGTTGGGGTCGTTCCAGACGCAGGCAGCGCCCCGCAGGTTGGAGGGAAGGAGTCTGAGAGTCGTCCTGCCGTGTCCTTCGCGGGGGAGGAAAAGGGCTGTGAGATATCAAGCGACGATGTCTCTGTGGGCGAGAACGTTGTTGTCGACCCCTTTCGAGTGTTTCTATCCACATATTCTGCTGGGAGATCAATAGGTTAGTCTGATTGATCAGTGTGAACAGGGCCACCGTGTTTGGGTCAGCATTTAGTGGCACGGGGACCGGCTGGTAGAGAGTCAGGCTGCTGTCATGTTGGGCGGCGTTGAAGTCCGCGTCATTAGAGGAGGGGGAGGCAGTATGCCCATCCCTCGTTGTTGAATTGAGCGAAGGCGGTGTCCGGAGTATTGGTATCAGTTCGACGGTTGGCCATGATTGTCAGAAAATGAAAGTTGCTTTGGTTTTTACGAGGAGAAAAACGGGGAAGCAAAGTTTCCTACAGACGGCGCCATTGATTGAACCTGATCAGAAAATATATCGGTGGCCAGCAAACGTCGTTAGCTCTGCTACTCTGGTGATGGTGAGACGGTGGGGGGTGTACATGCAAGGTACTTCGATGCTAAAGTCAGGAACGGAGCAAGCAAGTACAGAAGGTAGTGAGAGTAAGAACTTGAATACCTGACCCTCTAGTGAAGTAGGGTATTTATATTGTGCCCCCAACATTGGGCCAACGGTCCTCTGCACTGGGTTGGGTTGCTAGGCCCAATGCAGATAACTGCCAGGGCTTACGTGGCGTAGGGAAGACCAGCACGTGGTCTTCTCCCTGAAGTAACTGCCCCTAGATCTCCGGGAAGTGGGTAGGCCAACTCTTTCGGAGGTGGGTAGTCACCTGATGACGTGTCCCTGCGGGAGGAGCACGCGGAGTACGTGGGGGAAGAAGCGTGACCTCTCCCCAGACCATGTAGTGTCTGTTCGACGGTAATATCATTGGGTGTGCCCGACGAGGAGGTGAATTGGGCCTTAATGGGCTTCTTAGCATGTCCTTAGGTTGGGCCTGCCTGACTGATGGGCAGGCGCTGGCCCAGTCCAGAACACTTAATATGCAAAAAGTCGATGTACAAGAGAAGTGTTCAATAGCAACCATACAAACTTCGCCGGTTTTGATGTTGATTCAACCCCTTCTCTTCTTTTGATCTTGAAAAAGACCAAGATAACAATGGATGCCATTTTACTTGTCGATATTGCTACTCCTTTGTGTTCTTTATCTTCAAGCTTTCACGCACGATTAATTGCACCGATTGTTCCACAAGACTTCAATTCGATTCTCCATTCTCTGTTACTTCCTTTGTGTTCTTTATCTCCAAAGGATCCTTTGCGTACTTTATCTCTAAAGGCTTTCACAACGTCGCAATCCTCTCTTGAACGTCTTACACGAAAACCTCCAAATCGACACACGATCTTGGAGGACAAACCCGCGGTTTTTCGGATGAAGACCCCTATAAATCTCAACCCGATATTCTCCGCTACACAAGAACCTAATCGGACGTTATCAGGCCTTCGCCTAGCTGACACCCTGACAAAAGATTATTATGTGTGATTTGTTAGTGTGTAGACATAGGACGGAGGTTGAAGATGATGAGCAAATGCAAGCTAATTTTATGGTATCACCCATTTGGAATGAAGCATGAATGATGTATTTATAGTTTTGGAAGATTGGTGGCAAAGAGGTAATTTTCAGAATTGAAGGAATTAAAAAATTGACTAACTTAAACAGTATGTGTCGGCCTGAAGGTTGAATGTGCCAGCACATAATGTCAAAAATAATAGCATGTGTCGACCTGAAAGAACCTGTGTGCCGACCCAGATCAAATAAAGACTACGGCCTTATTTAGGACAGTAGATGTGTCGACCTGAAAGATGTATGTGCCGACACATAGAACTGATGTTATAGTATGTGCTGGCCTGAAAGGCTTATGTGCCGACCTGACTTTGACAGAGGCTACAAGCTTCATTATTGAGTTACATGTGCCGGCCTGAAAAGCGTATGTGCTGACACATGTAGTGAATTCTTGTACAGAAAATTGTATTTCATGATTATGGATAATTTTGAAGTGGTTTTTGATGATTCCTAAGACCTATAAATCAAGGGTGCCACACAAACTCAGAGATACCGTCCGACACACAGAAATACTAAGTTTTCTTATAGTTTTGACATTATGCAAAACATCTAACGGAGAAGTTGCACTCACATACTCCCCCTTTTTTATGATGGAAAAACTTGCGACAAGGCATTTCATGTTGATATCAAAGGCTCCCCCTGACTTTGTGCTTTCCTTCTTCATCTCGCATATTCTTCTCCTTCTCAGACAACATCAAAAAGAAGAAAAGCAAATCGTGAGAAATATCATATTCCAATACAAATAGTAATATATCACTCAGAGGCATTTTTGTACAGAAGAGCAACAATCACATATCCCCATATATATTTAATGATGCGAAATTGATAAATAACTAGCAACAAAGAGAAAACTATCCAAGTTGCTTCTAGTAGTGTCACAACTATGTAACACAACACAATGGAACTCCCGACGCTACACACGCACGTGCCTAGCATAGCGACAAGAACATGTCACTACTCAATCCAAAATGAAAATGTGACATAACATATAACACATCCACAACAAGAACAATAGCAACCAATTATCATGCTAGAAATAATAATAAAACACATGCTTATACAATCAAGAATAAATGTATACAAATGTGAAAGAGTTAATACATGAAGTCACTATAAGCATATACATTGAGAACACATAATGATTATCAATCAAAATTTTTGGAAATGAACATTCATGGTTTTCATCATTAGAGAAAATATCAAGCATCTTTAACTAACAACTAATATGCATTAAGAAAAGTCTTACTTTCAAGGAGAAATTGAAACAATAGTACCTCACTCTTGATGGGATCAACGTTGCACTCACATGATGTTAAAAACTCAAAACTAAACGTTAGAGCAATAGTATAAAGTGCAAGAAAGTAGTTTAACTCCCCCGTGAGACTAATTTCAAACTCTCCCTGCATAAGCTTAGATAACCCTTTTGTGATGTCACCAATAATGTTGTCAATTGGATGATCCTTGGAGGTTCTCCACTCCAATGGAAGACCATCATTCTCTTGTTGACTTTCATTATCTTCCTTTTCATGGTTGTCATCTTCCTCCTTCTCAATGTCCACCACTTTAGGTTGATCATTCCCTTTTTTGGTTTCATTGAGCGCGTCTTCCGTAGATGCACCTACACCATCAAAAGAAATACATTTCCCAACATTACATAGGCAAGACTCATCAAAGGTAACATGAGTTGACTTTCGTGCCAGCACATACTGAACCAGTTTTGAAACAAAGTTGAAAAATGAATTTATATGTCGGCACATAGGACTTATGTGTTGGCCTATACTGAATCAAAATTAACAAAATTTAAATGATTTCATTTCAGGCCGACCTGTATGCATCATGTGTCGGCGCAAGCATGTAAATTTGATCTAGGTCACTATAAGCATGTAAATTGAAATAATCATATTCAATTAGAAATATTTTTTTGGAAGTGAACACAAGAACAAATAACATCCAGCATGTATTTGAAATACCTTTAAATAAAATAGGATAAAAGACATAGCTTACTTTTAGAAAGAAAATGAAATGATACAACCTCACCGTACTAACGGAGTATGCACGAGCATTTCACAAGAAGCTCTAGAACAAGAGCTTTAACAAATGCCAACCGTGCCATCAACAAAATTGTTTCAACACATATTCATTCATCTTCACCTTTCTAAGTTGTCTCAATATCTTTTACCAAAGGGCTTTCTTCTTGATGCTTCTAGAAAACACATTCCTTCTTCTTGATACCAAGTCAATTTGATTTAAACATGCTATCTACCAAATGTCTTAATGTTACTATAAATGAAGCTCCACAACTTATTCAATGACTCAAGACACCTTTTCCTGCAAAATCAACAAGATAAACTAGGTACGCAATCTTTGTTGGGTCCTTGAGGGTGAGTAACACAATTGTTGCACTTAGGTGACCATTGAGAAATTCCATTATGGATTGAAAATCTCCTAAATTTGCATTTGGCAATAGTATGACCTTTCATACAATAGTAGTAACAAGTTATATTTTGAGAAATGTCATGTTTGCTATTCAAGTATTTATGAAACTCTTTGACAAACAAACTCATCTCTTCGTCATCCAAAACATATTTGTTGCTACCATCACTATCATAAAGATGTTCATCCTTTGAGGATCTTGAACTTGAAGCCCATATAGCTTTAGGCTTCGTTCCTTCCTCCTTGTAGGTGTCTTTCTCCTTTTTCTTCTTTTTCTCAAGCTTTGTTTCATGTTTTTCCAAGTAAGCGAGTTCTTGCTCGTGTTCTTCTAACTTTCCGAACAAGGTGGTGAGATCAAGTGTTGTAAGATCCTTGGCTTCCTTGATGGCCGTAAACTTCAGTTGCCAATTCCTAGTAAGACATCTCAAAACCTTGTTAGTAGCAATAGCATTGGAAATAGGTTTACCTAGCAAGTTTAAACGATTAATATGATGTGAGAACCGCTTTTGCATTTGAGCAATGATTTCACCATGCTTCATGCGAAAGAGTTCGAATTCTTAATTAAGTGTGTTAATCCGGGCTTGGTTGACCTCATTAGTTCCCTCATGGGCAACTTGTAGAGTGTCCCACATAGCCTTAGCGGACACACAATGAGAAATGTGATAAAACTCATCAACACCAAGAGCGGATACGATAATGTTTTTCGCTTTCCAATCGTGTGCCCATTTATTATTATCTTCCTCATTCCATAGTGCTTCAGGCTTAGGAACATCAACACCATCAACACGATGTGTTATCGGTGTAGAACCATTTTGAATGGCCTCCCAAACACCCTTATCATAAGATTTCACATGAATTTGCATACAAGCTTTCCAATAACTATAGTTTTCTCCCGTAAATATTGGAGCTCTTTTATAATCCCCTTTAGGTTCGTGAGCCATTTTCTAATAAGCGTTTCGAAGCACGGAATCAACTGGGCTCTGATACCACTTGTTAGACGACGGCAACTTGTTTATAGGGGGTGAATAGACACCCAAGCCAAAATCACCAAATAAAATTTGGGTTTTAAATTTATTTCAAAAATGAGTGCACGCGGAAGGTTTCGGTATGGATCGACAAATGTCGTTTATACGAACCTAGTTATTGGAACTCGGATATGCAAAAGTCGTATGGAATGGAATCAAATAACATTAATCACTTAAGCACGTATTAATCGATCACAATATTACTCACTTAAACCAAGTACTTAGTAATGCTATTTCCAATGACAATAAGCGAAATTAAGGAACTATGCAATTTATCAAACACTTGGTGTGCGAACAAATTTTCATAATTTTCCTTTGTGTTGTTGTTGATATGAAAACAACTTATAATCAAAAGTTATTATAAGCTAATCAACAACAAAGTTATAACCAAATAGTAATGGAAAAATTCTTACGAGTCGATCGATCAATCAATGCTATTTGACAAATTACGTAATGAAATATAAAGCAAGTAATGAAATATAAAGCAAGTAAAAAGATAATAGAGAGATCGACACGAGGATTTTTTTACGCAGTTCCCCACTTTCGTCCTCGCGTGTGGGTACGTCTGCGCCTAATTTCGAATGTGGAATTAGGATACTTTAATACTAAGTAAAAAGTCGATGTACAAGAGAAATATTCAATAGCAACCATACAAACTTCACTGGTTTTGATGTTGATTCAACCCCTTTCTCTTCTTTTGATCTTGAAAAAGACCAAGATAACAATGAATGCCAATTGACTTATCTATATTGCTACTTCTTTGGGTTCTTTATCTTCAAGCTTTCGCGCACGATCAATTGCACCAATTGTTCCACAAGACTTCAATTCAGTTCGTTGTTCTCCGTTACTTCCTTTGCGTTCTTTATCTTCAAATGATCCTTTGCGTACTTTATCTCCAAAGACTTTCACAGCGTTGTAATCCTCTCTTGAACGTCTTGCTTGAAAACCCCCAAATTGACACACAATCTTGGAGGAAAAACCCGCGGTTTTTCCGAATGAAGACCCCTACAAATCTCAACCCGATATTCTCGGCTAGACAAGAACCTAATCAGACGTTATCAGGCCTTCGCCTAGCTGGAACCCAAACAAAAGATTATTATGTGCGATTTATTAGTGTGTAGACATAGGACGGAGGTTGAAGATGATGAGCAAATGCAGGCCAATTTTATGGTATCACCAAATTGGAATGAAGCGTGAATGATGTATTTATAGTTTTATAAGATTGGTGAAAAGGAGGTAATTTTCAGAATTAAAGGAATTAAAAAATTGACCAACTTAAACATTATGTGCCGACCTAAAGGTTGGATGTGCCGGCACATAATGCCAAAAATAACAACATGTGTCGACCTAAAAGAATCTATGTGCCGACCCAAATCAAACAGAGACTACAGCCTTATTTAGGACAGTAGATGTGCCGGCCTGAAACACGTATATGTCGGAACATAGAACTAATGTTGCAATATGTGCCGGCCTGAAAGGCTTATGTGCCGATCTGACTTTGACAGAGGCTACAGGCTTCTTTATTTAGTTACATGTGTCGGCCAGAAAAGCGTATGTGCCGACACATGTAGTGCATTTTTGTTCAGAAAACTGTATTTCATGATTGTAGACCATTTTGAAGTGGTTTTTGATGATTCCTAAAACCTCTAATGCAAGGGTGCCACACAACCTCATAGATAACGTCTGACACATAGAAATACTAAGTTTTTTTTATAGTTTTGACATCATGCAAAACATGTAACGGAGAAGTTGCACTCACAGAAATTGTCTAGAATTGTATCCTATTTATGTTCATTTTCATGTGTAAGAAAAATTACAAGCGCAATTAAAGACTCTTTGTCTGAAAATGAGGCATTTTAGAAAGTCTTCGGAAAAGAACATCCTGGATATGTTCGTTGTATGAGACTTGAAATAACACCATCTCATATTAATAGATTTACGAGATCGGCGTCTTCTTCTGAAGAAAACAAAAGAATAAAGGAAATGCAAAAAGAAGTTATTGCACTTAGATAAAACAATTCAAAAATTGATGAATTGATGACAGAAATCGCACTCTTAAAACAAAAGGACAATGCTAGGAAAGAGGAAATTGAAATCTTAATGCAAATGCAAAATTCTAGTGGAAGACAGGTATATTATATTTTATGCATTTAAAGTTAAAGATCATGATTATTATTTTAAAGATTATATTATTTTAGTACATTTTGTTTATGAACTAGAGTCACTTGTTGATGGTAGACGTTCTTCTGAGTCTACCTACCGAATTGAAGATAATGGATTATCATGAATGAATAATTAAACTTTGCTACGGATTAATTAGATTGTGAATTTTCCTATATATTTTTGTCATTATGATGCTTATTATTATTATAAGACTAGGATTTGATATATTTTCTGTTTGTTGTACTACATTACATAATTATGAAACTCGTATTTTTTTGACATTATGATGCTTATTTGATATTAGATAATTGTGATTAAAATTTTATTACATTAAAAAGTGATAGAAAATAAAATAAAAAATTAAATAAATATCATCAAAACAAAAATAATAATTTAAAGAAAAAAATAATACTATAAATAAATAAAAATTGAGATGTTAATAATTGAAATAAAAAAATAATATTATAAAAATATTAATACTATAGATAAAAATTAATAATGGTTTAAACTGTTGCTAAAAGTAAAAATTAAATAATTAGTATCACTTCAAACTGTTATCAAATAAATTATATTAAGAATTTGAAATCAAGTTACGACAGTTTGAACCGTTAGGATTTCACACTCATGACGGTTTCAAATTGTTGCAACTAGCATTGAAAACGGAACTCAAACTAAAATTCACGATAGTTTGTAACCGTTGCAGTTAACCATTTACGTCAGTTATCAACCTGTCTCAATTTAGAACATCAATTAGAGGCGCTTTTAGCAACCATCACAGTACAAACTGGCGGCACATGCTTTTGTTAAAAAACCAGAATCATCGAACACAACATTTGAGGCAATTCAAACCGCCGTAAACTTCCAAAAGTAATTGTCACAACTTACCATTTTTCTTGTAGTGTGTGTCACCCTTATATAGTCCAATATTATATTCCTGGATACCCGAGTATTCTTGATAATAACAAATTAACTCAATATCTTATATCGACTTATTTGAGCACGACTATGCATTTTACAATCATACTCGATCAAGGGCCCATAGATATTACTCTTGTATATGTTGGATGGACGAATCTCGTCTATGTCATTCATGTCCATCATCATTATTTATAGAGCAACCATCAACCATATTTATGATCATCCTAATACATACACTATTTTAATTGGAATAAAGTACTCTACTCTACATTTAGGTTCCATAGAGATTTCAGGTCGGAGGATAGTATACACCATTATCACTATGAGAATAACTTATGACAGTTACATAATAAACTATGTAATATTTTTATTGTGGCCGTCAATTCAGTATAAATATTACTCATAATACTTAAATATATGTGAAACCTTAATATCTCATCCATGACTCGTGAGATACGTTCATTAGTCTACTCGCATAATAGTCTTTATGCATTACTATTGTCCTATCTGACAGTAAAACTTGACTATGAACACTTTAAGAATAATGTCCTTATTTTAAATGAGGTCTCACAATTAAGTCACACAGAAAACACCATTAAATAAAATAATTGTTATAAGGGCTTTATTATGTCTTATATAAGTAACACAATAAATACAATGTGTGCATATATATATATATATATATATATATATATATATATATATATATATATATATATATATATATATACCAGTAGGCCAGTGTAGGATCGAGACGAAAGTGAAGAAGTAATATATATGACAGAAGCAGTATTAAAATTAATAAATAGTTGAATATACAAATTCATGAAAGGTAAACTATCAGAGTTTGAAAATCGATATGCGGAAGAATAATTTAAGTAAACAACAACAGATAATGACATGATTTTTATTTTTATAAAACTTACAATTCTTGTTTGCAAGGATGAAAGTTCTGCTCAGAGATGTGAGAGAATTTTTCGATTCTTGAAACAAGAGAGGAGAAGGGCTTTTATAGCCATACACGGAACTCAAAAAAAATTACAAACTGCTTAAAAGTAACAGTAATGGCCGACAATGGCCTGTAAAGCAAAAGTAGCCTTATCACTAAAAGTAATGGCCGACAATGGCCTGTAAAGCAAAAGTAATCTTATCTCAAAATTATTAAAGTAAAGAAAGTGGGTCCCTCGAGACCGAAAGTAGTCTTATCATCACAAGAAAGATGGTAATGGGAATCTAGTCATAGATTCCATAGCAATCGTCTTCATTAGCTGGGGCTTCCCTTATGGATGAGGACGAACTGTTGCACTCTAACATAGCATTTGTAATTTGTTGGAGTTTTTCTGCAAATTCTTTAGGATCTGAAATTGCTGATAAGGACGCTAGGAGTTTACTTTTGTCAGTAAGAAAAGTAGTCTCAGTAATGGTGACCGTAGATTTGTATATCTTGGGGTTTTTTACATACCAAACATTCATAACAGTTTGAGATAGTAACTCTGGATTAATCGTATCCCATCATTTAATAGATATTTTTCTGGATAAGTGGGTCGAGGATGCTTTGGGCCAGATTTAGTCTGTTGTGAAAGACCAGGATAAAATCCAGGTAATACCAAAAGCTGCTGTAAAGGCCAATAAACTCTTCTGTTTGGGACAAGTTGTAATTTCACAAAATTCTTTATATGCTTTTGTTACATAATCTGGAAAAATTTGGGTTTCCAACCCGTAGACTTCGAACCATTTAATGAACCAAACTGGAAACTTTAATGAGATATTCTTATTAAACCATATGAACCAGGTGTGATCATAAGGTCTTATTGTGAGGAAGTAGGACCATGCATACATGTAATCTAGGTAATTATAATATTGGGGGATAAAAACCCTAGAAAATTTTGTAGACTGGTAAGGGTGTTTTTCCCAGTCAGAAGGAGAGAAGACCTTATTAATTTTAAACTTTGAATACTTAATATATTTGGTAGCTTCATCCGTAATATGAGTAAGTGTGATTGAATCGGTATCAACTAGAATAAACTCATAGAAAGAACGAGATTTATTGATATCCGGATTAAGAAAGTAGGTTGACTTGGGAAGCAACCTGTTTACAACCTGTAATAGTGAGCCTTCTGGAGGACAGTAATGTTCTTCAAGGGGAACAATAGGAACTGAGAAATTTTTAGTAATAAATTTTGACTTTGTTCCTAGAGGAGGAGTGTAATATGCTAGTCTGCTTTTGAGTGGAGTCATCTTTGAAGAAGAAGACATCGTAATATCCTGAGAAAACTGCAATGGTGAAACCAATGCAGACCTTTTTCCTTTTGAGAGGAAATTGGAGTAATTTTTGATGCATAGGATGGTGATCCTAATATCAATTTTTGGCTTTTGTTTTCTAGAGAGGGTAATGGAGGGCCATATGAATCTTTAGAAGTAGGTTTTTTATTCATTTTTCCTTGCAGAAACTCTCTAGTTAGGAAATCGGGTAATGTATTTTTAATACCTTCAATAAGCATGATTTCAAAATCAAAACATGCAAGTAATGACTGCCATCTGGCAAATATGTGCTTTGACACTAAATTCTTGACATCCTTTTGTAAAACGCTTCTGGCTGATTTACAGTCAGTTTTTAAAACAAAGGTTTTTGAAAATAAATCATCTTGAAATTTGGTAATGCAGAGTACAATAGATAAAATTTCTTTTTTAATAATACTATAATTCAATTGGGCTGCAGACCAGGTTCCAGAATAATATCTGACGACTTGTTCCTTCTCAGTACCCGGTAATTTTTGTTTTAAAATTCCTCCGAATCCAATATCAGAAGCATCTGTTTCAACAATAAGGTTGGCATCAGGGTCCGGGATCCCTAGGCATGGTAATTTTTTTACAACTTGTTTTAACTGGATAATGCTTTGGGTCATAGACTCATCCCAAGTGGGTGGATTCTTTCTCAACTTCTTAAACAAGGGTAAACATATGTGTTGTACCCCAAATTTTACCCTTAGATTCTTTGTTTCATTTGCATATCGTCTTTTTTATTTGCCATCTTTGCATTTTTAGTTAAATTTTACATCGATGCATTTTAGCCGATTTTTTATTATTCCACAAGTATTTTGAATTTTCCTAAAAAAAATAGAAAATATATAGATATCTTGAATCATTTAGAACTAAATTAGTTAGTTAATGTTTTAGCTTAGTTTACATATTTGTTAAGTTTTAATTAAATTTACTTTAATTTAACTAGTTTAATTTTTATCAATTTTAGTTTACTTTTAATTTGAATTTTATTTAAGTTTACTTTTAAATTTAGGTTTTATTCTTACTTTATTTATTTAACCCTCACTTATTTTTCTCTTACAAAAAGGTCATTTAAATATAGAGATTTCATTTTCTCTCATTTAAGCCCAATGCCAATTAATTCTACTGTATTAGTTTCTTTTTTTTTTAAATTCATTTCCTATTCCTTTTATCCTTTCCTTGCTTTTGTACTGCCGTGAGTGAATATTGGTTTCAATTTTACCGTTGCTTTTCACCTTGCTTGTCCTCTGATACTTGCCCATTTGAGCTCACACGCTATGACACAACCAAAAGGAAATATGCAGTAAAAATGAATGAGGGAAGATGCCAAAGCTACCTCCTGCTTCTCTGAGATTTTTTCTTGAACGGCCAAGTTTGAAATATCCTTGCCAAACCCAAATTCCTTATCCATCAGTCCTTGCAAACCCTAATTCTTTCCCCAACGGATATTACTTTTACCCACTGTGCATGAACCACTTTGTTTGCCTATAAAAGGAGCTCATTTCCTCCTTGTTCAACGGACAGAAGGAGCTCACAAAACCCTCAGAAACTCTCTCAAATTTCCCACGTCCTTACTCTTGCAAGTCATCCTCAAACTTGCAAGAAACTCTCTACTTTTATTACTCAGTAAAACACTGCAAAACACTTACCACAAACCCAACACCAAAGGGTTCACCCATCCTGTTCTTGGTAGTTGAAGGAGGAGAGGAGGAAGCTTGCTCTTTTCCAGAACTCACAGTTAAAGAAGTAGTGGAGTAAGTCCACTAGGTAACACCCCTTTTGCTTCACTCGGTTTCTTTCTGTTTTATATTAATACATGTTGTTCATACTGTTATCATTCTATTTCTTACATTGTGAGGTTTGATAAATATTGTGATGTAACTGTTGTTTCCGATACTGTAATGGATGTTGATGATGCTGAGAATATTTGATGTTTTTTTATGAATGTGTGAGTTTGTTTCGTAACTGGAATGAATTTTGAAAATATCACTGAACAATGAATCTGGCGGTCACCAGATTGCACTAAAAAAAACACCACACTGAGGTGGCGCACGCCACCCCCATGCAAAAAAGAAACAAAATAATAATAACACAGGTGGCGAGAGCCACCCTCCCACATACAAGGAGGTGGCGCAAGCCACCCTTGATGCACACACAGTGGCGCAGGCCACTTGCACTTACACACACAGTGGCGCAAGCCACGTGCACACATAAGGAGGTGGCGCAAGCCACTCTCCATCACACACACGGGTGGTGAGCGCCACCCATTTCCTTTTTCCTTTTGTTCTTTTCTTTTCTTTATTTTTTTTATTTGTTGTACATTTCTTTTTTTCATTTTGTTTTTTTCTGTTTCATATATTATCTTAAAAAAACAACAACAAACAAAATATGCCCCATTTCATTTTTTTAACCTTAAATCTTTTTTCAGAAAATCAAATACTATTTTCCTAAAGACATAAAAAACAACATTATATGCTGTAACTTATGAGATGTTGTTTCCAGACTTTGAACAAATCTTCATCATAAGAACATTGTCTATACTTCCTGGCTACTGTCATTAAGTTGCACGACTCTAAATGTTTTTGTTTTCAAACTGTGAGAATGTCTTCTCAACCATACTTATCATATTTATGTGACCATTAATCCATGTTGTCATAATCATATTTGAAAATTTATTCCCTATGTTGATTAAACCATCATACAATGAACCACCTTTGGTCCAATATCAAATAATGCGATTAAATCAATCAACTGAAGACTAAGTTTTTCTCAATCGAACATACCACTCAAATTATTTTCTTATCAAATACGAAAGGAGAGGACTGTTAGAATCTAGCATTCTAGCAGAAGCCTCGAACGATTGGTCTCAAGTCTTGCACTTTAGGGTAGCCTTTCATTCATGTTTTCGCTCTTCAAAATACCTTTAATTAATTTGGACAAATAAGAGCCGTCGAGATCTAGCATCTTGGCACAACTCTTCGAACAATTGATTACTATCAATGTTTATTGTCCAACAAACAATTTTACAACCAATCTTGAATGAAAAGGACTGTTAGAGTCTAGCACTTTGGCATAACCCTTTGGCATTCTTAAAACATATTCAAGCCACTTTTAAATCGTTAGCTTTTCCAAGAGATATCCATTAATCTCTTGTGATTTTTAACCCTTCCTTTAACCTTCATAAGAGATAGCCATTAATCTCTTCTCCTAAACAATCAATCCTCACAAGCTTTGCTTTCAAGCTTTTCACCGTAGTAGCCAGAACTACGGACGCTCTGATTTCTGAAGTTCATCTTGAGAATACGTAGGCATAGGATTGTGACGATCCTAGCGAGCCACCTTTTTCTTTTTCCTTTTGTTTCCTTTACATCCAATGCCTTCTTGGATTCCAACTTTTCTTTTTTCTACCTTTTTCCTTTATATCCAATGCCTTCTTGGATTCCACCTTTCCATTTTTCATCGTAGCCCCGAACTACGAAGGCTCTGAGTTCCTCATTGCACTATGTGGATACGTAGGCACGAGATTGTGAAGTCTTATCGAGCCCCCTAGTAATAAAAACCTTTAGGTCCTTTCTCTTTAATATGAAAATATTTCTCCCTTTTCCATCTCAATAACTAGAAGATTAATAAACAAACCTTAAGCTAACATACATTTAACCCTAACTAAATGGTTCCCGTTGAGGGGTACTAATACCTTCCCCTTGCGTAACCGACTCCCGAACTCAGACATTGGTTACGATGACCATATTCTTATCCTTTCTTTTTAGGCGGTTTTATTCGATATTTTCCCTTTCCTTCTATGGAATAAATAAAGATCGGTGGCGACTCTGTTAAGTCCATCCCGCGGGCGTGCGATTGCGCCTCGCGAGGTCGTTCTCATTTTTCGAGGTACGACAGATGGCGACTCTGCTGGGGACTTTCCCATCCCTAAGTGAGTCAAGCCTAGTTTAGTTAGGTTTTCATATGTGTGTTTAGCTTTTGTTTGTTTCTCTTCCTTCTTTGATTATATGTTTTATTGCTCTTGCCTTATTGCTTTGTCATATATATCTCTGTATATCCATGTGTGGGTTTTAGGGATCGGACATTTGGAATAAAGCTCTACACCCGAGCTTTGGAAAAAGCAGAGAGAAAACATAGGGTTAGATTTGGTAGTTAGTAGTGTTGGACTGCGAGGGCAAGCTCCTTGTAGCAACTAACATGAAGGCTCCTCTAGAGTAGACTTGTTTGTAGATCTCGTTATAAAACAGCTAGCCTGTTGCATGACGCTGATTCATGAAGGGTCCATGACTCTAGGTCCCCCATTTAGAACCAGTGCTATTTTGGTGGTTGCGTAATATTCGACTTCAAGGATATCTCCTTGCTCCAACCAATATGAAAACCTCAATCAGAATAGACCTTTTCGTCACTCTCGTTGTAAAATGGCTAGCCCGTTGCATAACGTTGATACGACTAAGGTCCGTGACTCTGAAACCTTATCAAAAACCTAGAAAATATCCTGTGAGTAGGTTTATGGGTAGATAGTCTAGATCTATCCGTTATAGGGAGACCTACCGAATAGGATGTTCTGATTTACTCGTGTTATCTCAGATCCTAACCATACCTACCTTGCATTTTCTTTTTGCATCCTGTGTTGCATGACATTGCATATCATTTGCATCCTTTGCATGATTCATTGCATGCGTCCGTTTGTCCAACAACTCATCTCCAGCTGTCTCTATCTTCTAGTGTCACCTGTGAGTCGTCAAGTTAATTCCTCGACACTAATACCGGACTAGAGCTAATTACAGACGCAAGATGTCAGGGCAAGATATACACAATGTTGAGGTCCGAATGGAGATCGATGACCTTAAGTCGAGCATGACTAAACTCACTGAGATGCTCCAAGTTTTGATTGCTAGGGGAGAGCCACCCCAAAGGACTGTCATCCAGGAAGTTTCAAGCGCTGATCCTCCGCCAGTTCAAGTGCCACCATCAACTTGGTCAGAGTTTGGCTTGCCACACAATTACTCTCCACCAATTGCATCTACTGCTATGGTTGGTCAGAATTATATGCATGTCTTTCAAGCTCCTATTTTCACCGAGCCCAGACCTGTGGCCCATGCTGTTCCACAGACTGTTCGAGCTTCTTTCGAGAATCCCCTCTATGAGTACAATGTTGCTAGTGCTCAGGGTGAAGACCGTGAAGACTTTGTTGAACCTGAAGTTGTCCGAGAGCAGTTTCAGAGCATAGAGAGGAGATTCAAAGCCGTTGAGGGTACTGATTTCTTTAATGTAGATACCGACAACATGTGCTTAGTGTCTGACCTTGTTATGCCAGTTAAGTTCATAACTCCAGATTTTGTGAAGTACAAGGGTCACTCTTGCCCAAGAGCTCATTTGGTCATGTATCTTCGCAGGATGACTGCTCATGCCAAGAATCAGAAGTTGCTTATCCACTGTTTTCAAGACAGCTTGAGTGGAGCATCACTCAAGTGGTACATGGGTCTCGAGCAAAACTCTATCCATAGCTTTCAAGATCTCACAAATGCCTTCATGAAGCAGTATAAGTATAACCTCGACATGGCTCCTGATCGCCGTCAGTTGCAAAACATGTCTCAGAATGATAAGGAATCATTTAAGGAGTATGCTCAGCGCTGGAGGGAGTTGGCTTCCCAAGTTGAACCTCCTTTGGCCGAGAAGGGATTGGCTGGAATGTTCATGGATACCTTGTCCCCATTCTATTGGGAGAAGATGATTGGAAGTGTTTCCTCCAACTTCACTGATTTGGTTACTATCGGCCAAAGACTTGAGGAAGGACTTAAGAATGGAAAAGTGTCCAAGGTTGCTGAATCTTCTAATGCTGCGAAGAAATACTATGGGAACTTTCAGAAGAAGAGGAAAGATCAGACTAATGCTATCATGGTTGAAACAAGAAGGCCTCGTCCCCAACCTCAGTATATTATTCGCCCTGTCGTTGCTGCTGTTACTCCCGTGGTTGCTACTCCACGACCAGCTCAAGCTCCCCAACGTCCGGCGATTGGACAGAATCACTACCATAATAGGAATCAATTTGATCCAATTCCAATGAAGTACACTGAACTACAAGGCCTATGCCACCTCCTCCAAATCCTCTTCCAGCTGGCTATAGGGCTTATCTTCATTGTGAGTACCATCAAGGTGGTGCAGGCCATAATTTGGAAGGTTGCTTTACGTTGAAGGCTAGAGTACAAGAACTGATGAGAAACAAAATCCTCTCCTTTAAAGACAACCCTAACGCTCAGAACAACCCTCTGCCAGGGCACGCCAAGTGAAGCTTCAGTCGACTTCAGCAGATTATCCTCCTAAAAGCCAGTGTTTCAGACAGGACAGCTCATCCTTGTATTGATTAGTCACTAGGCCTTTGTTTCTTGTTGTTTGCATTTTCCTTTGTTTTGTAATAGTTGTTTGCTTTCAACTATGTTTGTACTTTCTCAATTAATGAAATGAGCATTGCAACTTTTTGATTCAATTCATTTGTGTTTGCTATTTACATCTCCATGCTTTCTTTTTCAATAAATACTTTATCTCTTTTCCATTTTCTTTTTGATTATGCAAAGATTGGAGGGGGGATGATGAAAACGTTATACCCATAATTGTTGTTGGTATGCTTTCAAATCAAAACTTTGCTGACGATGTAAGGCATTGTTTCAATCCCCAAACACTGGAGAAATAAGGAAGTTAACCCCTCTTTAACCCCTTTGAGCCTTGAAGTAGGAGTTTCTTTTCTTTACAAATAAAAACCCGCAATCTTAACCTGGGGCAGGGTAGTGCTCAGTTAACTTGATTATGAATTCAAATACAAGAGTAGCATTCAAGACGCCTTTCGACAAAGTTCACAAATATTCCTTCGTACACAGCAAGCAAGTGTCGAAGATGTCTTTAAAGTCGAACGCCAATGATGGTTCGTCGTAATCCTTAAGCCAGGCAGTCACTAAAAAAAAGAAGAAAGAAAAGTTTGTATGACAACCAAAGGAGGAAATCTTTAAATCTTTTATCCTGGAAGTCCTCAATGGCAAACAACTTTGTAAGGAAGTAGTGACCGCCATTTCAAAGTCCCTTTACTTCTGAACCATCATCATTACTACCATCAGTGCAGTTCCTAACCTATGGGAGCCTGACTGTATAAGATGAGTTAACTGAGCATAGGACTGGAGAACATCATGAAGATTGGGTGGGCACAAATAGACTTTGAGCTTTTATCCTTTGTTTCATAAACCATGAACCAGGCCACTTTATAACCCTCAAAAGACCTAATTGAAGCAAGGTTATTTTGAAAGCATACTACATCAAGGTTGCGTAAACTGACTCCAAAAGATCTTTGCAGGTCATTTGTTTTTGCATCACACTTGTGCTTTAACTCTCACTTTTAAATGTCTTGAACCGCCATGTTCAGACCAGTGACTCATTTTGTTTTTCATCTTCCAAAAATAATTTTGATTTCAAAAGTTGCATGAACTTTGCTTCTACCATGTTTGTACAAATACTTTTGTTTGCAAACTAGCTTTCTTCTTAAGGAATTTTCAAATATTTTAGAAACTTGGTCGGTGATCCAATCAGGGGCAAGTTCCTTCCATATCCTGTTGAGAATCAGTTCAAGATTTGTGGTTTAATGGCGACTTCTTAAAATTGGTTTATACAGAAGATTTCGCAAGACTCAGGCTAGGACAAGCAATCCCAGTGTAAAAAAACCAATCATTTTTCAAGGCTCATACTGGGGCAAGCAATCCCAGTGTACAGTATAACAATCATCTTTCAAGACCCGGACTGGGGCAAGCTTTTCAAGTGTACTGTGAAACAGTCATTTCAAAATCAATCAAGTTGAAGCAGTGATCAGCTCGTCTACAATAATCAGCTAATCTGGGGCAGTTAACTTGAAGAATCCCCAAACAGCTCTTCATCCTCCCTACAAGGATCATCACTTGATACAGTTTACTAGAGTGACAGAGATGTGTTCAGTAATAGCATCCCTAATCCCCAAGTAGAATGACAGTGATCTCTATGTTGAGGAATCAGTCTTCCAGTCTTGTCTTTTCCCAGAGAGTCAAGTGGTGTCGTCAGCATCTGCATCTACATTTGATCATATATCGTCTGCATAATTCATATCATGAGTGTTTCATCCTCATTTGCATTTCTCCCGAGGTCGTGTCGTTATCCACGTCTTACCTTGTGGTCAAAGTCCAACTTATTTGGCGCCTACCAAGTGTTACCTGTCCTGTTCATTCAGTGTCGTTCCTGTATGAGCTTTCTCCTTTGCATTCAGTGTCATTCCTGGATGTCTTTCTCCCTATCATTTGATGACATTCTTGAATATAGTGATTTGCCTTTACTTTCAGTGCCATTCCTGAAAGTTCTTTCTTATCCAATGCTTTCTTGGGTATTTCTTTGTTCAATGCTTTCTTGGACGTTGTTCTTTCTTATCCAATGCTTTCTTGGGTATTTCTTTGTTCAATGCTTTCTTGGACGTTGTTCTTTCTTTGTATCCAATGCTTTCTTGGGTATATCTTTGGTCACATTCATTCAATGTTGTCTTGAATACTGTGGTTTCTTTTTATCCAATGCTGTCTTGGATCCTTACCTTTCTCACGTTTATCTGATGTCGTCTAAGATATCGTGATTTATACCATTCATTCAATGTTGTCTTGAATACTTTGGTTTCTTTATCCAATGCTGTCTTGGATCCTTACCTTTCTCACGTTTATCTGATGTCGTCTCAGATATCGTGATTTATACCATTCATTCAATGTTGTCTTGAATACTTTGGTTTCTTTATCCAATGCTGTCTTGGATCCTTACCTTTCTCACGTCTATCTGATGTCGTCTCAGATATCGTGATTTATACCATTCATTCAATGATGTCTTAAATACTTTGGTTTCTTTATCCAATGCTGTCTTGGATCCTTACCTTTCTCACGTTAACTGATGTCGTCTCAGATATCGTGATTTATACCATTCATTCAATGATGTCTTAAATACTTTGGTTTATTTATCCAATGCTGTCTTGGATCCTTACCTTTCTCACGTCTATCTGATGCCGTCTCAGATATCGTAATTTATACCATCCATTCAATGTTGTCTTGAATACTTTGGTTTCTTTATCCAATGCTGTCTTGGATCCTTACTTTTCTCACGTCTATCTGATGTCGTCTCAGATATCGTGATTTATGTCATTCATTCAATGTTGTCTTGAATACTTTGGTTTCTTTATCCAATGCTGTCTTGGATACTTACTTTGCTCACTTTATCTGATGTCGTCTCAGATATCGTGATTTTTACCTTTCATTCAAAGCCATTATTGGAGGTTTGGTCTCTTTTGTCATCTGATGCTCTTCCAGATGTGCCTTTCTCTTTCTGATGCTTTTCCAGATTGAGTCTTTGTTTGATTCCCCAGTGGAGACCGTCTTTTCGGTTCTATTTCCATTGAGGATCCTGTGTTATCTTTTCTTTCTAAAGTGTTAGCCGATCACGCCTGAGCCAGTTGCTTCATCACTTTAGATTTTCCCCAGTGTTGTTGTCTTCCCCAGTGAGTGTTTGCTTATTGTGTGGACTTTGTCCCTGTCTGCTTTCGTCTCCGTTTTCATTTTGCATTTATCATTCCATCATTTTCATCATATTGGATTCATGGCATGTCTGCATATGCATGTTTGTTGCATGTCTTTAGCATCTGCATTCCATCTAAGGGCAAAATTTTCGGTTTGCCATATTTAAATATCTTCCACCTTGACGTCCCGAGGATTTCCATTCCGCGTGCCATCCGGTGAAGCTATTTAAATAGGGGCAACTGTTGTACCCCAAATTTTACCCTTAGATTCTTTGTTTCATTTGCATATCGTCTTTTTTATTTGCCATCTTTACATTTTTAGTTAAATTTTGCATCGATGCAGTTTAGCCGATTTTTTATTATTCCACAAGTATTTTGAATTTTCCTAAAAAAAAAAGAAAATATATAGATATCTTGAATCATTTAGAACTATATTAGTTAGTTAATGTTTTAGCTTAGTTTACATATTTGTTAAGTTTTAATTAAATTTACTTTAATTTAACTAGTTTAATTTTTATCAATTTTAGTTTACTTTTAATTTGAATTTTATTTAAGTTTACATTTAAATTTAGGTTTTATTCTTACTTTATTTATTTAACCCTCACTTAATTTTCTCTTGCAAAAAGGTCATTTAAATATAGAGATTTCATTTTCTTTCATTTAAGCCCAATGCCAATTAATTCTACTGTATTAGTTTCTTTTTTTTTTTAAATTCATTTCCTTTTCCTTTTATCCTTTCCTTGCTTTTGTACTGTCGTGAGTGAATATTGCTTTCAATTTTACCGTTGCTTTTCACCTTGCTTGTCCTCTGATACTTGCCCATTTGAGCTCACACGCTATGACACAACCAAAAGGAAATATGCAGTAAAACATGAATGAGGGAAGATTCCAAAGCTACCTCCTACTTCTCTGAGATTTTTTCTTGAACGGCCAAGTTTGAAATATCCTTGCCAAACCCTAATTCCTTATCCATCAGTCGTTGCAAACCCTAATTCTTTCCCCAACGGATATTGCTTTTACCCACTGTGCATGAACCACTTTGTTTGCCTATAAAAGGAGCTCATTTCCTCCTTGTTCAACGGACAGAAGGAGCTCACAAAACCCTCAGAAACTCCCTCAAATTTCCAACGTCCTTACTCTTGCAAGTCATCCTAAAACATGCAAGAAACTCTCTACTTTTATTACTCACTAAAACACTGCAAAACACTTCCCACAAACCCAACACCAAAGCGTTCACCCATCCTGTTCTTGGTAGTTGAAGGAGGAGAGGAGGAAGCTTGCTCTTTTCTAGAACTCACAGTTAAAGAAGTAGTGGAGTAAGTCCACTAGGTAACACCCCTTTTGCTTCACTCGGTTTCTTTCTGTTTTATATTAATACATGTTGTTCATACTGTCATCATTCTATTTCTTACGTTGTGAGGTTTGATAAATATTATGATGTAACTGTTGTTTTTGATACTGTAATGGATGTTGATGATGCTGAGAATCTTTGATGTTTTTTTTATGAATGTGTGAGTTTGTTCGTAACTGGAATGAATTTTGAAAATTTCACTGAACAATGAATCTGGATGTCGCCAAATTGCACTAAAAAAACACCACACTGAGGTGGCGCACGCCACCAGGTGGCGAGAGCCACCCTCCCACATACAAGGAGGTGGCGCACGCAACCCTTGATGCACATACAGTGGCGCAAGCCACATGCACACACAAGGAGGTGTCGCAAGCCACTCTCCATCACACACACGGGTGGCGAGCGCCACCCTTTTCCTTTTTCCTTTTGTTCTTTTCTTTTCTTTATTTTTTTTTATTTGTTGTACATTTCTTTTTTTCATTTTGTTTTTTTCTGTTTCATATATTATCTTAAAAAAAACAACAACAAACAAAATATGCCCCATTTCATTTTTTTAACCTTAAATCTTTTTTCAGAAAATCAAATACTATTTTCCTAAAGACATAAAAAACAACATTATATGCTGTAACTTATGAGATGTTGTTTCCATACTTTGAACAAATCTTCATCATAAGAACATTGTCTATACTTCCTGGCTAATGTCATTAAGTTGCACGACTCTAAATGTTTTTGTTTTCAAACTGTGAGAATGTCTTCTCAACCATACTTATCATATTTATATGACCATTAATCCATGTTGTCATAATCATATTTGAAAATTTATTCCCTATGTTGATTAAACCATCATACAATGAACCACCTTTGGTCCAATATCAAATAATGTGATTAAATCAATCAACTGAAGACTAAGTTTTTCTCAATCGAACATACCGCTCAAATTATTTTCTTATCAAATACGAAAGGAGAGGACTGTTAGAATCTAGCATTCTAGCAGAAGCCTCGAACGATTGGTCTCAAGTCTTGCACTTTGTGGTTGCCATTCATTCATGTTTTCGCTCTTCAAAATACCTTTAATTAATTTGGACAAACAAGAGCCGTCGAGATCTAGCATCTTGACACAACTCTTCGAACAATTTATTACTATCAATGTTTATTGTCCAACAAACAATTTTACAACCAATCTTGAATGAAAAGGACTGTTAGAGTCTAGCACTTTGGCATAACCCTTTGGCATTCTTAAAACATATTCAAGCCACTTTTAAATTGTTAGCTTTTCCGAGAGATAGCCATTAATCTCTTGTGATTTTTAACCCTTCCTTTAACCTTCATAAGAGATAGCCATTAATCTCTTCTCCTAAACAATCAATCCTCACAAGCTTTGCTTTCAAGCTTTTCACCGTAGTAGCCAGAACTACGGACGCTCTGATTTCTGAAGTTCATCTTGAGAATACGTAGGCATAGGATTGCGACGATCCTAGCGAGCCACCTTTTTCTTTTTTCTTTTGTTTCCTTTACATCCAATGCCTTCTTGGATTCCACCTTTTCTTTTTTTCTACCTTTTTCCTTTATATCCAATGCCTTCTTGGATTCCACCTTTCCATTTTTCATCGTAGCCCCGAACTACGAAGGCTTTGAGTTCCTCATTGCACTATGAGGATGCGTAGGAACGAGATTGTGAAGTCTTGTCGAGCCCCCTAGTAATAAAAACCTTTAGGTCTTTTCTCTTTAATATGAAAATATTTCTCCCTTTTCCATCCCAATAACTAGAAGATTAATAAACAAACCTTAAGCTAACATACATTTAACCCTAACTAAATGGTTCCCGTTGAGTGCAACGGACGTGAGGGGTGCTAATACCTTCCCCTTGCGTAACCGACTCCCGAACTCAGACATTGGTTGCGATGACCATATTCTTATCCTTTCTTTTTAGGCGGTTTTATTCGATATTTTCCCTTTCCTTCTATGGAATAAATAAAGATCGGTGGCGACTCTGTTAAGTCCATCCCGCGGGCGTGCGATTGCGCCTCGCGAGGTCGTTCTCATTTTTTAAGGTACGACAATATGGATCTGAGATTAGGGATAAAATCAGACACATAATTAAGACATCCTAATAATCTTTGTAACTGGGTTTTATTTTTAATTTCATTTGGAAATTTACTAACAAATTCTAAAGACCTGGTAATTGGGGTGTATTCACCTTGACTAGTATCAAACCCTAAAAATCTGATCTTAGGTTGAAATAACTTTAGTTTACTCTCAGATAGAACTAGACCATTGTCTTCAATTATTTTATAAAATTGTTCCAAGTGCTGGAAGTGCTGGTTGATAGAATCTGAAAAAACCAGTATATCATCTAGGTAAACTATAGTAAAATTCGAGTGTTGATAAAAGATGTCGTTCATAATGTTTTGAAATTCTGAAGGCACATTTTTTAATCCCAATGGCATAACATTCCACTCGTAGTTCCCGAACGGTACAGTGAAGGCGGTTTTATGCTTGTCTTCTTCTTTAACCTGAATTTGGTAATACCCGGACTTTAAGTCGAATTTAGAAAAAAATACTTTTATTATGTAATCGGTTAATTAGATCTTTTTTGTTAGGTATAGGGTATCTGATCCATTGTAGCGTTGTGTTTAATGGTTTATAATTGATAACTAATCTAGGGCTTCCTCTTTCTAATTCTGAGGCATTTATCACATAGAAGTCTGAGCAACTCCAAGGGGATTTGTTGGGCCTAATTAATCCTATATCTAAAAATTATTGTATTTCTTTTTTACAATACTCTAAGTGTTGTTTATTCATCTGTATGGGTCGAGCTTTTGTTGGTATATTAATTTCATTAAATGCAGGTTCATAAGGTAGCGATATAGTATGAGTTTTTCTTTTCCAAAAAGCGTTAGGTTGTTCGGAACATAAATTCCTAATAAATTTGTTTTGAATGGTACTAATCCTTTCTTTAACGATAAATGTTTGTAACTGTTCTTCTATTCTTTTGAAATGTATTTCTTTATTAATGAAATTAATCTGTTTTCGCTTGTTGGTAATAAGATTAACTATGGTAATATTTTTGCTTTTTACAGAGTTAAGATCTCTAATTTTGGGTCTATCTAGAAATTCAAATTTAACTAGGTGACCTAGTGCTTCAGTAGTAATGGCTTGGTCATTAACACTGAAAGGATATAGTAAAGATAAAAACGGGGTTCCAAGTATAATAACTTCTTGAAGGTTTTTAATAAGAAGAAAAGATGTCTTGTAACAAACTTGTCCTTTACAAATTTATACATTTGGTAATTTATAAGTCACCTGTAATCTACTACCATTAGCTCCTCTAAGTTTTTCTTTAGTTTTTTCATAATATTGGGTTGGTATTAGTCCTTCTTGGATACAATTAAGATCGGCTCCTGAGTCTATTTGAGCTATTAATTCGAAGGTTTTATTATGAATAATCAAATCTATTTTAGTATACCATTTGTGAGATATTATTTTTTCTATGTTATGAATATAAGGCTCTTCTGGGTTTTCTTTTGAGTTTTCTTGATTTTCTAAGGTACTGGAACTTGGTTTAGTAGTTATAGATTTTAAGGTATCAATAAAACTTTGATTTTGTATTATAATAGTTCCTTGCAATTTTAAATAATTAACTTCTAATTCATCCTCCCGGGTTTTTAAAGTTTGTATTTCTTTCTTTAACAACTTAATTTCTTCATAAAGATCATTTATGGACAAGGGTTTTTCTGTAGGCTTTTTGAACATATTCATAATGTCTTTAAATTCAATCTTATTAACTTAATGTTTATTAAGATCGTTTTCATCAATTATATTTTTTATTTGTCTCATAAAGGCATCCCTACTTTCAGATGGTTCTATTTTATCTAAAATAGTGATTAAAGTGTTAGCTTGACTATAAGTTATAACATTAATTATTTTAGTACAGTTTCTGCAGTCACAGAAATCAATTCCTAAACATTCTTCATGCTCAGACTCAGAATCTTCGGAGCTATTAATTTGATTTAATTTCTCATAAGTAGACTCTTCTGAGGAGGTGGTTTCTTCGTAATCGGAGTTTAGCATGATTTTATTTAAGGCATTAATTAACGTATTTTTTAATTCGTCAGAAAGATTTAGATTACTTAGTTGTTTAATTTTCTCTTTAACCCTGCAGTCACTAGCATAGTGGCCAAATCGACCACATTTATAGCATTTTATATCTTTATTTTTATTTTTATCTAACCTCTTTTTCTTATATAGTTTTTTGTAAGGTTTTTTATTATCTTTATAATAATCAGGTTTATAATGAAGGTGGTAGCCGCCATGGTCATGTTCTGAATAGTATCAAGTATCTGTTGTTCAGAAGCCCCATCAATATTCCATTCTATTATGGCTTCTCTTGAGTAACTATTTTTAATAAAATTAGATCTCTCTTCAAACTGTACATCAGCAAAGGAAGGTCTTGGGTAGTAATTTCTAGTATTGTTTCTTGGAGGTCTTCCTAATTTATTTATTAAATTATCGAATTCTTCTTCTCGGGATAGCATATTAACCTTGGGGTCAGTTCTTATGTCTAGACTCTTTAGTCTTTCTACTAACTCATCTATTTTATCATTAGTTGAGTTTCCTAATCTTATTTTTCGTAATTCTGAGGGTGAAGGGATGTCATAATGATATATAGGTCTAGTAGGATCTGGTTCCGAAGGTTCTGTTATTTTAAAGCCAGAAGTTTCTATCCTATATAGTTGTTGTGATATTGTATGTAATATTTGATTTGAATAATTTAGTTGGTTGTGCAAGTTATTTAAATCTTTCTTGTCAGCTGTAGGTGCTACAATTTCCTTAAAAGGTGTAGCCTCTATTTCCACATCTTTTTCTGGGGTAATTTTAATAGCTTCTAAAGGTGGATGAATAGATTCTATTATTTCTCTTTTTAGAGTTTTCCACTTAATACTAATTCTTTTATTTGCATCGATAAATAATTCAGTAGCAAAAGGATTTTTAATTTTTTCGTCTAAACAAAGTAATTCAAACCAAACGAAGAAATAAATATTAATCTTATGGGTTTCTAGAAAGTTATAAAATTGTTTTAAATAATCCTGAGTTTGGTCTTTGGAAAAAGTCGAGAAATACCAATTTCTCTTTTCCCTATTATAATCTGCTTCAAAGTCTTTTCTAATACAGTCTTTGTGTATGAAAAAGGGTTCTTCTTTAGTGATAGCACTTAATATTTGGGATTCGGTTGGAGAAGGGGATCTGGAGGTCCTTTCTTCGTAAAAACACTGGGGAATAGTAGGATTAAAGTTTACTCCTGCTAAATTTACCCTAATAGTCGAGTCAACTGAGTGCCTAGCACTCTGGGCCTGACTAACACTAGGTGAGTTGTGATACCTGTAGGACTGGCTTCTGTTTATCCTAATTGTTACTGTTCCTTCATTGTCTTGTATAACGTTTCTAATTGATCTAGACTCAATTTTTTCAGGTTTAACAACTTCTTGTAATATCCATTCTTCGGGTATTTTATAATTGATTTCTGATGCAGTTAATATTTTAGGCGTAATTATATTCGAACTACTTAAGTTAGCTTCTAGAAGGCAAACTTGATTTCTAGGAGTGCTTCTTACGGATTTGAAATCGTAATTAACAGTTGAAACTTTATAAGTTACTCTACTAATAATACTTAGGTTTGAGGCACCTTGAACGAAGGTATCTCCTAACCCGGCAAACATAATAACTAATGAACTCTTTGTGAACTCATCAGCTAGACTCATAGAGTAATTGGGATGGCAGTTAAAGTAAACTGGGCCATCGTTTAAATTGGATTCAATTATTGCAATTGTTGAATTATGGAAATCTTTAATTCTAGTATCTCGTAACACAAAAAGTATATGAGTATTTAATCCTAATTTATGTAAGGGTTTAACAGTAATTTGGATTAAACCTAGGTGAATATATTTAAATTTTTCACGATAATGAGTTTCTAACAATTTTTTATCTAATAACTCTATCATTTCTTGTTTATTATTAATAGACTTAGCATTTTCAACAGTATGTATAATTTTCTTTGCATTGTAGTCAAAAGTTCCTACTTTGTAAATTTCTTTTAGCTTAATTTCAGGAAGAGACCAATTTATCAATCTGTTTTCCATTTCTTGGATTTCTAATTCTCTATTTTGAAAATTATCTTGATCTAATTCGTTATTAGTTGCAGAAGTACAAGCAGTAAGTTCATTATTATGACGTTGGTGTCTCCTATTGCTTCCTATATTATTCAAAGCCCTTATGATGCTAGACATGATTACCTCAAATTTTTGAACAAACAGAAATATTTTCTTGTACTATATCTCACTTCCCCCTTATAGTTTGTTCTAACTAGGTCACTTCAACAGTTTAACCAACCGATTTACTACCATCACTCAACAGGTTTTACGACGTGGACCAACTGCTATTCAGAAGTTGCCTAACTTAGACTCAAAGGTCAGGGTAAGGTTCAAAGATATCTGGAGAAAATATATCAAGCTTATTTAAAAATTCTAATAATCACGTACCAGCGCCTAAAAAGGCTCTGATCATCACAAGAAAGACGGTACTAAGAAGGAACAAGTTGTCAAATATTATTCTAGAACCTGGTATGCAGCCCAATTGAATTATAGTACTATTAAAAAAGAAAATTTATCTATTGTACTCTATTATTAATTGTGTGTGTGTGTGTGCATGTGCATGTTGTTTATTATTAAGTAGTTTTCCCTGTAGGTAAATAATGGATGACTTTGTTCATGTTTTTCTTGATCAGGGAGGTTCATTTATAGATGATGAGTTTTCTAGTTATGAAGGGTGTGGCGGTGAAAAAATGAGATTAAACTATTGGTTAACTTAATTCACAAAGCAAGAGTCGCCATCGCTATTTATTGTTTCCAAAGGAAAGGGAAAAGAATGAATGAAACCGACGGAAATTTTAGAACAAAACTAATAAAACAAAGAGATAAGGGTACAAGGGTTGGTTATGAAATGGGCAGTGTTAACACCCCTCACATCTATAGTACTCTATAGGAACCTTTTGAAAATCTGCCTTTGTCTTAAAAAGGGTGTTGTTTGCAAAAGATTGAGGAGATAAGAAAAGAAATGTTTTTTAAGATTTTTTGTTCGACAAGACTTTCTGAGCTCGTGCCTACGTACCAAAAAGTAAAATGGAGGATCAAAACCTCGTAATTGTGGTAACAATAACAAAAGTGTTTGTTTTGATGGATTTTAAATGAATATACATTTCGTCATATTCGAGTGAAAACTCAAATTACTACCCACAATTAATGAGGAATGAGCATTTGCATCATCTTGAGATGGAGGATTTTTTCTTGGATTGAAATCAACAAGTCTATCACTCAACATCTAAGTGGAAAATGTCATCATTTTTCTACATTTTTGTGGAAGTATAGGAGTTACATCACTACAAGAACACAACTAATGACTATCCTTAAGAAAAGGTTTAAAAGGAAAAGGTGCACAAAGGCACAAAAGATTTGAATAAGTTTTGTGTTTTTTAAGTCTTTTGAAATTGTTTTGATATGCTTAAGATGTCTTAGAATTTATTTAAGAAAAAGGTTTTGAAAATCACTTGACAAAGTCAAAGTTTATTCAGAAAGTGGTTCAAGTTTGAAAACAAGAAGATTTTGAAAAAGGAAGAAGATTTTGAAAATTTAAGAAGGGGAGGAGATGAAGAGATTATCCTAATGCATAAAGTAAATATCAAGAAATAAAATGTCTCATTGTAAGGTAGCCCAAAAGGAAGTCTTTGTGTGTGCATTGTGAACTAACCAAGATAAGCAAGCATCTGACATAAGTCAATCAAACATTTCATTCCCTTTGAATTAAAGCCACAAGCAACTAGTAAGCACAAAATAAGACAAGGATCAGATGAATGAAGAACTTAAGCCATAAGGTCAAAGCTATGTATCAGAGTCAAGTCTTCCAAAGTCAACCAAATGTTCAATGTCTCAGAATAATCCAATAGAATAAAAGTCCATAGGCTACTCAAAAATGACATTGATTCGAAAATCATTTGCATTGAAGAGAGGAGGAGGACATGAAGTTATGCAGAAAGCAGTTAAAAAAATGATGCGAAGAAGAAAGGAAACAGATATTTCTAAAACTTTCTAGGTCAACGAAAAAATATGATGCAATTACTACAATGAAAAGCAGAAGAAACATCGTGTTTATTTTATTTTTAATTAGTTTTATTTTAAAACACGACGTTTTCTCTGTTTTTTTACTGTATTACACTTATTAATAAAATGACGTGGCAATTACAATAATCCAACTTGCATATTACACGTCACTCATTAAGTGTCGCGTATTAAATAATCACTGTAACAATTTTTTAATTAAAAATAGAGATGGAAGACTAAAATTGTTTAAAAATAAAATAGAGATTGATTTTGTGAACAAATCATAATAAAGGTGTCAAAACTGTGACTGTAGTGTATAATTAAAAATATTTTTATAATATATTTTTGGCTTAAATAATATTTTTGTCCCTGTAAGTTAGCGAGTTTTTGGTTTTCGTCTCTTTATTTTTTTTTGTTTTAGTCCCTATATCTTACTTTTTGTTAGTGTTTAGTCCCTAAAGCCAAAATCCGTTGGAAAATCCGAAGGTTTCCTGCGGAATTTCTTGCGGATTTTGGCTTTAGGGACAAAACACCAACAAAAAGTGAAATATAGAAACTAAAACCGAAAATAAAAAAATTCAGAGACGAAAACCAAAAACTCGTCAACTTACCGGGACGAAAAATACTATTTAAGCCTATATTTTTAATAACATATTTAAAGTTATAAATAAAATTCATTTTAAAATTTATTTTAAAACAAGAGAAAATGGGTGATGTATTGACACTGTCAACCAATCACGACCATAAATTCCGTCAAGTCTGATTGTAATTTAAAAAAAAAATTATATGCCATGGCAACATATTATGTTTTTATTGGATGACAGTATAAAACTTTTTTACACTGTCAGTGCATATTAATTAAACCCTTAAAACAATGGTTTATAGTAAATGTGACACCGTGGGACAAAATAGTAATACAATATTTATTGGAATAGGTAGGAGTGTTCGAAATTGATTAATACTGATTATGTTTGAATGTTCTTTTGTATAATATTGAATAAAATCACTCAATTTAAATTATATTTTGGATTAATTTTCAAAAAACAAACAAAATATAATTTCTATTTTAATATTTTTTATTAGTATAATATATTATTCATTTTTATTTATTTTGTTATTATAGTCTAATGACCAACATGCAAAGAAAAAAAATGTTTGTACACGAAATTAGATCAGCTTAAATTTTTGAAATTATATTTAATTTAAATTATATTAAACTAAATTAGATCAGCTTAAATTTTATAAATTAATTATTTAAAAATAAACCACACATAATTGATATTTAAATTTAACAGTAAATCTTTTCTCAAAACCAATAATAATAATAATAATAATAATAATAATAATAATAATAATAATAATAATTATAATTATTGTTGATATGTCATAATAAACACTCCTTAAGGTGAATTTTTTTTAAAGTAATTTGTTTTTTCAAAAAAATTACCAAAAAAACACTCTTTTCAAAATATTTACGAAACTGGTATGGTTTTTGAAAACCCTTTAAGGGTGGCGTCATATGGGATGGCGCCTCAGTTAAAGGCAAGGAGCCAAACCATATGGCGCCTCAATACAACAGATGCCCTAATTTTTTTCTTCAAATTTTTAAAGGGTAGCGCCATCCCAGATGACGCCTTAGTGTATTTTTTTTTTTAAGATGGGAAAATAAAAAAAACAATATTAATTTTTTTTAATATTTAGTACAATAGTACAATAGTTGGATACAAAAAAATCAATGATTGTGCCTATTTAAACGACCATCGGTCCCACAATCAGGGGCTCTTGTTTGACGTCTCTGTCTAGCACCACGGGGTTGTTGAGGCGTGACTGGTCTCTGTGTTTGTTGAGATGACCCCGGTGCATGAGACAAATTCTGCAGCATCTGTCCCCAATAGCCGGGGGGGTTGCCGCCGACAGCACTTCCATAATCCAGCTGCAGGCCCATGTTTATGTAATTTGTATGAGGGGGTTGGGTTGGTTCCATACGGTATGGTTGGCCAAAATGATGCATTGATGGGTGTTGGTATTGATGCAGTGGTTGATGTGGGGTTTGATAGTTGAAAAGATGGGGGGTTTGTTGGGTGTATGATGATTGTGGTTCTGAGTGGTAGGAAGATGGGGTCATCATTTGTGGGGGGCTTGGGGGTGTGTCGGTAGGTTCGAAAGACTCGTCAGGGCTATAGTAAGGGTTTTGTTGTTGTGGTGGAGAGGTTGGTGAATGATGTTGGGCATATTGCTGGGAGGAAGACGCACGTTGGCGGGGGTCAACTAGATACGTCGGCTGAGAGAGGAAAGGTTGTGGTGTGGTAACAGACCTAAACCAGCTCATATATAGTTCCGTTGGCCGAGCATGTTGTACAACAGGGTCTGTTAAGACGAGCTGGTGTCGCATCTCCCACTGGTGACACAACGCTGCTGCAAAGTTGGTCCACACGCCATCCTTCCACTGCGTGTCGACTCTGCGCAGGTGCCACTTTCCCAAATTGGTAGGATCCACTGGAATGTCCTGATGCATACCAAATTGTAGTTTCACTCGATCGCTTTGGTGCATCTCAACAATTGTGAACCAAAGTATTGGTGTTTTAGAAGTCCACACAGCAACATCATTTGCGTTGGGCTGGTGGTCGAGATCGTCGTAAGGCCTCCAGACAAACTACAAGAAAAAATTGTTTAATGAGTAACTATACAAACTGTTAGAAATATCTATGGAAGTTGTAGGAAAATATACATCGTCAGGGCCAATATGGTCTAGCAGGTTGCGGTAGACTATTATGGCGTTCCTGGGGTTTCTTTCGTAGCTCATTTTCGGAACTGCCCACCTGAAAATGTAGTTAGAAAATGAATTAGTTACACCTGAACATATCAGTATAAGTCATAGGCGCAGGGATGTGTATAGACTTACCTTAATGCGTAAGGGAATGTGAAGGGGTTCCGGTTTATTGGAGTTAGTGTTGCCATTCTCGACCAACCCCACGCCTGAAGGAGATAGGCGCAACCATAAAATGTACATGCGTTTTTTTTGGAATTTTTGCAGAGTGCACTATACAGATGTGCCAGGACAGCTGAGCCCCAACTATATTCGTGCACACTGTTAATGTTAAACAACAACGAGAGATACATAATAGTTACACTGTTTCCAGTGCTTTCTGGAAACAAAAAACGACCGAACAATAGCAACAAATAACATCTAGTTTTTTGTATTATGTGTAAGGGGAGGGAATCCTCGTCTAATACGATGGAGTCATGGTATTCCCTAAGGCGTTTTAAGTTAATACCTTGCCCCCTAAGTTTACCATCGGGTGAAGGCTCAGCTTCTTCAATCTCTAGGGGGTGCCCAACAAATCGAAGCATACTTGGATGTTTATATTTACGGGGCCGTTGACGGCCATGCCATCTATGCGGAGGCTCAGTAACATATACACGTCTTGGAGGGTGATCGTGCATTCACCAAAAGGAAGGTGAAATGTGTGGATCTCCGGCCTCCATCTTTCTAGCAAGGCCAGAATGAACTTTGGGTCTACATGGTATGCATGTCCACGGCAACGGGACCTTGAAACATCCTGAACAAAAAAAACCAGCAACATTACTAAGATAATAAAATACATCAAGGTTTAATATTGTAAAACAAAATAATACAGGAAAACTTACGAAGTCTTCAATGTTTTCCGGCGTTCCTCGGTGGTTGCTTCCCATCGTGAGTAAGGACATTTTCGTAACTGGTTGTGAGATAATGGAATGGATGCAAAGGTTTGAACAGAAAATAAGAGAAGAAGAAGAAGAGTTTGGGACGAATTGAAAATTGTGACATGCTGAGATGGTTTTTATAATGGTGTAAAGGGGGAGTCACATGAGTAGACATGTGTTCTCTTGCATGCTTCTTAGCCCTTGCAGTCTGTCATGTGTAGGCATGCTTGTATTGTCATGTCAATAGTGGCCTGAAACAAAAACAATGGTTCAGAGGCATGCGAATGAATAGTAGATACAGAGTATAGGTATGCAGATTCATCAGTCTAGAGACATGCGAATGAATAGTAAACATTTAAAAATTAAAAAAAAACATCCTCAACTGAGACGTCATCTGGAATGACGACTCTCCGTTGAATTTCAAAACGATATTTTTTATACCTGAGACGCCATATAATTTGACTCATTGTCTCTAACTGAGACGTCAATCCATATGACGTCACCTTAATAAGAGATTTCTGAAATATGTCACTTTGATAAATTATTTCAAAATTTAGTTTTTTTTTTTTGATAATTTTTTTAAAAATACATGTCATCTTAAAAAAAAAAATTCCCTTAAAGTTGTTGATATGTCAACGTCCATTAGCATGGTCTCTAAATAAAATTCATAATGACTACTATTAATACCAAAAATAAAGTATAGACAATATGACACATAGGCACGTGAACCCAATGTGAGTTTCACGTGAAAAGGCGAGGCTCCACAGTCATTCCCACCCTATAGGTTGATGACACGTAAGGTAGTGCGCGTGCCCTTGCTTGTTGCCATCACGTGGCTCCTGCTGCACCAAAAGAAACTTGGATTCCATACTGTGGGGCTTTCTTTGAATGTGATCCTAATCTTCATTTTCGGACTCACTACGTGTCTAATCTTCATTGCTTATATAAGCTTAGTCTTCGAATAATGAAAAGATAGATCATAATGTCGGAAAACTAAATCTTATCCTTAATCATACGTGGGACTATGAAAATGATGGAACTGTTTCTTTTATTACTATATTAATCAGTTGTCCGATTTCAAAGTTGTTACAACAGCAGCTACATGATTGTTATTTTCAGCCGTTTAAGACAAATTGCGCTTACGTATGCGATTACATATTAGAGTAATTGTATATTATTATTTCCTCTGTTACAAACAATTCACTTAAAAATTTGGTCAAATATATTCGAAAACATATTTTCTTATAATTTATTTTGATACGAAAGAATTAAAAATGATTTAAATTATAAGAATACTATTAAATAGTACTTTGAGAGCTATATTTTTACAAAATTCAAATTTAACAAAAATATTTATTTAAAACTTTAAGGGGAATGTATCATATTATTTTAGATACAGTTTTATGATTTTGCTATTTTTCATTGATGAAATTTATTAGGAAATTTTTAATTGATATATTTTGACAATTTGAAGTATTTGTGAAAAAATAGGTGCTTGTAATGTTTTGACTAATTATACGAGGAGAGATCAACAATTTGATTAGTAGATGTTCTTGTGCACAGTTTGGTATTGAACTTGAGTGAAATATTTTTATTTATGGGATTGGGGATTGAATATTTTATTATGGAATAGACGGTCTTCAAAATCGCTTTAAAGTGGTTAATCATATGTAAATATCATTTTTCTTTAATTTTAATTTTTTAACACTAAAAACAATAGATATTTTACATATAATTAAAAAATTCATATATAATAATGCTGTGTCTCTTAATTCAATAATTTACTTTTTTTTTTAAATTATTTTATCATAAAAAAATAACTATGCAATTTGTTGTTTGTTTACTTTATTTCTATATACACCCTCCGGTCACAAGCAAATTTACTTTTTTGTGGTACATTGATTAGTAATGTATTTAGTCCATATATAAATTAGATACATTAATAGTCAAATGTATCACAAAAAAATAAATTTGTTTATAATAGTAACCAGAGAGTGTAACTTTTATATAATAAATTATATAGATATCATTTTCAATGTATAAAAAAAAACGTGGTGGTGAGCAATGATCCACATCCTCTCTTATTCCAAATTCCAAATCAACACAAAACAACAAATACAAAGCTACAATGTCATACTAATTTGTGGAAGACCTTTTGTGAGAATCTCTTAAATAATTATTATTATTTCACATAGTACTAGGAATTAAATTTGAGATGTACACACCACATGGATTCTTGTATATGACATTTTTCTCAATTCATATTCATCTTATTTAAGACACAACATTTTCTTCAGCTACAAACCACTCCTAACCCTAAAAACAACACAAACTTGTCCTTCTTAACATGTTTGATGCTAGTTCCTCTTACGTTGATTTTCAATCCTCACAAACCAAGAACAACACTCACAAGTTCACATATTTAACTTCATTCAAAAAACCAAAAGTGGAAACTTCAAGCCAAATAGAAACAACAAAGTTACAGCAGAAACAGTACTTAGGAGGGTGTGAATATCAAAAACCAGAAAAAGTGAACTTCTCAAACTTCTCTATACCTGCAGTGTTTCTTAAATCAACTCATCAACAAAACAGTTCAAGAAATGTATTATCTTCAGAAAGAGTACAAGAGAAACAACAGCTACCAACCCTTGGTGAACACTCTGAAGCTGCTTCTAACCATAATAGTGCTTTTGGAATTAGAGAAAAGAGAAAAGCTAGTGATATTAAAGTATATAAAGAACCATCTTCTTCTTCTGTATGTTCACTTGAAGCCTCAAATGATCCAAACTTTGGTTTCATGGATCATGAGGACAGTTACGACTCACCATATTTTAGTGATGTAAGTAACATTAATAAAGCATCATTCATTCAATATGAAGTTCTGGTGTTATAGTAGTTTACCATCATTCATTCGTACTAAGCTTGATAGTTTGATGCTGCAGAATGAGGAAGAAACCTCGGAAAATATGTTGGAAGAGAAGCCAGCTCGGGAAAGAAACACAGCCAAGAGATGCTACAAGAATGTGAAAAGTCATAATTTAACTGAAAGGGTGAGGAACATTTTTGAAATATCAATAGAAAAAGAAATAGAAATATTTGTATTTATATATGCAAGTTAATTACATGTAACTGATATATATACTTGTGGATGTTTGCAGAAAAGAAGAGATAAAATCAACGAGAAGATACGCATATTGAAAGAGCTCATACCAAATTGCAACAAGGTATGTAAACTTTAATTTTTCTGACAAGAAAGTTGTTGTTGAACTTTATCTGGTTTAATTTAATTATATGAATGTTTTGCTTTGTATTTGTTATAGATAGACAAGGCTTCAATGCTTGATGATGCCATTGACTATCTTAAGACCCTCAAGCTTCAGTTACAGGTAAAATTTCATGTCCTTTTTCTATGTAACATAATTTAAATTAGATTGTTATTGTGTAGTCTTGTATTAATGTTGTGAATTATGATGTTGCAGATTATGACAATGGGTAGAGGACTTTGTATGCCATTTAATCATCTTATGATGTTACCACCAGCACATTATATGAATATGAATGCACAGCATTTAATGGGTTTTAGGCCACAAGTACAGTTTCCAATTCCAGAAATGAGTAATGGTGTCACAGACAACAATAATAACAACATCAGAGTTCAGATGTTTGGTTTTTCCAACCAATTACCACCACCAATGTCAATACCCAGTGCACCTTTCACACTTCCTATCATTGGAAACTCTTCCATTGCACCAACCTCTTTTGGTAACCAGAATCAACCTAGCAGGAAAAGTGGCTAATTATGCAGAGGCTAAAAAATGCATGGAACAAAGCAATCAAGTTTTGGTAGCAGTGGTTATTGTTAGTTGTTGATACAAGGACTCGGTCGCCTTTAATCGAACTATCGGCTTTCATACCACATCGGAAGATCATTACGTTGGTCCATTGGGCCAGTAGCATCCGATATAAAATAAATTTACTCACTTGACATTAGAACAGTTATTGTCATTTTCCTACTCTAATAAAAAAAGGGAAAATTCATGTAAAGTTTCAATATTTATTTTTATATCAAATAACATACTAACAATAAAATTTTATTGTTTTAATTTTTTTTATGTAACTTTATAAATTTTTTCTTCATCTCATCTTATTTTTATTTTAGAATATTGTTAACTTAAAAATTTGAATTATAAAGTAGAAAAATAAGAAAAAAGAGATAATAGTTAAAGTTTTTAAATTAGTTTTAAAATAATTAAGTAAATCAGCTTCACTATTGTTTTAAAAGACAAATAAAATTAATTATTTTCTAGATAAAAATTAAAATATAATTTTTAGACAAAACTAAAATAATATTAATTAAATATTTTATAAATGTTTTGTCTTAGGCCTTAACATGTGTCGGGCTGGCACTAGATACTAGATGACAATAGAAAGATTAGGTTTGTTAAAGGCAAGTGTAAAGTTGGTTAACATCATACTGAAATGTATCTGATTATATAATAACAGCTGCAGATTTCGAAAATTTTAAGTTTGATTCATGAAATCGTGAAGAGACATAAGACATGTTTCATGCCAACTCCAAGATTGGGCTCATAGTGGCTCAAAGAGCATACATAAGTCGTGAGAAAAATTTGCGGCTGTTGAGGTCAAAAGGTTTTTAATCATGGTGGATTAACAAAAAAGACATACTTTTAACATATAAACGTATTTTATACAGCACTCAATGATATTTTCCGATCTTTTAAAATTAATATTCTCCACCTTGTGCATAATTTGAAACATTCAAATTTTGGACGAATATGGAATAATGTTTAGCAAGTTCAGGCAGTGTTGGAACTTGCTACCTAACACAACCTTGGTTAACATGTCAGCTGGGTTATCATCAGTATGTACTTTCGTAAGAGAAATATGACCTTCCTCTACGACATCCCATACAAAATGACACCTTACATGAATATGTTTGGTCCAAGCATGATGAACCTGATTCTTAGCCAAATAAATTGCACTTTGGCTATCACACATTAGTCTCACGCATTCTTGCTTAACACCCAAATCACCTAGAAGACCCCTCAGCCACAAGGCTTACTTTGCTCCTTCTGCTACGACCATGTACTCGGCTTTCGTAGTTGAGTGTGCCACGGTAGACTGTAACATCCACCGCCAACTAACTAGAGCACCATGTATTTGAAACACATAACCAGTGGTAGATCGTCGTCTATCTAGATCGCCAGCATAATCTGAATCAACAAACCCACTTATTTGACATGTATCTACACCAAAATGCAAACTAGTGTTAATGGTACCTTTTAAGTACCTCAAAATCCATTTCATTGCTTCCTAATGCGCCTTTCCCGGATTAGCCATGAACCTACTGACAACACTTACCGCTTGTGAAATATCCTGACGTGTACACACCATAACGTACATCAATCTGCCAACTGCACTAGCATAAGTGTCATACCCCAAATTTTGACCACTAAGATTTCCCATCATTGTTCAAATCATCATCACAATATGGATGAACCATTAGTCTCCCCAAAGATGGGTAAGCATCCACTACAAACAGATTTAGGGTTTCAAGCCCTCTCAGAGCTCTTAGACAAAGGATCAATCAAGAAATGACATGATCTTCAACTTGTCTATCCTCTCAAACATCCACAAAGGATCAAGAGGACTCCCACTTCAAGGATTAAGCATAAGGCTTCTCCCATCTAGGTGGATCAAGCCTCACGATCGACAGTGTCACCAAATTAGGGTTTTGGTCGACCAGGGCCTCCAGATGGAAATTTTCCTCTGGGAATGAGCCAATGATTCAAAGAATAACCTAATATGCTCCATGGGACATCATGGACCCAATCATCAAGTCAATTTAACCTCAGGGGATGCATTCACAAAAAAATCAGGAATTAGGGTTTTTTGACCTAATTCACCCCTAAGTTGACTTTTGGGACTAAACATGAGCCAAGACCTCAAGAGGGGATTTGAGGGTCTCAAATACATCACATTGACCCATTTGCAACAATGGATTGATCCAAGAAGCTTGATTCACAAGTTTCAGTTTCATCTGAACCACAGTTAGGGTTTCACGGAAAAAGTCAACTGTATCTTTGACTTTTGACCAGGACATGCTCCTAAACTCTAAGACATGATTCAATACACCCTATGACACCTATGGAATCAATCCATCAAGTTTGATTTAGGTCAAGGACTTGATTTCATAGAGGATCGCACAGTTTGGAATTCATCTGATAAAAAGTCAATTGTGCACAAAAGTCAAACTTTGACTTTTTGAGATTTTTCATAATTATGGGTTTTTAACCCTAAAATGATGTTAATGTGTGATTGGAATCATCATTCATCAAGAAAAATCAAGAAAAGTAGGATAACTTGTAAAAGGGGTAACCATAAAAAACTTAGAAAATTTTCTAAGTTATAGAACAAAGTGGCTAGGGTACCAACTTTGGAGGATCATAACTCCTAAACCACAAGGTCATTTTTCCCCATCCAAAGCTGGATTTGTAGCTCTCATTACCCTCTACAAAAGCTTCAACTACCACCAATTCCAATTCCCCATGGATTTTGAGTTATGGAATGATCAAAATCACAAAAAGTGAAAATGTCACTTTTTTCCAACACTTAGTGAAATTTTCACTAAGTCAGAATCTGCCTTCACTTTTTTCCAAATGTAGGGGCATTTTTCACTTGGATCCAAAAAGTATCAAACCAAATTATGATCAAACAGTTATTGTATCATATGAGGGCATTCCAAAATGGCCAAGAACTCCATCAAATTCCACTTGGGCCATGAGATATGACAATGGAAACATGCCTTACTAAAAACTGTCAAGGCAAGGCAGATTTTGGAGTTTTTCTCGATTTGCCAAATTTGTGCAATTCCAAGCAACTCTATCCATCTGAACACCTCAAGGGGGGGACCAAGGAGGAACCAACTCTGATCCCAAGCCTCCCAAGTCTTTGGAACCAAAAATACCATGTCAAACCTAGAATTGCCTAAAAGAGGGAGAAGACTCCAATTTTGGATTAGAGCATTCAATGCATACACCAAGGTGGCATGGACTGAGCCATTGCCAACTGAATTCAGTCAAGACTTATCTAAGACCAAGGGAACCATCAGCCTGTGCCTTAACCTCTAGCCATTGACTAGAGGAGACTTGGATTCTCATTGCTCAACATTGGCCAAACCTATGCAGCAGTTGTCATTCACTATTCCTTGCAAAACAAACTTGCTCTACTATAAATAGAGCTCATTTGTGATCAGTTTGAGTACACCAAAGCCATCAAACAGATGTTTTCCTCAAAATCACCTTCTCACTTCCAAAGCAAGTCACTATCGGGTTTTGAGTTTGAGAGCAATTCCAACCAAACCAATCACACACACACCTCATAAACATCATATAGAAGTGATCCAAACACTCACATAACATCTGGAACACCAAAATCACAAAATCACCAGCCAACTGCCCAAGCCTTTGACAGATTTGCAGTTGAGGTGCCAAATCAAGTTCCAGCTCAAATCAATCCACTCCAAGCATCCAGACACACTCCATAACACCTAGGGAAGTTGTCCATAACCTTGGAACCAAGCTGTAACACCTCTAACCCAAAACACAATCACCAGCTGCAAGTGGTAAGCATGAGCTCTTCTAACTCTAGGATCCATGCAATTTTTGCTGCACAATAATTTGGCCATATGTTCATAATCATGCATAGAGTGTTTTCCCTCAATCAATTGCTTTGTATGAATCGTGTATGGAATTTCTGAACCTTCATGCAGAATTTAGGGTTCTTGAGGTTTCTCTTTGATTTCTTATTCCATGCTTAAAATAAATGAAATTAAAGACCATAGACATGATCGTGAGGTGAAAACGAGAAAATTGATATGTAGATTGCATGATATAATCAAGTATTCAGTGAGATTGGATAGAAAACGCAAATCTGGGAAAAACAAAGCACGCGGGCAAGGCCAAGATGTTCTTGGCGCCCTTTTTCAAATTTTTGAATTTTTGAATTTTTGTGATTTTATTTAATTGGTTCAAAAATTAATTTCTCTCTGAGTTTTAATGATTTTGAGTTGATTATTTTTTTAATAATTCACAAAAATGTTAAAATATTTTATTTTACCAAAAAATCCCAAAAATATTATTTATTTCATATAATTAATATTTTTTCCAAGAATTAATATTTTAATTGTTTTTGACATTTAAAATATTTTTTCCTTCTTGATTTTGCAAATTTTAATGATTTCTAATCATTTTGTAGGTCAAAACATGATTTTTGAAATATTAATCCAAGATCACAATTTGTTTTCCACATGTTAAACAATTTTGATCATTTTAATTGAATGTTTTATTCAATTAAAATACATTTTGGAAACAAATTAGGGTTTTGATTAATTCAACCCTCATCAAACCTTTTAAAAACACTTTGGACCTCTAATAGAGTGTAAGACTCAATCCTTTGTAAATACAAACATATTTTGGGCCTCAAATGTTGTATAAGTCCCGTTGTATTTCAAAAGTTTGGCGCGATCATCGCCCGTTTAAAACAAACCATCTGGGCCTCTCATCGAGCTATAAGACCCATTCAAAATCATTTTGGGCCTCTAATAGAGTGTAAGACCCAATCCCATTTTTGAAACCAAAAACTTTTGGGCCTCAGTCATTGTATAAGACCCACGGTGTTTTCAAAACCTCGACGCGATCGTCGCCCTTTTCAAAATTAACCATTGGGCTTCTCCTTGAGCTATAAGACCCATCTTTGTTCACTTTCAATCATTTTGGGCCTCTTGAGAGAGTGTAAGACCTGTCCCCTTGTACAGAAAACCTTTCTTGGGCCTTAATCACTTGTATAAGTCCCTGTACAAAATGACAGTGCGATCACTGATAAAACCCTGGGCCTCTCCTTGAGCTGTAAGCCCTCATTTTCCTTTCAAAAGCACTTTCTCTTTTGATTTTGAATATGATATTGTTATCAAAGCTTTCTTTGTTGAACAAACTAACCAAACATCATGGAAGCTCTACAACCGAGTAAGTGTTTACCCGCTTTCATTTACCGCTTTCATATGTATATAACTGTATTGTGGGGCTGTTTCACTGGAAGTCCTCTTTCATAAACTCATATCGACTGTGTAATACTAGTATAGATATTTAGATTTTCCCCGGCAACTACGTCTAGAACTAGACAAAACCTTATCTCCTTCCCTCCGACGTTCTCCCGGATATTTCAAACATAACCTAAACCATGAGAATTTTCTTTTACAATAATTTTAGATAACTATATCTAAGAAATCTCCCCCTTGAACAGTTCATATACAGAAGGCCAATGTTCCCAGTGAAACCCCTTCTGGAACTGTTCATCAGCCTCCTCTTGGGCTTAGTGCAAGGACCCACAGGCTTCCTAAAAGCATCCCCGCCTCATCTTGGGCATTGTACAAGGACCCGTCGGCTTCTTAAAAGTTTTCACAGCCTCCTCTTAGGCTTCGTATAATAATTCTTCATCCGGGAAGATAGCCTCCTCTTGGGCTTCGTACAAATTATTCCGTCGGCTTCTTAAAAGTTTTTCTCGCCTCCTCTTGGGCTTCGTACAAATTGTCCCGACGACCTCTTAAAGGAATAGGAACAGAAATTAGTCATTTTAATAGAACAGTCTTTCAAAGAGTCTAGATCTTCCTACGGCGAACATACTGTCTCTTGATCTCTCTTAAGCATAGTACAAAAGATGAAACTCTAGACTTGGACAGTCTAACCTCCTTGAGTCGCGAAGACATTCTCAAGTTCCTGTCAAAAATAGGAAAAAACATCCGTAGACTTGGGCAGTCTCAATACCCTTCGGATTCCCCGTTTCCTTAAAGAACAGGAAATAATCCCAGTCCTCAGATCAAATCCATGAGTACAACATTACCCATATAAGAACTGATTTTCTCTTTTAACTAACATACTGGACCTGTCACTCAACTGAAACAGTAACCCTAGCCTCCTCTTGGGCTTTGTACAATAATTCTCCCCAACGGAGCTAACCTTTTCAGCCTCCATCTCGGGCTTCGTACGAGATACAAAATCACTCTCTTGTTGAGTATAAAAGGCTCTCTTGTTGAGTCAACCCCCTTTTATCCTCTATCTCGGGCTTTGTACGAGATATAAAACACTCTTGTTGAGTATAAAAAGACTCTCTTGTTGAGTCGATCACCTTTAGCCTCCATCTCAGGCTTCGTACGAGATACAAAATCACTCTCTTGTTGAGTCAAACCCTTTTAGCCTCCGTCTTGGGCTTCGTACAAGACACATATATAAAGACTCTCTTGTTGAGTCAAACCCTTTTAGCCTCCGTCTTGGGCTTTGTACAAGACACATATAAAAACAATCTCTTGCTGAGTCAACCCTTTTAGCCTCTATCTCGGGCTTCGTATGAGACACAAAGGCATCCTCTTGTTGGGTCAATAGCCTCCTCTTAGGCTTGGTATAAAGAAATCCTCATTTGATTCAATCAACCTTTTAGCATCAAATCATGCTTTGGTCTCAGCATACAAACGTCAACAACTCCTTTTCCCTCGTCTAATTGCTGTAAGCGGCAAGCCTCTGGATTATTTACATCCATGTCGTTGTCCCTCTTTTAGCATGAGAAATTCCTAAGGAAAGATGGCGTTGCTCTAAACTGAGTTAAAGTCTTCTCCATCAGGTTAAAAATCCCCTATAGAGGAAATTATGGCATTACTGGATTCACATATCCCAGTTAAAGTAATTCTCCTTTATAATCAGTCACTCAACTGTTGTGCCAAACGGACCAAATATCCCGCTTTAGAGATGACAATTTCTCTCTAAAGTCAAAACCCTTCAGCTTCATATCTTGGGCTTCGAACAAGATACAAATAGATCCTTCAGCTTCACATTTTGGGCTTTGAACAAGATACATATACTCCCTTTAGCTTCACATCTTGGGCTTTGAACAAGACACCAAAACAACCTTTTTCCTCCCATAGAATAGGAGGAACTACGATCGCTCTGATTTCCCTGTTTCGTCAAACGGGAATACGTAGGCATAAGATTAAAAAAGAATCTTAGCGAGCACACTAATAAAAAAAACCCCAAAATCCCCTACCTCCAGCCAATCTAGCACAGTATCCCAACAAATTCCCCATGAACAATCTCGGTATTTTGTTCTGAATAAAATAAGCAGAGAGAAGCCCACGAACTAAAGCTGCATCTGTAAACCAACAGTTTTGACTGTTTAACCTCAGTTTGCAAGCAGGGTTAGTTGGAGACATCTATTTCCCTTCCTTCATCAGCTTCAGTAGGATAAAAAATGAATCGACCTGTAGTACCCCAGAGCGACAGTGCTTAAGAACCACGTCCAAAATCGTTCGCTACAATAAGGTACATTTTTCAGGTATGCCTTATCTTCTGCTGTAGTGGGAGATTGATTACCAGAAAGCCTAAAATGTGGAGCTAATGGAGTAACCACCGACTTAGCACCTTTCATTCCAAACCTTTCAACAACCCGCTCTAAATAGCCTATTTGACTCAAGAACAGATTTTGGTAGGCCCACTCTCTTCTTATCTCCATACCCAGTATTTTCTTTGCAGCGCCCAAATTCTTCGTCTCAAACTTTTTACCAAGTTTAAACTTCAACTTATCTATCTCCACCTTGCTTTTTGAAGCAATAAGCATGTCATCGACATACAATAATAGATAGATATAATTACCTCCATGAAGCTTCTGAATATAGACACAACTGCCTTAACTACTTCTAAAGAAACATTGTTTTATCATAAAAGAATCAAATCGCTTGAACCACTGTCTAGGAGATTGTTTCAACCCATAAAGTGATTTTCTCAAGCGACATACCTAACTCTCTTAACCCTCAACCTTGTATCCCTCAGGTTGATACATATATATCTCCTCATCTAAGTCTCCATGCAAGAAGGTTATCTTCACGTCTAGTTGTTTCAGCTCAAGATCACCATGAGCTACTAAACTTAATAACACCCGGATAGAAGTATGTTTCACCACCGGACAAAATATCTCATTGTAATCAACTCCTTCCTTTTGATAAAACCCCTTGGCCACTAGTCTAGCCTTATATCTTGTACCGCACAACTTAGTATGATCTTCTTTTCTTTTATACACCCACTTACAACCAATAACAGACTTTCCTACAGGCAATGAGACCACCTCCCTTGTCGTGTTCTTGTGAAGAGATTGCATCCCTTTCTCCATAGAAACCAACCAACTCTCTCTATCTTTGTCTTTGATAGCTTTCTTAAAGGTGATCGGCTCATGTTGAACTATAATATGACAGCAAGCAATAAAAATTTATAGTAAGTAAGGACCAAGTTTTATCATCTCCTCAGGGATCAGTGCAAGGGAAAGAATGCCATTTGACAGTTTCTATGTTTCTAAGCTCATGGTTCAAAAGTTTTGGTTTAAAGCGGAACCAAAAGCAAATGCGGAAAATGTAAATACGGAAAATATAAAGTAAAGACTGAATTATAAACGGAGCCTTGTTGGAATTGGATCTCATCAATTGATAACACATGCATTCTTCTAATCATATTATACATAAATCAATCATTCGCCTAATATTCTCAAATATCACCCACGACAGAGGTTATGTCTAACGCAACGTTGAGAGATCGACCGTATTGCCTCATTGGTGATGTCTCACGCAACAAAAACCAACACAGAGCATTAAGAGCTGATACTCACGCAAGTGTTAAGCCTAAATCTATTTCTAGAGTTTAGAACAAAATAGATAATCATCTTAGACCCAGATCCGAAGAGTATATGTCTATAGCGGTTCAAATCAAAGATAAATAGGTAAACAAAGATAACACCCAAATCAGATAAATAATTGCTTCATATACAATGCCAACGATCAGAATACATACATACGCTTAACCCTTTTTTACATGTATTCAACTAATTTGTCAAATGGATGTGAATATCATTCTTCATCACTATTGTCACGCATCCTCGCAATACCGTATCGATCCTACTCATGCTAGCCATGCTACTTAATCAACACAATACAAAAAAAGATAAAATGAATATCAACTCACAAAACCATGTCAAAAGTTTGGTTCATTGATAGTTGAAAATCTAAGATCAAGGATTTGTAAAGGTTTTGTCAAGACCACAAATAATCAATCAAAGACAACAAACAATAGAGAATCAAAACATATTCACAAACATACATTGGATGAAATACATAAGGTATCAAGAGATTAAATCCTCATCCAACAAGAGATCAAAGATCCTACCTTTTCTCCCTTGGAATGAAGAGATATCAAGTTCTGATCTTTAATTACAAGTTGTATCAAATATCCAAAAACTAAATCTAAAAAGTGTGAAAGTTCTATTTATAATGCAATAAGAAATTTCACAATTCACAAAGCGAACCATTTATTCACACAGAGAATGAAGAAAAATGGCACTTCAGGTGCCTCTAAATAGTTAAACTGCCCCAGAAATTCTCCTGAGTTCGCAATGCGAAGGATCACTCGAAAAGCGAACTCTCGCTTTCCCGTTTGCAAAGCGAACTTTAGTGCCTTTTGCCCCTACCAAATTCTAGGACCATTCGCTGGAGACCTCGCTAGCTTTCGCAAAGCGAACATTCACTAGACTTCGCTGGCAAGTTCGTAAAACGAACATGCTGATATTCTCCTCTTTTCTTTAGCAGCTTGCATCCAATCTCGTGTCTTACAACTTTGATCATTTAGTGCATTTTCTTGCATAATAACACACATATTACAAGCACCAAAGGTATATTCTCAATGTTTAGAAGAACAACAACAATCATAACTAAAATCAATGAAAACATGATAAAAGAGAAGAAAAAGTGCAAAGAAAGACATGTCATTTTTAGGTAAAATCTGCACCTAACAGCTCATCATCTTCAACTGAGAGTGCATATTCCACCAAGTTAACCTGCCCATAATGCCTCAGAGGTTTGTCTGACCCAAACTTATGAACTAGTTTATAATTTCTCTTTGGCCTTGTGGCATCCAAAGATTCTTGCTGATGTTGTTGTAACACATGTGTATTTTCCTGTTGAACCTCCACACGATCACATTCATCCTCTTCCTTGTCTTCACTGGCGATAGGATTCTCCACTTGACCATGACTATAATCTGGTTGGTCTTCAGATTCTATCTCAATAACTTGCTTATTTGCTATCGTCACATCACCATCATTAGGTTTAATAGCTTTTGACAAAGCTACCAAAGTTTTTTCGTCAAATGTAACATCCCTGCTGATCACATACTTAGAATCTTCTACACTCCAAAGATGATAGCCTTTGACCCCTTTTGCATATCCTAGAAAGATAGCTTCCTTGGCTCTATTATCAAGTTTGTTATCCTTAACATGATAATAGGTTGTGCATCCGAAAATTTTCAGTCTTTCATAATCAGCATGTTCACCTGACCACACCCTATAGGGCGTGTCTCCACCTAAACTAGAATGTGGGGATCTGTTTACTACATAACAAGCTGCAGCAATCGACTCTGCCCATCATTCTTGACCTAACCCATAATTAGAGCGCATACACCTTGTTTTCTCAAGAAGTGTACAGTTCAGTCTTTTTGCTACTCCATTCTGTTGTGTTGTGCCTCTGACCGTCCAGCGTCTAACAATATCTTCCTGATTACAAAACCTCTTGAAAGCACCATCCGTATACTCTGTACCATTATCCGATCTCAGAGTTTTCAGCTTTCTACCCGTTCTGTTCTCAACCATTGCTTTCCAACACTTGAAAATATCAAATACCTCATTCTTATGCTTAAGAAAATAAATCCAAGCATACCTCGAATGATCATCAACATATGTAACAAAGTACCTGGAACCACCCTTAGAAATAACCGGAGTTGGACTCCAAACGTCAGTATGCACGTAGTCTAATATTCCTCTGCTTTTATGCTTGCTTGTAGAAAACTGCAACCTATGTGATTTTCCATACACACAATGTTCACAAAATTCCATGCATGGCTTCTCCATGTTCTTTAGCAAACCCTTCTCACCAAGCAGTGATAGACCCTTTTCAGACATATGCCCAAGACGCATGTGCCACATCCTCGTACATTCAGTCTGGTCTTTACTTCTATTGATTCCAACATCCAAATGACCCGTGACAGTTTCCCCCATAAGAGGATAAAGATTCCTATAACGAACCCCCTTCATCACAACCAACGAACCACGAACAACCTTTAAGACTCCATTTTCCAAGATTATTTTGTAACCATTTTCCTCTAATACGCCAAGAGAAATAAGGTTTTTCTGCAAATTAGGGACATGTCTCACATTCCTCAAAGTCCTTACCGCTCCATCATGCATCTTGATTCATATTGTACCATACCCCATAATTTTACAAGCATGGTTATTCCCCATTAAAATTGTACCACCATTTGTGCTTTGGTAGGTAGTAAACCACTTCTTATTTGGGCACATATGGTGTGAAGCTCCTGAATCAAGCATCCATCTCCTGGAGATATCATGGTTTTGCTCTGAAATCGAGAAGCAATCTTCCTCTCCATTTGAGACATAACTCGCCTCCTTAAAATCTTATTGTTTATCTCTAGAGTTGTTTTCGTTGTTGGTATACTTCTTAAATAATACCCTTTTATCTCGACAATTTTCCTTAAAGTGCCCAAACTCACCACATTTAAAGCATGTTCTTTCCACAAGAGCTCTAGATTTTGATCTAAACTTGCCGCCTCTGCCCTTTCCTCTTTCATTGTTCCTCCCCCTACTAGCAAATAATCCTTGTGCCTGTTCATTATTTTCTCCACCATTACCAGACACCCCACTAGTAGCAACCTTTCAGAGATCATCCGCTAATAACGATGTTCTAGTCTTATCCATAGTTAGAGTATCACCCACAAGCATTAATGTTTGAACTAGATTTTCATACTTCTTGGTCAATCAAAGAAGCAACTTAAGTGTTTGGTCTTCATCATCAATCTTCACTCCTATATCCTTCAAGTCTGATATAATCCTATCATACTTATTGACATAATCCCGGGTTGAGGTGCCTTCCTCCATCTTGCATGTATACAATTTGGATTTCAAGTAGATCCCATTTGTTAGAGTTTTTGTCATGAAATTTTTCTCTAACTTTGACCACACACCAGCAGTCGTTACTTCTTCATTAACCAAGAATGCAACATCCCTCTCAAGGCATAAGATTATGGCTGCCCGTGCTTCAAGATCTAATTCTTCCCAATCCTCATCCTTCATACTCACATGTTTTTGTTCTTTCCCCGCAACGCCTTATGCAACTTTTGTGATATAAGCAGATTTTTCATCTGCATCCTCCAATAGGAAAAATCATTTTTCCCATTGAACTTCCATATTTCATATTTCCCAACCTTGATGGTTCCACTAGTAGAAGCCATTATCTTCGATAATCAATAAAAAATAATAAATTTTTTACCACTCTACAATTTTACAATTGGCTCTTATTCCAATTGTTAGAGTCGCGCGAAATTTTCAACTTCTAATAATGATATGAAATATCACCCTCACTAAAGTTGAATATGAAATAATGTAGCTAGAACAATAAACTTGTATGAAGAAATAAAATGAATAAAGAAGAAAGATTGAATTTATAAGAGAAAAACTACTTTGTATATATATGTTGTATTGCTTATGTTATTATCATAACTTTTCACTTGCTTCTACTTTTATAGTAATTACATACTGTGGGAATAATTAGTCAAAACTAATTATAGAATGAGAAAAACTACTTTGTATATATATATGTTGTATTGCTTATGTTATTATCATAACTTTTCACTTGCTTATACTTTTATAGTAATAAAATACTGTGGGAATAATTAGTCAAACCTAATTATAGAATGATATAAGTCAGGAGAAACAATAGGAAAACAATGATTTACATTTGTTTGTAATATCATTCAATCATTTTATAGTATGTAATTACTATATAAATAGAAGCAAGTGAAAAGTTATAATAATAACATAAGCAATACAACATATGTTGAGTCCCTGTTTTTGAGGTTGGCATTAATTTTGGTAAAACTAACTTAGCAGAAAGATGTTGGACAAGATGTCCTAACATGTTAGACTAACTGCAGGTTGAGATGTGTGACAAGATGTCCTATCAGGAGGATTCGACATCTTTGTCTGTTACTATTTTGAACTAACTGTTTTTGGTAACAGGTGTGATTGGAATATGACTAGGATTCTAGGTGGCATCTGAGATTGTGGAATCAGAGATTCTGATTCTAAATGGATTTGCGGTTTCTTTGTGAAGGAGACATTTTTGGTAACTTGGGATTGAAGAAAGAATTAGGTCGCTAATTCTGAGGAAGATTTCTGCTGCGGTTTAGAAGCCCAAGTCCAGCTGTGGTTTGTAATATAAATAGGTTAGAATTAACCTAGTTTGAGACTGACTATTGCATCTGTTTTAGAAGTACTAGGGTTTGTACTTGTGAGCCTCTCGTGTATTGTGTGAATACTTGATAAGGACTGTCTTATTGAGTTGTAATATTTTCAGTCACTGCTGTGATTGAAAGGGAATTGAGAAGGGTCTCATACCTAGGAGAGTCTTAGGTAGAAATCTAGGAAGGGTAGTTTCTAGGTGATAAGCTGTAAACGTTGGAGTTTAGCTTAAAACCAATTCTACATAGTGATTTCATTCCTGGCTTGGTAGCCCCCAAACGTAGGTGTTATTGTTCACCGAACTGGGTTAACAATTCGGGTGTTGTTTACTTTCTGTTGTTTACTTTTGTTCTTCCTTAGATCCTTGGGAGAAGCAGAGATCAAGTGGCCCGACATCCTGTCTGACATCTTCGTGATCTGCTTAACCAGAATTTCAATTGGTATCAGAGCAGGCATCCTGCTCTGTATCTGGGTGAGAATCAGGGATGATACTTTCTGGTACGATGGATAAAGAAGGAGGAATACTAAATAGACCACCAATACTTGATAGTTCCAATTATGATTATTGGAAAGTTTGCATGGTGGCGTTTATCAAGTCTATGGATGGAAAGGCTTGGAAGTCTGTGGTCAAGGGGTGGGATCCACCAAAGATCAAAGACAAAGATGGGAAGCTCATTGAGGAGCTAAAACCTGAAGAAGATTCGGACGATGAAGATGATAAGCTTGCTCAAGGAAACTCTAAAGCCTTGAATGCCTTGTTCAATGGGGTGGACAAGAACATCTTCAGACTCATAAAGAATTGTACTATTGCAAAGGATGCGTGGGAAATCCTGAAGACTACGCATGAAGGGACCTCACGTGTCAAATCCTCAAGGCTTCAGTTTCTCACTACTAAATTTAAGAACCTGAGGATGAGAGAAGATGAAAGTATACATGACTTTCATATGAATATTGTTGATATTGCCAACACATCTAGTGATCTTGGAGAGAAAATTCCTGAAGCCAAGTTAGTCAGGAAGATTTTGAGGTCTCTCCCCAAGAGGTCTGATATGAAAGTGACGGCTATTGAAGAAGCTCAGGGCATTAATACCATGAAGATATATGAACTTATAGGATCACTCCAAACCTTTGAGATGGCAATTAGTGAAAAGGAGGAAAAGAAGAAAAGTCTTGCTTTGGTGACCAACCAAGAAGAGGGAGACACCAAAGAGGATTTGTCCAAAGCTGTAGTGAAATTCTGGTACAGATGTGTGATGTCTTGTGCAATGTCACAACATCGCAATCTGCTGAACAAGGCAATAAAAGAAACAGTAAATAACACACTGAATTGTTCACCCAGTTCGGTTCAACAACTTACATCTGGGGGCATACCAAGCCAGGAAGGAAGTCCACTATTAGTAGTATCAAATTACAGACTCAACAGACCAGTTGACAATCTACCTAATTTAATCACTACCCAATGACCCTTCTACCTAAGTCCTCCCTAGGTAAGAGACTCCATCTCACTTCCAATCATCTCAATGATGTCTAGCAGTCAACTACACCGTCACTGCATCAACAACTTGATTACCAATAACTGTACAACCATAGAAGACACCCTTCCATGACACCCTTTGGAGTTGCTTCAAAGCTTCCTCCAAGAACAATACCAAACACAAACTCATTACCTACAGGTTTCTGAGTTACACACAGTGACCATCTCACAACCCAAGTCGTTCACTTTGACAAAGCCCTAAAGATCTACATCTTGGACCCGTACCTATTCTAGGTTACAAGCACTCTATTTATAATGTAATCCAACTGGATTTGGGCCTTCAAATCATATCAAATCTTCTGTACCAAATCTGCCAAAGATTCTGCTCCTAAGTAGATCTTCAATCATATCTTCAATTAAACCTTCAATTATAAACTCTGAATATTCTCCATATCTTTAAGCTTTTAATGCGCAACAAACTGATCTTCATAACTGATTGTAACAGAATATATCTCTCCCTTGATCTTCGCCTATATTCTCTGATTCTCTTTAGCAGAATATCTCATTCACACCAGAAACACGTGCAGCCCTAAACACATAACAGTCTGATGTTTTAATGTTCTGGTATAGTGATGTTAAGACATCGCATGTGACATCACTCTTCAGTACTTTAACTCTTCAACAATACACCAGAATGTTAGCTATACTGTTAGAAGCTCATGTTGCAACATCAACCATGACATCAACATTGTTTTAACAAAATTTCAGCCAATTACAAGAACTTACAATCCCCCCTTTGGCTAATTTTGGCTAAAACAACTATATAACCATTACAACTCAGATTACAGCAGTAATTACAAATCTATACTGCTGTCAGTAGTTATCAGTAACCACTGATCCTAACAGTAACCATCAGTAGCTACTGTGCGCAGGAATCCTGGAGAACATCTTCTAGGGAATAGTTAAATGATGTTAAGACATCATGTCTGACACCTTCTTTTGGTAGCACAGCCCACCACAATCACTTCAGACAGCACATCAGGAGGAAGAAGTAGAAAGTCCCGAAGTTGTGCACTCAGATTACAGATATCTGGTGTACATGAGGAAGAAGATTTTAGACACTCCCCCTTGATGTAGCACATTTCTTTTTCCTTTCAACTCAGACCTGGAATCATAGTGGAAGACTCCCCCATAAAAGAAGTGTGTGTCTGTTCACCAAAGACCAATGGGGGCATGAGAGAATTCTGCACACCTTCTTTGATCAGACCCCCTGGTCAATCTGTGGCATAACATGACACGTTGAGAAGTGTCATTCTGCCAGCCCAGGTAACTCAGAACACAGGTCACAACTGTGTTCATAACTCAGGACACAAGTCACAAAGACTCAACATCAACTCAAGGATGTACCATCCTCTTCTGCTGCATCAGGAATTGTAGGTTCCAAGCATAACCACTGCGCAACCCATATAGACCATCTCTCTCCTTTCTCCCCCTTTTTAGCCACAAATTGGCAAAGGAAACCCTCACAAAACCAGACCCAAGAAGTGCTTACCCAAACACGAATAAAAGCCATAAGACTTATGAGATACGAACACTCACTGGCTGAAGGAGAACAAACTAACCCCTATAAATAGCTGACCAGTAACTTAGAAATTAACGAGCCTTGAATATGTCAATGTTCTTGGTCAAACAAACGCTATTTTAGGTATCAAAAACTGCATTCAAATTCAATGCCTACCTTCCAAAAACTGCCTTGACTGCCTTAAATAATTCACAACTGAATCTTACCATAAATTAGGCCAATAACGCTCTATGCATATTCGAAGCCACGTGTTTCACTTTATCCTAACACCACCGTCCAAAATACTTCCTTGTTTGGCTCAAGAAAAACATGTCCTATATCATGTTCTGACATCTCTTCAGACATTGCCTGCTGGCTCATTAACCACATCTAGATGTAACTTCCCACTTTTGCTTTTCAGACCTCTCCTGTATCGGCACTATCTTATCACACATCAAGATTAGAATCTGCCCATTCTAATCCACACTATGTCAGAACTGCCACTTCAGACTATAATGCTGCTTCTTTAAACTCCATAAGTAAGGTACATACCCAACCATAATGTTGTAACAACATGTAGGACATCAGCACGAGTAGTTATATCAGAAGGAATAACATCAGACAACTAGACAAGACCTAGTCTCATCCTACTAGGACCACTTCCACCCAGGCACCAAGCACGAAGTTCTGGTAACCAATATGTTAAGAAAAGTAGGTTCCCAAGAAAAGCTGATTCCCACACCAATGACTACTCTGACTGGTCAGGCGATACAAACAATGCCATATTATCCATTATAAATACCAAACCTCCTTGCTCCTATCAGCACACCAAGGAAGGAAACATGAGTCAGTCTAACACGAATGCAGCAAAGAGACACATGCAAGAGGACAGGAAGCCAGATCCTCAGAAGTTGCAGGACACAACACTGTCCAAAGCCGGAGCATCTTCTGGAGCAACAAGACACGCAAGACATCAGAAACCAGGATGAAGACTATCAAGAAAAACCAAGTGCAGCTTCAAGCCTCTGATGATGAATGGGATGAAGATTGGAAAACTTTTCTTGATTCGGGGGGTTGGGATAATCTTTAGACACTTTGTTTGTTGTTTCTACTAATCTTGTAACCTTTCATCAATGCAATAAATTTTTGTTTTTACTTCTATTCCATTTACACCTCTGAAACCTCATGTAAACAACTTTTCAATTTACTTTAACCTAAGTGCCAACACCAAAAGCTCCCATAATATCATTCTCACCCTAAGAAGAACACCTTCCATCAACACACACCCCTACTGAGTTCTTCCAAAACTTGCATAGAAATGCAAATTTTCCACAAACAAAGTTGTCCTTCAGACTCCTTTGCAGCCAAAATCCACAGACAAGTATTCCCCCTGTCATGGTTAACACTGCTCTAGATAAGGATGAACATTTGAGCACACTTGCTGAGCACATGCATTTTGACACCATTGTCCCTTTCTTCAAAGGCATTCATTCCTTACCATGCTCTTCATCTTCAGACTTCCAATCAATACCTGAACTACATTTTCCATCCAAGGTAGACCTTTTACTTCATCATCCTCCCGTATGACTCTGTAGACACTCCTTAGGAATAATGTAGTCACCAAGTTCCTGAACCAGAGCATAATCATCCTTTACCAAGGATATCCAACCAGATAATGTACCAACACAAGTTAGAACATCTGCCACACACCAAGACATCATCACCATGATTCTTGATATGTTCCACCAACTGGACTTACTATAGCATAGTAATCCAAAGAGCTAGAGAATTAAACTCTCACTCACCTCCAAGAAGAATAATCTCCTTGAGTCTTTAACTCATCACCCTTCTGCCCAAGAGTCACTTGTTCCAAGACAATCCTCAACAATAACCAGCTGCCACACTCTGATTATCTTGATTCTTCGAATCCACTTCTGAGATCAACCAGATGCCACAGTTTGATCACCTTTACACGTATGTCAGAACTCTCACAGAGATATCTTGATCCACCAAGGAAACTTGATCTTCAAGTCACATGTTCCTCTTGCTCAAAAGCAAACACACTTAGACTCCCTAAGCCATGGTCATGTAACATCTTCTCCTTCCTGCAGCTCCCGCAAACTGCCATGAGAACGATCTTTTGAAGCATCCTATTGTTCATTCATGTAGATCACATCACTAGCTGAGACTCCTGATGTTAAGCTAGATGTTAGAACATTATGATATCCAACTGTTGAATTCAGCTCCTCCTTCTGCCACCCAGAAGAACCTCCTCCCTTTGTAGAAACAGATTTCCATGCTCTCATAGACTTGATACAATAATCAAGTTTGAGTAGACAACCTCTATCCTACTCAGAAACTCCAAAGACTTCAAACCTACCACATCTGAATCTTCAGAAAATAAGTAGTCCAAGACTACCTCATAGCAATACCAAAGAATGCCACTTCCCTTAGTAGAGCCATCAATAGAAAGCCAGAGATAACTGCCACTTATCCTCGACCTTCACAACCAGAGAAAACACCATGCTCCCAACCACTTAGGTCACAAACTGATCCAAGATGTAACCATCAAGATGTGATGTCTTCAACAGCACCAATAAAGAGCCACACAGAGAAGAGTATATTCTCAACAGTCCTGCACTTTTACATCAGACACGTACATAGTCTCCCGTCTATGTATTTTGTCATGAGTTGAAAGCACATCCTCAAAGGCAGATAAAAAACTCAACACCAGTCAAGGTAACAGCCATCTGCTGAATCTTCTCCAAAACAAACTATCATGACTACCACAAAACTCTTTCAGGTAAGGTCAGTGTCTTGATCTTTTACTCTACTCTGATCAAAGAACTCTTGCGGTGAACACATGAGAATATCTGATCAACTTCCAAGACTGCACACTCTTCCATCAGTTGCAAGGTTCAGACCTCCTCAAGAATGATACCTGACCTTCATTTGTATCTAAAGAAGAACTTCCCTCTAACCAGTATAACAATAACCAGGGAATCACCAACTTGTTCCTACTAGTCCTTCAAGCCACAATACAGGAAGAGTTCATCTCAACCACAAGCTGATTCACACTGCTACTGCCCATGATCTCTTGGATGCATAAAAATTAAACCATGGATAATCTCCTTCTTTTTTTTTTCAAAAAGCTAGGGCATTATGAATGAAACTTTGCACAAATACACCCGTCAGTAGCATCTCAGATATTGTTCAATTTCACAGCTTCAGGGATCCTTCAAAACAGCTACAAACTGATAGGTCTTTGACTTGGCTTTACCATAAGCAGCTGATGTGTAGCGTGATGTCGAGACATTAGGATTGACATATCAAGCTCAACTACTTTCTTGATGAAACTTCCTCCCGTTCATGATCAGAATCATGTACCTTCACCACGAATCTTCTCCTACTTAGGTCACCATAAGCTTAAGAGATAACATATCAAGATCTTCACTCCCGCATGAAAGATTTGACATTGATACTCTTTTGCTTTGGCTCCACCCTCTTCTTATACCATCAAGAAGGAATCTATGTTCTGGACAGATTTGTCTTCAATACCTGATTTGAAATATATTCTTCTTCTGCTGAGGAGACCAACCAAGGTTACATCAGATACCATGCAGCGGAACACACAATAACTCCTTAACAACCTTTAGGCACTACTCAATAATCCTTGCACACCATCACCATAAACCAAGTGCCAACAAAAAGGTTCAAACTCACAACAGCAGTTCTCCACCAAAGCTACATACCCTGTCATGAATAGTCCATCCTTCATTTCAAGGGACCATACAAACACCTCTATGAACTGACCAAATCCATAACTCAACAACACTATCTTCCTTGCTCTTGAACCAGAAAGTATCTTCCTAGATCTCATCCAGAAACAGATAGGATGCCTGCTCTGATACCAATTGAAATTCTGGTACAGATGTGTGATGTCTTGTGCAATGTCACAACATCGCAATCTGCTGAACAAGGCAATAAAAGAAACAGTAAATAACACACTGAATTGTTCACCCATTTCGGTTCAACAACCTACATCTGGGGGCATACCAAGCCAGGAAGGAAGTCCACTATTAGTAGTATCAAATTACAGACTCAACAGACCAGTTAACAATCTACCTAATTTAATCACTACCCAATGACCCTTCTACCTAAGTCCTCCCTAGGTAAGAGACTCCATCTCACTTCCAATCATCTCAATGATGTCTAGCAGTCAACTACACCGTCACTGCATCAACAACTTGATTACCAATAACTGTACAACCATAGAAGACACCCTTCCATGACACCCTTTGGAGTTGCTTCAAAGCTTCCTCCAAGAATAATACCAAACACAAACTCATTACCTACAGGTTTCTGAGTTACACACAGTGACCATCTCACAACCCGAGTCGTTCACTTTGACAAAGCCCTAAAGATCTACATCTTGGACCCGTACCTATTCTAGGTTACAAGCACTCTATTTATAATGTAATCCAACTGGATTTGGGCCTTCAAATCATATCAAATCTTCTGTACCAAATCTGCCAAAGATTCTGCTCCTAAGTAGATCTTCAATCATATCTTCAATTAAACCTTCAATTATAAACTCTGAATATTCTCCATATCTTTAAGCTTTTAATGCGCAACAAACTGATCTTCATAACTGATTGTAACAGAATATATCTCTCCCTTGATCTTCGCCTATATTCTCTGATTCTCTTTAGCAGAATATCTCATTCACCCCAGAAACACGTGAAGCCCTAAACACATAACAGTCTGATGTTTTAATGTTCTGGTATAGTGATGTTAAGACATCGCATGTGACATCACTCTTCAGTACTTTAACTCTTCAACAATACACCAGAATGTTAGCTATACTGTTAGAAGCTCATGTTGCAACATCAACCATGACTTCAACATTGTTTTAACAAAATTTCAGCCAATTACAAGAACTTACATGTAGGGTTCTTGGAAAAATAGTATCATCAACTGGAAAAGCAATTGGATGAGAAGTCTAAGACAAATGTCAAGGCTCGGACTTCTGACATCTACAGATCAAGAAACTTTGGGAGAAGACCTAGCTATGACAAGAAACTCAACCGAGGGAATGAAGTTCAGTGCTTTGAGTGTGGGGGTTTTGGACACACAAGAGGTGAGTGTCCCGCATACCACAAGAAGGAGAAGAAAGGTTTGTCCACTTCATGGTCAAGGGATGACTCCTCAAGCGATGGAGAGACTACTAAGAAGGTGTCTGCAATGACTGGAGTATATGATTCTGACAAGGAGTTAGATAATGTATCGCTTAATTCTAATGGCTTGGCTGAACTGTTTCAACTAGGACAAGATCAACAGAATCTTATCTCACAACTGTGTGATGAAAGACGAAACCATCTAGAAACGATCTCAGAATTGGAGGATAAAGTGGAGTGGTTAAACTCCAAAATCAACAACCTGACCAAGTATATAAGGATGATGAACAATAGTTCCAACATGCTAGATGAAATCCTTATGTCAGGAAGAAATGCCGGAAGTGGAAAGGGTCTGGGCTATAATGATCAAGTTGAGATTAAAGGACATAGGACTGGTGGGAACTCAGCCTAAGTGATGTCAAGAAGGATGTCTCAACATTATCAAAGGCCTCAGAACAACTCTCCAGGAAAACAAAAACAGGACAAATAGTGTTACTACTGTGGGAAGGTTGGTGATATACAGGCTCACTGCTACAAGTTGAATGACTATCCTAAATCTTCAAAATAATCCAGAAGAAGAAAAAGGAAGACTCCCAAAGGGAAGAAGAAATGGATACCTAAGAGTCAAATTGTAGCCTTCATTGCTCATACCTCTCTTAGAGCCTCACCCAAAGAAGACTGGTACTTTGACAGTGGTTGCTCCAGACACATGACTAGTGTGAAGAAGTTCTTGGCTGACATTAAACCTCATCCCACTGGTCATGTCACCTTTGGAGATGGCTCAAAAGGAGAAATCAAAGGTGTTGGCAAACTGAAGTATGAAGGTTATCCCTGTCTTGATAAAGTTTTATATGTTAAGGGATTGACTGCAAATCTAATAAGCATCAGCCAACTGTGTGACCAAGGTCTTAAGGTAAACTTCTCTGAATCTGAGTGTCTGGTTACAAATGATAAAGAATAACTCATTATGAAAGGTTCCAGATCCAAGAATAACTGCTATTTGTGGGCTCCTCACGAAACTCAGAGTCCCTCCACCTGTTTAGTGTCTAGGGAGGATGAATTAAAGTTGTGGCATCAGAAACTAGGGCATTTGCACTTAAAAAGAATGAAAGAAGTCATATCCAAGGAAGTTGTCAAAGGAATTCCAAATCTTAAGATAGATAAGGAAAAGATATGTGGAGAATGCCAGATTGGGAAACAAGCTAGAATGTCACACAAAAGGCTTCAACAACAAACCACATCAAGGAACTTAGAGCTTCTTCATATGGATTTAATGGGACCTATGCAAGTTGAAAGTCTTGGAGGAAAAAGGTATGCCTATGTAGTTGTTGATGATTTTTCTAGATACACTTGGGTGCACTTTATCAAGGAGAAATCAGAGGTGTTTGAATTTTTTAAGGGATTGTGCCAGAAACTTCAAAGAGAGAAGGACTGTGGTATAATCAGAATCAGAAGTGATCATGGGAGGGAATTTGAAAATAGTAAGTTTGATGAGTTCTGCTCCTCAGTGTAGAGCGAATTTTTGCGTGGTTGCGAAGCACTATCGCTTTGGGGTACTAAAGTTCGATTCATTTTTTATCCTATTGACGCTGATGAAGGAAGGGAAATAGATATCTCCAATTAAACCTGCTTGCAAACTGAGTTTAAACATATGACTGTTGGTTTACAGACGCTATTAAGATTGTGGGCTTCTCTTAGGTTATTTTGTTAAAAAAAAATAGTGTCTAGGCTATTGGTAGGATGTTAGGACTAATGCTTTTCGATTGATGTATGAAGGTGCGGGATTTTGGGTTTTTGATTAGTATGCTCGCTAAGATTTTTTCAATCTTATGCCTACGTATTCTCGTTTAACGAAACAAGGAAATCAGAGCGATTGTAGTTCCTCCTATTCTATGGGAGGAAAAAGGTTGTTTTGGTGTCTTGCTCAAAGCCCAAGACGTGAAGCTAAATGTGGTTTATATCTTGTTCAAAGCCCAAGATGTGAAGCTGAAGGGTCTATTTGTATCTTGTTCGAAGCCCAAGATGTGAAGCTAAAGGGGTTTGACTTTAGAGAGAATTTGTCATCTCTAAAGGGGGTTTGTTTGTCACAACTGTTGGGTGTCTGATTATAAAGGAGAATTACTTTAACTGGGATATGTGAATCCAGCAATGCCATAATTTCCTTTATAGGGGATTTTTAACCTGAAGGAGAAGACTTTAACTCAATTTACAGCAATGCCATCTTTCCTTAGGAATTTTTCGTGCTAAAAGAGGGACAGTGGCTTGGATGTAAATAATCTAGAGGCTTGCCGCTTACAGCAATTAGATGAAGGAAAAGAAGTTGTTGATGTATACTATGAGCAAGGCACAGATTTTGATGCTAAAAGGTTGATTGACTCAACCGGGGTTTTCCTTATACAAAGCCTAAGAGGAGGCTATTGACCCAACAATAGGGTGTTTTTTATCTGTCTCGTATGAAGCCCGAGATAGAGGCTAAAAGGGGTTGACTCAACAAGGGAATGCTAACAAGTGTCTGACTCCACAAGAGAGTGCTTTTATATATGTCTTGTACGAAGCCCAAGACGGAGGCTAAAAGGTTTTGACTCAATAAGAGAGTCTTCTATACTCAACAAGAGAGTGTTTTTTGTATCTCGTACGAAGCCCGAGATGGAGGCTAAAAGGTTTTGACTCAACAAGAAAGTCTTTTATACTCAACAAGAGAGTGTTTTTGTATCTCGTACGAAGCCCGAGATGGAGGCTAAAAGGGATTGAATCAACAATAGAGTCTTTTATACTCAACAAGAGAGTGTGAAAAGGTTAGCTCCGCTGGGGAGGATCATTTGTACAAAGTCCAAGAGGAGGATAACTTCGCTGAGGAAGGATCATTATACAAAGCCTAAGAGGAGGCTAATTGTGCTGGTAACTGTTTCAGTTTAGTGACAGGTCCAGTATGTTGGATAAAAGAGAAAATCAGTTCTTATAAAGGGAACGATTAAAGGTATTATTGTGCTTTGGCACTGATCAGAGGATCAGGGTTATTTCCTGTTCTTTAAGGAAATGGGAAATCCAAAGGGTATTGAGACTGTCCAAGTCTACTGGTGTTTTGAGAAATCGATTCTCAGATAGTGAATGATCTTTGTATGATGCCCAAGAGAAGACGGGTACGTTAAGGGATGAAGGTCAACCCATTAACAGGTCTGACACTTGACTCAGAAAGACAGCTCTACGAAATTGATGACTAGGTTTTGTTCCTATACCTGTAGAGGTCTCTGGGTCCTTGTACTAAGCCCAAGAGAAGGCATGAGAGCTTTTAAGAAGCCGAAGGGTCCTTGTACAACGCCCAAGAGGAGGCGGGGATGCTTTTAACAAGCTTGTGGGTCCCCAAACCCCGAAAAGTTCAAGACATGTCATTCACCGAGAATAGATCAAGCCAGGAAAGTTCGAGAATTTGGAAGAAACTCAAGAGATGCCATTCACGGAGAAAAGATCATCTCTGGGGAGTAGAGTCTCTTTGACGATCTCTAAGGGTGACAGTATGAGAAAGGGTTCACCGAGAATCTTGGCTTTCACGTCTCCATATTGTTTAACCCCAAGAGGAGGGAAGACTGTGTCTGGTAATCCTATGGGGATCTAGTTTTGTTTGTATTTAAGAGTGACCAATAGGGTTTTACCTAGTGCTAGACGTAGTTGCCGGGGAAAACTCTAAATAACTATACTAGTATTACACAGTTGATATTTGACAAGTATATAAAAGTTTATGAAAGAAGACTTACAGTGAGCAGCCCCATAATATAGTTATATATATATATATATATATATATGAAAGCGGATAAAGAAAGCGGGTAAACACTTACTTGGTTGTAGAGCTTCCATGTTGTTTGGTTATTTTGTTCAACAAAGAAAGCTTTGATAACAATATTATATTCAAAATCAAAGGAGAAAGTGCTTTGAAAAGATTGTTGGGGATTACAACTCAAGGAGAGGCCCAAGGTTTTATCAGTGATTGCACTGTTGTTTTGTACAGGCACTTATACAAGTGACTGAGGCGCAAAAAGGTTTTTTATACAAAGGGATGGGTCTTACACTCTCTCAAGAGGCCCAAAGGTGTTTAAAGAAAAATAATGGGGCTTATAACATGAGGGTAGGCCCAGATGATTTGTTTTTTGAATTGGCGATTGCGCCGAGATTTCTTTACCTTACTGGGTCTTATACAATGCATTGAGACCCAAAAAAGTTTTGGTTAAAAAGGGGGTTGGGTCTTACACTCTAATAGAGGCCCAATGATTTATTTTTGTACAAGTGGTGGGGCTTACAACTCAATGAGAGGCCCAGGGTTATTTTTTTTTGAAATCAGCGATCGCGCTGAGGTTTTTGAAAGCACAGTGGGTCTTATACAATGACTGAGGCCCAAATATTTTGGTTTCAAAAATGGGTTGGGTCTTACACTCTATTAGAGGCCTAAAAAAGTTTTAAAATGAATAGAGATGGGTCTTATATCTCTAGGAGAAGCCCAAAGATTTTTGTTAAAAAGGCGACGATCGTGTCAAACCTTTTGACGGTATCGGGACTTAAACAACACACTGAGGCCCAAATTATTTTGGTTTCTAAGAGGGATTGGGTCTTACACTCTATTAGAGGCCCAAAGAGTTTGAAAAAGTTTGATGAGGGTTGAATTAATCAAAAACCCTAATTTGTTTTCAAAATGTATTTTAATTGAATAAAAATTCAATTAAAATGATCAAAATTGTTAAACATGTGTGGAAACAAATTGTGATCTTGGATTAATGTTTCAAAAATTATGTTTCTATCCACAAAATGATTGGAAATCACTAAAATTTGAAAAATCAAGAGGGAGAAAATATTTTAAATGTCAAAAAACAATTAAAATATTAATTCTTTACAAAAATATCAAGTATATGAAATAAATAATATTTTTGGGATTTTTTGGGAAAATAAAATATGTTAACATTTTTTTGAATTATTAAAAAAAGAATCAACTCAAAATCATTAAAACTCAGAGAGAAATTAATTTTTGAATCAATTCAATAAAATCACAAAATTCAAATATTCAAATGTTCAAAAATGGCGCCAAGAACATGGAAAGAACACGCCCCATCCTCTGTTTCTGCAGATTTTCATTTTCTATCCAATCTCAATGAATACTTGATGATATCATGCAATCTACATATCAATCTACTCGTTTTCACCTCACGATCATGTCTATGGTCTTTAATTTCATTTATTTTAAACATGGAATAAGAAATCAAAGGGAAACCTCAAGAACCCTAAAATTTACATGAAGGTTCAAAAATTCCATACACGATTCAAACAAAGCAATTGATTGAGGGAAAACACTCTATGCATGATTATGAACATATGGCCAAATTATTGTGCAGCAAAAAATGCATGGATCATAGAGTTAGAAGAGCTCATGCTTACCTCTAGCAGCTGGTGATCGTGTTTTGTGTTAGAGGTGTTACAGCTTGGTTCCAAGGATATGGACAGCTTCCCTAGGTACTATGGAGTGTGTCTGGATGCTTGGAATGAATGGAAATGATCTGGAACTTGAGATGGCACCCCAACTGCAAATCTGTCAAGAACTTGAACAATTGGCTAGTGATTTTGTGATTTTGGTGTTCCAGATGTTGTGTGAGTGTTTGGATCACTTCTATATGATGTTTATGAGGTGTGTGTGTGATTGGTTTGATTGGAATAGCTCTCAAACTCAAAACCCGATAGTGACTTACTTTGGAAGTCAATTTTGGAGTGAAGAAGGAGATTTTGAGGAAAGCATTTGTTTGATGGCTTTGGTGTACTCAAACTGATCACAAATGAGCTCTATTTATAGTAGAGCAAGTTTATTTTGCAAGGAATAGTGAATGGCAACTGCTGCATAGGTTTGGCCAATGTTGATCAATGAGAATCCAAGTCTCCTCTAGCCATTGACTAGAGGTTAGGGCACATGATGCTGGTTCCCTTGGCCTTGGATAAGTCTTGACTGAATTCAGTTGGAAATGGATCAGTCCATGCCACCTTGGTTCATCCATTAAATGCTCCAAAACAAAATTGGAGTCTTGTCCCCTCTTTAGGGATTTCTAGGTTTGGCATGCTATTTTTAGTTCCAAGGACTTGGGAGGCTTGGGATTAAAGTTGGTTCCTCCTTGGTCTCCCCTTGAGGTGTTCAGATGGATAAGTGTGTTTGTCATTTGCACAAATTTGGAAAATCGAGCAAAATGCACAAATCTGCCTTGCTTTGACAGTTTTGAGCAAGGCATTTTACCATTGTCATATCTCATGGCTCAAGTGGAATTTGATGGAGTTCTTAGCCATTTTGGAAAGCCCTCACATGATACAACAACTATTTGATCATAATTGGTTTTGATACTTTTTGGATCCAAGTGAAAAATGCTTCTACATTTGGAAAAAAGTAAGACAGATTCTGACTTAGTGAAATTTCCACTAAGTGTTGGAAAAAAGTGACATTTTCACTTTTTGTGATTTTGATCATTCCATAACTTAAAATCCATGAGGAATTGGAATGAGTTATGTTTGAAGCTTTTGTAGAGGTCCATGAGAGCTACAAATCCATCTTTGGATGGGGAAAAATGGCCTTCTGGTTTAGGAGTTATGATCCTCCAAAGTTGGAACCCTAGCCACTTTGTTCCATAACTTAGAAAAATTTCGAAGTTTTTATGGTTACCCCTTTTACAAGTTATCCCACTTTTCTTGATTTTTCTTGATGAATGATGATTCCAATCAAACATTAACATCATTTTAGGGTTAAGGAACCATAATTGTGAAAAATCTCAAAAAGTCAAAGTTGACTTTTGTGCACAGTTAACTTTTTGTCTGATGAATTCCAAACAGTGTGATCCTCTATGAAATCAAGTCCTTGACCTAAATCAAACTTGATGGATTGATTTAATAGGTGTTATAGGGTGTATTAAATCATGTCCCAAGGTTTGGGAGCATGTCTTGGTCAAAAGTCAAAGGCACAGTTAACTTTTCCTGCGAAACCCTAACTGTGGTTCTGATGAAATTGAAACTTGTTGCTCAAGCTTCTTAGACCAATCCATTTTTGCAAATGGATCAATGTGGTGTATTATAGACCCTCAAATTCTCCTTTGAGGTTTTGGCTCATGTTTTGTCCCAAAAGTCAACTTAGGGGTGAATTAGGTCAAGAAACCCTAATTCCTGATTTTTGGTGAATGCATCCCTTGAGGCTAAATTGACTTGATGATTGGGTCCATGAGGTTCCATGGGGTATATTAGGTTATGCTTTGAAGCATTGGCTTATGCTCAGAGGAAAATTCCCATCTGGAGGCCCAGGTCGACCAAAACCCTAATTTGGTGACACTGGCAATCTTGAGGCTTGATCCACTCAGAATGTTGCAGCCTTGTGCTTAATCCTTGAGGTGGGAGTCCTCTTGATCCATTTTGGATGTTTGAGAGGTTAGACAAGTTGAAGATCATGTCATTTCTTGATTGATCCTTTGCCTAAGCACTCAGAGAGGGCTTGAAACCCTAATTCTGATTGTAGTGAAGGCTCACCCATCTTTGGGGAGACTAATGGTTCATCCATATTGTGATGATGATTTGCACAATGATGAGAAATCTTAGTGGTCAAAATTTGGGGTATGACAGATGCCCCTATTTAATCTTCGTGGACCCGAAGGTGTGAATGGCGAAGGTATTCGGGTATTCGGGGTGCAAGATGATTAAATATCGGAATATCCAAAATTTTGATAGCGATTAAGAACGACAGTTTACGCATCCTTCTTCTTTTGCTAAGCGATGATGCTTAGAAAAGGTAAACTTCCCCTCAATCCTGGTTTCCTACCAAGGAACTGGTCTTAGTTTCTGAAATGAACTTTCCCTAGATCCTGGTTTCCTACCAAGGAAATGGTCTTAGTTTCTGAAATGAACTTCCCCTCGATCCTAGTTTCCTATCAAGGAACTGGTCTAAGTTTCTGAAATAAACTTCCCCTCGATCCTGATTTCCTACCAAGGAACTGGTCTAAGTTTCTGAAATGAACTTCCCCTCGATCCTGGTTTCCTACCAAGGAACTGGTCTTAGTTTCTTTTGTCAATAAACTTTATTGACAAGGGATGCTATGCGTAGCGGTTTTCCTCAAACTTCTCGTCGAATTTTCCTGGGGAGATGCCATTTGATGGAAAAAAATTTATGTCAGACTTGCTGGGGAACCCATCTGTTTGAATTGTAGAGGGGTACAAACTTCTCTGTTGGAGATGCCATTTGTTGACTCTATCTGGGGAAAACGAGTCTCTTGAGAGACTGTTTCCGCTTGGAGATATTACATCATACTTTTCTCGGAGATCTTCTCGGAGAAATGCCATATGATGTGATCCAATTTTGAGGTGCTTATGACTTTATTAACATCAACTCTCCGGAGAGAAAAATCAATGTGTTGCTGAAAGTCTTTAGTTATGAGGCTTTCTCTGGGGATTTTCCTTAATTCGGGAAAGCGAAGATATCATCTTCAATGGCGAAGAGCGACATTTGTCGAAAGTTTCTCTGGTTCTTCAAAGGTTCAATTTATCAAAGTGGGCAAGGGCCAACTCTAATCCAGAAATAAATTGGAGGAGAGAGATTGTTCAGACGCAACATTTCCTGACGAGGAAAGAACTGACAACTCGATTGTGAAGACTTTTATCACTAGGGGACAAGACTGACTAGAGTGATAGTGATGGAATATGAATATGAATGTAAATCAATAATGCATGATGCATGTATGTATATGCTGACAAAACTGACACTACATACAGACTAATGGATGAACACGATTGGATACTTGGCCACAGTGGGGGATAAAAAGTATCACTGGTTCAAGATAGCAATTATGCCTTGCTTAGGAGATATAGTCCCTGTCGGGAGCTATGTTGGTCGGGCTTAGGAGGTAAGAACTCGGCCTAAGATGCCAGATGGAGTATTCGCATCTGACATAACTGATCCTTCGTTTAGGCGCACTGGTTTAGAAGGAGTACTTTGATTCTGCACTTTGAAGTTCGATCACTTCTGGCGAAGCGATCGATGTTCTTTCGATGTTCAACAGTCAAAATAAATTGCCATCTTTATTTTAAAAGCAGAAAAGTTTGACAAGTAAATTCGTTTTTGTTTCGTTTCAAGAATTGTTGATCATGTTAAAATGTCATTTTGTAAAGCTAAAACAAATAAGAATTGCAAACAAAAGCACAAGGGCTTAAATTGTATTGATAGGATGGAAATTATCCAAACGCGTGATTCCATAGAGTATGTACAAAGTTTAAAAAATGGTAATTTAAGGGAAAAGGGCTACATTGAAACATAAAGACCACTATACTTCTACCAACTTTGAATTCGGGGCATCCTGAGCTTCTATCAAAGATGACCGTGACTGGAGTTTTTCTTCTGATGGATGGCATTACTGTTGAGGAGTTGAACTGATCAGACGTAGTTACTTGCCATTAATCCCTAATTTTTTCCTGGATTGTACTTTGAGATTTCCAATCCACCGGGATGATTTTTGATTGTGTCTCTAATTTTTGCCTGGACCGCCCTTTCGGGTTTTCAATCCACCGAGACATTTTTTTTAGTTTAGGCGAAGTATTTCTTGACTACATCAACATTTGTGGGGTAGGAAAATTCCTCTCCATCCATGGTCGTGAGTCTCAAGGCGCTGCCTGAGAAAGCTTTCTTGACCACATAGGGGCCGTCATAATTCAGAGTCCATTCGCCCCGAGAATCAGTGAGGAATGATTGTATCTTTTTGAGCACGAGGTCTCCTTTCCTGAAGATGCAAGGTCAAACATTTTTTTCGAAGGCCCTCTTCATTCTCTGTTGATACAACTGACCATGGCATAGTGCCGTTATTCATTTTTCCTCAATCAAATTTAGCTCGTCGTGCCGACTTTGGCACCATTCAGCTTCTGTTAGCTTAGCTTCCATCAATACCCAGATCGATGAGATCTCTACCTCGATGGGGAGCATTGCCTCCATGCCATACTAGAGAGAAAGGGGTTGCCCCTGTTGAAGTGCGGACAGATGTACGATAACTGTGAAGAGCATAGGGTAGCATCTCGTGCCAATCTTTGTAGGTTACAACCATCTTTTGAACGATCCTCTTGATGTTCTTGTTAGCCGCTTCTACCGCTCCGTTCATCTTGGGTCGGTAGGGAGATGAGTTATGGTGTTCGATCTTAAACTCAGCGCACAACTCTTTCATCATTTTATTATTCAAGTTAGATCCATTGTCAGTAATGATCTGGCTAGGAACACCATAACGGCAGATGATATTGTTTTTGATAAATCAGAATACCACTTTTCGGGTTACATTAGCGTACAATGCTGCTTCGACCCACTTGGTGAAGTAATCAATGGCTACCAGGGTGAACCGATGTCCGTTCGAAGCCTTGGGCTCAATCATGCCAATCATGTCGATTCCCCATATGGAAAAAGGCCATGGGGAAGAGAGAACTTTGAGATGTGTTGGCGGTACATGGATTTTGCCTGAGTATATCGGACACTTATGACACCTTCTCATGTACTTGTAGCAGTTGGATTCCATGGTCAACCAATAGTACCCTGCTCTTAGAATTTTTCTTGCCATTGTGTGTCCATTGGCATGAGTGCCAAAGGATCCTTCATGAATTTCTTTTATCAGCATGTTTCCTTCTGTTCTGTCAACGCATCGGAGCAAGACCATGTTAAAATTTTTCTTATAGAGTGTATCACCGCTCAAGAAGAAACTGCCTGCCAGCCTTCTGAGGGTTTTTTTGTCTTTCCTTAGTGCTCCAGGTGGGTACTCTTGTTTCTGAAGGAAGCATTTGATATCGTGATACCAAGGTTTGTCGTCTATGACTACTTTGATCGCGAAGATGTAAGCGGGTCATTCAAGGCGCATTATGTCGATCTTAGGTAAGTCGGTCCACTGACCTACACTAATCATGGAAGAGAGGGTGGCTAAGGCATCAGCCATGTGATTCTCTTCACGAGGGATGTGATGAAACTCGATTCTGTTGAAGAAAGGTAACAACCTTCTTGAATAATCTTTGTAAGGAATCAATCCTAATTGGTATGTGTTCCAATCTCCTTTGATCTGATTGACGACCAAAGCTGAGTCGCCATATACATCCAAGTTCTTGATCCTCAAATCAATTGCTTCCTCGAGACCCATAATACAAGCTTCGTATTCGGCCTCGTTGTTTGTGCACTTGAATGTAAGTCTGGCAGTGAAAGGAATGTGGGTACCCTGAGTTGTTATGATGATTGCCCCAATTCCGTTTCCGTAATGATTGACAGCTCCGTCAAAGATTATTCCCCATTAGGAACCTGGTTCTGGCCCTTCACTGGGTAGTGGTTCATCGCAATATTTCATTTTTAAATACATGACATCTTCGTATGGGAAGTCAAACCCGATTGATTCTTGATCTTCAATCGGTTGATGAGCCAAATGATCGGGTAAAATACTCCCTTTAACGGCTTTCTGAGCGTGGTACTCGATGTCGTATTCTGATAACAACATCTGCCAACGGGCAATCCTTCACATGAGAGCAGGTTTTTCAAAGATATACTTTATTGGATCCATTTCAGAGATCAACCAAGTAGTGTGACGAATCATGTACTGGCAAAGACATTTGGCTGCCCAAGCCAAAGCGCAACAAGTTTTCTCAAGCATAATGTACCGAGTCTCGCAGTCGGTGAATTTCTTGCTCAGATAGTAGATGGCAGACTCTTTCCTTTTTGTTTCATCTTGTTGGCCAAGAACACACCCCATTGAGTCTTCCAAGACTGTGAGGTAGATGATCAGTGGTCTTCCTTCCACTGGAGGTGATAGAATTGGTGGGTTCAACAGATATTCCTTGATACTGTCGAAGGCGATTTGGCAGTCATCTGTCCAAACGCAATCCTGATTCTTTTTGAGTAATTTGAAAATCGGCGCACATGTTGCGGTCATGAGGAATATGAATTTGGAGATGTAGTTCAAATGTCCCAAGAATCCTTTGACTTATTTTTCAGTTTTCGAAGAAGGTATTTCTTGAATGGCCTTGACCTTGTCAGGATCAATCTCAATTCCTCTTTGGCTGACGATGAACCCTAAAAGTTTCCCTGAATGGACACCGAATGTGCACTTGTTGGGATTCAAGCAGAGTTTGTACTTTCTTAACCGCTCGAATAGCTTTGACAGATGGGTCACATGCTCCTCTTCTATCTTAGATTTGGCAATTATGTCATCGACATATGCCTCGATTTCTGTGTATCATGTCATGAAAAAGAGTAGTCATGGCCCTTTGATAGGTTGCCCCGGCATTCTTCAAACCGAATTGCATTACCTTGTAACAAAAGGTACCCCATGGGGTAATGAAAGAAGTTTTCTCCATGTCTTTCGGCGCCATTTTGATTTGATTATAGCTCGAGAATCCATCCATGAAGGAGAAAACTTTGAACTTTGCTGTACTGTCAACCAACATGTCAATGTGTGGTAAAGGAAAGTCGTCCTTTGGACTAGCCTTGTTTAGATCTCTGTAATCGACACACATTCTGACTTTTTCGTCCTTTTTGGGAACGGGTACGATACTGGCTAGCCATTGAGGATATTCTAACGTGGCTAGGAAACCCGCGTCAATCTGTTTTTGTACCTCCTCTTTGATTTTGACGGCCATGTCCTGGTGAGTCCGTATCAACCTGTATTTTACTGGAGGATATTCCGATTTTAATGGTAAATGATGTTCCACGATGCTGGTATCTAACCCTAGCATGTTCTGGTAGGACCAAGCAAACACATCGGGAAATTCTCTGAGAAGCTTTATCAAACTCTCTTTGGCAGTTGGACTGAGTAGTGCCCCAATCCTGACTTTTTTTCTCTCTTTTTCTGAACCCACGTTGATCGTTTCCAATGGCTATTTGTGAGGTTCAATGGACCTTTCCTCTTGTCGGAGTAATCGGGAGATCTCTTCTGGAATTTCGTCGTCAGCTTCTTTTTCAGCCCCAAATACAGGGAATTCAAAGTTGGGAGAAGGCATTGGATCGCATGTTTCAACGGGGTTTAAAACAAGCAATCTGCATGACTTGATGATTTGTGTTTAGAAGAGATAGAGAAAATGCAAGTGTGTGCAGTGTAATTTTTTTTGAAAAACTACTTGTTTATTTTGAATTGTTTTTTAGGATTACCATTTTTTGAGAAAAGCGAAAAGAGAAAACAGCAATTAATGCGGAGATTACAGAACGACGTTATTTTATTTATGAACAAGTCGATTCTTGAAACTACAACCCTATAAAACAAAACTCTGTCGCTTTCGGCGAAGCGAAGAGGGAATTTACAGAAAGTGAGCCCAATCAAAACATCCATTTCACTTGGGCAGGGTGAAAGGTTAAAGACGACAATTACTTTGACTTATGAACAATATTTGGAACATCGACTGCAACCCATTGGCGGCGAACTCCTCGGTGAATCACAAAGTCTGGTACTTTCCTTGATTTGTCTTCAGAAATGACGTTGATTTCTGGTGGAGCAGGATCATTGGAATCTGTCTCCCAGGCAGAATTGTCGTAGGAGGATTCCTCTGTTGTATGTTGCATATTATTTGTGCTCTCAGGTGGATCTCCCCACCCAGTTGGCTGAAAGCCTTCGAGCCTCATGCGAGAGCTTTCAGGAGTGGTGTACTTGACCATATAGTCGTATTTTCCACTTGGTTGTCCCAGGTTGTCGGACACTTCTTTGGAATTAGAGGATTCATCCCTTTCGATGACGTTGACCTCGGGAAAGCATGGTTAATGAATTCTAGTCCTGCAAACTTTGCGAATCCATCGTCGTGCTGGATAGGTTCTGAATACCCTGAGTCTTGATCCCATGACATGGTGGGGACGCAAGTATTCTTTTCAATGATGCTCAGCTGATTTTCATTGTTCGGCTGATTTTCCTGCCCCAAGTCTCCTGGGTACGGGTGCCAGATAGGCAGGCCATCCATTGGCCCGTAATAGTCGTGTTCAAAGTTGTCTTTCATCAGAGTGTCTTCCTCTAATGAGTTTGGTGGAGCATGGCATCCTTCCGGATCACTATCTCCGTATATCATTTCGACATCTGACCTGGGTATAAATCTCGGACTCTGTGCAGGATAGAAAAAGGGCGTATGCACCTCTTCCTGAGACATATAATCGTCCTCATTGAGATAGGACTTCCATTCCTCCTCCGTATCGGAGGGATCTCCCTCGTTGATGGTATGGACTACTTGAGATACTGGGTGAAGGAAACCTCCATTGTGGAAGAAGTCCTGAATGGGATGAAGACTTTCATCGTTAGTAGCAGTCTAGGTACAGGTTGAAGAAAAACCAAGACCTTTCTTTGTTTTATTATCAGTAGGAATGATAAGCTATCCCCATCCATTTGCGTTGTTACTCTCGATTACTTTGAGAGCATCTTTGTATGAGGAAATCGATGTTCCTTTTTCAGACTGATTTTCATTGCTCATCGAAAGTGCCTGGAACTGTGTTCCAACAACCTCCTCGGGTTCTACACAAGTAGATAATGACAAGTTACTCACGAACAAGGCCTGCTCCCCATAAACCGTGACGAGTTGATCGTTCTTGACGAACTTCAATTTCTGGTGCAATGTTGAAGTTACTGCCTCAGCCTGGTGTATCCAAGGTCTTCCTAATAAACAGTTGTACGCTGCCCAGACGTCCATGACCTGGAAAGTGATTAGGAAAGTGTGAGGACCGATAGTTATGGGAAGGTCAACTTCACCGATAACTGCTTTCCGAGACCCGTCAAATGCTTTGACGATGACCTCACTGCCCCTCATCGGGGGTCCTTTGAATGATAGTCGCATTAAAATAGACTTCGGCATAACGTTGATGGTCGATCCTGTGTCTACCAGTACGCTGGCTAAAGCATCGTCCTGGCAGTTAACTGTGATATTGAGCGCCATGTTGTGGCTTTTGGCCCCCTCTGGCAAATCCTCATCACTGAATCCTAAGTTGTTGCAGGAAGTGATGTTAGAGATGATGTTATCGAACTATCATATTGACACATCCTGTTCCACAAAGGCCTGCTCTAAGACTTTCTATAGAGCCTCTCTATAGGCTTCGGAATTGAGTAAAATTGATAGCACTGAGATCTTTGAAGGAGTTTGTAACATCTGATCAACAATGTTGTATTCACTCCTTTGGATGAGCTTCAGCATCTCATCATTGTTTTTCGAAAGGTCGGTATCACTGGATTGACCGACTAGTGGATCAGGAGCTTCTATCTGAAGTTCCTTTTCTCTGTTAGGTTCTCCAACCCCTTGGTTGAAGATTCAACTGCTCCGTGTTACTCGACTGATGTCTGCAATATTCACAACGGATGGTAATGGAATTTCCTTTCCATTCTCAATTATTGTTGCACCGTATTTGTAAGGGATCGCCTTAGTTGATTCATACGGTTACGGTCCCGGTAGATAGATAACTACAGGAGCCTTCTGATTTTTCTGACTGTCGTAGGTAACTTCAATAAGTTCCTGGCTAAGAACCTTTGATTTGTCAAGTAGAGGGGTGATGGTACAAACATCCTTGTTCTGTTGATGATCAGAGATTATGACAACGTCTCTGATTTGATCAGCGAAGTAGTCCGGCGTCCAGTTGATTGGCTCGAGACTCAGACACGGGTGAATCTCTTTACGATCCAACTGACCTTGAAGGGTTGCCCGCACAAGGTAGCATCCTTGGTTATTCTCCTAGCAGACTCTACAACGCTCGTAGTTGTGCGGTGGCACCTGGCCACATCCGCTTTGAATGCAATGTAACCTCACTAGATTTGTTTCCGTAGATCGGACATCCTGATTTTGATGCCGAGTAGGGTTTCCATTAAGCACACTGGTTTGTTGCGTGTCTTCATCCATATAGATTGGAAGCCACCAGTGGTTTAATAAGTGTTGTAAAGTTCTTTGAACGAGAGCGCACCCTTGGTTACTCTCACAACATCCTTTACAGTTCTGATAATCATGTGAAGTGAGAAAACCGAGTTGGACCTGCCTGGCATGTAACTCCACCAAGCTGGTATTCATCATACGAATATCAAAGATTTGAATCATGTTGATCTGATAAGGATTTTCATCATGTTAGTCCTGGATCCATCCAAGATCCATCTGAAGCTGGAGGGCCTCTTGTATGAAAGAGCATCCCTGTTTGTTTACCGAGTAAGTCAGACAGGAATTATAATCGTGCTGTGGCAGATTATGATACTGGCTTTGCCTTAAGTGCATTGCCACCAAGTTGACATTCATTGCACGAATGTCGTGGTTCTGAATGATGTTGGAATTCGTACAGGTCATGTTGACCCCACAAACTCGATGCTCTTGGATCCATCCGAGATCCAATTGTTCCTGTAGAGCTGCTTGCACCACAGAACATCCCTGATTATTCTTAGAGCAGATATCACACTGGTGATAGTTATGAGGTGGTACATGGCCATATCCGCTCTGTCTACAATGCATCTTGACCAAGTTGTCCCTTAACAAGAGTACATCATGAATTTGATAGATGTTTTTAGACTCTCCCTCTATCAAATTGACTGCAGTTTTCTCATGTTGAGGCAGCGGGTTTGTGAGAACATTTGGATTCGTATCTTTGAAAGATAAGACCCCGCTCCTAACAAGCTTTTGCACATCGGATTTGAAACTGAGACAGTTTTCTATGTTATGCCCTAGTCCTCCTTGATGGTAAGGACAAGTCTGATCCATTTTGAACCAAAAAGGCGGATTTTTTGGTACTGTAAGAGGAGACTTGGTTTGGACATGCCCCTTGACCAGTAATAATGGAAACAATTTTGTGTACAACATCGATATAGAGTCGAACCCTGTGGTCGCGTTGTACGGTTGTTGTTGTACTGAGGACGAGCCTGCTGAAGAGGCTGTTGTGTCCTTGGCTGAAGTTGTTGTTGATTCGGTTGGCTCTGCACAACCTGAGGTTGATACATAGAAACAGACGTAGGGTTAATTGCAGGATTTATAGCTGCTACTGGTTGGTAACATCTCCTTTGCTTTCCGAGAGAGATATTCCCGATATCTTGCTCTTTTTTCTTAGGGAGAGCACTACCGTATCGTTTCGTACTGGTTGATGATCCAGCGTCTTTAACTAAACGTCCTTCTCAGACCGCTTCCTCAAGATGAACTCCAATGCCCACCATCTCGGTGAAGTCACTGGGCGCACTGGCGACCATTCTGTCGTAGTAAAATGAGCTTAAGGTCTTTAAGAAGATCTTTGTCATCTCTTTTTCCTCAAGAGGTGGAGAAATCTGAGCGGCAATTTCACGCCATCTCTGAGCGTACTCCTTAAAGGTTTCTTTGTCCTTTTGTGACATCGATCTGAGTTGATCTCTGTCCGGTGCCATGTCCAAATTGTATTTATATTGTTGGACAAAAGCAGCGCCAAGATCTCTGAACGTGCCGATCGTAGTGCGGTTTAAACCCATGTACCATTTTAATGCGGCACCGGTTAAACTATCCTGAAAGTAGTAACTCAATAGCTCCTGGTTCTTTATCTGAGCTGACATTCGCCGAGCGTACATCACCAAATGGCTCTGAGGGCAAGAGTTACCCTTGTACTTCTCAAAGTCGGGCACTTGGAACTTGTGCGGAACTTTCACATTGGGGACCAAATAAAGGTCCACGGCGTCCTTTCCAAATAAATCCTGACTGCGAAGGGCCTGCAGTTTTTTCTGCATCTCCAGGAATTGTTCTGGAATTCATTCATTCAGTCGAACATGCTGTCATTTCCACCAGAGGGTATCTTTGGAACCTGTCCTTCCGGGACAGTGTGCACCACGGGTGGTGGTATAGTCATTATGGCCGAAACTCTCGGTATCTCCCGAAGTTTGTAACCTTCAGGAGTTGCTGCCATGCCCCTGGCATCTTCGCTTTCCCGAAGTTTGTAACCTTCAGGCCCAGCGGTTCCCGCTGTGGTTCCCTGATCCTCAGCGATCGGCGGAACATATCCTTCCGGGATATAGTTAATAGGTATGCCCCAGGGACGATCTTTTGGCATTTTGTACCTAGGATCATACTTCTCCACTATGGGCGTAGATGTGATCTCCGAGATCACAGACCTTTGTTGTTGCATTTGAGCTTCTTTTAGAGCTTGCATGTTGTTATGAAGCTTTCTCAGATCGTCTTTTAGAGTGTCGATCTCTTCCCTTAACTCTCTGTTCTCTTCCTCGAGATCATCCATATTTTTCTGATGATTGGCCCGAGTATTGTACGAATGAGACAGTTTGACTCTAGAATCGAGACACCGACGTGGGATTCGTAGGTAAGAAGAATACGTTTATGAGAATGATGAATGCAATGATTGTTAATTATTTTTGTTTATTCAAAGTAAACTTCGACAATTAGATTACAAATATCAAACAGTGGGGAAACCCCGTTTTATTGAATTCAAAGGATTGCGGAAATGGAAATACAGTAGATTACATAGTGCTGAAAAAGGAAATCTAAACTAATGGATCCTGAGTCCTCTCTGAAGAGAGCTCAAGTGCTGGTTCGGGTGCTTTCCTTTTCTTTGACCGGGGCTCTAGGGCCGTTGTCGGGTTGTCATTCCTTTGCCAAGTGAAAGGAGCGAGCAAATTCCTTTGGTCATCCTGATTTTCTACAGCATGTTGCTCTAAAATCTCAATCAGAGCATCCTTTTCTCTTAACAGTTGCTATATTTTCTTGCACTCCACATTGAGAATACGGTACTTGTTCCTCCAAGACCTCTTCTCCTGCTGAACTTTGCTGAGAGTAACCTGAAGTTTTTCGGTCTCAGACATGAAATAAAGGGCAGAGTCCCTTAATGGAAGAACTTCCTGACGAGGGTAGGGCATCCTCAGCTAGAGAGCTCTAGTTTGTACCCAGTGGAGATAAGGCTCCACCGAGACACAGTCTGGTTTTCCTAGAGACTCTCGTACTTTCCTATGAACGTGTTTCCAAGCGTGCACTATTTCTGTCTTTAGTGCCCTATCATTTTCTCCTTCCTTGAAGAAATGACCTTCCAGATGAGCATAACGCGGGATATGCCTCATCGGGTATCCAAATTGACGATGAACTAACACTGGATGATAGTTGATTCCCCCTTAGTTCATATAAGGGGTACATTTGGGAAATTTCCACAATGGTCAATGATTCTGATCCTGTCGTAGATTCGATTGTACCAATCGATGTCAGAGTTGGTAAGAGACATGATTCTCAGCAACCAACGTAATGTATTCTTTTGATCCCAAAATGCAGCAGACTTGGGCATATGGGAAGTGACCCATTTGTAAAGCAAGGGTACACAGCACGTGATCATTCCTCCGTTGTATAAATTCCTTAAATGTACCAAATGATACAGATCTACGAGTAAGGTTGGTACGGGGTTTTCGATCAGGAAAATCTTAATGGCATTGATATCTACAAAGTTATCGATGTTGGGAAACAAAAATAACCCGTAGGTAAGCAAAACAAAGATGCTTTCGAAAGCGGCCACGTTCCCTATACTATCAAAGTACAGGGCTTTCTTTATCAAGAACCGGGCTAGCAAACCCTGGATGCCACCCTTAGTGGTCATGTGAGTCCTGACTTCTGACTCGTCCAAATAGATTGCTCTTGCAATGGTTTGATCCTTTGGAATTTCTTCCAGCCCAGAAAAGGGAGCTTGATCGGTGATATGCAGATTAGTCAGGTGAGAATACTCCTCTAGCGTTGGTGTAAGCTGATAATCCGAAAATGTGAAATAGTGATAGACCGGATTGTAGAACTGGATTAGTGTGGACATGATTCCTTCGATTACATGAACCCTTAATAAAGACAGCAGTCCTCCATACTTGGCTCTGAAAGCCTCGTGGTTGGTGATCATTCTCGCCAAACCTCTTAAAACCTCTAACTTTGGAACCTTGAAGGTGTACTTATGAGTTTTCCTTCTACCGAAATCCATTAGCGCAATCTCCTTCTCTGACATTTGCAATCATTGTCTTAGCTTAATTTGAAAAAGAGATACTAGAAGAGAAGTTTTTTTTTTGTTTTAATGTTTTTAAAATGAATGCATGAATGCAGCACACAAAAACATAGAAAAAACATGGGGTCAAAGGGTCGGTGTCATGAAGTCAAGGCTCTACCCCCCCCCCCCCCAAAGGTTTATACTAGTGATTTTTTGTACCTGTCCATAAAATCATTGACCCCTCTGGGATTACAATAGCAAGCGGATCGCCAGTGAGCTGATGTATCCTAGAGTGATCTCAGATGAGGGTAGTATCGTGTGACAACTATTTTCGATAGCTTCCGCACTACAAAATGGCTTAAGTCTTCTAAAAACCTCAGCTTCTCAAATAACCCAATCGACCACACTACTTTCAACAACCGAAGTCGTATAGGCAATGTATCTGCAAAGGGAGTCTCCACTGAGTTTGATGGTCGATCGGGGGCGCTTAACTAGAATTCACTCCCAGTAAGATTACCCGCATTGCCATCACCTATCTTAGGTGTATACTCAATATTTCCACATGCGGCATCACACGCATTCCCATTAGTAGAAAAATAAACACAAATATCAATTAGAAAAAGCAGTATATATATTTGTCTTAATCATCCTAGACCTCTAGTCTTATGATCCTATACAGACAATGACTCCCCAGCAGAGTTGCCATTTCTGTGACATGAATTTAGGGTTTCATCCCTTGGGAAAGCAAGAAAGAATGCCTCCCACTGTGGTCGCCACTCTTCTGTGGCATTTTTTTAAGGTTTCTACCTTAGAGTTGGGAAGAGAATAAGATCTCTACGTTGTCCCCAGTGAAGTCGCCATTTTTATGTTTGTGGAAAAATGGGGACGAATGATGACTAAGGTAAAACAGATCTTAATGGCACTCCCCAGTGAAGCCGCCATTTTTCTGTAGTGCGAATTTTTGCGTGGTTGCGAAGCACTATCGCGTTGGGGTACTACAGTTCGATTCATTTTTTATCCTATTGACGCTGATGAAGGAAGGGAAATAGATGTCTCCAATTAACCCTGCTTGCAAACTGAGTTTATAGATGCTATTAAGATTGTGGGTCTCTCTTAGGTTATTTTGTTAAAAAAACAGTGTCTAGGCTATTGGTAGGATGTTAGGACTGATGTTTTTCGATTGATGTATGAAGGTGTGGGATTTTGGGTTTTTGATTAGTATGCTCACTAAGATTTTTTCAATCTAATGCCTACGTATTCCCGTTTAACGAAACAAGGAAATCAGAGCGATCGTAGTTCCTCCTATTCTATGGGAGGAAAAAGGTTGTTTTGGTGTCTTGTTCAAAGCCCAAGACGTGAAGCTAAATGTGGTTTGTATCTTGTTCAAAGCCTAAGATGTGAAGCTGAAGGGTCTATCTGTATCTTGTTCGAAGCCCAAGATGTGAAGCTAAAGGGCTTTGACTTTAGAGAGAATTTGTCATCTCTAAAGGAAGTTTGTTTGTCACAACTGTTGGGTGACTGATTATAAAGGAGAATTACTTTAACTGGGATATGTGAATCCAGCAATGCCATAATTTCCTTTATAGGGGATTTTTAACCTGAAGGAGAAGACTTTAACTCAGTTTAGAGCAATGCCATATTTCCTTAGGAATTTCTCATGCTAAAAGAGGGACAGTGGCGTGGATGTAAATAATCCAGAGGCTTGCGGCTTACAGCAATTAGATGAAGGAAAAGGAGTTGTTGATGTTTGTATACTGTGAGCAAGGCACAAATTTTGATGCTAAAAGGTTTATTGACTCAACCGGGGTTTTCCTTATACAAAGCCTAAGAGGAGGCTATTGACGCAACAAGAGGGTGCTTTTTATCTGTCTCGTACGAAGCCCAGGATAGAGGCTAAAAGGGGTTGACTCAACAAGAGAGTGCTAACAAGTGACTGACTCAACAAGAGAGTGCTTTTATATGTGTCTTGTACGAAGCCCGAGACGGAGGCTAAAAGGTTTTGACTCAGCAAGAGAGTCTTTTATACTCAACAAGAGAGTGTTTTTTGTATCTTGTACGAAGCCCGAGATGGAGGCTAAAAGGTTTTGACTCAACAAGAGAGTCTTTTATACTTAACAAGAGAGTGTTTTTGTATCTCGTACGAAGCCCGAGATGGAGGCTAAAAGGGATTGACTCAACAAGATAGTCTTTTATACTCAACAAGAGAGTGTGAAAAGGTTAGCTCCGCAGGGGAGGATCATTTGTACAAAGCCCAAGAGGAGGCTAACTTCGCTGAGGAAGGATCATTATACAAAGCCTAAGAGGAGGCTAATTGTGATGGTGACTGTTTCAGTTTAGTGACAGGTCCAGTATGTTGGATAAAAGAGAAAATCAGTTCTTATAAAGGGAACGATTAAAGGTATTGTTGTTCTTTGGTACTGATCAGAGGATCAGGGTTATTTCCTGTTCTTTAAGGAAATGGGAAATCCAGAGGGTATTGAGACTGTCTAAGTCTACTGGTGTTTTGAGAAATCGATTCTAAGATAGTGAATGATCTTTGTATGATGCCCAAGAGAAGGCGGGTACGTTAAGGGATGACTAGTCAATCCATTAACAGGTCTGACACTTGACTCAGAAAGACAGCTCTAGTAAATTGATGACTAGGTTCTGTTCCTATACTTGTAGAGGTCTCTGGGTCCTTGTACTAAGCCCAAGAGAAGGCATGAGAGCTTTTAAGAAGCCGAAGGGTCCTTGTACAACGCCTAAGAGGAGGCGGGGATGCTTTTAAGAAGCCTGTGGGTCCCTAAACCCCGAGAAGTTCAAGACATGCCATTCACCGAGAATAGATCAAGCCAGGAAAGTTCGAGAATTTAGAAGAAACTCAATAGATGCCATTCACAGAGAAAAGATCATCTCTGGGGAGTAAAGTCTCTTTGACGATTTCTAAGAGTGACAGTCTGAGAAAGGGTTCACCGAGAATGCTGCATTTCACGTCTCTATATTGTTTAACCCCAAGAGGAGGGAAGAATGTGTCTGGTAATCCTATGGGGATCTAGTTTTGTTTGTATTTAAGAGTGACCAACAGGGCTTTACCTAGTGCTAGACGTAGTTGCCGGGGAAAACTCTAAATAACTATACTAGTATTACACAGTTGATATTTGACAAGTATATAAAAGTTTGTCAAAGAAGACTTACAGTGAGCAGCCCCACAATACAGTTATATAATATATATATATATATATATATATATGATAGCGGATAAAGAAATCGGGTAAACACTTACTCGGTTGTAGAGCTTCCATGTTGTTTGGTTAGTTGTTCAACAAAGAAAGCTTTGATAACAATATTATATTCAAAATCAAAGTAGAAAGTGTTTTGAAAAGATTGTTGGGGCTTACAGCTCAAGGAGAGGCCCAAGGTTTTATCAGTGATTGCACTGTTGTTTTGTACAGGGACTTATACAAGTGGATGAGGCCCAAAAAGGTTTTCTGTACAAAGGGATGGGTCTTACACTCTCTCAAGAGGCCTAAAGGTGTTTAAATAAAAAGAATGGGGCTTATAACACGAGGGTAGGCCCAGATGATTTGTTTTTTGAATTGGCGATCGCGCCGAGATTTCTTTACCGTACTAGGTCTTATACAATGCATTGAGGCCTAATGATTTATTTTTGTACAAGTGGTGGGGCTTACAACTCAAGGAGAGGCCCAGGGTTATTTGTTTTGAAAACAGCGATCACGCCGAGGTTTTTTAAAGCACAGTGGGTCTTATACAATGACTGAGGCCCAAATATCTTGGTTTAAAAAATGGGTTGGTCTTACACTCTATTAGAGGCCCAAAAAATTTTGAAAATGAATAGAGATGGGTCCTATAGTTCTAGGAGAAGCCCAAAGATTTTTGTTAAAAAGGCGACGATCGTGTCAAACCTTTTGACGTTATCGGGACTTATACAACACACTAAGGCCCAAATTATTATGGTTTCTAAGAGGGATTGGGTCTTACACTCTATTAGAGGCCCAAAGAGTTTGAAAAAGTTTGATGAGGGTTGAATTAATCAAAAACCCTAATTTGTTATCAAAATGTATTTTAATTGAATAAAAATTCAATTAAAATGATCAAAATTGTTAAAATTGTGTGGAAATAAATTGTGATCTTGGATTAATGTTTCAAAAATTATGTTTCTATCCACAAAATGATTGGAAATCACTAAAATTTGAAAAATCAAGAGGGAGAAAATATTTTAAATGTCAAAAAACAATTAAAATATTAATTCTTTACAAAAATATCAAGTATATGAAATAAATAATATTTTTGGGATTTTTTGGGAAAATAAAATATTTTAACATTTTTGTGAATTATTAAAAAAAGAATTAACTCAAAATCATTAAAACTCAGAGAGAAATTAATTTTTGAATCAATTAAATAAAATCACAAAATTCAAATATTCAAATGTTCAAAAATGGCGCCAAGAACATGGCAAGAACACGCGCCACCCTTTGTTTCTGCAGATTTGTGTTTTCTATCCAATCTCACTGAATACTTGATGATATCATACAATCTACATATCAATCTACTCGTTTTCACCTCACGATCATGTCTATGGTCTTTAATTTTATTTATTTTAAATATGGAATAAGAAATCAAAGAGAAACCTCAAGAACCCTAAAATTTGCATGAAGGTTCAGAAATTCCATACACGATTCAAACAAAGCAATTGATTGAGGGAAAACACTCTATGCATGATTATGAACATATGGCCAAATTATTGTGCAACAAAAAATGCATGGATCATAGAGTTATAAGAGTTCATGCTTACCTCTTGCAGCTGGTGATCGTGTTTTGTGTTAGAGGTGTTACAGCTTGGTTCCAAGGATATGGACAGCTTCCCTAGGTGCTATGGAGTGTGTCTGGATGCTTGGAATGAATGGAAATGATCTGGAACTTGAGATGGTACCCCAACTGCAAATCTGTCAAGAACTTGAGCAATTGGCTAGTGATTTTGTGATTTTGGTGTTCCAGATGTTGTGTGAGTGTTTGGATCACTTCTATATGATGTTTATGAGGTGTGTGTGTGTGTGTGTGTGTGTGTGTGTGTGTGTGATTGGTTTGATTGGAATAGCTCTCAAACTCAAAACCCGATAGTGACTTGCTTTGGAAGTCAATTTTGGAGTGAAGAAGGAGATTTTGAGGAAAGCATTTGTTTGATGGCTTTGGTGTACTCAAACTGATCACAAATGAGCTCTATTTATAGTAAAGCAAGTTTGTTTTGCAAGGAATAGTGAATGGCAACTGCTGCATAGGTTTGGCCAATGTTGATCAATGAGAATCCAAGTCTCCTCTAGCCATTGACTAAAGGTTAGGGCACAGGCTGCTGGTTCCCTTGGTCTTGGATAAGTCTTGACTGAATTCAGTTGGAAATGGCTCAGTCCATGCCACCTTGGTGCATCCATTGAATGCTCCAAAACAAAATTGGAGCCTTGTCCCCTCTTTAGGTATTTCTAGGTTTGGCATGCTATTTTTAGTTCCAAGGACTTAGAAGGCTTGGGATCAGAGTTAGTTCCTCCTTGGTCTCCCCTTGAGGTGTTCAGATGGATAAGTGTGTTTGTCATTTGCACAAAATTTATAAATCGAGCAAAATGCACAAATCTGCCTTGCTTTGACAGTTTTCAGCAAGGCATGTTGCCATTGTCATATCTCATGGCTCAAGTGGAATTTGATGGAGTTCTTGGCCATTTTGGAAAGCCCTCATATGATACAACAACTGTTTGATCATAATTGGTTTTGATACTTTTTGGATCCAATTGAAAAATGCCCCTACATTTGGAAAAAAGTAAGACAGATTCTGACTTAGTGAAAATTTCACTAAGTGTTGGAAAAAAGTGACATTTTCACTTTTTGTGATTTTGATCATTCCATAACGTAAAATCCATGAGGAATTGGAATGAGTTATGTTTGAAGCTTTTGTAGAGGTCCATGAGAGCTACAAATCCAGCTTTGGATGGGGAAAAATGGCCTTGTGGTTTAGGAGTTATGATCCTCCAAAGTTGGTACCCTAGCCACTTTGTTCCATAACTTAGAAAAATTTCTAAGTTTTTATGGTTGCCTCTTTTACAAGTTATCCCACTTTTCTTGATTTTTCTTGATGAATGATGATTCCAATCACACATTAACATCATTTTAGGGTTAGGGAACCATAATTGTGAAAATTCTCAAAAAGTCAAAGTTGACTTTTTGTCAGATGAATTCCAAACTGTGTGATCCTCTATGAAATCAAGTCCTTGACCTAAATCAAACTTGATGGATTGAATTCATAGTTGTTATAGGATGTATTAAATCATGTCCCAAGGTTTGGGAGCATGTCTTGGTCAAAAGTCAAAGGCACAGTTGACTTTTCCCGCGAAACCCTAATGTGGTTCTGAAGAAATTGAAACTTGTTGCTCAAGCTTCTTAGACCAATCCATTGTTGCAAATGGATCAATGTGGTGTATTATAGACCCTCAAATCCTCCTTTGAGGTCTTGGCTCATATTTTGTCCCAAAAGTCAACTTAGGGTTGAATTAGGTCAAGAAACCCTAATTCCTGATTTTGGTGAATGCATCCCCTGAGGATAAATTGACTTGATGATTGGGTCCATGAGGTTCCATGGGGTATATTAGGTTATGCTTTGAAGCATTGGCTCATGCTCAGAGGAAAATTCCCATCTGGAGGCCCTGGTCGACCAAAACCCTAATTTGGTGACACTGGCGATCTTGAGGCTTGATCCACTCAGAATGTCGCAGCCTTGTGCTTAATCCTTGAGGTGGGAGTCCTCTTGATCCATTGTGGATGTTTGAGAGGTTAGACAAGTTGAAGATCATGTCATTTCTTGATTGATCCTTTGCCTAAGCACTCAGAGAGGGCTTGAAACCCTAATTCTGATTGTAGTGAAGGCTCACCCATCTTTGGGGAGACTAATGGTTCATCCATATTGTGATGATGATTTGCATAATGATGAGAAATCTTAGTGGTCAAAATTTGGGGTATGACAGATGCCCCTATTTAATCTTCGTGGACCCGAAGGTGTGAATGGCGAAGGTATTCGGGTATTCGGGGTGCAAGATGATTAAATATCGAAATACCCGAAATTTTGATAGAACTATTCAAGAGTGTGCAAGGGTCATGCTCCATGCAAAGAAAATTCCTTATCATTTTTGGGCTGAAGCAATGAACACAGCTTGCTACATTCTAAACAGGGTAACCATCAGGTCGAGAACTTCTGCTACCTTGTATGAATTATGGAAGGGCAGAAAACCAACGGTGAAATACTTCCATGTCTTCGGAAGCAAATACTACATTCTGGAAGACCGTGAGCAGAGGAGAAAGATGGATCCCAAGAGTGAGGAAGGAATCTTCCTAGGTTACTCCATAAACAGAAGAGCATACCGTGTCTACAATTCAAGAACTCAAGTTGTATTGGAATCCATAAATGTTGTAGTTGATGACTCTCTTATGGAGGTTGAAGCTACAAATGACATTGGAGCATTCTTCCCAATGGAGGAGGAAGATGTCACAGAAGATGTTGAAACACCTCAAGACGACTCTGAAGATATTGCAGTACCCAACGATGACAATCGTGAGTCAACTATGTCTGATAGAGTTGACAAAGGACCTTCCATCAGAATACAGAAGGATCTTCCCAAGGAACTCATAATAGGGGATCCAAATGGAGGTAGGATGACTAGATCACGTGATGTGGTGGCAAGCGCCTGCTTTGTGTCAAATATGGAACCAAAAAATGTTAAGGAAGCCTTGACAGATGAATTCTGGATTAATGCAATGTAAGAAGAGCTTGAGCAGTTCAAGAGACATGATGTTTGGGATCTGGTACCCAGGCCCGAAGGATCAAATGTGATCGACACTAAGTGGGTCTTTAAGAACAAGTCTGATGAACATGGAGTTGTCACAAGAAACAAGGCCAGACTCGTCGCACAGGGATATACCCAGATAGAGGGAGTGGACTTTGATGAGACTTTTGCACCTGTAGCTAGACTGGAACCTGTACGACTGCTCCTTGGAATAGCTTGTCTTCTGAAGTTCAAACTCTTTCAAATGGATGTTAAAAGTACCTTTTTGAACGGATATCTCAGTGAAGAGGTCTATGTGGAACAACCCAAAGGCTTTGTTGATCCAACATTTCCAGATCATGTTTACAAGCTGAAGAAAGCCTTATACGGGTTGAAACAATCACCAAGGGCCTGGTATGAAAGGCTGACTGAGTTCCTTATTACAAATGGCTACAGAAAGGGAGGAATTGATAAAACTCTCTTCGTTAGAGAAAAGGAAGGTAACCTTATTATAGCTCAAATCTACGTTGATGACATTGTTTTTGGTGGAATGTCGGAAGAAATGGTCCAACATTTTGTTAAGCAAATGCAGTCAAAGTTTGAAATGAGTTTAGTCGGAGAATTAACGTACTTTCTTGGTCTCCAAGTCAAACAAATGGAAGACTCTATTTTTCTCTGTCAAGGAAAATATGCCAAGAATATTGTCAAGAAGTTTGGCTTGGAAAATGCAAAACACAAGAGGACTCCTGCCCCTACACGCTTGAAATTGACAAGAGATGAGAATGGTGTAAGCATTGAACAGAGTCTCTATAGAAGCATGATTGGAAGTCTCCTATACCTTACAGCCAGTAGACCTGATATAACGTTCTCTGTAGGAGTCTGTGCAAGGTATCAGGCTAAACCCAAAGCAAGTCATATTAATCAAGTTAAGAGGATTCTGAAGTATGTGAATGAGACATACAACTATGATTTACTCTACACACAGCTCTGACTCTGTATTAATAGGATATTGTGATGCTGACTGGGTTGGGAATGCAGATGATAGAAAAAGTACCTCAGGGGGATGCTTCTTCTTAGGAAACAATCTAATTTCCTGGTTCAGCAAAAAGCAAAACTGTTTCCCTGTCCACTGCTGAAGCTGAGTACATTGCTGCGGGGAGTAGCTGCTCTCAAATGATGTGGATGAAACAAATGCTGACTGAATACAATATCCCACAAGATGTTATGACACTCTTCTGTGACAACTTAAGTGCTATAAATATTTCTAAGAATCCCATCCAACACAACCGAACTAAACACATTGACATCAGGCATCACTTCATTCGAGATCTGGTGGAAGATAAAGTCATCACTCTGGAACATGTGGCCACAGAAAATCAATTAGTTGACATCTTCACTAAAGCTCTGGATGCAAATCAATTTGAGACATTGAGAGGCAAGCTTGGAGTTTGCCTTTCTGATGAGGCATAACTTTCTAATGGTTGGGTGGAAATAATATTCTGGTCTCTGAATATGTATTCTCACCATAGTGAGAGGATTTTTCAGTATTCTCTCTTATTCTTGCTTTGTTTTTGTTTTTGTGGTTGTGTAAGGGCTGAATGCCCAGGATATTTTTCTTTTTCTGTTGGGTGTGTAAACTTTTACTTTGATCTGGTTTATTGGATTTTGGGTTAGTTTTTCTACCTTTGTCATATTGTGGCTAAAAAGGGGGAGAATTACTAACATCACTAACCACTGTTGACTGCTGATGATCTACTAACTACTGAGGGGGAGTAGATCTGAACTGATTGAGGGGGAGACATATTTTGATTCCGCTGCTGCTCTGATAGTGGTCTCCCTGATATGTTTCTGCAGGTTAATGGAAGTTAGTTTTAGCCAAAATCTGCCAAAGGGGAAGATTGTTGAGCCCCTGTTTTTGAGGTTGGCATTAATTTTGGTAAAACTAACTTAGTAGAAAGATGTTGGACAAGATGTCCTAACATGTTAGACTAACTGCAGGTTGAGATGTGTGACAAGATGTCCTATCAGGAGGATTCGACATCTTTGTCTGTTACTGTTTTGAACTAACTGTTTTTGGTAACAGGTGTGATTGGAATATGACTAGAATTCCAGGTGGCATCTGAGATTGTGGAATCACATATTCTGATTCTAAATGGATTTGCGGTTTCCTTGTGAAGGAGACATTTTTGGTAACTTGAGATTGAAGAAAGAATTAGGTCGCTAATTTTGAGGAAGATTTCTGCTGCGTTTTAGAAGCCCAAGTCCAGCTGTGGTTTGCAATATAAATAGGTTAGAATTAACCTAGTTTGAGACTGACTATTGCAGCTGTTTTAGAAGTACTAGGGTTTGTACTTGTGATCCTCTCGTATATTGTGTGAATACTTGAGAAGGACTGTCTTATTGAGTTGTAATATTTTCAGTCACTACTGTGATTAAAAGGGAATTGAAAAGGGTCTCATACCTAGGAGAGTCTTAGGTAGAAATCTAGGAAGGGTAGTTTCTAGGTGATAAGCTGTAAACGTTGGAGTTTAGCTTAGAACCAATTCTACATAGTGATTTCATTTCTGGCTTGGTAGCCCCCAGACGTAGGTGTTATTGTTCACCGAACTAGGTTAACAATTCTGGTGTTGTTTACTTTCTGCTGTTTACTTTTGTTCTTTCTTAAATCCTTAGGAGAAGCAGAGATCAAATGTCACGACATCCTGTTTGACATCTTCGTGATCTGCTTAACCAAAATTTCAACATATATACAAAGTAGTTTTTCTCTTATAAATTCAACCTTTTTTCTTTAGACATTTTATTTCTTCATACAAGTTTATTGTTCTACCTACATTATTTCATATTCAACTTTAGTGAGGGTGATATTTCATATCATTATTAGAAGTTAAAAATTCCGCTGCAACTCTAGCACATACTATCAAATGATTGAATAATAATATTACAAACAAATGTAAACCATTGTTTTCCTATTGTTTCTCCTTACTTATATCATTCCATAATTAGTTTTGACTAATTATTCCCACAAATATGTAGTCATTGAACTCTCTTCACTTTTAAACTATCAGTTTACATTGCTAAATTCGCTGTTTTCTCTCCTTTTGATGTCGTCCGAGTGGTTCTTGACTTTCCTACTGTATTGTCTGAAAGTTTGAGATTTGAGAGCGCGTCACTAAGTAATTCAGAAGCTTCCAAAGTTGCAGTTCCTTCTTCACTAGTAATAGTCTTGTCCGGTGTATCAACTTGAGCCTCTTTCTCAAGAGCCAGCTCTAACTCTTCGAGTTCGTCTTCAATATCTTCATCATCAATATCTGTGTATGATGGAGTTTGCTCTGCAGCCAAAAAAACAGCATGCTTAAAAATTCAAACCCTAGCAATTATTGATTTCAGGATATTGCGAGTCACAAAAAGATATGATAAAATATACCTAGTGCCTTTTCAACTTCCTTCTGTGAATCAATGCTCTCTTGGACATCTCTTAAACAAAGATCAACATCTTCCACGCTTATCTTATTTTCTTTCATTGCATGTGCTCCAATCTTCATAGCTTCAGAAACCTGATAACAAATAATGGATTACGTGTTATAACAAAGACAACATACGGTTCGGTGTAATGTATTGAATATGGTATAAACTGATCAATTTGATACAAGTTGTACCTTTTTTGTTGACTCGGCATCAACAATAACACTGAGTACTTCTTCTACTCTATTCAAAAGTGATGAACATTTTTCTTTACTCTGTGTGGCCATCTTCAACTCCCTTGCATACCTGAGAGCTATTTTTCTGTTCCCGGAATGTAGAGAAGCCACTGCTGATTTTCTTGACCTAATAGAAACAATATGTGAGGAAACGCTTTTAAGCAAACATCCCCTACATTGATGCAGCATAGCAGACAACTGGGACGAGTATATGATATGAAAAGCTTTTTTTTTTTTTCATTTAATTATTTAAAAAACACTTCAAGATACATATACAAGTGTACAGATTCATACAATAAACTTACAATTCACAACGCCTGTCAATTACGTCTAATTGTTGCTGAAGCTTCTCGATTGTCCAAATCAAGTATAGTACATCACAATCTAAATTAGAGATGCCAGATAATGCTGCTTCTGAGAGCAAAACTTTTACCCCCTGTCAAATTTAAAAGGGATGTAAAACAAGCATTTCATGCATAAAAATCTAATCAGCGTTAATAAATGATAATTCCTCCCGTAGTAAGGGAGCAATCCGGGCCAGTATTAATGACTATCGGAGTCCTTGAATGTCAGCTCGGTTTGCAGCTGTGCAAGGACACCAGGATTGAAGGAGTTAAAAGGCCATGTTCGATCTCTGGCAAAGGAGAAAATGCTAACATAACAGCTAACATACTAACCGCTTATAAAAAATTGATTATCGGAATTACTATTAATTTACCAAAAATATCAAAAGTTGATGGACAGGACATGTGATATATTTGAAGAAAAAAACTTTCCCAGAGTAGAGAACGAAACAACTGATTTTTTTCTGATCATAAGAATAACTTCAGAAAGTTTTAGTACCTCTACAAATTCATTCTTAAGGACCGACAGATACTGCGCAGTTCTACGCCCTGACAGATACCTCAACATTACAGAAGCTTCATCAGGCCCTCCACATATCTCCTGAAATTTCTTCATTGTGATGATACAAGATGAATTCCAGTGACTTTCTGATAGATGTTTTACAACCTCAGCAGCCTTATCCTACATATGAAGAAACAGAACACTAATCTGAGTTATATATCGAAAATGTCTAGCATACTTAAACAAAGGAAATTTTAGCCCAATCCTCCAAACTAGATATCTAACAAATGCCAGATTTCTCTGAGACCTTAGATGCTTCTTCTGTGTACAAACTCAAAGTATAGAAATATTGACATGGAACCATTCTTCAATGAAAATTTGAAATAAACTCTACAAAGGTGGCCGTGATCATGAAATATATGTTGGTCAATCTTAATTACAAATGAACAGGGTAAACCAAACACACGCATGCATAAAATAAACAAAAGGAAAACAAAACCAAAAAGAAAAAAAGGATTGCTAACAACCTTAAGCAGAGGAGTTAGGACCACAGATTCTTCAGCCATGATATCCGGTGCAGCTGGTCTGGATATTAAGTTGGTCACTTTTCGGACTAGTTGGGAGAATCTTCCACTCGTTGGATCAACAAAATCCCCAAGTCTTGTGATGTCACCTTCATTATACATTAGAGACTGAAAAATGATAAAATGTAAAGACAAAAAAACAAAACACTAAAGGTGTGTATGGATGAAAACATGCCCTAAAGCAAAACCCTCCATACAAACATGCCCTAAAGCAAACAACCGAAGTTGTATATCAAATTAAGTTTAACCATCATGAACTCTATGTAATTGCAAGAAATAAGTTATACACAACAAAATGTATATTTGGTTTCACGTTTGGAGCACTTATAATTGATTATGAATGTGTCTAATTTATTCTGATATAACTGAGGGGTTTGATTCTTCTAAAGTATAATTGATTTTCCCTCCAAAATTGATTCTACTTAAAGCTAGAATTTATAATTTCTGAGTTTAAATGTGATTTTTACATTGAAGTGTATTGTTCAACTCACTTATAAATAAATCTATCCAAACATTAATCACTTTATCTTTAAATACCTTTTAGCTAGAATCAATTTTAGATAATCAATTCATTCAAAATCAATTCTTTTCATCGCGGAACCAAAACACGCTAAAATTTATTATTCAACTCACTTTGCAGTAGTGTATCCAAATATAAATCACTTTACGTTCAACTCAGTTTTAGTCCGAATCAATTTTAACACAATCAATTCATTGAAAATCAATTTTTTCACCACAGAATCAAACATACGTAAAATAGCATGCTTATAACAGAAAGATATGAGTGAGTGACACTCACCAGAACATCGTCGATACACAAAGGGGTTAACCCTCCTCGATTAAACCAATCATTCTTGACCTAAAAATAACCAATTTAAGGTAAGATGGAAAAGATTACAAAAAAGAGGGAAATTTGAAAAACCCTAGTTAGAAGCAAGTACCTGAGAAGGTCGAATGAGGATGAAACGAAAATGGGAAGCGATTTTGATGATCAAATCTCTCCAGAAGAGGAAATTCGGTTGCCAATCGGATCTTTGACCGGAAAAGGCCTTGAATCGAGCAACGGCGATTACTTCGTCGTTCCAATCGGGAACTTCCTTTGCTATGAAATCCCTTACATTCGAATCCATTTTCCAAACGTGATTATTCAAAAAATGATTAATCACTTCGTTTTTCACTGTTTTCTTCACTCGACACTTTTTCCTTGTAGATATGGCTTATTCATTCAATTTTCCTCTTTTACATTCCAATTCCCTTCATCCAAACATGTTTTTGTATTATAAAAATTAAATAAACATGTATTCAGTTTCTTCCGTCGCAAAATAAAATAAGTGTCATTTTAAAAAAATATTTAAAAAAAAGTTTGTAATTTAATAAGAATTAAATAGAGAAAATGGGTGGTGCAGTGTAAATTAATTTTACATTGTCAACCAATGACGACGATGCATCCCGTCAAAGTATTCTGTAAATTTTCAAATACTTATGTAATATGGTAAAATAATATATTTCTATTGAATGACAGTACAAATGTACAACATTAAATATGTGAATTAGTTAAAATAGAGTAGCAAAATTGACGCTATGGGTAAGAAAGTAGGATTATGTTATTAAACTTCTTTTAAGAAGCCTTTTTAGTTCATGAGCATCCTCTTAACTTTTCTATTTGTTCTCCGTTTTGATTTGTTGAAAAAAATTTATGCGATAGTCTATAAGATCTTGACTTGAGATTTTAGATGATTGAGATTTTTTTTCTTTAGAGAAATATTTGTTTCTCATAAGTTTTTATTTTTGCTTTGGGATGTCACTCTTAACTTAGATAGAGATAAGTGGATTTAATAGCACTATAGAGAAGGGACTTTTTCTGTGGCATTCGTTTACTTAACTTAGTTAGAGGGTTAATATGATCATTTATTTGATTTGTCACTCAAAAAATATTTAATCCTTCCTCTCATTTGGATTAGTATGTATTCATATAAGATTTTGGTATTTTCCTTGCAACTTTTGCAAGATAGAATTTCATCTAAAGTTAACTTGAAATCCTATTAGAATTTTTTGTCTCTTGTGTGGATCTTTAACTGAGTCAGTCTCTCATTTTTTTGTTACTTGTGAGATAGACTTGTTAGTTTGGTGTAGAGTGTTTAAGCGGTTGGGGCAACAAATTGTCATCCCTATCAACCTTAATGTTCTTTTAGAGTTTTTTCTCTTTATTTAGGGGGTAGGGTTAAGTGTATAGTGGTGGTTATTTTATGATTTAGTACGTTGTAGTTTGATCTATTTAAAAATCCTATAATGCTGTTATTTTTAAGGGAGTCAGAATTTCAATGAAAGAGATGGGGGAGAAAAGTATCTTTTTTGCCTGAAAATTATTTTTGGGTTGATATGAGGTGAACTTTTGCACTTTTATAAATTAACTTTATAATTCTATCATCTACTTGCACTTATATAGCGAATTGAGTGTTTGCCTTAAATTAGAGACCGGTGTCGGTTTGCTTTAGTTCTCTTTTGTTGGGATATCATCTATTGATGATGAATTTGAATGATTTGAGATATAACTGGTGAATAGCGATACAGTTTTTAGTTGTTGTGATCTTATTTCGGATAACACGTTTTGCAACAGTGTGGTTTGGTTGTTTGTTTTATTTATTGTTATTGTTGTATTTTTTTTTTCATATTTTATTATCTATTAACACTTCTTGTGCTTTGTAAACTTATTGTCTTATATTTTAAAAAAAAAATCTTCTTATTAAATATTATATTTACTATTAAAAAAATAATAAATTTTGTAATAAAATTGTGTTTTCTTAGTTGAGAAATAAAATGAAAAAAATAAAAGGTAACTTTGTTAAAATAACTCATTGAAGAAAATTTTATTATTAGTTAAATTTATCTTAAAATAATGTTACAGCTTCTCAGGTAATTTAAAATTTAAGTATTTATAATTGAAATTTTAATTTTAAAAAGATTTGTCCTACGTACTATACTTTAAAATATTAAAGCTACATCCAAATAAATTAGCCTTAATACCTTTTTGATCTCGTATTTTAATTTCGGAGTTTATTTTAGTCTCTTAATTTTAAAAAAATTCATATTAATTCATTAACTCTTTAAAATGTTCTATATTAGTCTTTTTATTTAATTAGCGATTGATTTTTAAATTTTTCCATCGTTAATAGAACAAAATGAACTAATATAAAACATTTTAAAAAGTTAAGAGAACAATATATACCTTTTTAAAGTTTAAGTTCTCATAAAAATGAACTTCTTTCTTTTAATGTACTTTAGATTTTTTTTTGGTGTAAATAAAAAATCTTAAAAAATTTAGATTTTATGATTTGAATTGCGCCCCTTTAGATTAAAGGCCTCACACTTTTATTTTTTTAGCTGACATCTTATAACAATAACAAAAACTATAAAAAATGAAGATCTTATTTTTTTGGCTTGATACCTATTTTACATGTTAAATGGGCAATTTTTTTAAAATCCTGTTATAAAAAAACGTTTGAATTCTTTACCTTCCATATAAAGATATTTCTTTTTTTTTACCCCTCAAGAAATCCAATAATAAAAAATAATGATATGGCAGAGGAATTTCTCAAAAATCGTCAATTTGGCAAGGGGCAAAATAAGTATTAATCTTTCAAAATGACTTTATATTTTGTAGGTTATTGATGGGTAAATTTCTTAAGGGGAAAAATAATAGAATCTTCACATGGTAGAGAGAGAATTCAAACTTTTTTTTACATAAGAGTTTTTCAAAAATCGCCAATTTAACAAGGACAAAATATGTATTAATCCTATTTTTCTCACTAACTCTATAACTTGCCATAGTTTTTTCTCTCTTACTAATTACTATTATTCTTATCACAAATTTGTTCATTTTTTAAAGCACTAAATGGATATATAAAAAAGAGTTAATTATAATGAGAGAAACAAAGAATAAAAAAGGAGTAAGGTCTTAAAAGTTCATAAATCTAAATTCAGGAAAACCTAATTTTTTTCTAAAGAAATGATTATAAATTTTTTTAGGAGTGTTTTCCCACCAAGTAAAATTTGAAGCTTGAAGGCCAAGGTTTGTAAGAGTGTTAACACAATAGTTTTCTTTCTGAAAGATACAAGAAGTGATGAATTTCATAGAACTAGTGAGTGGATAGAACTAGTGAGTGGAAGATAATTATGACATTTGTTTCTTAGATTCCAAGGACCCATGGAAGGGTTTTTTTAGCCATTATGACCATCTCGGAGTCTAATATTAACCAAAGGTTAGACCAGTTCTTCGAGGATGCAATCTCCGTTGTTAACATGGCACATGTAAGCTCATCAACAAATGTTTTGCCAATGTCAATCTTGAAACTAAAGCTCCTACGATGATCCCCATTGGAGTTTTTAAAAATATCCCTGCATCTAGTAAAACCCGAGATACTTAAACAAGCTTCATCAATATTACATTTGATCTCGCATGTGTTTACCGTCGAAATTGGTAAACAAGCGCTAGTCTTCCAACTTTTATATTTTTGGTTACTCGTAGGATCGACTAGATTGATCCTAGGACATGTGCTTTTGTTTTCTTCAGGTTTTATAACTTATGAACATTTCGACAATGTTCCTTTCGTTGAAAGTAATATTAAAGTTTGTAAAGAAACGTAGAAATGTAAATAGCAATGTAAATAACTTCAAAATAAATTTACAACGAATGTAAATAACAAAATCTTAAATGATTTGATATAAAAAGTGTAAAAATGGTGATCACACGTACATTGCACTCAGGAACCCGTTTCTCAACAACACAAATACTTTGAGTAATATTTGAGTTTTTGTACAAAATGGAACACACAAATCCTAATCACTAAGATCCATATTTATAATAAATTGAAAATAACAGTAACAAACGATCTCTTCTCCAGAAGATGACACGTTCTCGATTGCATGGATTTCTCTATTTACAGCTTTCCATGTGTCTTTTCAAGAAATGGATAATGCTAAAATACGGTTATTATCCTTATTTTGAATTACGATCGTCGAACGCAACTCCAAACGAACATCTTCGTCGAACTTAAGTCTGAACCCAAGAATATTTCTAAGTCTCAGACCAAAATCTCCCTCTATATAAAGGGTCTTCTTCGACTATGCCTTCACAAGCTTTTCGTCAAAATCAATATATTCTTTTCCAGAATATCTCCTTTAGCTTTACTGGCTTATTTCAAATACTCCTGAGCATCGAAATTTCAGCCAACAAATTTCCCCCAAAAATGTCGTTTTCGACTATATGGAGAAAAAGAATTTTTTTGAAACGTTTCGACACAACAACACCTTTACTGCTATGACGTCATGGTCATCATGACCATGTTTCTTCAAACGTCTCATCGAGACGTGCAAAAATCTCAGTTAATCATCACACTCCTATTTCCTAGGAGATCGTGGGTCACGCAAACTGCCACCATCTAATCATCCTTTCTTCGATCAACACACGTCCCACGATCTTCAACAACTGTCAACATTTTGAAATGAAATGTTTTTTCATCCCACTATAAGTACCTCACTTCACCTTCTTTCTTACTTTTTCCTTCTTCAGAACTTTTTTTTATTCTGAAACACAAGAAAAACTCTTCATTTTCTCTCAACAAAGCTCCAAACAAACTAGATTTCTTCCACATTTTCCATCATTAATGACGTCAAAAACTAAAAACTCTAAAGAATCCAAGAAACAAGCATCCATTCCTCCTGTTCACAAGATCTTAGACCCCAAAATCGTGGGAAACCAACAATACATTCCGGAGCCCCCTCTTGAAGAAGAGAAGCGACGTATTTATCAGTCACAGGTATTAATTCTTATCTCAATCTCTGGCAAAACGCATGCACTTGCAGGTACTTTACCAGATGTTAATGCTAACCCTGAAAGACTCAAAGAGTACTTTCCAACTTATCACTGAACCAAACCCATAGCTACTAGGAAAGACCCTAAAACTAGTAGTGAGATTTTGAATACTGAACCAAATGTTGTAGCTGATACCCATGCAAAGTCTTCGACTGAGCTCATAGAAAAACCTATCAACTTAGACTATATGAGCATTGCTCTTATAGTATTTCGCTCTTGCCCCTTGTCCAGAGATCCCGAAAATTATGTCTTGGCTTGCAAAAATAGAAAATCAGAAAACCCAAACTTGGAAAGAAATAGAGATCTTCGACATGATTCAATTGTCGAAAGTTGGACCTGGCTATTGCCAAACCATGCTGATAACTTCCCTATACTTCAAGGATAGTACTCATAACAACTTTCACTTCCCTTGTGGGATGTTGACTCCAACCCTTTTCAATATTTCTGCGATTATTGGTCTTCGACCAACTGGAGACGCTTTCGATCCTAACTACATGACCGAAGACACTATAGGATTCGATGGCAATCGGGCTACCTTTACCCACTACATCTCAAATCACCACAACAAGGATACCGAAGAGGATTCTGACGAAGAGCACATCGCCTTCCTCGCACTTTGGTTATCTCGCTGCATATTATGCTCGAAATCTCTGCAAGTGGCGAAGAAATTCTTGACCATGGCAAACCAACTACATGATGGACACAAGTTCTGCATCAGCCAGATGGTTTTAGGTTGTCTCTACGAGTCTTTAGGAGAAGGTGTTGAAACCCTAAAAAAATCAACTAGGGTCGAACCTACTACTGGCTGGCCCATATTGGTTGCTTCAACTATGGCTTAATGCTACCTTCGAATCATCGTTGCCAACCTACAACACAATCAATGAAGAGGCTGAAGAAATAAAAAACAGAAGGGTCGAAGGAACACGCCTTGTCCAACTGACTCCTAATGATGAAGGGTTGAATTTGCAGAAAACTTTTACTGGGTATGTGATGATGTACACCAAACGCTACAAATTCACTCCTTTTATGGCTCTCTTCTCCAACAGAACTTATGTCCCAGAGTAGTTTACAAGGAAATTCCCTGCTCCTTCGAAAGATCAAGAGGCAGAATCATTGGCCATATGGGAAGCATTTCTCATACCAAAGTTAATTGCAACAAGGCTCAAACCTTCGAAAACCAGATAATTCTTCTCAGCTACCAACCCAATCTTGTCTCTTGATAGTTTGATCTCAACCTAGTTAGGCCTAAGCCAATCTTCCCCAAGAAAAGTGTCATTGTTCTTTACAATATGTACCATACTAAAGTCGAACGTAACGAGGAAATTGTCATACCCTAATTTTTAACCCTAAGATCCCACTTATCATTTGCATCTTTACACAAACAAGATCACATTTGGTTCTTCCCTTTCGTCCTTTGGGGTTTTGTTTTTAAGATCACCAAGCACCCTTTTGTGTGTATTTTATCTTTATGTTCATATGCTTATTGTTTAACTAACCACTAATCAAAATGAAAAAAATATATGTCATGTTTCTTTAAGTTGATTGTGCAAGGTAGAGCATTTCATCAAGAGCACCATGCTTAGTTCTCAGCTAGGGTTTTGATCTCTCAAGTCAAAGTGTGAACATCCATTGACTCCCAAGGACTTATTTCTCAAGATATGGATTCTAATATCAAGGTCTATGTTCTCAAGCATCTTTCAATATCATTTTAAGCAAGAGTACCTCAAGGTTGTGTAGCTTGTTTCTCAAGAAAGTCAAAGGTTCATGTGTTTATTTTCATGCCTTCTTCAACAAGTTATCTCAATCCTTCATCAATTTAATCAAAGGAAATTCAAGGACATCTTATTCTGGGTTCATATGATCATCCATGTACCTTGAAGTGCAAGAAATTCTCAAGTATACAAGTTGGTTAAAAAAGGTTTGATAAAAAAAGTCAACATTTTCAAATCAAAGTTCCAAAGACTATCACTCCTTCAATTCTCCATATTTTTGAGTGCTTCTTTTTGCATATGAATCTTGTCAACATCCTCCATAACTTCTCTTTACATGACAAAATCCAATTATGCTTGGAGGACCATCAAAAGTTTGAAGATATTATAGGTCATTTATGGACTTAGTGAAATTTGATCTATTTTCAAGTGACTTTTTCTCAACTTTCAAGGAACACAACTTCTTCAATTTTTATCTTTTGAAGCTGATTCTTTTTTCACAATATCATTTACAATGCTCTCTACAAGTTTGCTTCAATAATCAAGATCAAATTATGCTTGGAAGGCCTTGGAATTTGTTGGAACATTATAAGTCATTTTCTGCCTCAAAGACTTAGAATTTTTCTACGTATGATGACTAGTTTTTCATGCCAACTTCAACACATCATAACTTTCTTCTCAGATGTCCAAATGAATACTTTCTTGGCACATTGTAAACTAGGTCATGAGGACTATACATTGCAAGAAGAATGGTGGAAAAAAGCCTCTTGAGTAGGATGCCCCATCATGGTGAACATGGTGACTTGAAACTGAAGAAAACTCCATGATCAGATTTGTGATTCATTCTAATTCCAATTAAAGGCCAAATTAAAGTTCAATTTCGTGCCTAATCAAGTTTACCAAGTATTCAAAAGTTGTTTAGTACATGAAACGCAATTTTTGGTTGAGTTTTGATGACTTGAGAGTCACACTTTTGGCATAATGAGGGTGTGCACGAATTCACTTAATTTTCATTCAATTCACCCCTCTCACCATTCCATCATCTTCAACTATAAATAGAGGCTCATTATACCTTCATTTCCAAGCTTTTGAGAGTCATTGAATCCTTGCTTGAACTTCAAATTTTCTCCAGAATTTTCACTACCGGGTTTTGAATTCTAGCCATTTTTAATCCATTTTCTTTGTTCTAATACCTTCACCAGCCTCCTCTGAAGCTTTTGCAAGTCTCAAGTTTCCAGACCCTCTGAAATGATCTGACCTTATCAAGCTTCTTCAACCTCCGGCCACTATCTCAACAAGGTAGTTAAAAGCTTCAATTTGCTTCAAACAAGTTACCAAGATGTAGTCATTTGCTTGCTCAATGTTTCCCCTAACCTAGCTGGTGTTGATTCTTCTTGTACATCATTTAATTTTTGTTTTTGTGTTCTTCTGATTTTCCTCAAAATTCTCTATACTCTTTTTCAATAAATGAAAATAGAGAGTGAGGTTGAGTTCGCCTTGATGAGACGGTCACAATGGCATAGGTCTCATGACCTATCTTTACTATTTTTAGATTCTTCAGTGAGAGCTCATCGAAGAAGATGACCAGAGAGGTTGAACAATGACTTGAGGTGGCACACACGTTGGCAATTTGAAATATTTTCATTGGCTGGATTTGAATTTGTTCTGGTGTGTTTTCTGATCTAATTTCCATGGTACATCCTCACCTAAGGCGTGTTGGATCTTCCACGTCAATTAATAAAGCCATATCTAACGCATGTGGTTTTTTGGTTTTATTTTATTTTCTGATTTTGATTTTTAATTGCATTTTCATTTAAAAATTCATAGTAATTTCATTTTTTATCCAAAAAAAATACCAAAATAATTTCTAAAATTTTCTTTTATTTTTCTCTTTCTGATGATATATTTTTCATATTTTTATTTTTCCATTTGATATTTTTCATGATTTTCTTTTTTTTTTTGCATGTATTTTAATTAGTTAAAAAAAATACTTTTATGAATTAAAAAATTCTCAAAAAATTTCCATAGCGTTCTTGCATTGTTTATGACTTTATGGATTTTGCTTGGTCATTTGTGATCTTGTTTGATGCATCTTTTGCATTTTCATATTTATTTTATATTTTAAAATATATTTTAAAAATCATTTTCATGCATATTAATTCATATTATTGCATTTTTGTGTTTGTTGACCTTTGTTGACTTCTGTTTAACTTGGATCTTGATTGATTTGGTCAAGTTTCATCAAGCTCAATGGATCTTGGGTGTTGATGGGGGTGAAAACCCTAATCCACCAAAATGGATGATTGATCTTGATGATAACTTGATCAATCCTTGGATTCAACTTGTGGTTTTTGTTTCCTTGCTGCCTCTTCTTCATCTCCCTTCTCCTTTTTTCTTTTGGTTGATGAAAATCTTTAACATCATGGATTGTTGATGATCAAAGATGTTTGAACCTTTATTATTTCAAACATGTTGTTGAAGTGATCATTTGGATCACTCATTTCACTTTGGAGTAGTGATAGGTTGCCTTTGATCATTGATGGAAGTCCTTGATTAAGATGAGATCACTCCTCTTTTCTTTTTGTGTGGCATGCTTTAGGAGAATGATCTACATATCATTTCTCTAGCATGTATACACATAGATTATCATTGACCGGCCTCCCATAGTATGACCTTCCTTATAGGTTGTGCTATGATTGCTTAACATAACGCTAAATTTGTCCTGAATCGGAAACTAAGTCATTTTTGTAAGTGAGATTGTCAGCCTCCTATTCTCCATGGTATTGTGTAAAATAGATTGGATCTTTTGTTACCTAAGAAAGCTAGTGGCATACTTGTTGATTTTATCCAAGTTGAAGCCCTTCTCTTGGTAATGAATAAGACCATTGTTGCATCTGCGAAAATCAACCGGCGGAAAAGAACAGAAGAGTCACCACCGAACGTTATTTATCACGACGCAGGGAAAGGAAACGATCGAAGAAAACCTCAACAAAGGGAAAGGAATGGTCATCGCAACCATAGCCTGGGTTCGGGAGTCGGTTACGTGAGAGGAAGGTATTAGCACCCCCTCGCGTCCATCGTACTCGATGGGATCCACGCTTATTGTATCAATCAAAGGGTGTAGGGTATCTGAAGCTCAACTGCTAAACGGAAACAGAACGGGAGAAAATGGAGGGAAAAGTGAAAACCAAAAGAGGACTCACAAGGATCATCGCAATCCTATGCCTACGTATCTTTATGGACGATTGAAGAATCAGAGTCGACGTAGTTCGACGGACTACGAATTTGATGAGGGGAAGGTTGCTCACCAAGACATCGCCGTCTTGTGCCTACGTATCCTCAATCTAACGCGAAGGAGAAAGTCAGAGCAGTCGTAGTTCGACCTTACGTGGTCTTGTTGTTTTGTGTTTTTTTTAGTGGAAGACGCCAACATTCGCGTTCTAGCAGTTTAGGTGTTGCCGCTCGTTGTATGGAGTCTTACGCGTTTACCTGTTTGCGGTAGAATAAAAATGACGCATCCTTTATGAATGAAGTGAGGGAGATGAGAAGAGAATCCCGAAGAAAGACGATTGTTTGGTTTTGTTTTGTTTTTTAGAAGAATGTGTTTTGATTTATTGTTTGTGATATGCAAAGTGTTAAAGTCTATGACATAGTGAACACTTTGCGTAACGAGTCACACGCCTCGCGCGACAAAGCACACTATGTACTTAAGGCTCATGGCACACAAAACACATCTTTATTCATTAAGTGTTTTAGCTTTTCTTTGAGAGAGAGAAGAGAAAGACTCAAGGTTTGAAAAGAAAATCTAATGGGGGACTCAATCCTAGTATTAGCAGGCATCATTGATCCTATGGTTGAGTTTAGAAGGGGGAGTCTACCTAATGTTTGCATGCATGGATTGCTATCCTAATGTCTCTCCTACCTCCACCCTAAATGGAGCTAGGAATCCTAAGGGATCATGTGAATCATCACAAGTAAACATTATTATAAACAATCACAAAAGATAAAAAAGAAAAAAGGAGTGAGAAGTGAGATGAAAATGAATCATGTAAGTGTAAAATAGCATTCAAAGTATCATAAACAACTTACCATCTCCATGTCAAGCTCAACTATCAAGTAGTTGAAAGCAAAGTGTGCAAACATGCAATATGGCTATGTTAGAGTCCTATGACTACACTAAGATATGAATATCAAATAACTACCAAAGTTAGAAGTGTCCTAAAGGTATGATATCCTACTAGGGGCAGTAGAAAGCCCCACTCTATCTTATCTAAGTTAGTGTCCTAAGGGAACATGCAAAAGTGTCAAGTTTTGTCATAAACCATCACCTAAATATGTATCATTCACAAGCTATGGCAAAAAGACTTATAAAAGTCACAAAAAATGAAAGTCATGTCAAGTATTCAAATGCTTACATACATGGGGCAGTGGTAAACAATATGTGGAATGATGCACAAAAATATCCTAAAGAGGATAGCACAAATACATCATCAACCTAAAACACCTAAGCAAACACCAAGCGTAATCGAATAAACAACTTAGGGTTCAAAAAGAATTATTTAAGTCATGATCAAAAATCAACATTAAGGATCAAAAAGGCACCTAAAATGTCATTGTATATAGGATCAAACATGCTCTCAAAATTTGTTTTAAGAAGCTCACACATTGACATTAAACTTGACCTAGTTCTAGCATGTTTACATATGACATGTTCACATTGAAAAATTGGTGAAAAATAGCAAATGCCTTTTTAAAATTATGAACAAACAACCAATTCATGTTAAGTTCCAGTAGGTGATCACATGCAAAAGATTGGATCCAAATCATGCACCAAAAGTGCTCAATTAATTGTAAATATTAAGCACATGTCAAAAATAATCATACAAAACAAGGCTCAAAAGATGGAATTCAAAAGCATTCCAAAATTCATGGACACTGCACCAACCAAGCATTAACATGTTAAGAAATCAAGGGGCTATTTGCATTCCAAAAATAGGGTCCAAAAGATTAGAGGAAGATCACTTTTTGTGGCTAGTATCACAAGGTACACCATTATGAACATACATCTTTCAAAAATCCCAGAAAAATATCTAAACCGCCCGAAAATAAAATTAAAATTCATCAAAATTTAATTAACACGTTCAATAACAGTCATGATTATTTTCAGAATTTTTAAACAATTTTTAATATTTTTAGAAATCCATTTTATAACGTGTAAGAAAAAGAAATTAAAAAACAGTACAAAGGGAGGGGGAGGTGTTGCATTAGCATCTATCCGAGTATGATTCTCACTTGGGCTTATTGGGAGGTGCCAGTAGTATATTCTTTTGGGTCCATGCGCCCACTATCTTTTTCAGCCAATAAAAATAAATAAATAAAGGAACAAAACAATGAAAAGGGTGGAAAGAAAAGTCACATGGGAGGCATGTGATTTTATTAATGTGTTGGCCTCTCCTAGATCGCTTAATTCATCAAGTGGCCAGGATTGTTTTTCAATATCACATAACAGATTAAGTCCCTAAGAATGGAATTAAACGTTACATGCTCTTGCAGCCTTGCCATCACCTAATTGCCACTACATATCATTATTCCCAGCATGCAAAATGGAATTAAACGTTACATGCTCTTGCAAACTTTCATCAATAGTCAGCTTTTCTTTTTTTAATGATAATACAACAAAAACATGCGCTGGCCCAACGAGAGGATGACACGTGTCGTCTTCTCTACCAATTCATGCAACAAAACCATGCAAGAGCTTCCATGCGCATGAATTCATGGTAGAAACAACAAACTTTAACAACTTATATCTCACTCAAAATTGCATCAAATCATGCGAAATAATATACCAAATTGAAGTCCACGAATCGTAGAACAACAATGCACCATTAGTTTTCCAAAATGATAGCTCTAACATGGTGATAATTAACACGAAAGTCAAGGATTCAATTTGGAAATCACAAAATCTAGAACAACACATAAACTCAAATTCAAAGATTCAAGGTGTGCCATCATTTCAGGACTTCCAGATGCAATGTATGAACAATATTTTAACGTCCTAAATCATGTGAATCTAAGAATGAGAGCCATGAAATTTTTAGAGATCCTTACCTAATGGAGAAAGTCCACTGCTTCTTGTGACGCTTCGCAATTAAGAAACCCGGAAAACTTCGATGCAAGGTCTTGGAATCTCTCTTAAGCAAAATAAATGCTTAACCTCTTCAAATCTTGAAAAAATTGCAAATTGATAATGGAAGAAGATGAACTAGTGGGTGTGTAGCGAGCGATTTTGGACGCGGTTCTTAAGCGCTGGTCGCTCTCTGTGGTTTGAGCTTTGACTACAGGTCGATTCATTTTTTATCCTATTGTGAGCTGAATAAGGAAGGGAAATAGATGTCTCCAATTAACCCTGCTTGCATACTGAGTTTAAACAGCGGTCTGTTAGGTTACAGATGCTATCAATGTGGGGGGCCTTTGTACTGGTTATTTGTATTTTCGCCAATACTGTTTTCTTTCTTTTTTACCTAGGCAGAAGGTTTCTGGCGGGGAACAAGGATTAGGATGTTAGGACTGATGCTTTTGAAATACTGCTTTTGATTGATGGAGATATGGGATTTGGGTTTTTTGTTGATTGCGCTCGCTAAGATCTTTTCTTTCGATCTTATGCCTACGTATTCCCGTTTACCGAAACAGGGAAATCAGAGCGTTCGTAGTTCCTCCTATTCTATGGGAGGAAATTATTTTTTGGTGTCTTGTTCAAAGCCCAAGACGTGAAGCGAAAGGTGGTTTGTATCTTGTTCAAAGCCCAAGATGTGAAGCTGAAAGGTCTATTTGTGTCTTGTTCAAAGCCCAAGACGTGAAGCTGAAAAATCTCGGCTTTAGAGAGAATTTGTCATCTCTAAAGAGGGGAGAAGGAGAATTACTTTAACTGGGATACGCGGATCCGAGCAATGCCATAATTTCCGAAGAAAGGGTTTTAACCTGAAGGAGAAGACTTTAACTCAGTGTAGAGCAATGCCATATTTCCTTAGGAATTTCTCATGCTAAAAGAGGGACAGTGGCGTGGATATAGACGATCCAGAGGCTTGCCGCTTACAGCGATTAGATGAAGGGAAAGGAGTTGTTGATGTTTGTGTACTGTGAACGAGGCACAACTTTAATGCTAAAAGGTTAATTGGATCAACCAGTGGTTTTCTTATACAAAGCCTAAGAGGAGGCTATTTTCCGCTAGGAAAATCATTATACAAAGCCTAAGAGGAGGCTATTTTGTGTCCCGTACAAAGCCCGAGAGAGAGAGGCTAAAAGATTTTGACCCGACGATGGAGTCTTTTGGTATCTCGTATAAAGCCCGAGATGGAGGCTATTGTTCGTTTGGCTCAATAAGAACCTTTTTGTATCTCGTACAAAGCCCGAGATGGAGGTGAAAGGGGGATTGACTCAACGAGGGAGTCTCTTATGTGTCTCGTACAAAGCCCGAGAGAGAGGCTAAACGTTGTTTGACTCCGCTGGGGAGAATCATTTGTGTCTCGTACGAAGCCCGAGATGGAGGCTATGTCAGTTAAGTGACAGGTCCAGTATACTGATTTTGAAAGAGAAAATCAGTTCTTATATGAGCATCACTGTACTCATGGGTTAGATCTGAGGATCGGGGTTGTTTCCTTTTCTTTGGGGAAACTGGAAATCCGAAGGGTATTGAGACGGTCCGAGTCTACGGGTTTTCTTCCTATTTAACGAAGGGGTCACTTGAGAATGTCTTTTGAGACTCAAGGATATTAGACTGTCCAAGTCTAGAGTTTTATCTTTCGTGCTATGCTTTGAGAAACAGTAGTAGACTCTATGAAAGGACTGTTCTATGAGGATGACTAGGTTCTGTTCCTATACCTCTAGGAGGTCGTCGGGACAATTTGTACGAAGCCCAAGAGGAGGCTGGAATCTTTTAAGAAGCCGACGGGCCCTTGTACGAAGCCCAAGAGGAGGCTATCATTCCCGGAGGAAGAGATCATTATACGAAGCTTAAGAGGAGGCTGTGAATACTTCTAAGAAGCCGTAGTGTCCTTGAATAATGCCCAAGAGGAGGCCGATGCTTTTAAGAAGCCCGTGGGTCTATCATCTCCTTTCCATTAGGAGAGATAACTCCTTTAAAGATAAAAACCACTGGTAAACGTGCGAGGTTTACTATCCAGCGACTTTTAACTTTTAAAGAGGGTTCCTTAGTTAAGGTCCAAGATTATGACCGTAGTGGGTACCCAAACCCCGAGACATTCAAGGCAAGCTATTCACAAGGAATAAATCAAGTCAGGAAAGTTCGAGAATTTGGAAGAAACTCAAAGATGCCATTCACAGAGAATACATTCATCTTGGGGAGTAGAGCTTCTTGACGATTTCTAAGGAGGACAGCCGAAGAGAAGACTGTATCTGGTGCTCTTATTGGGGATCTAGGCGTCTATTTCTACGAATAAATGAAACGGCGTCACCTAGTTCTAGACGTAGTTGCCGGGGAAACTCGAAATATCTATACTATTATTACACAGTAGATATGAGTTTATGAAAGGAGACTTACAGTGAGCAGCCCCACAATACAGTTTATAATATGAAAGTAGTAAACGAAAGCGATAACCACTTACTCGGTTGGAGTGCTTCCATGCTGTTTGGTTAGTTGTTCAACAAAGAAAGATTGAAAACAACAGTATATTCAAAATCAAAGGAGAAAGTGCTTTGAAAAAGAAAGATTTGGGGCTTACAGCTCAAGGAGAGGCCCAGGGTTTTATCAGTGAGCGCACTGTTTGACTTTGCACAGAGGGACTTATACAAGTGACTGGGGCCCAAAAAGGTTTTCTGTACAAAGGGATGGGTCTTACACTCTCTCAAGAGGCCCAAAAAGGTTTAAAGAAAAGAGTGGGGCTTATAACACGAGGGTAGGCCCAAATGATTTTTCGTTTAAAAATGGCGATCGCGCCGAGGTTTTCTTTTAACGCAGAGGGACTTATACAATAAGTGAGGCCCAAAATGTTTTGGTTAAAAGGGGGATTGGGTCTTACACTCTAATAGAGGCCCAAAGTGTCTTGAATGGGTCTTATAGCTCAAGGAGAGGCCCAGATGATTTTTATTTTTAAACGGGCGACGATCGCGCCGTTTACTTGTACAGAGGGACTTATACAATGAGTGAGGCCCAAAAAGTTTTTGTACAAGGGGGATGGGTCTTACACTCTCTCAAGAGGCCCAAAAGGTTTTGAAAATGATTTATGAGGGTTGAATTAATCCAAAACCCTAATTTGTTTTCAAAATATATTTAATTGAATAAAAATTCAATTAAAATGATCAAAAATTGTTTAACACATGGAAAACAAATTGTGATCTTGGATTAATGCTTCAAAAATTAAGTATTGACCTACAAAATAATTAGAAAGCATTAAAAGTTGCAAAATCAATGTAGAAAAAATATTTAAAATGCCAAAAACAATCAAAATATTAATTCTTTACAAAAATATCAATTATATGAAATAAACAATATTTTTGGGATTTTTTGTGAAAATAAAATATTTTAACATTTTTGTGAATTATTAAAAAAAGAATCAACTCAAAATCATTAAAACTCAGAGAGAAATTAATTTTTGAATCAATTAAACAAAATCACAAAATTCAAATATTTGAATTTCTAAAAATGGCGCCAAGAACAAGCTGAAGAACACACGCGTGTTCTTGGTTTCTCAGATTTGCATTTTCTATCCAATCTCCATGAATACGTAATCATATCATGTAATCCACATATCATTATGCTCGTCTCAACCTCACGATCATGTCTATGTACTTTAATTTCATTTAAATTAAACATACAACAAGAAATCACGAAGAGACCTCAAGAACCCTAATTTCTGCATGAAGGCTAGGATTTTTGATACACGATTCAAACAATGCAATTAATTGAGGGAAAACATTCCATGCATGATTATGAACATATGGCCAAATTATTGTGCGAGGAAATATGCATAGATTGAGAGATGACCAAGTATGTGCTTACCTCCAAGTCGTGACAGCAAGTTCAAAGTGATTTTTGATTTGGAGGTGTTACAGATGAGTTGTGATGATCTGAACAGCTTCCCTACACCCTATGGATTGTGTTTGGATGGTTGGACTTGATTGAAATTGGCTGGATCATTTTGTGGTACCTCAGCTGCACTTGTTTGAAAATTTGAGCAACCAGCTGGTGATTTTGTGAAATTGATGTTTCAGAAGTAATCTAAGTGTTTGATCAGCTCATATGTGATGTATGTGAGGTGTGTGAGTGATTGGTATGATTGGAATTGCTCTCAAACTCAAAACCCGATAGTGACTTGCCTTAGAAGGCAAAATTGGAGTGAAAGAAGAGATTTTGAGGAAAGCATCTGTTAGATGGCTTTGGTGTACTCAAACTGACCACAATTGAGCTCTATTTATAGTAGAGCAAGTTTGTTTTGCAAGGAATAGTGCGTGGCAGCTGGTAAGTAGGTTTGGCCAATGTTGGCAAATGAAAATCCAAGTCTCCTCTAGCCATTGACTAGAGGTTAGGGCACAGAGCTTTGGTTCCCTTGGTCTTGGATAAGTCTTGACTGATTTCAGATGAGAATGGCTCAGTCCATCCCACCTTGATGGTTCCATTGAATGCCTCATTCCAAATTTGAAGTCTTGTCCCTATTTTGGCCATTCTAGGTTCAACATGCTATTTCTTGTTCCATGGACTTTGGAGGCTTGGCTCAGTGATTGTCCCCTTTAGATTCAATCCTCTGAGGTGTCCAAGTGGATAGGAGCAATTGAATTTGGCTGATTTTGGCAAATCGACCAAAGTTGCAAATTCTGCCTTGCCTTGACAGATTTCAGCAAGGCAACTTGGCAATGTTGTATCTCATGGTGTAGGTTGAATTTGGCAATGTTCTTGGCCATTTTGGAAAGCTTTTACATGATACAACAACTGTTTGAACAAGTTTGGTTTTGATCTCTTTTGATTCCAAGTGAAAAATCCCCCTACATTTGGCAAAAAGTGAGGCAGAATCTGACTTAGTTAAAATTTCACTAAGTGTTGGAAAAAGTGACATTTTCACTTTTCAGCCACTTTGATCACTCCATAACTCAAAATCCTTAATGAATTGGAATGACTTGTTGTTGAAGTTTTTGTAGGTGATAATGAGGGCTAAAAATCCATCTTTGGATGAGAAAAAATGGCCTTGTGGTTTAGGAGTTATGGTCCTCCAAAGTTGGTACCTTTGCCACTTTATTTTTAACTTAGAAAAATTTCTAAGTTTTATGGTTACCCGTTTTACAAGTTATCTCACTTTTCTTGATTTTTCTTGATGAATGATGATTCAAATCATACATTAACATCATTTTAAGGTTAAAAATCCATTTTGGTGAAAAATCTCAAAAAGTCAAAGTTGACTTTTGTGCACAGTTGACTTTTATCAGATGAATTTCAAACTGTGCAATTCTTTAGGAAATCATGTCCTTGACCTAAATCAAACTTGATGGACATGTTCCATGGGTGTCATAGGGTATATTGAATCATGTCTTAGGGCTTGGGAGCATGTCCTGGTCAAAAGTCAAAGTTACAGTTGACTTTTCCCTTAAAACCCTAATTGTGGTGCAGATGAAATTGAGACTTGTTGCTCAAACTTCTTGGATTAATCCATTGTTCCAAATGGATCAATATGGTATATCATAGACCATAAAATCATGTCTTGAGGTCTTGGCTCATGGTTTGTCCCAAAAGTCAACTTAGGGGTGAATTAGGTCAAGAAACCCTAATTCCTGATTTTTGATGAATGCATCCCCTGAGGCAAAATTGACTTGATGCATGGGTTCATGAGGTCCCATGAAGTATATTAGGTTATGTTTTGGATCATTGCCTTGTGCCCAGATGAAAATTTCCATCTGAGGCCCTGGTCGACCAAAACCCTAATTTGGTGACACTGTCGATCTTGAGACTTGATCCACCTAGAAGGGAGCAGCTTTGTGCTTAATCCTTGAAGTAGGAGTCCTTTTGATCCTTTGAGGATGTTTGAGAGATTAGACAAGTTGAAGATCATGTCATTCCTTGATTGATCCTTTGTCTAAGCACTCAGAGAAGGCTTGAAACCCTAATTTTGATTGTAGTGGATGCTCACCCATCTTTGGGGAGACTGATGAAGCATGATGGTTCATCCATATTGTGATGATGATTTTCACAATGATGGGAAATCTAAGTGGTCAAAATTTGGGGTATTACAGATGCCCCTATTTAATCTTCTTGGACCCGAAGGTGTGAATGACGAAGGGATTCGGGCATTCGGGGTGCAAGAGGATTAAATATCGAAATACCCGAAATTTTGATGGTGGTTATGAATGGTAGCTTACGCATTCATCTTCTTTAGCTAAGCAATGATGCTTAGAAAAGGTAAACTTCCCCTCGATCCTGGTCTTCAGCCAAGGAACTGGTCTCAGTTTTCTTTTGAAATAAACTTCCCCTCGATCCTGGTTTCCTACCAAGGAACTGGTCTCAGTCTCTTTTGAAATAAACTTCCCCTCGATCCTAGTTTCCTACCAAGGAACTGGTATTAGTTTCTGATATAAACTTCCCCTCGATCCTGGTTTCCTACCAAGGAACTGGTCTTAGTTTCTGATATAAACTTCCCCTCGATCCTGGTTTCCTACCAAGGAACTGGTCTTAGTTTCTGATATAAACTTCCCCTCGATCCTGGTTTCCTACCAAGGAACTGGTCTTAGTTTCTTTTGTCAATAAACTTTATTGACAAGGGACGCTATTAGTAGCGGTTTTCCCTCAAACTTCTCGCCGAATTTTCCTGGGGAGATGCCATTTGAGTGGAAAAAGTTTTGATGTCAGACTTGCTGGGGAACCCAGTCGTCTGAATTGTAGAGGTACACAAACTTCTCTGTTTTGGAGACGCCATTTGTCGATTCTACTAGGGAAAGCGAGTCTCTTGAGAGACTGTTTTCGTTTGGGATCTTTCATCATACTTTTCTCGGGATCTTCCCGGAGAAACGCCATATGATGGGGTCCAATTTTGAGGTGCCAATGACCTTCTCATCAGCGGCTTTTCGGAGAAACATTGATGTACTGCCGAATCTCTGTTTAAGAGGCTTTCTCTGGGGATTTTCCTTAATCCGGGAAAGCGAGGATATCATCTTCAATGGAGAAGAGTGACATTTGTTGAAGGTTCTCTGATCTTTCAGAGGTTCAAGTTATCAAAGTGGCCAAGTGCCGACTCTGATCTAAAGATACACTGGTGGCGAGATTGTGCAGACGCAACACTTCCTGACGAGGAAAGAACTGTCAAACTCGATTGAGAAAACTGTTTATCACTAGGGGACAAGACCGGCTAGAGTGATAACGATGCAATATGAAATGTAAATGCAAATAAAAAATGCATGAAGTACGTATGTATATGCTGACAAAACTGACGCGACATACAGACTAATGGATGAACACAATTGGATACTCGGCCATCGCGGGGCGAAGAAGTACCGTTGGTTCAAAATAGCAATTCCACCTTGCTTAGGAGAGATAGTCCCGTTGGGAGCTATGTTGATCGGGCTTAGGAGATGAGAACTCGGCCGAGGGTATCAGACGGGAAAACCGCATCTGATACAGTTGATCCTTCATTCAGGCACACTGGCTTAGAAGGAGTACTTTGATTCTGCGCTTCAAAGTTCGCTTACTTCGGGAGAAGCGATCGATGTTCTTCTGATGTTCAACAGTCAAAAGAAATGCCATCTTTAATTTAAAAGAAGAAAAAGTTTAACAAGTAAATTTATTTTTGTTTTATTTCAAGAATCGTTGATTAAATTTAAACAACATCGTTCTGTAAAGCTAAAACAAGTAAAGAATTACAAACAAAAGCACAAGGGCTCAAATTTTATTGATAAGATGGAGATCAGCCAAACGCGTGATTCCAAAGAATATATACAAAATTAGAAAATGGTAATTTACAGGGAAAAGGGCTACGTTGAAACATAACGACCACTATTCTTCTACCAACTTTGAATTCGGGACATCCTGAGCTTCTGTCGAAGATGACCTTTGACTGGAGATTTCCTCCGATAGATGATGCAACTGCTGCTGAGGGACTTGCCTCTGTTGAACATAGTTACTTGCCATTATCCCTAACTTTTTCCTGGATTGTACTATGAGATTTCCAATCCATCGGGATGATATGTCTCTAACTTTTGCCTGGACCGCCCTTTCGGGTTTTCAATCCACCGAGATGTTTTTTTTTTTAGTTTTAGGTGAAGTATTTCTTGACTACATCAACATTCGTGGGATAGGCAAATTCCTCTCCGTCCATGGTTGCAAGTCTCAAGGCGCCGCCTGAGAAAGCTTTCGTGACCACATAGGGGCCATCATAATTTGGGGTCCATTTGCCCCGAGAATCAGTGAGAAATGATTGTATCTTCTTGAGCACAAGGTCTCCTTTCTTGAAGACACGAGGTCGGACCTTTTTGTCAAACACCCTCTTCATTCTTTGCTGATACAACTGACCGTGGCATAGTGCCGTGATTCGCTTCTCTTCGATCAGGTTCAGTTCGTCGTGTCGACTTTGACACCATTCAGCTTCGGTAAGCTTAGCTTCCATCAATACTCGAATTGACGGGATCTCTACTTCTATGGGGAGCACTGCTTCCATGCCATATACTAGAGAGAAAGGGGTTGCCCCTGTTGAAGTGCAGACAGATGTTCGATAACCGTGAAGAGCAAAGGGTAGCATTTCGTGCCAATCTTTATAGGTTACAACCATCTTTTGAACAATCTTCTTGATGTTCTTGTTAGCCGCTTCTACCGCTCCGTTCATCTTGGGTCGGTAGGGAGATGAGTTATGGTGTTCGATCTTGAACTCTGCACACAACTCTTTCATCATCTTGTTGTTCAAGTTAGATCCATTATCAGTAATGATCTCGCTTGGAACACCATAACGGCAGATGATATTGTTTTTGATAAATCGGACCACCACTTGTCGGGTTACATTGGCGAATGACGCTGCTTCGACCCACTTGGTGAAATAGTCAATGGCTACCAGGATGAACCGATGTCCGTTTGAAGCCTTGGGCTCAACCATACCAATCATATCGATTCCCCATATGGAAAATGGCCACGGGGAAGAAAGAACTTTGAGATGTGATGGCGGTACATGAATTTTGTCGGAGTATATCTGACACTTGTGACACCTCCTCATGTACTTGTAGCAGTCGGATTCCATGGTCAACCAATAATACCCGGCCCTGAGAATTTTTCTCGCCATTGTGTGTCCGTTGGCATGAGTGCCAAAGGATCCTTCATGAATTTCTTTCATGAGCATGTCTGCTTCTGGTCTGTCGACGCATCGGAGCAAGACCATGTCAAAATTTCTCTTATAAAGAGTGCCACCGCTCAGGAAGAAGTTTCCAGCCAATCTTCTGAGGGTTTTCCTGTCTTTTCTGAGTGCCCCAGATGGGTACTCTCGTTTCTGAAGGAAGCATTTGATATCGTGATACCAAGGTCTGTCGTCTATGACTGCTTCAATCGCGAAGATGTAAGCGGGCCGTTCAAGGCGCATGATGTCGATCTTAGGTAAGTCGTTCCATTGACCTACACTAATCATGGAAAAGAGAGTGGCTAATGCATCATCCATGTGATTCTCATCACGAGGGATGTGATGAAAGTCGACTCTGTTGAAGAAGGGTAACAACCTCCTTGCATAGTCTTTGTAAGGAATCAATCATGATTGGTATGTGTTCCAATCTCCTTTTATCTGGTTAATAACCAGGGCTGAATCGCCGTATACGTCCAAGTTTTTGATCCTTAAATCAATCGCTTCTTCGAGACCCATGATACATGCTTCGTATTCGGCTTCGTTGTTCGTACATTTGAACGTAAGTCTGGCAGTGAAAGGAATGTGGGAACCCTGAGGGGTAATAATGATTGCCCTAATTCCGTTTCCATAATGATTGACTGCTCCGTCAAAGATAAGTCCCCACTGGGAACCTGGTTCTGGCCCTTCACTGGGTAGCAGTTCATCGCAATCTTTCATCTTTAAATACATGGCATCTTCGTCTGGGAAGTCAAACCCGATTGATTCTTGATCGTCAATCGGTTGATGAGCCAAATGATCGGCTAAAATACTTCCTTTAACGGTTTTCTGAGCATGGTACTCTATGTCATAATCTGATAGTAACATCTGCCAACGGGCAATCCTTCCCGTAGAGCAGGTTTTTCGAAAACGTACTTGATTGGATTCATTTCGGAGACCAACCAAGTAGTATGACGAATCATGTACTGGCGAAGACGTTTGGCTGCCCAAGCCAAAGCGCAACAAGTTTTCTCAAGCATTGTGTATCGAGTCTCGCAGTCGGTGAATTTCTTGCTTAGATAGTAAATGGAAGACTCTTTCCTTTTAGTTTCGTCTTGTTGGCCAAGTACACATCCCATTGAGTCCTCTAGGACTGTGAGGTAAATGATCAGTGGTCTCCCTTCCACTGGAGGTGATAGAATCGGAGGATTCAACAGATATTTCTTGATACTGTCGAAGGCAGTTTGACAGTCTTCTGTCCAAACGCAGTCCTGGTTCTTTTTGAGTAATTTGAAAATCGGCGCACATGTCGCGGTCATAAGGAATATGAATCTGGAGATGTAGTTCAAACGTCCCAGGATTCCTCTGACTTGTTTTTCAGTTTTCGGAGAAGGCATTTCTTGAATGGCCTTGACCTTGTCAGGATCAACTTCAATTCCTTTCTGGCTGACGATGAACCCTAGTAATTTCCCTGAACGGACACCGAAGGTGCACTTGTTGGGATTCAAGCGGAGCATGAATTTTCTTAGACGTTCGAACAATTTTGACAGATGTTCAACGTGCTCATCTTCTGTTCTTGATTTTGCAATCAAATCATCGACATATACCTCGATTTCTTTGTGTATCATGTCATGAAACAGAGTAGTCATGGCCCTTTGATAGGTTGCCCCGACATTCTTCAAACCGAACGGCATTACCTTGTAACAAAAGGTACCCCATGGGGTAATGAACGAAGTTTTCTCCATGTCTTTCGGCGCCATTTTGATCTGGTTATAGCCCGAGAATCCATCCATGAAGGAGAATACTTTGAACTTTGCTGTGCTGTCAACCAGCATGTCAATGTGTGGTAAAGGAAAGTCGTCCTTTGGACTTGCCTTGTTTAGATCTCTGTAATCAACACACATTCTGACATTTCCATCCTTTTTGGGAATGGGTACGATATTGGCTAACCATTGAGGATATTCAGATGTAGCGAGGAAACCCGCGTCGATCTGTTTCTGTACCTCCTCTTTGATTTTGATGGCCATGTCCGGGTGAGTGCGTCTCAACCTTTGCTTTACTGGCGGACATTCCGATCTCAACGGTAAATGATGTTCCACGATGCTGGTATCCAACCCTGGCATATCCTGATAGGACCAAGCGAATACATCGGGGAATTCTTTGAGAAGCTTTATCAAACCCTCTTTGGCAGTTGGACTGAGCAGTGCTCCGATCCTGATTTCTTTTCTCTCTTTTTCTGAACCCAAGTTTACCGTTTCCAACGGCTCTTTGTGAGGTTCAATGGACCTTTCCTCTTGTCTGAGTAATCGGGAGATCTCTTCTGGAATTTCGTTGTCATTTTCTTCTTCAGCCTCGAATAACGGGAACTCAAAGTTAGGAGAAGGCATCGGATCGTATGTTTCAACGGGGTATAAAACAAGCAATCTGCATGACGTGATGATTCGTGTTTAGAAGAGATAGAGAAAATGCAAGTGTGTGCAGTGTTTTGATTTTACTGCTTGTTTTTATTATCGAATGTTTTTTAGGATTACCATTTTCTGAAAAAACAAAAAGAGAAAACATCAATTAATGCGGAAATTATAGAACGACGTTATTTTATTAATGAACAAGCCGAATCTTGAAACTACAGCCCTATAAAACAAAACTCACTCGCTTTGGGCAAAGCGAAGAGGGAAATTTACAAAAAGCGAGCCCTATCAAAACATCCGTTTCACCTGGGCAGGGTGAAAGGTTAAAGATGGCAATTACTTTGACTGACGAACGACCTTCGGAACCTCAACGGTAACCCATTGGCGGCGAACTCCTCGGTGAATCACAAAGTCTGGCACCTTCCTTGATTTGTCTTCAGAAATGACGCTGATTTCTGGTGGAGTAGGATCATTGGAATCTGTTTCCCATGCAGAATTGTCGTAGGAGGATTCCTCTGTTGCATTTTGTATAGCATTGGTGCTCTCAGCTATATCTCCCCATCCAGTTGACTGGATATCTTCGAGCCTGATACGAGAGCTTTCAGGAGCAGTGTACTTGACCATAAAGTCGTATTTTCCACTTGGTTGTCCCAGAGTGTCCCAAACTTCTTTGGAACTGGAGAAGTCATCCCTCTCGATGACGTTGACCTCAGAAAAAGCATAGTTGATGAATTCTAGTCTTGCAAACGTTGCGAATTCATCCTCATGTTGAGTAGTTTCTGAATGACCTGAGTGTTGATCCCATGACATGGTGGGGACACAGGTATTCTGTTCAATGATGCTCAGCTGAGTCTCATTGTTCGGCTGACTCTCTTGCCCCAAGTTTCCTGGGTAAGGCTGCCACATTGGCAGGCCATCCATTGGGCCATAGTAATTGTGGTCAAAGTTGTCTTTCATCAGAGTGTCTTCCTCTAATGAATTTGGCGGAGCATGGCATCCTTCCGGATCACAATCTCCGTAGATCATTTCGACATCTGATCTTGGTATAAATCTCAGACTTTATGTAGGAAAGCAAAAAGGCATAGGCACCTCTTCCTGAGACATATAGCCGTCCTTGTTAAGGTAGGTGATAAGTGCAAATTGTACCTATTTTTGTATATATGTTTTGTTGCACTTATCAATGCTTTGTGGTAAATATCGTGCGAATAAAACCCGATTTGTTTATAAATACGTTTAGTTTACGTTTTAGTGTATATACTGCGTATCGTGTAAATATCAATGAGTTTAATTAATTTTATCTCATTCTTGTAGGTATCCAATCAAGGATGTCTTGCCATTTTTGTATAGAGCATTGAATAAGCTTTCCAGCGCTTCAAACCGTGCGTCAATCGGAGTTACGGTTCAAAAGTTACGAATAAAACAGTGCAGGATTTTTGGCTGTTCTGTCAAATTCGCCAGATGCTCGCCAGGCGAATTGGTGGCGAGTCAGACAGCCAGAAACGTGAAAAAAAAGGCCAGAATAAGCCTCCTAACTCGCCAGGCGAATCCGAATTTCGCCAGGCGAATTTGCCTGGACAGAAACACCATTTAAGGCATAAAAACACAATTTTTTAGGGATGGTTTTGGGGTTTCTTGATCCCACTTCCATCAAACTTCATTTTTCATTGGAGAGGTTAGAAAACAACTATGGAGCATGCATACGGATGAACCGGGGTGGATTGATCGTCGACCGTCTCTGACAATGCGCGAGATTTTTGGTTCATTTCTCTTCTTCTTTGTGTTTGTCTTTATGGTTGGGTTGTGTATATGTATTTGCTGTAAACTCATGTATATTTGTCGCCCATGGCGTTGTATAAAACTTGCTTTACAAATCTTTATTGGTAATTGTCTCTGATTTTTTCTTTATGCGCGGGGTTTGGGTTGCGTTAGACATAACCCTCCCGAACTTCGATTAGGGATGATTGTCTGTTAGTTTATGGACTCTAGAGATAGATTTATGAGCTAACAATCTTCAATAGGCTTCGAATCTTAATGCCTTCCGTGTCTCAAGGCTTCGCTCGCGAGAGTGACGAAGAGAGTGACACGGTTGTTTTCTCAACTTTGCGTTAGACATAACCTGTGTTGTGAGCGATGCTGGGTGATATTGAGGAGTATTGTAGGTTGAGTATAACTGGTCGGTAAGTTTAAGTTTGTGAGGAGTCGATTATGTGCACACCTGATAAGTTTCTTGTTGTTGAAGAATGAAGTTGTTTTTATGTTTTAATATTTACTTTTCTATTTTCTTGTTTGAAACCATTTAATCCAAACTCATTAACGCGAGAGATTGTCGAACGACATTCTTTCCCTCGAACCGATCTCTGTGGACACGACATAAATCCCGGAGGGAATTCTTTCCGAAAATAAATATTTTTGCTTGCTTGCCGCTATTCTGCAGCCAACAAAATGGCGTCGTTGCCGGGGATCGGTTTTGATATTGAATCGCATTGCGATAGTTTCTTTGTTTTTGAGTTTTGTAGATATCGTATATTTTGTATATTTTCACTTGTCTATACTGATACTTGTACATTTTTGTTTCTTTTAACGTTTGTTCAAGTGTTTGGTTAGGACGCTTGCTTTTGGTTGCGCGGTGAGACATCACCATGGCATGAAGAGAGGAAGTTTCTAATTAAGCATCTTAAAGGCGTCGAGCTTACGACGTAAAACAAGCATGTTTTATAGTTTTTCTTTTCTAATGTTTTGTTTGTTGTTTGGTTGCAAGTTTTTGTCGACTTATTTGAGGATGCTTTTGTGATTTTCCAAGTTGGTGCGTTTCAACTTGCGGATGTTTGGTAATGATTTTGTTAAGTTTTGTACACGTCCGAGGTATGTGGTTATCACTTTATTGACTTTAGCATATTCATGATACTTATGCATTTTACAAACTTCCATGCCATCCATTCTTTTGTATACTTGTTCTATTGTGAATCACTTTAGTTCCCAACCTTTTTGTGAGGTGGCTTTCCATTGTTCATATATGCGCGGAGAACCGACATTCTTGTTTTAACTGGATTTTATTATGTTGAATCTGTTGTTTATGTTGTGTATATGAATGCATGAAAAGGATCAAGGCAATTGTTTCATTTTGAGCACAACCACCTTAGCCAAATAGTCAATTCACCTTGTGAGTGTGTGAGAATTCGTAACCCCTTTGAGCTTTTTGATCCATGTTTCTATTTGAACTTCATGCTTGTCTATGAGTATTTAGTTCACTTATTTTTGAATGGATTTTGTTTTTTCTTGGACCTCAACTATGTGTTGTTGTATGGATTTTTTCCTTGCCTTAGAAAGTATGGAGTATTCACATGATGGTGCGGTTGAATTCAAGTTGGGGAGAGGATGATTGTATACTCATTGGTTGGATTCTATGAGGATTGAAAAAGAAAAGAAAAAAGAGAAAAATTTGTGAAAGAGAAAAAGAAAGAAAAAAGGAAGAAAACGAAAAATCCTTGTGACAGGAAACAAAAAGAATTTCAATAATTGTGCTAAATAAGTATTGTGTGTTGTGTAACACTTGGGATTGTGGAAGAAGTTGATTGGAATTTGATGTTTGAGTCTTTGTGAGTTGATCACTCCCTTAGGTTTAGGCAAGTTTTTGTTTCAATTACCTTTAGAAATTGCCCCTTGTTTGTTTACCCGACAACGTTACAACCTTGAAAGTCCTTGTGATTCTTGCTTTTGTATTCTCAATATGAATTTGTGGATGTATGCATAATTTAGTCTTTTGTTTGCATGAGTGTTGTGTGAGTGTAAAGTACCTTATTGTGTGTTTTTCATCTACCGATGATTATTTTTGCTAGGTGTGATTCACTTTGGAACTTGTGTTGTTTTAGAGTTTTTGGCACGATTTTTGTATTTTGCATTTGTTTCGTGACTATGTTGTCGTCGTAGTTTAGTGGTAAGTATTTACTTTTCGTGTGTACCTTTTGCATTTGAACCATTCATTCGTTTCCGTTTTTCAAAACCTGTTGATTCGTCTTTCTTTGGATATCGCTTTTGTGTTTTCAAGTTTGTTTGATTTTTGTTTGTGGACAAACAAGTAGGTAAGTTGGGGAGAGTTTGATAAGTGCAAATTGTACCTATTTTTGTATATATGTTTTGTTGCACTTATCAATGCTTTGTGGTAAATATCGTGCGAATAAAACCCGATTTGTTTATAAATACGTTTAGTTTACGTTTTAGTGTATATACTGCGTATCGTGTAAATATCAATGAGTTTAATTGATTTTATCTCATTCTTGTAGGTATCCAATCAAGGATGTCTTGCCATTTTTGTATAGAGCATTGAATAAGCTTTCCAGCGCTTCAAACCGTGCGTCAATCGGAGTTACGGTTCAAAAGTTACGAATAAAACAGTGCAGGATTTTTGGCTGTTCTGTCAAATTCGCCAGATGCTCGCCAGGCGAATTGGTGGCGAGTCAGACAGCCAGAAACGTGAAAAAAAGGCCAGAATAAGCCGCCTAACTCGCCAGGCGAATCCGAATTTCGCCAGGCGAATTTGCCTGGACAGAAACACCATTTAAGGCATAAAAACATAATTTTTTAGGGATGGTTTTGGGGTTTCTTGATCCCACTTCCATCAAACTTCATTTTTCATTGGAGAGGTTAGAAAACAACTATGGAGCATGCATACGGATGAACCGGGGTGGATTGATCGCCGACCGTCTCTGACAATGCGCGAGATTTTTGGTTCATTTCTCTTCTTCTTTGTGTTTGTCTTTATGGTTGGGTTGTGTATATGTATTTGCTGTAAACTCATGTATATTTGTCGCCCATGGCATTGTATAAAACTTGCTTTACAAATCTTTATTGGTAATTGTCTCTGATTTTTTCTTTATGCGCGGGGTTTGGGTTGCGTTAGACATAACCCTCCCGAACTTCGATTAGGGATGATTGTCTGTTAGTTTATGGACTCTAGAGATAGATTTATGAGCTAACAATCTTCAATAGGCGTCGAATCTTAATGCCTTCCGTGTCTCGAGGCTTCGCTCGCGAGAGTGACGAAGAGAGTGACACGGTTGTTTTCTCAACTTTGCGTTAGACATAACCTGTGTTGTGAGCGATGCTGGGTGATATTGAGGAGTATTGTAGGTTGAGTATAACTGGTCGGTAAGTTTAAGTTTGTGAGGAGTCGATTATGTGCACGCCTGATAAGTTTCTTGTTGTTGAAGAATGAAGTTGTTTTTATGTTTTAATATTTACTTTTCTATTTTCTTGTTTGAAACCATTTAATCCAATCTCATTAACGCGAGAGATTGTCGAACGGCATTCTTTCCCTCGAACCGATCTCTGTGGACACGACATAAATCCCGGAGGGAATTCTTTCTGAAAATAAATATTTTTGCTTGCTTGCCACTATTCTGCAGCCAACAGTAGGACTTCCGTTCTTCGTCTGTGTCAGAGGGATCTTCCTCATTGATAGTGTGAACTGTCTGAGACACTGGGTGAAGGAAACCTCCACTGTGGAAGAAGTTTTGAAGGGGATGAAGACTTTCATCGTTGGCGGCTGTCTGGGTACAGGTCGCAGAAAAACCAAGACCCTTCTTTGTTTTATTGTCAATAGGAATGACAAGCCGTCCCCATCCTGTCGTATCGGTACTCTCGACCGCTTTGATAGCATCTTTGTATGAAGAAATTGAAGTTCCTTCTTTGAACTGATTGTCCTTGCTCACCGATAGTGCTTGGAACTGAGTTCCAATAACCTCCTCGGGTTCCACACAAGTAGATGATGATAAGTTGCTCACAAGCAAGGCTTGTTCCCCACAAACCGTGACAAGTTGATCGTTCTTGACGAACTTTAGCTTTTGGTGGAGGGTTGAAGTAACCGCTCCAGCCTGATGTATCCAAGGTCTTCCTAATAAACAACTGTATGTTGCCCGGATGTCCATGACCTGGAAAGTGATTTGGAAAGTGTGAGGACCAATAGTTATGGGAAGATTAACTTCGTCGATAACTGTTTTTCTGGATCCGTCGAATGCTTTGACGACGACCTCGCTGACTCTCATCGGAGGGCCCTTAAATGATAATTGCATCAAAGTGGACTTCGGCATAACATTCAGGGCTGACCCTGTGTCTACCAGTACGTTGGCTAAAGCATCGCCCTGGCAGTTAACTGTGATATTGAGCGCCATGTTATGACGGCGACCCTCTTCAGGTAATTCTTCATCACTAAATCCCAAATTATTGCAGGAAGTGATGTTAGAGACAATGCTATCGAATTGTCTGATTGTTACATCCTGTTCCACAAAGGCTTGCTCCAAGACTTTCTGTAGAGCCTCTCTGTGTGCTTCTGAACTGAGTAACAGTGATAATACTGAGATCTTTGAAGAAGTCTGTAACAGTTGATCAACAATGTTATATTCACTCCTTTGGATGAGCTTTAGCATCTCATCTTTGTCTTTTGAAAAGTCGGGATTACTAGATTGACCGACAGGTGGATGAGGAATTTTTGCCTGAAGTTCCTTTTCTTTGTTGGATTCTCCAACCCCTCGGTTGAAGATTCGACCGCTCCATGTTACACGACTGATGTCTGCAATATTCACGACGGAGGGTAATGGAATTTCCTTTCCATTCTCGATTATGGTTGCACCGTATTTATAAGGGATTGCCTTAGCTGATTCATACGGTAGGGGCCCCGGTAGATAGATGACTATGGGAACCTTCTGATTTTTCTGACCATCATAAGTAACCTTGATCCGTTCCCGGTTGGGAATTTTAGATTCGTCAAGTAGAGGAATAATGGCGAAAACATCCCTGGTTCTGTGATGACCAGAGATCGTGACAACATCCTCAACTTGCTCGGCAAGGTAGTTCGGCGACCAAATGATGGGTCCTGAACCTGGATATGGACGATGATCGACCTGACCCTGAAGAGCTGCTCTCACAAGGTAACACCCTTGGTTACTTTCCGAACAGACGCTGCAATTGTCATAGTTGTGTGGTGGCACCTGGCCCCGCCCACTTTGAATACAATGTAACCTCACTAGGTTATCTTCCATTGATCGGACATCCTGACTTTGACGACGAGTAGGATTCCTGTGATTGATACTAATCTGCTGAGTATCTTCGTCCATATAGATTGGCATCCACCAGTGATTTAACAAGTGCTGAAGTGCCTCCTGGACAAGGGTACAACCTCGATCATTTTCGCAACCTGCTTTACAGTTTTGATAGTCATGTGATATTAAGAATCCAAGTCGGACCTGCTCAGCATGTAACTCTACCAGGTTGGTATTCATCACGCGAATGTCAAAGATCTGAACCATGTTGATTTGATAGGAGTTCCTATCATGGTAGTCTTGGATCCATCCAAGATCCATCTGACGCTGGAGGGCCTCTTGTATGAAAGAGCATCCCTGTTTGTTTACCGAGCAAATCAGACAGGAACTGTAATCGTGCCGCGACAGATTATGATACTGGCTTTGCCTTGAGTGCATCGCCACCAAGTTGACATTCATCGCACGGATGTCGTGGTTCTGAATGACGTTGGAATTCATGTAAACCATGTTAACTCCACGAACTCGGTGCTCTTGGATCCATTTGTTCCTGTAGAGCTGCTTGCACCACAGAACATCCCTGGTTGTCTTTAGAGCAGACATCACACTGGTGATAATTATGAGGTGGCACATGGCCATATTCACTCTGTCTACAATGCATCTTGACCAGATTGGTCCCCAATGAGAGTACATCGTGAATTTGATAGACATTGTTAGTCTCTTTCTCAATCAGATTGACTGCAGTTTTCTCATGTTGAGGCAGCGGGTTCGTAAGAACATTAGGATTCGTATCTTTGAAAGATAAGAGCCCGCTCCTAACAAGCTTTTGCACGTCGGATTTGAAATTGAGACAAGTCTCAATGTTATGCCCTGAACCTCCTTGATGATAAGGGCGTGTTTGATCCGCTTTAAACCAAAAAGGCGGATTTTCCGGAACTGAAAGGGGAGACTTAGTCTGAATGTGCCCCTTAGCCAGCAGTAACGGAAACAACTCTGCGTACGTTACGGGTATAGGATCAAATCCTGGTGGCCGTATTGTACGGTTGTTGTTATATGGAGGACGAGCCTGCTGAAGAGGCTGTTGTGTCCTTTGTTGGTCAGGTTAGCTCTGCGCAACCTGAGGTTGATACATAGGAACAGGCGCGGGGCCGATAGCAGGAGTAACAGCTGCTACTGGCTGATAACGTCGCCTTTGCTTTCCGAGAGAGATATTCCCAATATCTTGCTCTTTTTTCTTAGGGAGAGCACTACCATATTTTTTAGTACAGCTCGTTGATCCAGTGTCTTTTACCAAACGTCCTTCTCGGACGGCTTCCTCAAGACGTACACCCATGCCGACCATTTCGGTGAAATCACTGGGTGCACTGGCAATCATTCGGTCATAGTAAAATGAGCTTAAGGTCTTTAAGAAGATTTTTGTCATCTCTTTTGCCTCAAGAGGTGGACAAATTTGAGCGGCAATTTCACGCCACCTTTGAGCATACTCCTTAAAGGTTTCCTTTTCCTTTTGCGACATCGATCTGAGTTGATCTCTGTCGGGTGCCATGTCCAAATTGTATTTGTATTGTTGGACGAAGGCAGTACCAAGATCTCTGAATGTACTGATCGTAGTATGGTTTAAACCCATGTACCATTTGAGTGCGGCACCGGTTAAACTATCCTAGAAGTAGTGAATCAACAGGTCCTGATTCTCCGTCTGAGCTGACATCCGCCGAGCGTACATCACCAGATGGATCTGAGGGCAAGAGTTACCCTTGTATTTTTCAAAGTCGGGCACTTGGAACTTGTGCGGGACTTTCACATTTGGGACCAAGCAGAGGTCTGCGGCATCCTTCCCAAATAGATCCTGACCGCGAATGGCTTGCAGCTCTTTCTGCATTTCCAAGAACTGCTCCTAGAATTCATCCATTCTGTCAAACATAGTTTCCTTCTTACAAGAAGGTGTCTGTGGAATCTGTCCTTCCGGGACAGTGTGCACCATGGGGGGTGGTACCGTGACTATGGCAGTAAGTCTTGGCGCCTCCCGAAGTTTGTAACCTTCAGGAGTCTTCAGTATGCCCCTGGCATCTTCGCTTTCCCGAAGTTTGTAACCTTCAGGCCCAGCGGCTTCTGTTGCGATTCCCTGATCTTCAGTGATCGGCGGAACATATCCTTCCGGGATATAGTTAACAGGCATGCCCCAAGGACGATCTTTCGGCATCTGATACCTAGGATCATGCTTTTCTATGATGGGCGTTGAGGTGATCTCTGAGATCACGGTTCTTTGTAGCTGAGCTTCTGCCATGGCTTGCATGTCGTTACGAAGCTTTCTTATATCCTCTCTCAGAGCGTCGATCTCTTCTTTCAACTCTCTGTTTTCTTCCTCAAGATCATCCATTTTTTTCTGACGATTGGCCCGAGTATTGTATGAATGAGACAGTTTGACTATAGAATCGAGACACAAACGTGAGATTCGTAGGTAAGGAGAATACGCGATGTGAGAATGATGAATGCAATGATTATATTAATTATTGTTTTTTTTTGTTTAATCAAAATAAACTTCGACAATTAGATTGCAAATATCAAACAGTGGGGAAACCCCTTTTTATTGAATTCCAAAGGATTACAGAAATGGAAATACAGTAGATTACAAAGTGCAGAAACAGAAACCTAGACTAATGGGTCCCGAGTCCTCTTCTTTGACCGGGGCGCTTAGGCCGTTGTTGGGTTGTCATTCCTTTACCAGGTGAAAGGAGCAAGCAAATTCCTTTGGTCATCTTGATTCTCTACAGCATGCTGCTCCAAAATTTCAATCAGAGCATCTTTCTCTTTTAGTAGTTGCTGTATTTGGATACACTCTACGTCGAGGGTGCGGTACTTGTTCTTCCAAGATCTTCTTTCCTTTTGAACTTTGTTGAGAGTAACCTGAAGCTTTTCAGTTTCCGTCATGAAGTACATGACAGTTTCCCTCGGTGGAAGAATTTCGTAACGAGGATAAGGCATTTTTAGCTTGAGAGCTCTAGTTTGTACCCAATGGAGATAAGGCTCCACCGAGACACAGTACGGTTTTCCCAGAGACTCTCGTCCTTTCTTATGAACCTGTTTCCAAGCTTGCACTATTTCCATCTTTAGTGCTATGTCAATTTCTCCTTCTTTGAAGAAAAGACCTTCCAGATGAACACCCAGTGGGATGTGTCTCATCGGGTATCCAAATTGACGAAGAACCAATATCGGATGATAATTGATTCCTCCTTTAGTTCCTATGAGGGGTACGCTGGGGAAGTCTCCACAACGGTCAATGATTCTAATTCCCTCATAAATCCTATTACACCAATCTATATCAGAGTTGGTAAGAGACACGATCTTCTGCGACCAACGTAAGACACTCTTGCAATCCCAAAAAGCAGCAGACTTGGGCAAGTGCGAGATAAACCATTTGTAAAGCAAAGGTACACAGCATGTGATCTCCCCTCCGCTGTACAAATTTCCCAAGTGTACAGAATGATACGCATCTGCAAGCAAATCGGCACAGGGTTTCCAATGAGAAAAACCTTAATAGCGTTGATATCGACGAAGTTATTGATGTTGGGAAACAAAAATAACCCGTAGGTGAGCAAGAAAAAGATGCTTTCAAAAGCAGTCCCGTTCCCTATACTAGCGAAGTATAGAGCCTTTTTTGTCAAGAACTGGGCTGGAAAACCTTGGATGCCACCCTTAGTGGTCATGTGAGTCCTGACCTCAGACTCGTCCAAATGAATTGCTATTGCAATAGTCTGATTCTTTGGAATCTCTTCCAGTCCAGAAAATGGAGCTCGATCAGTGATATGTAAATCAGTCAGATGAGAATACTCCTCCAGCGTTGGTGATAGCTGGTAATCCGGGAATGTGAAACAGTGATAAACCGGATCGTAGAATTGAATGAGCGCGTCCATGATCCCCTTAATCACATGGACTCTTAACAGTGGTAGCAAACCACCGTGCTTGGCTCTGAAAGCCTCTGGGTTAACGATCATCCTTGCTAACCTTCTCAAATCCTCTAGCTTTGGAACCTTGAAGGTATACTGGTGAGTTCTCCTTCTACCGAAATCCATTAATGTAATCCTCTTCTCTGATATTTGCAATCACAGTCTTAGTTTAATTTGAAAAACAGAGAGACTAGAAGAGAAAGTTTTTTTAGTGTTTTAATGTTTTATTAAATGGATGCATGAATGCAGCACACAAAAACATAGAAAAAACATGGGGTCAAAGGGTCGTTGTCATGAAGTCAAGGTTCTACCCATCCCCAAAGGTTTATACTAGGGTGATTTTTGTACCTGTACTCGTTATCATCAGCTCCTCCCAGGAAAGCAAAACAACAAGCGGATCGCCAGCGAGTTGTAGAGCAATCTTAGAGTAAGTGTCATTCACCGAGAATAGATCACCAGCCTCAAATGAGGGTAGTATCGTGTAACAACTATTTCCGATAGTTTACGCACTACGAAAGGCTTTGGCTCCTCAGCTTCTCAGACTTAACAACCGGCCCATTGGCTAGAAGAGTGAATGGGTTGCGTTGGTCAGCCTCCACTGAGGTTGATGGTCGACCCCGTCGCCATCACTTATCTTAAGTGTATACTCATTCTCACCACATGCGGCATCACACGCATTCCCAGTAGCAGAAAAATAAACACGTATAGCAATTAGGAAAAGCAGTATATATATTTGTCCTAATTATCCTAGACTTAGAAAGCTAAGAATCCTAAGTTCCTGACAGAAAATGGGTTCCCCGGCGGAAGCCCCAATCTGTGGTATTCACACAAGTGAAGAAAAGGAAGACCGTGCCTAGACCTAACTTTGAAGGGCCCCACGGTGGGCGCCACTTTTCTGTAGCGAGCGATTTTGGACGCGGTTCTTAAGCGCTGGTCGCTCTCTGCAGTTTGAGCTTTGACTACAGGTCGATTCATTTTTTATCCTATTGTGAGCTGAATAAGGAAGGGAAATAGATGTCTCCAATTAACCCTGCTTGCATACTGAGTTTAAACAGCGGTCTGTTAGGTTACGGATGCTATCAATGGAGGGGACCTTTGTACTGGTTATTTGTATTTTCGCCAATACTGTTTTCTTTCTTTTTTACCTAGGCAGAAGGTTTCTGGCGGGGAACAAGGATTAAGATGTTAGGACTGATGCTTTTGAAATACTGCTTTTGATTGATGGAGATATGGGATTTGGGTTTTTTGTTGATTGCGCTCGCTAAGACCTTTTCTTTCGATCTTATGCCTACGTATTCCCGTTTACCGAAACAGGGAAATCAGAGCGTTCGTAGTTCCTCCTATTCTATGGGAGGAAATTAGTTTTTGGTGTCTTGTTCAAAGCCCAAGACGTGAAGCGAAAGGTGGTTTGTATCTTGTTCAAAGCCCAAGATGTGAAGCTGAAAGGTCTATTTGTGTCTTGTTCAAAGCCCAAGACGTGAAGCTGAAAAATCTCGGCTTTAGAGAGAATTTGTCATCTCTAAAGAGGGGAGAAGGAGAATTACTTTAACTGGGATACGCGGATCCGAGCAATGCCATAATTTCCGAAGAAAGGGTTTTAACCTGAAGGGGAAGACTTTAACTCAGTGTAGAGCAATGCCATCTTTCCTTAGGAATTTCTCATGCTAAAAGAGGGACAGTGGCGTGGATATAGACGATCCAGAGGCTTGCCGCTTACAGCGATTAGATGAAGGGAAAGGAGTTGTTGATGTTTGTGTACTGTGAACGAGGCACAACTTTGATGCTAAAAGGTTAATTGGATCAACCAGTGGTTTTCTTATACAAAGCCTAAGAGGAGGCTATTTTCCGCTAGGAAAATCATTATACAAAGCCTAAGAGGAGGCTATTTTGTGTCCCGTACAAAGCCCGAGAGAGAGAGGCTAAAAGATTTTGACCCGACGATGGAGTCTTTTGGTATCTCGTATAAAGCCCGAGATGGAGGCTATTGTTCGTTTGGCTCAATAAGAACCTTTTTGTATCTCGTACAAAGCCCGAGATGGAGGCGAAAGGGGGATTGACTCAACGAGGGAGTCTCTTATGTGTCTCGTACAAAGCCCGAGAGAGAGGCTAAACATTGTTTGACTCCGCTGGGGAGAATCATTTGTGTCTCGTACGAAGCCCGAGATGGAGGCTATGTCAGTTAAGTGACAGGTCCAGTATACTGATTTTGAAAGAGAAAATCAGTTCTTATATGAGCATCACTGTACTCATGGGTTAGATATGAGGATCGGGGTTGTTTCCTTTTCTTTGGGGAAACTGGAAATCCGAAGGGTATTGAGACGGTCCGAGTCTACGGGTTTTCTTCCTATTTAACGAAGGGGTCACTTGAGAATGTCTTTTGAGACTCAAGGATATTAGACTGTCCAAGTCTAGAGTTTTATCTTTCGTGCTATGCTTTGAGAAACAGTAGTAGACTCTATGAAAGGACTGTTCTATGAGGATGACTAGGTTCTGTTCCTATACCTCTAGGAGGTCGTCGGGACAATTTGTACGAAGTGCAAGAGGAGGCTGGAATCTTTTAAGAAGCCGACGGGTCCTTGTACGAAGCCCAAGAGGAGGCTATCATTCCCGGAGGAAGAGATCATTATACGAAGCCTAAGAGGAGGCTGTGAATACTTCTAAGAAGCCGTAGTGTCCTTGAATAATGCCCAAGAGGAGGCCGATGCTTTTAAGAAGCCCGTGGGTCTATCATCTCCTTTCCATTAGGAGAGATAACTCTTTTAAAGATAAAAACCACTGGTAAACGTGCGAGGTTTACTATCCAGCGACTTTTAACTTTTAAAGAGGGTTCCTTAGTTAAGGTCCAAGATTATGACCGTAGTGGGTACCCAAACCCCGAGACATTCAAGGCAAGCTATTCACAAGGAATAAATCAAGTCAGGAAAGTTCGAGAATTTGGAAGAAACTCAAAGATGCCATTCATAGAGAATACATTCATCTTGGGGAGTAGAGCTTCTTGACGATTCCTAAGGAGGACAGCCGAAGAGAAGACTGTATCTGGTGCTCCTATTGGGGATCTAGGCGTCTATTTCTACGAATAAATGAAACGGCGTCACCTAGTTCTAGACGTAGTTGCCGGGGAAACTCGAAATATCTATACTATTATTACACAGTAGATATGAGTTTATGAAAGGAGACTTACAGTGAGCAGCCCCACAATACAGTTTATAATATGAAAGCAGTAAACGAAAGCGATAACCACTTACTTGGTTGGAGTGCTTCCATGCTGTTTGGTTAGTTGTTCAACAAAGAAAGATTAAAAACAACAGTATATTCAAAATCAAAGGAGAAAGTGCTTTGAAAAAGAAAGATTTGGGGCTTACAGCTCAAGGAGAGGCCCAGGGTTTTATCAGTGAGCGCACTGTTTGACTTTGTACAGAGGGACTTATACAAGTGACTGGGGCCCAAAAAGGATTTCTGTACAAAGGGATGGGTCTTACACTCTCTCAAGAGGCCCAAAAAGGTTTAAAGAAAAGAGTGGGGCTTATAACACGAGGGTAGGCCCAAATGATTTTTCGTTTAAAAATGGCGATCGCGCCGAGGTTTTCTTTTAACGCAGAGGGACTTATACAATAAGTGAGGCCCAAAATGTTTTGGTTAAAAGGGGGATTGGGTCTTACACTCTAATAGAGGCCCAAAGTGTTTTGAATGGGTCTTATAGCTCAAGGAGAGGCCCAGATGATTTTTATTTTTAAACGGGCGACGATCGCGCCGTTTACTTGTACAGAGGGACTTATACAATGAGTGAGGCCCAAAAAGTTTTTGTACAAGGGGGGATGGGTCTTACACTCTCTCAAGAGGCCCAAAAGGTTTTGAAAATGATTTATGAGGGTTGAATTAATCCAAAACCCTAATTTGTTTTCAAAATGTATTTAATTGAATAAAAATTCAATTAAAATGATCAAAAATTGTTTAACACATAGAAAACAAATTGTGATCTTGGATTAATGCTTCAAAAATTAAGTATTGACCTACAAAATAATTAGAAAGCATTAAAAGTTGCAAAATCAATGTAGAAAAAAATATTTAAAATGCCAAAAACAATCAAAATATTAATTCTTTACAAAAATATCAATCATTAAAACTCAGAGAGAAATTAATTTTTGAATCAATTAAACAAAATCACAAAATTCAAATATTTGAATTTCTAAAAATGGCGCCAAGAACAAGCTGAAGAACACGCGCGTGTTCTTGGTTTCTCAGATTTGCATTTTCTATCCAATCTCCATGAATACGTAATCATATCATGTAATCCACATATCATTATGCTTGTCTCAACCTCACGATCATGTCTATGTACTTTAATTTCATTTAAATTAAACATACAACAAGAAATCACGAAGAGACCTCAAGAACCCTAATTTCTGCATGAAGGCTAGGATTTTTGATACACGATTCAAACAATGCAATTAATTGAGGGAAAACATTCCATGCATGATTATGAACATATGGCCAAATTATTGTGCGAGGAAATATGCATAGATTGAGAGATGACCAAGTATGTGCTTACCTCCAAGTCGTGACAGCAAGTTCAAAGTGATTTTTGATTTGGAGGTGTTACAGATGAGTTGTGATGATATGAACAGCTTCCCTACACCCTATGGATTGTGTTTGGATGGTTGGACTTGATTGAAATTGGATGGATCATTTTGTGGTACCTCAGCTGCACTTGTTTGAAAATTTGAGCAACCAGCTGGTGATTTTGTGAAATTGATGTTTCAGAAGTAATCTAAGTGTTTGATCAGCTCATATGTGATGTATGTGAGGTGTGTGAGTGATTGGTTTGATTGGAATTGCTCTCAAACTCAAAACCCGATATTGACTTGCCTTAGAAGGCAAAATTGGAGTGAAAGAAGAGATTTTGAGGAAAGCATCTGTTAGATGGCTTTGGTGTACTCAAACTGACCACAATTGAGCTCTATTTATAGTAGAGCAAGTTTGTTTTGCAAGGAATAGTGCATGGCAGCTGGTAAGTAGGTTTGGCCAATGTTGGCAAATGAAAATCCAAGTCTCCTCTAGCCATTGACTAGAGGTTAGGGCACAGAGCTTTGGTTCCCTTGGTCTTGGATAAGTCTTAACTGATTTCAGATGAGAATGGCTCAGTCCATGCCACCTTGATGGTTCCATTGAATACCTCATTCCAAATTTGAAGTCTTGTCCCTATTTTGGCCATTCTAGGTTCAACATGCTATTTCTTGTTCCATGGACTTTGGAGGCTTGGCTCAGTGATTGTCCCCTTTAGATTCAATCCTCTGAGGTGTCTAAGTGGATAGGAGCAATTGAATTTGGCTGATTTTGGCAAATTGACCAAAGTTGCAAATTCTGCCTTGCCTTGACAGATTTCAGCAAGGCAACTTGGCAATGTTGTATCTCATGGTGTAGGTTGAATTTGACAATGTTCTTGGCCATTTTGGAAAGCTCTTACATGATACAACAACTGTTTGAACAAGTTTGGTTTTGATCTCTTTTGATTCCAAGTGAAAAATCCCCCTACATTTGGCGAAAAGTGAGGCAGAATCTGACTTAGTTAAAATTTCACTAAGTGTTGGAAAAAGTGACATTTTCACTTTTCAGCCACTTTGATCACTCCATAACTCAAAATCCTTAATGAATTGGAATGACTTGTAGTTGAAGTTTTTGTAGGTGATAATGAGGGCTACAAATCCATCTTTGGATGAGAAAAAATGGCCTTGTGGTTTAGGAGTTATGGTCCTCCAAAGTTGGTACCTTTGCCACTTTATTTTTAACTTAGAAAAATTTCTAAGTTTTATGGTTACCCCTTTTACAAGTTATCTCACTTTTCTTGATTTTTCTTGATGAATGATGATTCAAATCATACATTAACATCATTTTAGGGTTAAAAATCCATTTTGGTGAAAAATCTCAAAAAGTCAAAGTTGACTTTTGTGCACAGTTGACTTTTATCAGATGAATTCCAAACTGTGCAATTCTTTAGGAAATCATGTCCTTGACCCAAATCAAACTTGATGGACATGTTCCATGGGTGTCATAGGGTATATTGAATCATGTCTTCGGGCTTGGGAGCATGTCCTGGTCAAAAGTCAAAGTTACAGTTGACTTTTCCCTTAAAACCCTAATTGTGGTGCAGATGAAATTGAGACTTGTTGCTCAAACTTCTTGGATTAATCCATTGTTCCAAATGGATCAATATGGTATATTTGAGACCCTCAAATCATGTCTTGAAGTCTTGGCTCATGGTTTGTCCCAAAAGTCAACTTAGGGGTGAATTAGGTCAAGAAACCCTAATTCCTGATTTTTTATTAATGCATCCCCTGAGGCAAAATTGACTTGATGCATGGGTTCATGAGGTCCCATGAAGTATATTAGGTTATGTTTTGGATCATTGCCTTGTGCCCAGATGAAAATTTCCATCTGGAGGCCCTGGTCGACCAAAACCCTAATTTGGTGACACTGTCGATCTTGAGACTTGATCCACCTAGAAGGGAGCAGCTTTGTGCTTAATCCTTGAAGTATGAGTCCTTTTGATCCTTTGAGGATGTTTGAGAGATTAGACAAGTTGAAGATCATGTCATTCCTTGATTGATCCTTTGTCTAAGCACTCAGAGAGGGCTTGAAACCCTAATTTTGATTGTAGTGGATGCTCACCCATCTATGGGGAGACTGATGAAGCATGATGGTTCATCCATATTGTGATGATGATTTTCACAATGATGGGAAATCTAAGTGGTCAAAATTTGGGGTATTACAGGGTGATGATTCAATGTTTCCAGTTGAGAATAAATGCAAACAGTAGTTTCTACTCCATGAGGTGATGAAGATGGTGAAAGATTCCAGAAAATAACCTCAAGATGAGAGAGATCTTAGAGATGGAAGTTGTGGGTGTGCAATTTATTTTTTGATCTATTTGCTCTCTAATGGTGTAACTAACTTCTGTTAGAAGGTGAATGAGAATTTATATGGTGGGTTAGAGTATGGTTAAAAGCTTAAGCATTGTTAAAAGTTAGTTAGAGGTGGTTACTGAAAGTTGGAAAAATGAGGGTTTATGGTGGTTTATGAATTTTACTATGTGGGTGGTGTATTTTTGTTACCATGGAGTGTTTTATGATGGTAATGATGGTGTATGATGATTGTTAGTGTAGCCAACATAATTTGCTTACCAAATTTTGTAACTTGAAAAAATGGAATTTTTATGGTTTATGGCATGAAAAGTGTTCATGAAGGTGACTTTATGGATGAATTTCTTGAAGGATAATGGATCAATTTGCATGGTTTTGATGTCATTGGAAAGATGGTATTTGATAGAACAAAGTTGATGTCAAAAAGAAATGGAATTGAGGTCTGGAACACCATGGAAAATATTGTTGAAAACATGATCACAAAACTGAATTTTTGGGACTTAGAAAAATTCTGAATTTTTTCATTGAACAACTTAATAATCCCAACTTTGATTGATCATAACTCTTGATCTAGAAATCCAAATGGAATATTCTTTATATGGTAGGAAAGCTTGGAATTCATGCTACAACTT